>OX365959.1:25362680-26112680 GCA_947247005.1 Spisula solida | reverse complement strand
ACGATTTGCTAGCCGAAATATATATATTCAACGCAAGAAGCTTGTAATTTATTCATGCATAAAGGTCAAGTCAAATTATCCGTGCTATATTTCGGAAACGTTAAGCAAAGCAACACTAACTGTATTTATCTTATGTTTTATTCGTGGTTTCAACATTCACAACCTTTTGTAATAATAAAATATGCTAATGGGCACCACTTGTGTTTTAAACCAAATTTTAGACCCATGTATAATGAAAAGTTAAAAAACAATAATGTAAAAAATAAAATGGCTTTTAAACAATGTCTTCATATTCTTAACGAAAATATGAAAAGTGAAGTTTAGAAAAAATAATGCAGTTATCAGGACATTTAACTAAAATGTATGGAAGACAAAATACTAATGTTGCAAGACTTGCTTCCCTTAGACTATAAATCATGCATTCGTTACTTTTCTACACACCAACTGGATGCTATATTTCGTTTTTTCCATCCAGCCAAATCGTATGGTGTTTTCCACCGTTGGGACTCCACTAAAGTATTCAAAATGCATCATTCTGCAGATATACGTATTACCAAGTTATTGCTTTTTGAAAGTAGCCGTTTAAGTATTTAGTCTTAATGGTGTTTTAATGTTTGCTTGTATAATATTTATAGCACCGGTTTTATATACATTTATGTACTTATTCTCAATGGTACGATACGGTGTCTTTAAATGAACTATCCAATAATACAACATGTGTCATGATAATTCTCTGTACTGTCATGATGATGCTCATGACTGCCATTCATGAGATGCACGAGTTGGTGAAATTCCTCTGTAGTCATTGTACCATGTTGTACAGCCTCAGTAATCTCCCTTGTCCAATGTTCCAACAACTCGTTAGTCACATGACCTTTATGGACGTGGTCCATGATTTCTTGTATCAGATGATGGCTGCGAGCATGCGCAGCACGTCTAACACGTGAGTTCAATTGTTGCTTGGCTAGAGTACGGGCGAGTTTTGTCTCGAAGAAATTTCTCCGCTCACCTGAAATTGCATGAATTACATGAGAATAAACATTTACATGCCCATACACCTGTCAGTAAAAATATCATGTCTTAACATGGCAAACTTTTATAAAAAAATGTTTGGGTAGTGAACACTAAAACACACACACTTCAGCATTCGACTTCGATGTTTACTACGCCTCCGCAACAAGACTTTTGGGATTTTATCCGCGGCTGAGAAATACCACCGTCAACAGTGGGGGAAATTGCTCGATCGGGCAATTCGGTGGTTTCCCTTACTATTCTTGCACGGTCGGTAAATTATGATCCAATCGGGCAATAAAATGGTCCATTAATACATACCTTACAAGAACTTGCTTGTGCATGAAGATATTTCACCTAGCGATAATCTGAACACATGTTTCATATCACAAAGGGTATGCACATTGATCACGACTTAAGTAACTACGGAACATAGCCAAAGTATGACACGCAAATTCGTGAAGCGTTCTATATCTTTTACAAATACGGGAACACAAATTAAAATAGTTCTTAGAAAATACTATAGTTAATATGGACTATCGATAGCTGGCTTCGATACTGAATAAACTGAATGAACATTAGAATCACTGGGGTTTGAATGCTACGCCAAGTTGCTAACCCACCAATATATGTTCACCATCATATGTGTTCAAAGCATGCCAACATGACTACCTAAACTGCATGAAATTAGCGCATTAACAGTGTCAACCGCACAAGAACAAATTGAAAACACAGGAAGCACAAACGCTAACGAGGAACTAATTGCGAAATTGTAATAGAACACCTCAGTATATATTAAGTCTATGACTTTCGGTTACATCCCTTTTGTAGTGCTAAACGTTTTGGTTGCACAAATTGTATTAATATTATAAATACACTTTCGTTTGTATAAAATTTCAATACAAAAAATAAAATATGTTGAAAATTAAGTCTCAACGGATAGGCTCCATTTACCGTAGTTTGAAAGTTATGTTTTTCCGAAACATTTTTCGCGGTAAATCCCTTCACATGAGGAGAAAATGTTAGTTGATTGCGAAAGGGCAAGTTAGAACTGGTTGGTGATTAATTCCCTGAAAATTGGTTACATCGCAAAAGGCTGTCGTTTTTTACTAAAGGTCCAAACCCCTATATCGCCTAAATTACCGGCTGGTAACAAAAGCTGTTCATAAACAAAATTATAATAGAATCGTTACCTGTCCCTGAGTGCACCATCACTAATAATACTATTCCAAGTAACACTATCTTCATCATCGTAGAAATGTCTTGTCTGAGAACTAAGAATTAATAGAAAAGTAAGCATCCGCTGTCAAACCAATTGTGACGATATCGTGTAATGTGTTGAAAATAGATTTGACTAATAACAATAATGTGTATATCGTGAAATAGGTAAAAGCGACAGGATCATAGCTTTTAGACGAATCGTGGAAGTAAGCATCCACTGTCAACGCAATCGCGATAACATAGTGTATTGTGTGGAAAATAGATTTTACTAATAACAATAATAGTGTAATATTTGCGCACATAATTCTGTATGTCTACCCATATTACCATCCTATATATACATGACTTTATCCAAAATATCTGGATTTTGAAACAACGCCGTATGTAAGGACATGGTGGTACAGGTGTAGAATTTTCTATCATCCAGGTGCTTTAATGCTTTAATGCTATCACATGTTTGCTTAAACGTGGAAAAGGTCCGGAATTGTTCGCCATGATGAAAAGAGCCATGATCAAAATATTTTGAATTTTACAATCAAGAGCTTATATTTCGCCTATATACCTCTGTATTATTGTTAATTAAATACGTCATTGTTTACTTTAAATGCCGGGTTATCCCGTCTTATCAAATTGTAAACAGTCTAGCGGATGTTTGAAAACGTCGTTGGACAAGATGGTGCCCCCACACAAGTTCAAGTTCAGGTTCAATATCTATTGCACGATAAGACCACGTGTCCATACTCAAATATATGTACATGTAATAGTTAGGCCATATTAAGTAGTTTTATGATTAAAAAGGCGGAGCGAGCAAAGCCAATCAAGTCATTTTTTGTCATTAAAAGTTTACTTAATACGTTCTAACTAACTTTGAAAGTAACATTCAGCATTGATTGGCGATAAACTTTGGCGCGAACACATGACGTCGCGTTTGTTAAGAGGGATCAAATTCTTAATGATGGAATGTAGTATCTATTCTAAAAGTTCAGTATTAGGGTGAGGAAAAAATTAAATTTGAAGGCTAGATGTCGACCTTAATTGTTTAGAGTGAACTTCTGATGTAGATATAAAAGCAGTTTGTAAATATTCAGGTGCTATGTCATTCAAAGTTTTACACATTTGTACAGCTGTAAGGTAGATGACCCTTTCAGGAAATGGAATCCATTTTAAATCGACAAACATTGAGAGTGAATGTGTATAGATGTCCTTGTCTAGTATCGTTCTTGCTGCTCGTTTTTGAAATTTTACTAACTTATCTTCTAATGAAGAAGAGCACGTTCCCCAGATTATACAACACTAGTCAAACTGTGGTAATATGTAGTCATCATAAAAACGTTTTCTAACATCGATAGACAAATAACATTTGATTCGGGACAGAAGATACAAATAAGAGTAGCTATAAGAGTAACATTTTCTTAGAACAGATGCAACGTGATTGTCCCGTGATAATGTACTAGTAATTATCACACCAAGTAATTTTTCACAAATAGAAACATCAATATTGGAGTCTAGAAAAGGAATGCTAGGTAGGTAAGAATGGATTTGACGATATGTGTATTTAGAAGCTATAAACATGGCCTTAGTGTTAAAGGTGTTGATCAACATTTGGTGTGAGAGAGTTTCTATCATCTGATATTTTGTTAGCAATGGAGTTCTTTAGAGCATTTTGCCTTAGTCACCCAAAAAATCCGAAAAAAATATTCGACAATGGTCTATAATTCATCACACCGACAAAGCACTATGGAGACTTCCTGTGTTTGTAGACGACCTGTCAGCTGTGTTTAATAAAAGCTAACGATGTATTCAAATAGCAATATTATAGCTTACGCCATTAAGTGTCCTCAACACAGTATACCTCAGCCATTGTCTTATACTTACATATGAACGTGTAGAGGAACTGCATGCAAACACGATAGGCGACGAACTTATACGTATTTGAACAAAATAGAACATCAAATAATTTCATGCTGGTACGATATAATATGTTAAGTTACATATACCCCAGGAATTGAAATTCTATCAATAAAATATCATTGCAGTCGACCCATTCAAAATGTCTCTGTAAATTAATGCAATGGGGATAATGTATAGAACGGTAGTGATACCCCTTACGGTTTTTCGACTGTAAATTTCGTCGCTTCGGTAAGTAAATCTTGATTTTTTTGTAAGGCTTAATCAATGAAATCAACCAGCCCACCGTATCCGACCCTGTCGCTACCTGCAGACCCATACCCATTTTCCCTCCAAATTCCTATGCAAATTGGCAGAAATTGGAAATAATATAGACAGGTCGTCAGGGGTGCAGTAACCAAAACCACACTATAATCGTTCTCGTTAATCATAGGGATTTGGAGGCAAAATGGGCTTGGGTCTGCAGGTAGCAAATTGTGAATGTTTGGCCTTCCAAAAGCAAAACACCAAATCCTCTTCACAATTGTTGAATTTGGTTGGAAACATATTTCAAACAAACCAAACAGCATAATTATAATACTCGAAAATTTACTTTAAGCAGTTTAAATGAGTTATTTTATTTATATCGGGTGAGTATAAAGATATCGGATATTCAACTCTGTTCAAATAAGTGGGGCCCCTCTTACACGAGTTGTGTTAAATGTACATTACAGGGTGTTAAAAAAGTTCATTCTGAATGTTTAAGTTTAAAGACTTTATTTTTCTGATGTCAGAAGAATGTAAAATTAGGTTGAATTCTAATTGATTCTTAGTAACCATTTTTAATCTTTCTGGCATTCCATGAAGCAATTAGAGTAAGAAATGAACAAATTGTATTATTTAAATTTTTAGAACAAACTTTTTTAACACCCTGTATGTTGCGGGCATCTTTTACTAAACACTAACAAAACGTAAACTACGATACATACGTCCATTATATCGATGGCTTAGAATGATAAGGTCATAAGTACAAAATAGATTTTTTAGAAAAGAAGAAAAAACTGTCTAAAACTACTCTTTACTTAAGGAAAAACAAGCTTTTCCAACTTCAGTTTGGTCAACATGATTTTCATTTTTAAAAATAGGCTCATGAGAAGCGCCTTATAATGCAGATTTCAAATATGTATGTATCGTATTTTGCGTAGTGCTGCGTATGCATGCGATACACATTAAGAGTGTGATTTAAACCCGTTGTTTTCAGTTAGAAATTGTGCACATAATGTATGGACACATTTATTATTGTGCTTTTATAGTGGAATTAGATAGTGTGCATAGGCCAGCACTATGGAAAATCATAAGCCACAATGGAATTCCAGACAAGCTTATCTCCATCATTAAGATGTCAATATTAACGCGACTATTCAATGCATCACTTGAAAATGCTTATGTACCTACGGCTTTTAAAAGCTCCAGAATAAGACCACTGATAAAGAAGCCAGGCCTTGATCAAAATATAATGAAAACAAACAATGATTTATGACGAGGTATCATGTAATTTTCAACCTGTCACTACAGACGACCAGTGATTTACAATTTTTGGTCGCTTAATGCAATTTTACCAATCAATTATAGTGCTTAAACAGTGGTCGCTGGTCGCGTAAGACAAAATCCGCTTAATGCAATAGACAAATAGAGCATATATGGTCGAGAGGAAATAAAACCGGTCGTTTTAGACAAAGGTCGCTTAATACGCGTGGTCGCTAGTACATGTTTGACTGTATATGTGGTGCATAATCTCGTCGTAAAAGAGAGATTGTTGGTTTTCAGTGAGATGTTTTGACTCATTGGACTAACCTTGATGCATAACATATCCGGGAGTGGCCATACGATGGACCCGGCGCACTGCGCAACGGAAATAAGTCATTGTCAGTAATTTGAGGAGGGAAATCTTATTTTTCGTATTTTAGTCATACCCTTGATTTTTAAATTTGTGCATATATAATTGTATGAGTTATGTATATTGTTTTAACCATGTCTTATTTTTGATTGTACAATACTTTTGAACGTGTAAATACATGAAAAAAGGGCTATATAAATATGGTATAATAATAAAAAAAATAATAATAATATAACAACTTCAGCGCAAAGGTCATATGTAAAGCAAACCTTTTCAGAATAATTCCTAATATTAACAGGTGTAAAACAAGGATGCTTACTTTCTTCTCTTCTGTTCTCCCTTTGTGTGGATTGGGTCATGAAGAAAACCACCAGACATTCAAGGCATTAAATAACATGGACACTGACAGATTTGTTGGAAGACCTGGATTTCGCAGATGATATTGCATTGCTGTCACATCGCCATCGAGATATCCAAGAGAAAACTACACAATTAGACAACCATGCCAACCAAATAGGATTAACGATTAACTCCAAGAAAACAAAGATGATGAAGATCAACCCAAAAATTACAGAAAAAGTCAAAATTAAAGTTTAAGAAATTGATGAAGTCCAGGAGTTTGTTTATCTAGGCAGCAACATTACGGCAAATGGAAATTCTGAAGAAGATGTGACGGCCCGTATCAACAAAGCTAGAGGAAGCTTTGCATCACTGAAAAACATCTGTGAGTCCACCAAGATAAACACCAATACCAAACTAAGGATATTCCGGAGCCTAGTTATATCTGTCCTTTTGTATGGTGCGGAATCCTGGAAGGTTACTAACAACACAACACACAGTCTGAATGTCTTCCAAACGAGATGCCTAAGAAGAATTCTACGCATCTTCTGGCCGAATATATGTACCATCTCAAACAAAGACCTCTACCTGAGAGCAAACACAATTCCGATATGTACAAAAATCCAGAGACGTTGATGGAGATAGATAGGCCACGTACACAGAATGAAACTAGATTCCATCCCAAGGGTAGCTATGAAATGGACATCAACTGGAAAGAGAAATAGGGGAAGACCAAAGGAAACTTGGCGACGATCCACAAACCGTGAACTGACAGCAAATGGATGACCAAGTGGAGCGATTAGCTACAGATAGGAAACATTGGCGTTCTTTAGTGATGGCCTTAGGGGCAAAACCACCCGGAGAGGATTAGGTAGGTAGGTAGGTTTTAGAGTGGAAATGCAATATGTAAGTGACATTCGTGGTTGAAGTACATGTATTTCACTTTGTAGTCTTAAGGCATAATGTCGTGTCATTTCTTTCAAAAAGGTATGTATACTGTTTCTGTTTGGTGTTGCTTTATTTGTTGTGCTTGAGGTTTGTGGTCGTATATGGGCTTCGTTCTTGCCTACTGGCTCTGGCTCTGAATGCGTTTAACGGACATCAGGGTGTCGGAGTAGGTTCTTGTAGCTGTACCTGCTTTCTTACTCATTTGTGTGGTTGTTCATGTGACTGCTGATAATCTGTGATTTCTCTTTTGTTTGTTCTTGTTTGTGTCCTTTTTGTTCTGCTGTTTCTATCGAGTGCTACCTTCCTTGTCTGATGTGTTAATATTTTTTTTTATTTTTACACCATGAATTAAATCATGTTTATATTGGATTTAACGTAATTATTCATAATGTGTTTGATTGTTTTACTTACTACTTTGGGAAATTGTGGTTATAAACTTGCTGAACATGTTTAAATTATTAGGATCAATAATACACATTATTGTGTAGAGATACTTGTATATTGTTTTTTCTGACCTCTCAAATACACGGTAGCTGCACATATCTAGTTGTTTATATGAGTAAACCACATCTTTCTGGATATGACGTATCTAAAGTGTGCACAAAACGTGTATTTAGTATTGTAGATAGGTCAATAAAACTGCACTATAATAATAAATTGGTCAGGGAAGTCAGCACTCAACAGATACAGCTCAGCACGAAAGGTACACGGGGCATATAAACAAAACACACAAAAAAGAAAAACACATACCATAGATTCAAAAATAACTATATGTATATTCAACCAATATTTGTCATACCAATTATATCCATGTTTGACCATTTCAAGGAACCATTATTGCGAATCGTGATTACGATTCTGGCAAACGAAGCACACTCTCACACACCTGAATTTCATCAAAACACAAAATACAGATTTGTTTCATATATTTATAGCCTGTCGAATGAATCTATCAATGGAAGAGAATGATATGTATACTAAAAACATTTAATTTCAATGGGACAAAATTTCGTCGTTTTCGTGACGCGGGGACGTTATTTCAATGATTTCAGATTGCATGAAAAATGGCAAGGTTAAATTTCACACAAATTATCAGAAATGATTCAAAAAATCACAAAGATAGAATAATTGTTTTATTACATGTTTATATATGCAAGTAAACCTCTTATACCAGACGGAACTTGAAATCAAGTATGGCCGCACAGTAAACTTGACCCATATTTTAATATGACAGTTCATTGGGGGTTTTAATTCAGTGGTTGAGGTCCATACACAAAATCCACAAAATTGAATTCCCCAAGAATATTAATGGTTTTACAGTAATCCAGGAATCAATTCATTCTGGAAGTATTGCCAACTAGCCACATTAATACACGTGTCATTCTAACCAAACAAACAACAATTCTCCCCATGAGGTGTGTCAGCTAGTTTTGCGTTCATTGCAACAATAAATCGTTTAACAGTTTCGGCAGAAAGTGAGCCTCGGTTCATAGCGTCTTGGATTTGTTTCATCCAATGCATCACGGTTTCTTGTGTCACGTGAACTTTGTCGACGTTATTAAGAATATTCCTCAGTAGATTAGTGCCGCTCGGATCATCGTCTTCTTCAGTGTCATTCTCAAACACCCAAGCAACACTTTGTTGTTGCGATGGATCATTGGCTGGAACAGCTGGAAAATAGAGAATAATTTAAATGGTATTATTGTTTCAATTACAGCTGATTTTCTTGTCGATAAATGAATAACTAATTTATAAATATGGTGAATATATTAAAACACATTTATTAGATAAACTGAAAGTATAACACAGTAACACTAAATGAGTTGTTATCAGTTTAGTATTTGCTTCCTGAAACTAAGACGAAATGAATGTTCCTGTTTTGTGTATTTATTAAAACATACTAAGTTAGGTTATAAAAACAATGCGTGTACGTGCAATTTAATTTAATTATACACAGTAACATGTAATGTCATAAAAAAGAATACGTGTACAATGAATTTTATTTTTAAAAATATGTTTTATCCTTGACCTAAGGTTTATTGTCTTTGGTTTTACGAAGTCTTTTCGTGTTTTTTTTTATACCATGATCCTAAATTATATAAATAAATTATAAATATTTTAGTTTAAAAAGATCTACTTCTCCATAAATCGACAACAAATGTTGCTCGATCTATCCATAGTATGAAAAATGTAGACACTTTAATGTACAAGACGTTATGCTCGTTGTTGGCGTACATCGGCAATTTGTAACATTTTTACACTTCACTATTGCATAAAAATCGTTTTAGAAATACGGTTGTCTATATTTTACTATCACAAGAGGGAGAAAAGAATCGCCATGCTAGTAATGTGACCCGCATTTGCGTTTAATTATTATTGTAGGGTTAACGCATGCTTTTTCGGGCTATAACATCTGCAGAGTCCCGAGGGACGGTTGGTGCCCAAGCCCGACAGGGCGAGGGCACCAACTCTCCCGAGGGACCCTGCAGTTGTTATAACGCGAAAAAACATGCGTTAACCCTACAATAATAATTAAACGCAAATTTGTATTTCAAAATAATGATATTTTGGCGGGAGATTTTGTGGCGACGTCACGAAAACAAACGTAACGTCATACCAGTTATTGTTATGCACGTCGACTTCCGGGATCGGCAAATACCAAGAAAACATGGATTCTGCTGGTTTGTTTAAATTTATAGTTTAAGTATGACAGAAAATTAATTAGTAGTCAAAAATAAAATGGGAATTTCTGTTCATATGACGCTGCATAACATTTATAGTCGCTGGCGCGGCCCTGAAATGAGCATACGTAAAACTGGACGTTAACAGCTCGTGAATCTTTATGTTTACGCATGGTTTTCGTCCCGTTAACGTATGGGCAAAATCACTGTTTTTATGCTATAATGTAGGGTTAACGCATGCTTTTTCGTGCTATATCTGCAGAGTCCCGAGGGACGGTTGGTGCCCAAGCCCGTTAGGACGAGGGCAACAACGCTCCCGAGGGACTCTGCAGATGTTATAGCACGAAAAAACATGCGTAAACGCTATTATGGCATACAAAACATCAATTTATGCGTTTGTATTTCGAAATAATTACATTTTGGCGGGAGATTTTGTGGCGACGTCGCGTAAACAAACGTAACGTCGCGAAAACAAACGTTACGTCATTACAGTTTTTGTTATGAGCCTCGACTTCCGGGATCGGCAAATACCAAGAAAACATGGATAATGCGGGTTTATTTAAATTTATTATTGAAATATTACAGAAAAATAATTAGCAGTTACAAATAAAATGGGAATTGCAGTTCATAAGACGTTGTAAAATCGTTTATTTTCGTCCGTGAGGCCCTGAAATGAGCATACGTAAAACTGGACGTTAACAGCGCGTTCTCGCGTGAATCTTTATGTTTACGCATGGTTTTCGTCCCGTTAACGTATGGGCAAAATCACCGTTTTTATGCTATAATTAACATTAAATTTAACATAGAATGACGAAGAACGTCACAAAAACGTCATGTAAGATGTAACACAATTTACCAATGCGCAGTGTTTAGCAACTTGGCAAATTTATATAATTATCTATATCCGGCCAAAAAGTAGACTCAGTGAAGTGATGGCAACTCCATTTCGCGCCGTTTGAATTATGTGCCGTTCAAAACTTCCACTACTAAACCGGGAGCGAAAAACATATTCATCTGAAAACGTAAGATTACATTTCTTTTCGTGACTAGATTTGTTAAAACTTGTCATAAACTAAAGTCGACTTTCTATAATCTTTATTTTGACAAAAAGTACATGCATTCTACTTTTGAATTTGGGTACATTTTGTAGGACATTGACTATGAATTTGCCTTTTAAAAAAGGTATATTCTAGCCACGATGTCACACACATCAAAAAGTGCATAAATTAAAATTGTGCAGTTGCTATGCGCCAAAATGTTTAAAGAAATATGCATTTATGAAAATGACAGAGACTACAACATAAAAGTACATATAATTGTCTGTAATTTGATATGAATAAGTCTTATATTTAACACAGACTTAATTTTATTTATGAATTTTGGCAAATCTAGCCATAATGTCACACCCTTGAAATTAACGTAACGTCAACGTCTACGTGTTCGTTAGAATCGTACCCGTTTTAGTAAAAGAGTCGATGTACTGCAGCTTTAAATGAAATTTTGTTGGACTGAAGTATGAGCTGTGGGGTTTACGTAATTGTGATGTTTTAGTCTGAAATAGTAAGTTTAGCGGTGTTAAAAGCGCCACTTGTCGGGTCGTGCTTTTCGTAGTATTTTTCTATTTATTTTCTCCATTTCGTACATGAATTATAATGTCTCGGTAAAATGTAAATCATCTACTTGTATGGAGCGATATGCGGCGCATTTTTGGTGTATTTTATCGTATGCTTAATTAAAATGTACGAGTGTTACACCATAATTACCCCTCCGCCTCACCATATGGCCTATCTGGAAATCGCCATGTATATTCAGCTAAAATGCACTTGTGAAAGGAACGGGTCGATTAAAACCATTTTAATTTTACAAAAATATTTTTTTAAAGATATTCCTGGCGCATATTTTACATCAATGAACGACAAAAAACACATTTCAGACAGTTAATTCATCACTAAATAGGCAGAATGAAACAATAAAATCAAAAGAAAATTGCTTGCAAGTAACAGAAAAAATAATTTAAATATTCGTAAAATTAAAAAAACTGGCAGTTTTTTTAAGTGGCGGAAATTACCGAAGTAACACGACGAGGCTCCGGACATTACCGATTCGAGAATCATGTGACCCACGGAACATGAATATTAATGAGATTAACGTCATACACAACAAAAATGGCGGATGATGTGACAACAAAAAGCCAGTTGTGACGGAATCTGCTAAGAAAAGACAGAACCATGCTTATATGCGGGACTTTGGTAAGGCCTGTGTCCATATCGGGAGATTATTCATTTGATGGATACACTGGAAAAGTCGATTGTCGCTGAAGTCCGACGCGAACTTCGTCAAGGATCTCTGATTGACACTGTGACAGTGACAGGTAGCGAAAACAAAATTCGTCTTAAATTGTGAGATGCATGCCCGTATCAACGTAACGGCTCATATGTATATATATGTTTAATTCAGCAATATTGTACTATACAAGTGCTCTATATATACATGTATCGCTTTGAAAATTGCACGAACCAGTGCCGTCCTTGGCAATTTCGTACCCGACGCTCGATCACTGATCAGACTTAGACAGATAAGCTGTCTGCAAGTGGCTGCTTTAAATTCTGACGGTCCAGCCACTACATATAGGCATCCCTGTATATAGATTGCGTCGAAATGGTTTGACTATGATCAGACTCTTTATCTCATGGACTTCAAATTTCTCAATTCACATGTTTTTTCGAACTAAGTTTTTCTATAAATTTATTATAACCTGACTGTATGTTTATTCATGGAATTATATGTGATTATTCATTTATGTCCATAGTTTATTTAAGGAATGCCTTCATGAAGTTAAGACTGAGATTTGTCATGTAAATTTCTTTTGATTATAAAATATGAAGTGGCTAGATGTCCGGTAACCGGACATCTAGACCTGGAGTCTGGAGGTCCGGTAACCAGCCGTCTAGACAATGCTTGTAGGACAGGCTAGAGGTCCATTAATTGATTTCAAATAAATTATTTATGTTGTCATATTTTAAACACAAAATGTCATGTTTATACTAACTCATTTTAAGATAATTTCTTGATGGATGGGTTGATCTTGCATATAACTTTATTGAGACTTTGCAGAGTTTGTGGTACTGTCGGTGTGTCTGTGTAAAAGTGACCGAAATACTATGTGTGGTACCCCTCAGGCTCTAGACTTTAAGTCCTTCTAAACGTGTATTAGTTCTCGCATCACTTGTTGTCCAACACAGATCAATATTTTGTGTTTACGTGTAGGCCTGAAGAAACACTCCAGATCACTGTTATTCACAGTCAATGATTAACATTTCTGTCAAAAACTATTAAACCTGTACAACAAGGTAAACACTTGTTTATGTCATGGAAATTCTTGACACAACATAAAATATGTGGTTTATACATATGAAATAAGTTACCGGACCTCTAGGCTGTACTACAAGCATTGTATTGAGATCCGGTAACCGGATCTCTAGCCACTTCCTATAAAATATGAACACAAATAGCCATATGATATAGGCCTATTATCAGTAACAGGATTCTGAAGAACATTCATATATTTCAGACTTGATGAGCAACTATTGAGCAAATTGTTACTACTACCCTGACTCTGAGTCATCTATTCCAACAGTTCAAGCAGTCACCCTGTTCCATGTGGCCTTCAAAACCTAACACAGGCAACACCAGGTTCACTGGCTTATAAAACTACAGTAGTACAGGCACTATGTAACCTGCCTGTATCAGAAATATCTCCTGACAGAAGTTGGTCATAACTTGGTGGTTCATAAAAGCTGGAACCGAATAGTTATTCATCCCAGATAAAAGGTATTTATTTGTTGTTTGTTTCATTCGAAGGTTGCATAATTGGTCAATTGGATAAAATGTATCCTTAATTATAATGTGTTTGCATATTATATGTTAAATCAACTAATTATGACCCACCCCATCTTTGAAGAGGGTCTATATATTGCTTTGCACATGATGATCAGTCGGTCGGTAGACCAAATTGTTTTTCCATTCAATAACCTAAGAACGCTCTGGTGAGTGTGACCTTCACCATTTCTGACTATTGGGCTGCCATGGGGGCATATGTGTCTCTTGTTTTATTTTAATTTTCCAACACATTATGTTTAAGAGAAAAATGTCCATGTTTACTGGCTTCATAAATGGATAAGCATTATTTCACAATTTTGTGTTCCACTGGTACCTTTAAAGTGAATTCAGCAACTTCTCCACATGTGGAGAAAAATTCAACCAGGAATACACAACCTCCACATGTGGAGGAAAATTAACATTTATGTCATGGAAGTGTATGACCTGTCACTTCTGGAATCGAACCAGCACTTATGGGTTTGGAATTCATCTCACTAACCTAACCTAGGGACCACTGAAAGAGTTCTTATTCTAGCTTTCCTCTAACGACAATGTCATAATGATTACAAACTAAATTTACATCAATTGATGGAAACTGCATTACAATAGCATTATGTGACATATTTTTATTTCCTCCACAATCCACATGTGGAGAAGTTGCTGATACAGAATATATTGAAAAGATACCAAATATTCTTTTTCAGAGACAAGTCAGAAATGTCGGATGAAGAAACAATCCAGTCTGATGAAAGCAGTTCAGGGTAATGACGTTCATTCCATCACAGTCCATTCTTACTTTGCTTAGTTATCTCAATTATAAATGTTCAGTTCAAATAAATAAAGACTTCAACATAGAAGTTACCTTATTAGATAAGTGTTAAATATCACAATCTTGAACATGTTGCTAAGAAAATATCATATGTTGTTTGAGCTGGGTCATTCAGCATGGGCATTCTGATGATCAGCCCCAGACCGAGTGGTCTAATAGCTGAATGATTCAGCTTCTGAAATTCTGCATGCTGAAATCGGTTTGTTCGGCTATAAGACAGATGGGTCTTGGGCGGATCATATTCTGGTTTGTGTGTTGGGCATTGTGCATTTTATGTTTTTTGTTCTCGCCTGGTTGGAATGAGTGTTGCCAGTGTCTGACTTTTTGCCCTCCAGCTTAAATACTGATTTTCAATTTCTGGTAGAAAGTGTTTTTGTCTGAAAGTCATGAAAACATTAAGTTATAAATAAGGTCATGGAAACTTGAATTTTACGTTACATATGTTGCTATTTTAGTCTCATAATTACGGAAACATTAATTGAGACATTCTTTTTGTTGTTGTTTTCAGTGTTTCCATTGATATCACTCTACATGAATCTAACTATGATGATTGGATGATGCTGAGTATGAACCTAGTTTTGTCTTGTCAGCAAATCTGTAAGTATAAGTGTCTGTAATGTATTGGGGGTCATATTGTTAACACTGTCTCAGACGTTTATGTAACGGTCAGAATTCTTGATTCAATTGTCAACCAGTTCTAACTTGCTCTACAACAAACAACTGAATACTTCTCTACTTGTTAAAGACATGCATGTAATATATGTGATAAAACACAATAACATGTTTGCCAAGCATTCAAAAGCGTAAGGTGACAAGTTAATGCTCTGTCAATGTGCGTATCATGTACTGAATTTTTTTTTTTATATTGTATTAACCTCAACCTTTCATGATAGTAGATCTGCTGCTCTATCAGATACACTTTGATAAGTCCAAGTGAAGTTGATACTCAAAACAATGTATACATGTTTGAAAATATGTTTAGCTCACTCAATCATGATGGACAGTTCTATAATTTTGGTTGAAAAAAACACCAGAATTTTGTAAGTGGACTAGAGATATAGTGAATCATTTCTGGTTTTCATGCAAAGAATCAAACAGATGCATACAATTTGTGGTAATGGTTTATTATTTTCCTTTACTAAATCCAAGGTTTGCACAGGCCTTTAAAAGTCCTTGAATTTGGTTCAAACTTTGAAAAGTACTTGAAGTGCTACCTTAAAAAAATGTATAAATGGTACTTGAATTCAACTGATAATCCTTGAATTCAGACAAATGGCCTTGAATATCCATTCAAGTTTATGGATGTTGACAAAATGGCACATCATCTGTGTAAAAAATTAACCAGACACTCTTTTTTTTCAAAAATTTAATGTACAGAAATGTATGGGTGCAAATGTCACTGGAAATTAATCGTAATAAATTGAACTCAATAAGGTATTCTTGTGTGTAATGTCACTAGAAAAAGTGTATAAAATTGCAGTGCATAATGACATTTTTGTGCCATTGAACCTTTGTAAATGTTTGAGAAAATGCCTTGAAAATACATATTTTGTCTTGAAAAAATCCTTGGATAGTCCTTGAATTTTGGTGAAAGAATTTTGCAGGAACCAACAAATCCTTCTGTACAGTAGTTTGTTCTGTATGTTCCACACTTGATTCAGTTAAGTTTATCTTGCTTATATAATTTGTATGCAAATGTTTTTTTTCATATTTCAGGAGTTCAGCAGATTTTGAACACATACAACTATTGCTCTAAAAGGCTCTTATATTCTCCACCTGTGTACAGATGTAGGAACCTTCTGGCTGCTGTAGACCTTAATATGAATCTGGATAGAGAATGTATTATCAATGAAGATGGGATACAAAGGTTTGATTCATCATTGTAATCATCAACAAATAACTGCAAAATCAGGATCATGATGATTGCAGTCTTCCCATAGTGTCAATTTAATTGTGTTATTGTCATCAGGAAGCAAAGCTATTTTAAAGTATAAGTCTAGGGATCGCAAATACACCATCATAAGGTAAATCATGTGCTGTACCGAGCTTAGTGTTTGATCACTAGCTAATTTAGAGGGGGGACCCAGCATGCACCCCCTAAAATCTGTGGAGTCTATGCAATTTGTAATATTTTGAATGTAACAACAGTTTAGTAAGCAAACATTTGCCATCGAAGGGTATGCTGTTCAGATCATTGCATTTTTCTAGGTGACTTTGACAAGTATATATCAAGTCAATTACTGTAATCTGGGCTATGCTGCTAAGATATGACTAATTATTTTTCTTGCTTGCTTCGCTAGCATTAGGAATATCTTGAATGAATCTTATCAAGGGGACAATGAGGTTTTTTTGGGTAGTTACTTGAGAAAACTTACTTGAGAAAACTATGATGTTTTTCCAGTGAATATAGAATATAGATAAACAGTTTTTTTCTAGCACGCTCAGCTTGCACGCTTTCTTGGGGGGGGGGGGGTGAGGTAAATACATGTACGTGTGACCCCCTCAACCCCTTATCCTGTATCCGCTCCTGTTGATGAGTTGGGTACCCATCTCTTTACCCAAACATTGTGAATTTGAGCCCTGCAATAGTGTTTTAGCCTCAAACTAAAAGTTATAATCATATGAAGTGATTAATAATCCATTGACCATGATCCCAGGTGTGAAGGTTAATGACACAACAAAGGTTTCCTATGAAAAATTAGCAATTGCTTGAAAAGCAAACTTTTAACTTATTTAGGCGTCACTCGAATAGTTCTCAACAAACACATATCGGACATAATCCCATTCACTGCTTAGCTAACAGTGACCGATTTGTATGTTACATAAACCGATACTGTATTACAACATTTCAGGTTACAAAGGCTATGGAAAGAAAAGTGGGAGGTGGACAGTACATGCAAAGAAGGTACTGAAGACATACGATTATGCTCATGGCATTTTGAACAGAGACTGAGTGCTGAAAAATGACGAAACTGGTATTAATGACTTAAGGCTGATTTTGACACTCCTTGCTCCAGAAGAGCCAAACTCTACCAAATAAATCATGAAGGAAAGGGTTTTTGTGAAATTTTGAACTTTGCTAAAATGACTATGTAACATTGCTGGGTCCATAGGTGTGAAAACTTGGCCAATGTCCATGGGTATCTGAAAGTGTTAAAGTGTGTCTTAGTTCTTACACTTTTGATTCAGGTACACATTATAACTAGAGGACATGTATATATTGTTTCTAACATGCATTCGACTTTGCTTGATGTAAGACTATGTTCTTGTAGATTATATCTGACAGAGGTATTAAAGTTATGCATGTACATGCAATCAAAATTTGTACCATGCTAACCATACCAATTAGTAATTCTTGCTGTAAAACCATTACTTTTCACGAGGGATAGATTTATGTTTATTTTGAGGTCGATTCAATATGAAATATAATCTCCTGCTATTAATTAACATTCCAATACACCTAGAGTATTCCAGCATTTTATTTGTAATCCACAACACAATTTCATTTTCAAGAATTCCACGGAATTTGATGCACGCAAAAAATAGGTTGTTTTACAGAATGAGTAGGTGTATTTGCACAGTGTTTATTTGTAAATAACATATCAGTGGATGTGTACGAGTCTTATCAGTTGGCGAGTGCTATCAGTGTACAATATGTATGAGTGCTATCGGTGTATGATTTGTATCAGTGCTATCAGTGTATGATATGTATGAGTGCTATCAGTGTATGATATGTATGAGCGCTATCAGTGTATGATATGTATGAGCGCTATCAGTGTATGATATGTATGAGTGCTATCAGTGTATGATATGTATGAGTGCTATCAGTGTATGATATGTATGAGTGCTATCAGTGTATGATATGTATGAGTGCTATCAGTGTATGATATGTATGAGTGCTATCAGTGTATGATATGTATGAGCGCTATCAGTGTATGATATGTATCAGTGCTATCAGTGTATGATATGTATGAGCGCTATCAGTGTATGATATGTATGAGTGCTATCAGTGTATGATATGTATGAGTGCTATCAGTGTATGATATGTATGAGTGCTATCAGTGTATGATATGTATGAGCGCTATCAGTGTATGATATGTATCAGTGCTATCAGTGTATGATATGTATGAGTGCTATCAGTGTATGATATGTATCAGTGCTATCAGTGTATGATATGTATGAGGGCTATCAGTGTATGATATGTATCAGTGCTATCAGTGTATGATATGTATGAGTGCTATCAGTGTATGATATGTATGAGCGCTATCAGTGTATGATATGTATGAGCGCTATCAGTGTATGATATGTATGAGTGCTATCAGTGTATGATATGTATGAGCGCTATCAGTGTATGATATGTATGAGTGCTATCAGTGTATGATATGTATTAGTGCTATCAGTGTATGATATGTATGAGTGCTATCAGTGTACAATATGTATGAGTGCTATCTGTGTATGATATGTATGAATGATATAAGTGTATGAGGTTTTTAAATGATATCGGTGTATGATATGTATGAATGATATTAGTGTATGAGTGCTATCAGTGTATGATATGTATGAGTGTTATTAGTTTATTATGTGTATGAGTGATATCAGTGTATGATATGTATGAGTGCTATCGGTGTATGAGTGATCTCAGTATATGATATGTATGAGTGCTATCAGTGTATGATATGTATGAGTGCTATCAGTGTATGATATGTATGAATGATATAAGTGTATGAGGTTTTTAAATGATATCGGTGTATGATATGTATGAATGATATTAGTGTATGAGTGCTATCAGTGTATGATATGTATGAGTGTTATTAGTGTATTATGTGTATGAGTGATATCAGTGTATGATATGTATGAGTGCTATCGGTGTATGAGTGATCTCAGTATTTATATGTATGAGTGCTATCAGTGTATGATATGTATGAGTTCTATCAGTGTATGAGTTCTATCAGTGTATGACTATGAGTGATATCAGTGTATAATATGTATGAGTGCTATCAGTGTATATGTGCTATCAGTGTATGAGTGCTATCAGTGTATACGTGCTATCAGTGTATGAGTGCTATCAGTGTATGAGTGATATCAGTGTATTATGTGTATGCGTAATATAAGTGTATGACTATGAGTGATATCAGTGTATGATGTGTATGACTGTGAGTGATATCAGTGTATGATACGTATGAGTGCTATCAGTGTATGTGTGATATTAGTGTATAACTATGAGTGATATCAGTGTATGACTATGAGTGATATCAGTGTATGATGTGTATGACTATGAGTGATATCAGTGTATGATATTTATGAGTGATATCAGTGTATACATGCTATCAGTGTATGAGTGCTATCAGTGTATTAGTGATATCAGTGTATTATGTGTATGAGTGATATCAGTGTATGATGTGTATGACTATGAGTGATATCAGTGTATGATATGTTTTAGTTCTATTAGTGGATATGTACGATTGCTTTCAGTTAATGTGTATGAAATTAATATCGTCCATCATTTCAAGTCATGCTTATTTTCTTTAGTATGTTTGAGAATTGCATTTTCCTTTTTATGCATATACTTATTTATAGAATATTATAGATTATGACCAATGAATCTTGAGATGTTTATATGTGCAATTGCTTGTAAATACACGTTTTGTACTATAAAATTGGTTTATATTATGATATGGTTATTGTTGTACAAAGTTTGTTTCACTAATAGTACAGTCAAACATGTGTGAAAGACAACCTGCGAACGAAGACCACAATTTTATTTCTAATCAAACCATTTTCAAGGATATTTAAAACCTGAGACTACATTTCAATGGAGACACTTGCCGTTACAACAGATGGTCTTTACACAGGCTTGACTGTATAGTTACTGAAGTTTACAAAACTGCTATGTGCAGGGGACTTATGTCCGTATAAACCACATTACATGGAAATGGTCTGTACAGATAATCAAAAGCATCAGGAATTAAGGTTACCAGGTACAGGGGTGTCAATTGTCCTGATTTATCCGGAATTCCGAATTCATCATTCCTGAAAGAGCAATGGTTTCTGGCCAAAATAAAGTTATTTGATCAAAATATTTCAAGAAATAGCAAAGTTATGGTAGATTAAGTCTGCTCTGAAGAATTTTCTGCAATATGATCTGAGTTAATTTTGTAACAATGTCATCAAGGCTTCTTGTTTGGCAAAAATGGTTGATTGCATATGATTTTCCTGATCTTAAATTTGGTCCCATTGACACCCCTGCAGGTATAATTCCATAGAGAACAGGTAGAATACATTAATATTTCGATAATGCATTTTGATTTATATTTTGTCTGCCATAAATTATAATGACTATCTTAAAGGACCATTTTCTCGCCTTGTGGATAAACACAATAAACACCATAGAAAATGTCAGAATTGAACTATTTCAGTAGGGAAAAGTAACAGTACACAACAATTTTATCATTCACACACATTTGTATTTTTGAGAGAACAAATATTTTTTACATAAAATTCACTCACAATCGCTACTTAATTGTATTCAAACAATTCCCTGATGGTAATTTATCTTACACAAGTACAAATGCAACATATCCAAAGAAATTAGGCTCATTTGGTATTAAGAATACTAAGTACACTACAAAGGCAATGCATTTAGGAATTTTAGATATAAAAATATAATCACCAACAGTCATTAGGTTAAAATTTACCACAGATAGATAAAGCATGAACTAACATCAAGGTTCGCACAGGCCTTGAAAATACCTTGAATTTAGTTTCAACCTTGACAATTACTTGAAAAAAATTTAAGTGCTGCCTTGAAAAAATGGTACTTGAATGTAAGGGGAAAACCTTAAACATAGGCAAACAGCCTTGAATATACAAATATGTATAGAAGTGTATGTATGTAATAATGACACAATATCTGCATAACAAATGATGCAGAAACAGTCTTTTTCTTGAAAATTAAAAGTGTGTTAATGTACTAATTAATATCTTATTAGACGCAGCAGGAAGTAATTATACGTCTGTCTCCACTTGTGAGACGGCCAAATAAATGACCATATATATTGTCAGTAGGCAGTGTGCCTGTTGACTGCCATGTTCGTCATCATAAGCCGAAATACTTCAGTGTAGCAGCCTTGTCAGTGCCAACACGGCCTTGTCAAGAATGAGTACTTGAAAATCCTGAAAATGACCAGAAATGAAGAATGATGATCAATTTAAATCAGTAACAGTTACTTGACACTTCTGAATTCTAAGCAACCTGAACGATGTTAGTATACACTATATAGGATACACTAGGGCCTGACCATGTCATGCAAAAAAAGCTTATTAACCATGGCTCTTGCGAACAGTTAAAGACAATCGCATATATAAAAAAATATATATATGTTGTTCGAATAAAGCAAGTAGAACTCTTGCATCTACATAAAACTAAGCAGCCTTATTGTATGGGATATAGGACATGCTGGGAAGTTTTTATTTCTCGACATTCTTTGAAAAGTGTATGTAAAAAGCTACACTTCTGCAAGTCCTGGAACACATGTGACTGACTAAAAACTGCATAATTGATTGTAGATTCTCATAGTATGGCGATAGTCTGGTGTAAATGAATTGAAACTGAAAAATCTAACAGCATACTTATAGAGCTTAAAAAGAAGCACAATGATGCTCTATAAACTATCCTATAATTATGGAGATAACAGTTACATGTATTTTGTTAAATTTGAAAAATAGTAACATGTATACTTTTTGGGACATGTCTAGGTGAAACGTCAAATTCTTTCAAACACGTGATTTTGTTAGCTCACCTGACACAGGGTGAGCTTTTGTGATCACTCTTTGTTTGTCGTTTGTCCACAATTACTTGTGAACACATTAGAGGACACAATTGTGAACCAATTTTCATGAAGCTTAGTCAGAATGTTTATCTGTATGAAATCCAGGTTAAGTATGAAACTGGGTCATGTAGGGTCAAGAACTAGGTCACAAGGTCAAATCTTAGGAAAACCTAGTGAACACATCAGAGGACACAAGTATGATCCAATATTGATGAAACTTGGCCAGAATGTTTATCTACAGGTATGAAATGTAGGTAAAGTTTGAAACTGGGTCATGTGGGGTGGAAAACTAGGTCATGTGGGGTGGAAAACTAGGTCACTAGGTCAATTATTTGAAAAACCCTTGTGAACCCATTAGAGGACACAATTATGGCCCAATCTTCATGAGTTTGTTAAAGAACAAAGTAAGGTAAGCAACATAGGGCCCATCGTGCCCTCTTGTTTGGTTCTCAGACACTTCCCAGTTTTGGGCCCTCTTGTTTGGTTTTCAGACACTTTCCTGAGTGGTACACCTCAGAAGTGGCCGAATCATTTCCAGGCTGTCTTAAACATGTTATTGGTATCAACTAATATCATAGCTCCATTGTTTCAGACGCTAGTTCTAGGACTGCTGGTTGGCCCAGTGTCAGAATAATGTGACTGAATAATCTCCATATGACTGAAATATTGTTTGTGGGACTTACAGTAATGACAAACTTTTCTATGAACTTGAAATAGAAATGGTTAGAGGAAGCCACAAAGCTTATTTTGTGATCTTGTTTCTTAGCCCAAGTGTGAATAATGTTTGCAGAAAATATTCGAATTAAACATATTCATAACACAAACAAGCAATTGCGACCCTATTTAAACTCTTATTTCACCGCCTCCTCGATACCCTAGTGGTTGAGCTTTCACTTCGAGTGCAGGAGGTCTCGGGTTCAATCCCTGGCTGCGTCATACCAATTACCATAGACAAAATAAAATTGGTACCAGAAATTCCCTTGCTAGATGCTCAGCATAAAAGGGAAACTGACTTCTTTTCTCTCTTACCCTTGTGGTGGTTGGCAACATCAGGAATGAGGTGTCGAGAGTGATAATAAGTTTGAATAAATTAGTATAAAAAATAAACTCGGTATTCTCAATAAAGTTACTTTAGCGTTATGTTACTTAATTTGGGCTGTACATATGTAGAGCTCTACTAACCGGGACAAGAGAAATACAGTTCTCCTTTCCACATCTAACTTTCTTCAAGTGAAGGCATTTCCCGGCATTTGGTACAAACACACCAATCAGGTACTGTCACATCTGGACCTGGATGGTTGCCTCTCAGCCGGCCTAATGTTGTCAACCATGACAGTTGGATTCTTCTCCAGGGCATGAAGAAGAATGCTCCGACATTCATCCACACTCATCTGGTTGATCGCCTCCTGGATGAAAAATAAGCAATTAAGAAATATTGATAAACATTATACAACTACCATGCTACACCCTACAAAAAATAAGCATGTAAACAAATGAAGTATAACCTCTCTAGAGTGACACCATTTGGAAATCACAACATTCGGTTATACATTTGCTATTGATCTTGAGAGGTAAACTTTCTAGTAAATGGTTATTTCTTGAACAGAACAATTATGTTGCTTAAGAGAGGTTGTTGCTCTGTGAAGGACTGCTCGGAAAAGGATGCACTGTTTATGTATTACAGTAGAAATATACATAATGTTGATAATATCGCCTACAATGTTGGGAGCGGTCGTGTATAGAGGTCTTATATAGCCCATGCTTTTGGATGTACATGTCTCTGGTACAACCCACGCTTTCACCACTGCTCAATTACTTTGAGCAAGAAATACACACAATTCTTCACAAACCCAGGTGTATGTATAGATACTTGAAAAGGTCGAGTCGTAATCAATGTGGAGCTGTGTGTAACAGCCTATTTGAACTCAATAATCTGGGTATATACATAAAATGATAATGTCTGTCCATAGATCTCAATGGTAATTTTAGATCTTAGGTCTGTCGAAAAAACAGTCTATTGAACAGAGTGAGATGTATGGCTAAAAGCTGACTTTCTTAATTCTATAATGGATAAATAATTAAATTAAACATCAAATATGTGCATTGAAGCATATCAAATCCCTGGGCCAGTACTTTACAAAATACTGAAATAGTAACATCCTGTAGAACACGTCTCAAAACAGCACATAAAGACATATTACCCTCATGGTGTCCTGCCTCTGTTCAACAAGGAGGACCACTTCCTCAGCTCTTCTCGGTTCTGATCTACTGCTTATCAAACACAAGGGTGGCTGCCCCACATTTTACTTCTGGATCCCCTTGCGCTTCTGGCACCCTGAGGCCTACAACGCCCCATTCCCCTCACATGCCGCTGGGCTTGTTGACGGTTTTGAGATTGAAGCTTCATCTTCCTGTAAACAAGCATTCGGTTACATCATACAGATCACAATAAAAACAATTTATTTATAATATAGATACCTGTCATTGTTTAAAGGTTTTTAGAACTCTTTATCAGTTTATCTTTGACAGAAATATGCAATTTATTTGCATGTCATTAAATGCCTTCAGATTGGTATATACGTCCGAATCAAGAACGTATGGATATCAGAATAATATTATAATAATAATTAATAAAAAATAGCTGTGGAATTTTGAACAGAACGGTGGGAAATGCAACCAGCGTCAGGGGGCGAACGGTATTTGGTGCGAATCTTCGTATTTGCCGTTGTCGATGGGTGAACACTGCTCAAGGTAAATAAAAATTATAGTAATGAACAGATGAATAATTCATATTGATTTTTGCCACCTAGCATATGATATTCACATAATATACGCATCAGCAACGCTTAGCACTAGCGGTCGAGTCTGAAAATTTCGCTTTTCGCAGAGTTTCGAAAAGTTGCTGAAGTGCAAAAGATAGCAATTATAACAATTCAGGTAATCATAGAGCGAGGAAATAATCACGTTTATTCATAAGAAGTGAAGATCGGTAAAAACGTCGTACAAAGTCTTACCAAATCCAAGTCAGGCTCGCCATCCAATTTAGCGGAGTTCGTTTCAGCCATTTTTGGTTGACATATGTTGACCTTTCGTGAACTTCCGGTATGCATAAATTAACGATCGGTAAATGCCGTGGGCGGCTGAGTGACTTCGTAAAAGACTCGTTTATTATAAGAACGCCAGTGTATTTCTCAATGAAACTTTGTCACGGATCTAATGATAAGTAGTTTAATCAAATGTAGCAATAATCCAGGTGTTAGATATTTTTTCTCAGATAGGCCAGGTATATCTTTAAAGCAATCGCTAAATATGTGACGAATAGAAATATGGGGTTCACGGCATAATTTAAGAAAAATTGTATTCGAAACACTCAAATAATTCTTGTAAAGTCAATTAACGATAAAAATGTTAATAACGTCGGAACTGGTTACGCTAATGTACGCCAACAACGAGCGTAACGTCACATGTATTTATCCCTAGTCGTATTTTCCTTGTCTGTGGCGTAACTCTGTGAATCCGAATGCATATCTTTAGATCTGTTTTACCTATCATTTAACTTTACGTATACTTACTCGTATGAATGGGTTTACATTGTCAGTGTCGAAGGACATCAAACAATACGTATGTTTTGACAAAAATGTATGTGGAATTTTTTACAATTAATTTTGCGACAGAAGAGACAATCACATTTTCCCAAAAATCATAAATAAACATCGAAATTATTTGGTTGCTTACAACAACAGATAAACCACAATCGTTCGGGCGCAACTGTACGTTTAATAATAAAATAATCCAGGTAAAGGGGGTGTATTCAAACTTTTATTTGAAATTGTTGCTTACATCGTCCTCCATGGCGCTGTAGGCTAAGTTACTGCTTATGGATCTAAATAGATTGTTTTGATTGGGTTCGAATCCCACCCATTTTGATTTTTTTTTAATTTTGCTAAATAAAACATTCGCGAGCATGTCTTTTTTATATATATTTCTAAAACATATCTAATTCCTGTATTTTAATCCTTGGAAACATTCCCACGTCAAGACTGTTGAACAGAAATATCGGTCAACGGTCACCCAAACTATGCTCCTTGTATTACCAGACTAAACGCTTATTAATTTTGACGTTTATAGCTTATACAGAATATTATTAGCGTTGTGATTCCAGCGAAACAAATGATGAAAATAGTTTGTAATTCAACCCGATTTCATTTATTAATACGATCCCAAAGCAAAATAATATTCTTATTTTTATAAACAAAAACTCCTTAATGTAATATATTTGTTAGACCACACACAATTTTCAGGGGGTTTAGCATTGATAATCTTTTTTAAAATATTTCTAATATTTGTAAATCAATTCAAACGATCGGAATTATAGGGAATGCTTCTATAAGCGATTTTTAAGATTAAAGAAAATAAAGATGATTGGCGATGACAATCAAAAATACATTGAAGTTCCTTAAGACTTCTTTGATTACTAAAATCATGCCGAATATTGCGATTGTAAAGAAGAAATAAATTTTGAGCGCAAAGGAATCTTTCTAAAAACCACGTTTTCCACTGATCTTATAATCTTATATTTGTTGAAATACGAAATATTTTTAAACTACTATAACTCGAAATGAAAGCATTGATTAAATCAACTTTAATGATTTATACTTAATTAAAGATCACGCTTCAAAAGTCATATCTACTAGTTACTATTCCGTCATAACTCGATGCAGCTTCTATCAAGAAATAAAGCTAAGAGAAAATATGCGATGTTTAATCAAGCATTTTGCAAACAATAACTGACAATAAAAGTCATACCATACGCCTTCATAAAATTGGAAACAAGGCATTTTTGTAAAATCTAAATATAAATCTAGTTTTACATCGTGGGTATCTTAAGAAAAAACTTTAGATTGACTGAAGTGAAAAAAAACATATTTTCCAAGAAACGAAGAATAATCCATGTTTTCTTTGCGATTAATGTAGCTATTTACATAATGCTTCTAAACTATGTAACTAAAATGATAACCTTGATTTTCTTGTAAATCTGATAAACTTAAGGACATTTTAAGATTGTTTGATGCTTTGTGAATACCACCCTAAATGATGTGTTCGTAATAATTCTTGAGCATCCCTTTTAATAATGTAGTATACTTTAATCATAAGTGATTTATAGAAATATACGTCTTTGAATATTATAACAGTATATATGTTAAACGCATACGAAATATGCTTCAGTATAATCATCACACTGATGAAGGCCATGTTGGCTGAAACATGTTTGTGAGTGTCTTATTAAAGACAATAATTTAAGTAAGTTGTTGCTGGTGTATTTCATTTTATTTTATTTTTATATTAAAACAGTAAAGCAAACATTTACCTGGATATCCATTAACGGTTCCACAGCCACAACAGAACATTACCAGCACAAGAAACAGTAGTCTCATTTTGCTAATATTAAGAAAAATACGATCCAAACATATGCACAACCCAACAGGATATTCGGGCTCCTTTTATAAAATAAGAAAGTTTATATACCCTGAACACACACTCCACACAACCATGATAACAACTATTTGTCTACCATTTCGTATGCGTTTTACATATATACTAGAGATGCCCCACTTATATTTGAACAGTGTTGAACATGCGTCATTTACATGCGAACATGCTATAAATGAAATATCTCTGTTGAACTGCGTAAAGTAATTTATCCTACCACTAGTAAGTCTTAATTATGCCAAAATTAGCCAATCGAGTAAATTTTAGCTTTATTATGCACATTGAGCTTTATTGTGCACCGTCGATGAAATTATTAGGAGGCTTTTGAAATGGCGTTATTTCCATTCGAGCGTCCGTCAGTTTGTCATTCCGCAGCCTTTTATGAAAGGAACATGAAAAGATGGGGGTTTTTTTATTTCAAAGGGTCAATTTTCTAAATTCGTATTAATTGACTTTTTTACTTGAATTGTTCGATGTCGCTGTAACAGCCATAGTGACGTCAATGTTTTGAAATCATTACGTTTAATGTCTAAAAATGTTCGGTTTTAGTTTAACGCACAAACAAATCAATATTTTTCGTAATTTTTGGGGTTTAAAACATTGTAACATTGTAGTTTTATGAAAGTTCTGGCTTGTCCCTTTAGAAAGTAAGGCTTCAGTGTTTACTTCCTTTATAAATTGACTTCTCCTGGAAAACCGGACTTGGTGACATTATATTGTAATTATGTAATAAGATAATAAAAAATCCCAGATTAGAAAAGTCATTCTCTTTTACTTATACCCCAATCACACGAGAGTCGGAATGAGCCGGAATGCCGTAGGAATAGCAATTCGTGGTACATTCTTGTATGTTCGAAATGTATTCCGACTGCATTCCGAGTACATTCCATATGTTCGGACCAGTTTGAATGTTTTAACATGTTCTAAACTTATTTCGTTTGAAATAAAAAACATATTAAAATAAAAATGAATAAACTGTTATTCAAAACTCTCTGTATTTATTGATACTGTCCAGATCACACGGCGTCGGAATGAGCCGGAATGCCGTAGGAATAGCAATTCGAGGTGTATTCCTTCATGATCGAAATGCATTCGAAACATTCTGTCTGCATGCTGAGTCAATTCGTAGTGTATTCGATAAATTCCGGCCCATTCCTGTGTTCACTTCGAATGTTTTGCGCATGTTCAAAACGTTCGAGATACATTCGAAGTCGGATGGACTATCGAACGGCTACCGAAGTGTATTCTTCCGACATTCTGATTACATTTTAAATATTCGTACGGCATTCTGACTATATTCGAAACATTACTTAAAGCCATTATAGGTACTGATATTAAACACACTACCCGTGCACAACCCGTGCATAATCCCGTGCAAAACGGTCCGATGCTTGTGTTTACCGTATTTTGAAAACATATGCGTGCACGATCTCCGCTATCATTCCAGGCGGACTCGAAGTGTATTCGAGTTATACTCGAAGTATATAAGAATTGTATTTGAATGGTATTTGAAGTATTCCAACGGCATTTTGTCAAAGCTGTTATAATTTTGGTCAATTCGAGTTATCATTCGGAATGTGTTTCGAACGTTTATTCTTTCTCCATTCCGACTCATTCGGGCCCATTCCGGCTGATTCGAGAGTCGTGTGATTGGGGTATTAGAATTTTATATCATGTACGAGAGGCGCCCAACTTATATTTGAACAGTCTTTAACATCTGATATTTTCATGCTGACAAGATATAATCGAAATCTTCTTTCGATTTAACAGTTTATAACAATGTGACAAGCAACATATACACTCAGTATGTATTATATTTACATTTGAGTTAGCCCTATGTTGTAGGGACATTGTGTTTGGCTTTTTAAGACCGACTAACCCGATCGACGGTGTTGGCATTTATTGCCTGTACTCACACTGTAATAAACTCGAGGTTCAAAAGTCTATGGATGCAGGATCGTTAGATTTCAGTATTAACTATTCTGATATGATGTACTTCACATTCGTGTCCTTATGGTACCGAATACAGTTATTGTGGTGCGATTTGAAGCTACATCTTGACCAAAACACCATGTTCCTTGCATTTTGTCAAAGTACGTTTCTACTAGTTATGAAAACATTTGCTTATACTTTTGACTCTTTGTGAATTTAACAAGTATAACAAACAGCTACACATGCAATACATTTGATCGCGAACATACTAGTATTAGGCTTAACGAATGTCAACTGATGGGTTGCCTCGTAAACATTTCTCAAATATCAGTCTTTTCTAATACGGTAAATTTCTCAATGACACACCATTTTCTCACCAGAGGTGACCGAAATATTGCATTTACTGTTCCGTTGAATCATAAACACCGTTAAAGACTTTTGTCTCACCTATGTTGTTTTTGTGGTATAAAGTTTTCCGGAGTTAACATGCAATTATGTTGGTAACTAACTGATTGACAGTTCAATAGATACTCCTACCTTCGATGGAGTCTCTCTTTTGGCCGTTGGAGTTGTCTTTGGATTCATATAACCAATGGGGACAATTGTGAAAAGCATTATCACTTTTTGGCATTTTTTTAAATATTTGATTTCACAAATAAGAACAACAGAACGCTAACACCGTTCTTGTGACGATAAAAAATACGTATTGTCTTCACAGAAATGGTATATCAATGCTCAACCAAAACCTTCTGGTGTTTTTGTAGGAGTGGTTGGCCTTCAAACACTTAAACACCACACCCTCTACAAAAGTGTTGTGCATAGTTCTAACCGTAATGCAAACAAAACGAACAGTGAGTGTATATGTTGCCTAACACATAACTCTACATGGCGCAAAAGAGATATTTAATTTATATCGTGTTGCATGAAAAAACATGTAGTTGATGTTCAACTCTCAAATATAAGTGGGGTACCTCTCGTACTTGGATAGTATTGTACTATATTTTAGGGTTATGGTTTTCTTACGAATTATGTTTCAATAACTTCTTTCCTTGCAATGCTATATTGGGAAACACGAGGGGTTAGTTTAACAAAAAGTAGTCTGTTTTCTTTAAAACTAAACATTAACGAATTTGTTGTTTTACTAAAATAAGAATATACATTATGGTTATAAAATGTGATACAATTTGAAACGTTTACGTCCATTCCATATTTACCAAAACATTTACTTGAGAAATGTTTGTTAAAGTACGTTCTAAATGTTTTTAACTTCGTAAATGTTATATTGTATTCAATTTTTTCTGGAACTGTTCATAAGAATTTTGTCTTTCTATCACTGTGATATCATGATTTCCATAATTTTGTCACTAAGCCCAATTTTCCTCATGGTGAGAGACTCATATCCAACATGGTTGTAACGGCTTTTTTACTCTTTGTATATTTACTTCCGCTGATAATGTCCAAATTCTGTTTCACATACGTATCTGTTCTGACCGAGATATTAGAGATTATCTTCCACTTTATATAAACGTATTCAATTTCTAGGTTAAGAAACGAGGTCGGGTGACTAATTATTGTGATAAATGACTGCGTTCAAGAGTTCAAACACCGTTGTTGTAAGATATGTACTTCTTCTGGGTCCAAGGTTCACCGACGGTTGAATCAAACCACGAGTTTGGTTGTACTAGAATGATGTGTCTTAAGAAATTCTTGTCTGCATTCGTTTATCTGTTGGGGTTTTGCGTTTAAGTTTGATTGAATTTTAAAGCGGATGTCTCTGCATCTTTAAAAAAACTATATACATGTATTTGTTCTGAAATTGCGATTTAATTTTACTGGTATATTTTTAGTGTATGCTCGTACATCCGCAAAAAATATAAAAATGTACGAACAATAGTTTTGATGATATTTTGCGTACATATGATTTCAGTAGTTTTGTCAATTCTCAACATTTAAAACCAGGAAACTTGGCGATATTGGCAATCAAACATCGTGCACGAGAAGTTGTTATGTAACATGTAGGACGGTTTGCATGTGTGGACGTGTTTTTTTTGTACATGTATGATAATTTCAATTAAATCAAACTCAAAACAACGCAGAAACTCCATCTTCATTATTTATTTTCTGTGACATTTCTTTAAAATGCTTGAATGTAGATTATGTCTTGCTATCATATCAGTGTATGTTAAAGTAATATTATCCTTTAAAACAAAAACTAAGCTCCATTGTGGGGATTTAGACAGTAAGCATTGTCTCCATGGTGGGAATTTAGACATGAAGAAATTAAAAAATGTCTAATTCTCCCTGGGTCGAACGCCCCCCCCCCCCCCCCCCCCCCCTCAGGCAGGCAAAATATTGACTGGTGCATTAGACTAAACATATAATTGGGGCTAATTTAAAGTAGCAGTTTTTGAGATAAATTGTATTTGTTATTTTCTAACCTATAAATGTGTTGCGTATACTATTCATTGTGTTATCATATATATTTTACATTATATGTGTATGGCCTTAATAAAAGCCATTCGACAACATTTATTGGTTTGTTATCTATTTTGTCTTACAAGTTCACAAACTCTCAATTCTCCTATATTGGTTGTTGGTTTGTGCATATTTCACGCGATATTTGACCTAGTGAAAACGTGACTCCACACAGTGAAGGAATGGTAGGAGCTCGTTACATAGAGAATCTGGCCGATAGCCTTGAGCCCCACCAGAACAATAGTAATAAACCTTGACAGATTAAAATCACTTGCACGTTCACGTCACGTGTGTGCATTTGTTATCAAGCGTAGTATTTAGGGCTTCATTGGAATGACGTTTTAACATTTTAATCAGAACGGATTTCTGGTGATATATCGCTAGGTTAGAATGGGAAGGTCGTACTAAGTACAAAATCAATATTGTGAGAAAACAAGAAAAAAGCTGTCTGAAAACTACTCTTTGCTTATGGAAAAACAAGCTTTTTAAACTTCAGTTTGGTCAACATTTTCACTTCCGATTTTCATGAAAGTGGGATCATAAGAGGCGCCTTGAGATGCAGGGGCGGTATTCAATATACATCTTAAGGATAAAATATATCTTAAATAGCCAAGGTTCCTTATCTAGCTGAATAACCAGGAGAAGTTAAATATCAAAGAGTAGCTAAACGGCTGAATTGCTGAACACGGCCTTCGAAAACTGGTAATTAACTTGTTTTAACTGCGCAGTTATCTTTGTAAGGCCCCTGTGTCTAATTTAGTACTCTTGGAATACGGCACATTATAGTTAATATTGCCATTCGGCAATAAACCACTAAATACATACGCGGACAAAAATCAGGTTATGTAACGACTATGTACAGTCCACTGATAGGTAACTAGCGATGTTCGTACGTAGACTGGTACCTCGGTCCGATTTTGACTCAATCGAGACACATCGGACAATTTCTTACGAATCATCCTTCGGGGTAAATAGAACGTCGCCATTTTGCAACTAATTTCGCCGTGGCGTCATCATGACATCAGATGTAAACAAAACAAGTGATTCAATAGAGTACACGCCCATCAAGCAAGCTTTAAGATGCTGCGTGTTGTGCTCCAAAGAGTGTATATATAAATTGTCCTGTTCTGTTGTGTTTTTTTTTTAATTCCAAACTGTCGATAAACGACGCCATATTGGTTTAGCTACGATCTATTTTCTTAGACTTATCACGCAATCTGGGAAAGGATGCTTCCCCTACACCCGCTTGGTACATCCGAGGGTATTTTATCGAGTATAAATGCCGCACGGACCGTTCCGTCCGTTTTGACTATTGCAAAATACGGTCCTATGTTTTTAAATATTCGAATGGGTACCAGTCTAGTTCCTATGTGACATTCGGCTTTGTTCTAAAATGTTCATTTAATTTATCCCTTAGCATCATATGGGAAATATGTCGGCTGCTTGTGGAAAGGCAAATAAGTACTCGTCTGAATAATTACTAAACTGTTTACAGCTTACTTTGTTGACAAACGACAATACTTATAACCCAAAGTAAACAATATGGTTTAAATATAGATCAAATATGCAGCAAACCGAGTGAAACTGGTATGTGTGAGTTGTTATTCTATTTTCGGTGTTTACGTACTATACTTAATTTAGGAGGATTGTGAAACAAGTTATACAATCGGTTTAGGTACACAACACATTTCATTACAAATGTATAGTTTCAGATCAATTGGGTGTGTTAAAGTGAAATTGATGGTGGCTGAGTTATGCCATGTCATATTTTCGCTTTTCCGCTACAACAAAGCAAAAATGCGAAATGTAACAATGCGAAAAAGTCTCTTTGCATTGTTACATTTTCGCATTGTTGTGGCGAAAGAAACGACAGATGAACGGCGACGAATTACGACATCAAAAATGTGTTTCGCATTTTTGCTATGTTTTTCGCGAAAAAGCAATAATACGACATAGAATAAATAAGCCACCATAGAAATTTAATAATTATACTGTGCATTTTGTTGCTTGTTCCAGAATCGATCAATGATAAACGATATATATAGTGTAAGTATAGAGATATATGTCCCGTGTCATAGCTAAATTGTATACTTAGAGAGCATAGTTGCCTTGGCTGACCACTTCAAACTTTGTACAATGCCGTGTTATATACAATGTTTCAGCATAATCAATTTTTCAAATATATGACTTGTTCTTTTTGTACGATATGTTCACAGGAACTTGCATAATTGAAAAAAAAATATTTATCTTTTTGGATATTTTTTTCACTTCTGTAGAGCCTATATTAAAATATATTTTAATACAGACTCTACAGTACAGTACTGAAAAAAAATCCAAAAAAAAATGTATTTTTATAAATTATGCAAGTTCCTGTGGTTCATTTTACCAGTGTTTCGTCGTTATACTACGGTAAATATGGTATAATAAAATATGGTATAATAATAATACTGCATATGACATAGCTACAGTCCAGTTAGGATATATTGTGACAGTGACGTTGCAGTTTATGTGTACGCAAAAAGATTAACCACATTGTCTGAACAGGTAGAGCAGCAAATAAAGTATGTTAGTTTAGCATTGAAATTACAGTTGTTTGTACAGTATGTATAAGCCTTTATAATCGGGTTTACATCGTTATAGAGGACTCGACCGCTGCGTCACTGGATTCTTACCCTGACTTGACTATACATTGTAAACGGTATTCTTCATTAGTTTCCTCGCAGGGAGCCGTGTAATTGGTAATTTAGAAAAACACACACGTGATTTGCACTTACGTCTTCTTCATATTGTTTCTTGTTATGCCATAATACTTTCTGTAGTCGATGTTTTTTCCAGTTATATGTGACTGTATGCTTGTTGGCCACTTTTTTTGCAATGTATAATACCAAATTAATATGAACTACTGCACAGCATATTTTTAGCGGACCTACATTATTTGTAACATGCTCATCTAGTACTGGATTTTGATGATGCATAACTTTACAATAAATTGTTCGGTTACGAAGTTACGAACCTGGAGCCCGTTACCTAACCATTCCGTTTCCAAAAGGCGCTACCGAGCTCGATAGCGGTTTGATGCGAAATATTGGGTACGAAGTAACGAAGGACGATACGAACCTGCTATCGTTTGTCAGTCCGAATGAACATTTGTCAGCCCGATCAAAATGAAAATATATATGTCTGTGGATAATGCACGTTTTTCAATTTGTTTAATTCTAGGTCTACTTAATTCAGGGGTAACTAATTTAAAAATGCATAATTAGATATAAACACAGATAACATCTGATTTCAAATAGGCCTAATTTGATATTTTACCTTTTTTTACAGTAATTGGTTGCATGAGTATATCAGACAGTACTTTTGTTCAAGAGAAAAGGCTATTTTCATTTCAATTAATCATATTACGATTAAATATCAAACATCTTTAATCTTAATCACCTTTTCTTGTTAAATAAATCCTGTTGCAAATCGTCCAAACATAAAAGATATTCAGACGGAAAATTCCGGGTTTTATTGTATCCAATAACAACAACAACATGTAATTAGTTTTCGCGACCTTTATCCCGCGAATATTCTTGCATTTGTTGACGATTTTGGAGGGATTATTTATTACATCTCGGCGAGGAATTACGAAAATGCATTCGTTTTACTTTCTTTACAATAACCTACAACTACGATGTGGAATTATCAGTCCGGTCCGGATACGTAAAGACCCGAAACGAACTTTATACTAATTGTATTGCAAAGGGAAGTAACCGCTTTGCAAAGGGAAGTAACCGGAACATGTGTCGTTTTTATTAGATTTATTTAAGATTGGTTGATATTTCGCACATATGAACGATTCCCGCTCGACTTACTTCGTTATCTCAGAGTAATCATGTGTCTCATAACAGTCTGTACATCGTTTATGCACTGAAAATGTTACAATTTCCTTCCGAAGCGGGCAAAAAAATGGCTGCCATTTTTGTTTCCAAACATTTAGGAAAGAGTGCTTCCCATCTAGAATACTGATAAGTATTATCTTTTCTTTTCTAGACAGGGGCCTACACTAGTTTTTGGAATATTTTTAAACATCATTAAAAAATCAAAGAAAATTTATGAGCTGCCGAATATCGCATTTTTGATCGCTAACTGACTATAACTTCTATATAAAAATCGGATGTGTCTGGTAGCGACAAAGCTATCAAGCTCAAAACGAAAACCTTAATGGTTAAAAGCAAATTATACAAACCTCATACCTATATGGAGTCGTATGACCAGTAGTTTAGTGAGGTGTACATATTTCTGGCTTAGAATTAGAAGGTCGTAAGTGCATTCTAATTCTAAGCCAGCGATATCCCATAAGCATCATAAGTCATACAAATCAACGATCGGCAGATAAAACCACACCGTTAAGGGATTCAGTGATCATTTAAGCGGCATTATAATGTTTTTGAAAGTAAGCTCTTATAATGTTTTTGAAAGTAAGCTCTTGTAATGTTTTGAAAGTAAGCTATTATAATGTTTTTGAAAGTAAGCTCTTATAATGTTTTTAAAAGTAAGCTCTTATAATGTTTTGAAATTAAGCTCTTATACTGTTTTTGAAAGCGAGATCTTGTAATGTTTTGAAAATAAGCTCTTATAATGTTTTCTGAAAGTAATTTAGCTCTTGTAATGTATTGAAAGTAAGCTCTTATAATGTTTTTGAAAGTAAGCTCTTATAATGTTTTTGAAAGTAAGCTCTTGTAATGTTTTGAAAGTAAGCTCTTAAAATGTTTTTGAAAGTAAGATCTTGTAATGTATTGAAAGTAAGCTCTTATAATGTTTTTGAAAGTAAGCTCTTGTAATGTTTTGAAAGTAAGCTATTATAATGTTTTTGAAAGTAAGCTCTTGTAATGTATTGAAAGTAAGCTCTTATAGTGTTTTTGAAAGTAAGCTCTTGTAATGTTTTGAAAGTGGGCTATAATAATGTTTTTGAAAGTAAGCTCTTATAATGTTTTTCGAAAGTAAGCTCTAACAGTATGTTGGGATCATTATAAAAAGCCAATAGAATGCCGTATATCATTTTATAACCTTATAATGGTGTTATAAGACACCCCATGAAGCTATCATTGCCATCTGCATACAATTGTGTGTCGTCATGTCGCTCAACGCTAGCCCATACTTCATCGCCAGGATTTAACTGTAACACAACGGTAGTTGATCCTTGGTCATGTGGCGCATCTCCTCGACCATCAGCAATTGCCGAAGCAATTTCTTTGCCACCCTTCATAATGAACACCTGAATTGAATTCGCCCCGCCCCAAGTCATAATAGATACGGAGAATATGTACACACCACCACGTGGGGCTATAAACAAACCATGTGGGGCGTGGTAACCGTTACCCATGTTGAGCAACACCTGATCAAATATGATAGTTTGGTCCACATGGTAGTGTGTATGCATACCTCCGCCTAAGGTTGCATGGAACGCGACTGTCTCTGAGCCATCTACTAGAGCACGTGAGGTCCGGTTGATTTCTGGAACACAAACAAACAAATTCACACAGTAAGTTTTGTTACACCACATGCATGTATGTAATTAATTCAAAACATTTAGCTCTACTTACTATTTTTTCACGTAATGTGTACAAGGCTTAACCGTCGTCAAAATAGCTTATGAGTTTCTAGCAGGTTTAATTATCAATTCGTGCATTGTTCCATCAACTTGTTATATAGTGAATTTTGTTGCCTTTATTTGGGGTAACTGTGGCGTCTTTGTGGACAATTTCCCGTATGAAGCAGAGGGGAAGATATATGAACACAGCCGAACAAAGCCGAATATCATAAAAGGTCGCAATTAGAAGACATCGGGTATGTACGGGGCAATATCGGGCATTTACGGAATTATATCGGGTACAAAATGTATTTACGGAACAATATCGGGCATTGACGGAACAATATCGGGTATTTACGGAGCAATATGGGGCATTTACGGAACAACAACTGGATGTATCTAAACACCAAACAATGTAAAGTGACTGGACATTATTATGAAACATGTCTGCTGTCATAATTGCTGAATATTTAAAACCACGTGGCACAATAAAAACATGTCTGCTGCTCTACCAATGCCTAACCGTAAATCTACTGAACACTTGTTAATCTAGCACTCAATCAACCATACTGAAAGGGTTTTATAATCGTTTATTTTTGCTGGTATGATATAATATTTATACTCACGAGCCATCAAACCATCTTTAAGGTGTTTTTCATTGTTTGAGAGGAGCTTCCTTAAACTGGCAACTTCCTGTGTCAGCTCTGACGTCACCAATGTTTGGTGTTCCTCGTACTTCTTGCTATTTACTTCTTGTTCTTCACCTTTATAACAAAATTTATAATACGATATACATATGCTTAACTTTACACTGTAGTAACATGAGTTTACTTTGATGGTTATTACCTAAAGCTTTCATTCTTTGCTATCTGACCGGATTTGAGAACAACAGTTGTTAGTTTATACTTATTTATTTTAGGTCGATTGTGGAACAAGTTTTCCCAACTTTTATTGATCATTCTCGACACCTAACCCTGATGCTATCCATCGACTCGAGGGTATGTGAAAAGAGAAGCCAGTTTCCGTTTTATGCTGAATGTCTAGCAATGGGGGTTACTGGTACCTTTGCATATTTCGTCTATGGTATGATGCGGCTTGGGATCGAAACAGAGACCTACCGCACTCGAAGCTGTGTTTCAACCACTAGGCTATCGAAGAGGCGGTAACTACAGTTGTTATAGAAAAGACAAGCTCAACACCTGTTTTATTCAGCCTTTCTGTAACATGACAAATCAAAAGCAAAACTACTTCATTGCTTCTTCGCCACAAAGCATTTTGTGTAGCAGTTTAAGTAGAAAGAAACGCTGTCGATGTCCTGGAAAAGGAAAACATACACTCAGATTCTATTAAAGTTTGAGAAATCCACTTTCAATGTATCAGAGCACTTCATCATACATTATCATATAAACCGACTATCTCGTATCATATAAACGAGTGTGGAAATGATACGGATCGCTAAGACCAACAAGGCGAACATAATGTGACATATTGTCCAAGGATCATGAGTTTGGAAATGGTACGGATCGCTAAGACCAACAAGGCGAATATGATGTGACATATTGTCCAAGGATCATGAGTTTGGAAATGGTACGGATCGCTAAGACCAACAAGGCGAACATGATGTGACATATTGTCCAAGGATGATCTCTTTTATATCCTAGTCTCGTAACAGTTATGACCGTGTCTTGAAGTAAGTCCTTTATGTGTACATTATCCGTACTTAAAAGGATTTCCATCACCATACATATTAGGCAAACAGAGAACGCAAATTCTTTTATTAGACACTTCTTGAAATAGAGACTAAATACTACTATATAATCTCTGTATACCTTTCTTTATGTTTTGTTTATAAAATATTAATATGAACTAAGGCACATCCTATTTTAGCGAATTTAAATATTAAAGTGTTCATTTTCATAATTTTGATAAATTATCATAGCTTTATGTCAGTATTGGAACACAGCAGTAGACACTTGTCAGATGTCCTTTATTATTAGTAACACTTTCTTTATGTTTTGTTTATAAAACATTATAAACATACATGTTGCATGTGCACAGTTGAATGTATTGTATGTACACTACGCTATTGAATTATATTTAATGTTTTTAACAATGCATGTGTTTCCTTTATTGTTATGTTTAACGAATAGGTAAAACGATTTTATTTTCTTCATAAACATGTTGCTATATTACCATGTAATTAATGTATTCTTTATTATGTAGACCATCTTGAAAATTGGTGTAATACCAAATATGCTACTTTTGTATCTACTAAATAAAGTCGTTACATATACTTTATACGGTGTGTCGTACTAGGGAGTATTTATTGAAACATTACCAGTATCTCTTGAAATTTGACTGACTCGCACCAATCGGGTTTCCTGTTTCACTAATTGTTTAAACTCACTATATTCTAACTAAACAACAATAATTGTACATACATCTGCGCTCTAACGCTTCTATCCTTGTCAGTAACTCAATGTCAGTGTCCGCAGAACACAGTGGCATCAACACACACAGCAGTAGAAGTAATAGTTTCATTATATTGTTAACTCGTGGGATCCTTATGATAATTATAAATTTATAACAGATTCGTCTTGTTCGTCGTCAGTATTCTTATCAGTTGCTATAACTCGAAAGACCTACATCACGAATGACATGTATCTACATCACAGTGGACATGGGAACGTGTGTCTCTATTTAGTTCTGCCGACTGTAAATGATAACATATCATCGAACGTATCTACAAACATTGTATCGCTGGCTGTCTGACAACTACTCTTTATTTATGGAAAAACAAGCGTTTTAGTGATTTAATTTTCCGCATCCGAACGAGTGCCCGTGTTTTATTCACCGATAAAATACAAGAACAGAGTTTTTATTTCGATTCTAAACACGATAATATACCGCACTATTTAACTGCGCGCATTCTATTTTCACCCATTTGACATTTAACATAATTCCACGCTGAAATTGAGTGGCTTATTAGCTGGTACAATAACACCCTCGTTAATGAAAACGACCTTCGTAATTTTCTAAAGGAAATAACACATTTTAACATTGAAACAATTTTAATAACACGAGTAGTGTAGTGTATCTATTTCATGAAATGAAAAATATAAATGAATTAATTATCGGAAGTTTTTATGAATCTTATTTCGAGAGTTTATTGGAGTTTCTAAAAATAGATGCGTCCTAGCTGTAACACTGGATACTCGTGCAACACGCGGTCGGAGTCGGGTCCGTTAAAGATTTTACTATAAAGTTTACGTTCATTCATTCATAAATAGGTCACGTGATACGGGGCGTAAATAGTAACAGCCAATTTGATACCATGTTTTATTGTGGTAATAATACATGGTCTTGTCTGCTCTATGTTTAATGGATTAATCTGCAGATCGTGTTAGAATAAAGAATATAGTGTTATGCTGCGTAATGCTGTGCCTTTTACAAAATTACATCAACACGGGAATTCCGTGCGCCAATACACCTGTATACGCCGTACACCTGTCGTGACTAGCAATACCATCAAGTTGTCAAGCGCGGACCAGCAGTTTTTTTACCGGGGGGGTCAACTAGCATTTTCCTCATAGGGTTGTCCTCACACATTCACATAATTGACTAACTAGTCTCAATGTACATGTACTAATCATATTCACTTTTCTTCTTGCCAATCGGGGTCTAGTTCTTAAGTCCCCTTCTGGAACCGCGTATGAGTGTGGTAGCATGTGTTTTATAGGGTAGTGTACTGAACGTGTATATGGGCGCAATGATTTAGGCTTTACCGTATACATGCCCTAATTAGGATATGTCATTAACATAATAAGTGATATCACGTGATTAAGGCATTGCCTAAGTTTATTCGGACCCGATCTCCCTTGTAAATGTAGGTTTGCCACAACAGAAAGCATTGATTATATACCACCAATAGCATTGATAGTCCCTGTGGAATATTGTTTAAATTTAGCCCAAACAAAATACTATTAATGCAGAAAAGTGGGTTATTGGCTCTAAATTGGTAAACAAATCTACATAATAGTTTATTTTATATGTAACTTCGTTTGTAGACCCAACAAAGTGTGTTTTCGTAGTATTATTATAAAATTAACACAAGGCAGAAAAAATGTATACATGTATAATTTTATGTATAAGCATGCATGCAAATATACATTACGAATCCCTAGACGTTTGCAAATATAGACACGTATTATATCGACTTAGCCAGCCATCAAAGTGACTGCATTGCATAATTATGCAAAAACTTTATCGCGTATAAAAGCAAATATTAAAACTAATTAAAAGTAACCACATCTATGGTGTTTCATGATCCGCCCATGCAGCTAGTGAAATTCACATCAAATTCTCTTTGAGTCGAGCCCAACGTTTAATTCGATGTTCGTTTCTCGAAGTCCTAAGTCAGCTGAAAAACTCTAGTACCATCGCATCATTTGTTTTCAAACTTTGCCGTAACATTACATGTTACCCGTTGGACGATGTCTGCAAAAAAGACGACATTTGGACGTTAGGTACTGAAATAAACTGAAGTTGAATTCCAAGAATGACAACTACGTGACGCAAAAGTGACGTACATGTTACACCAATCCCTCCATCATCAGTGTTAAATTGCATTAAAATTTGTCAAAAGATAAAACAAAATTAATAAGTTATTATACCCCCGAACAATGAGGTGTAAGGGTTATACTTGATTCATTTGTCTTTCCGTACACACGTAAGCTACTTTGTGTGGTCGAAGATGTGGCCTAACACAATAGAAATATACATTGCATTCATTCCGTTTCAACTAAATTCTTTTTTCTTTAAGTGGTCATTCCTTTGATCTTAAATAATGGAACGACCACTTAAAGTAGCGAACGTGGAGGCGTCCGTTCGTCCACCCGTCTTTCTGTCCGTAGACGCATTCTTATGAACGCAAGTCCTACAGTTCTTGAAGTATGTCCTTAAAACTTTCACAGATGAACAGCCTAAAAATGTAGATGTACATGAGGGAAGGAATTTGCGCTTGGATGATTCTTTCCAGAATTATGACCCTTTGTTTTTTGGTCACAGTTCAATTATAGTGAAATGTCCGTCCTCAATCATTGTCATTATATTCACCTATATATCCGTCCCCAGTCATTGTCAAAGTGATCACATATCCATCCTCAGTCATTGACATAGTGATCACATATCCGTTCTCAGTCATTGTCGTTATAATAGCCAATCCGCCTCTAGTCATGGCCATTATAATCATCTATCCGTGCTCACTAATTGTTACTATACTAACTGAACTGTCCCTAGTCATTGTCGTTATAAAAGCCAATCCGTCCCTTGTCATTGTCATTATAATAGCTAATCCGTCCCTAGTCATTGTCATTATAAGCATCTACCCGTCCTCACTCGTTGCTACTATACTCACTGAACCGTCACCAGTCATTGTCATTATGATCACCGATCCGTCCTTAGTCGTTGTCCTTTTGATCAGCGATCCGCCCTCAACCATTGTCATACTTATTATCGCTAAAAATGTCAACATTATCAAAATCGAGGCAAATATGAAGGCCATTGGCACTGAATGACGTTCAAATTAGTTCAACAGATAAGAATATTGAGTAGGACTGTAGAATCTGTAGAAAGTCTTTGTTCAAGATACTCGAGTTAACAACATGATGAAACCATTCCTTCTATTGTTGTGTGTGTTGATGCCATTGTGTGATGCCGACACAGACAGTGACGTACTGGCAAGGATAGACGCGTTAGAGCGCAGATGTATGTACACTTATTGTTGTTAAGTAGGAATATACATGTATTGAAATCGAAACAATGTGGGAAACACGAAATCCAATCTTTCTTTCTTAGTAACATTCGAAATTTCGAGAGATTCTGTGATTGTGTCTGGAAACAATGGCACGAGACATAGATGACCGTTTCGTGACGTATGACCTTTTATTAAGTATACAGAGTGTATTTAAAAGGACCTACATCATAATACGTTCACTAAGTAAAATGCACAGAAGTGAAATACAAAAAACGTATGACAAAATGGCACATTCGCCAGGTTTGTAACAGCGATCCACACCATTAAAGGGAACATGATTTTATTTTCACACTCTTTAATATGATACAGTCCATGCACGTTAAATAGCTTTTCTGTATGTTATATTTGTAAGCTACAATTCAATTCAATTCAATTCAATTCAATTCAAATATGTTATATTTGTTAGCTACGAAAGTCGTTAACCCAATTCGCAGTTTATCGCAATGTCGATTCTGGAAGTTCTTCAAAACCCTTTATTTTGTATTATAAATTATATTACCAAGGTGAAGAGCAAGATGCCCAGCTCAGACAACACCGAGTGAATAGTGCGATGTACGAAGAAAGCCAAACATTGATGACGTCAGAGTTGAAACAGGAAGTTGCCAGTTTAAGGAATCTCCTAACAAACAATGAAAAACGTCTAAAAGACGGCTTGATGGCTCGTGAGTATAAATGATATACCAGTAAACATAAACGAACATGGTGTCCGCACGGTTAGCTTGGGCTTTGTTGCCGGTTTCGACTAGATTTTTGTCTAGGCTTTGCTCATACCCATTTGAAGCGCTATGTTCAGCAATAATGTTCCATTGTGCCAAGTGGTTTGAACTATTTTGCAATCATGTATATAAAATATTCTGCAACTACTGTCCGCTCGCTTTATGCAGTTTTATATTCCGATACTGCCGAGCTTGTTCCGTAAATATCCGAGGTTATCCAATTGTATCCACGGTCCAACTATTGTAGACGTTGTCGGAAAATGAGACACGTGGTATGAGTCTGTACTGAAGCTAGTATCACAACCGGCTTTGTTCGGCTGTGGCCATTTATCCCCCATCTCCCTGCTTTACATAGAACATATAAGTACAAAAATGTATTTATTCCCTTATCACCAGATAGGTGACATAATGTACTCGCTTACATGTATAACATTACACTTTTGAAAAGCGACAATAACCTAAAACAAGAGGGCCCAAAGGGTCATAGGTCGCTCACCTGTCCTAGTAGTTCATACAGACCCCTCTATTGCATATACAAGGTTTTCATATTGTCTTATAAAGCAACCTTGTTATTTACATCACATAGACCCAATGGCATATTGAAGTTTAAGTCAAGTTTTGTCTATGATTTGACCTAATGACCTAGTCTTTGACCCTAGATGATCCAATATTTAACTTCACCTAGGTTTTGATGACATTGATCATTAATTGTGACCAACTTTCATAAAGATATGGCCAAAATTGTGACCTCTAACGACTACACAAGGTTTTTCTATGATTTGACCTTGTGACTTAGTTTTTGACCCCGGATGACCCAATATCGAACTTGACCTAGATGTTGTTGAGATAATCATTGTGAACAAGTTTCATAAATATTAGGTCAAAATTGTAACCTATAGTGACTACACAAGGTTTTTCTACAATTTGACCTTGTGACCTAGTTTTTTATCCTGGATGAATCAATATCGAACTTGACCTAGATTTTGTTGAGATGATCATTGTGAACTAGTTTCATTAAGATTAGGCCAAAATTGTGACCTCTAGTGACGACACAAGGTTTTTCTATGATTTGACCTTGTGACCTAGTTTTTGACCCTGGGTAACCCAATATCAAACTTGACCTAGATTTTGTGGACATGCTCATTGTGACAAAGTTTCATAAAGATTAGGCCAAAATTGTGACCTCTAACGACTAAACAAGGTTTTTCTATGATTTGACCTTGTGACCTAGTTTTTGACCCCGGATGACCTAATATCGAAATTGACCTAGATGTTATTGAGATAATCATTGTGACAAAGTTTCATAAAGATTAGGTCAAAATTGTGACCTCTAGTGACTACACAAGGTTTTATTATGATTTGACCTTGTGACCTTGTTTTTAACCCTGGATGACCTAATATCGGAATTGACCTAGATTTTGTTGACATGCTCATTGTGACCAAGTTTCATAAAGATTTGGCCAAAATTGTGACCTATAGTGACTACACAATGTTTTTCTACAATTTGACCTTGTGACCTAGTTTTTGACCCTGGATGACTCAATATCGAACTTGACCTAGATTTTGTTGAGATGATCTTGTGACCTAGTTTTATTAAGATTAGGCCAAAATTGTGACCTCTAGTGACGACACAAGGTTTTTCTATGATTTGACCTTGTGACCTAGTTTTTGACCCTGGGTGACCCAATATCGAACTTGACCTAGATTTTGTTGAGATGATCATTGTGACCTAGTTTTATTAAGATTAGGCAAATATTGTGACCTCTAGTGACGACACAAGGGTTTCTATGATTTGACCTTGTGACCTAGTTTTTGACCCTGGGTGACCCAATATTCCTTATCTCGCGTTTACGAATACGAAGTGCAAACAGGGGACAGATAAAGTTCGTAAGAGTTCATTAACTGAATCATTGTTACTGTTGCCGACCCTTTTATCGCACTTAGTTGTTATTTACCATAAAAAGTGAGTTCAGTACTTTCGTAAGTTCTTTGATAATCTAGAACCATAGCCTTTTTTTAAATTATAAAGAAGTTCTTTCAAAGCTGCAGGTTTAGGCTGAAAAACATTTAATTCCAAAGAGAAAGCTTTACGTTTTTTTAATGACATTAATATGTGATGTAAACCAACTAAGTGCGTCTAAATTTTTTTCAGAACTCGACCGAAAATCACGATTCCTAGCTGATGGCGCAGAAACAGTCGCATTCCATGCAACTCTAAGCGGGGGGACGCATGCGCACTACCACATTAATCAAACTGTCGTGTTTGATCACGTGATGCTTAACATGGGTAATGGTTACCATGCCCAACATGGATTGTTTATAGCGCCGTATGGGGGTATCTATATATTCTCTGTGTCTGTTATGAATGCGGGAGGAATCGATTCTACTATGGTCTTCATAAAGAAGAATGGGCAAGAAATTGCTTCGGCAATTGCTGATGGCCGAGGAGACGCGCCACATGACCAAGGGTCAACTACCGTTGTGTTATTGTTAAACACCGGGGATGAGGTATGGGTCAGCATTGAGCGACACAACGACACAATGTTGTGGGGTGATGGTCTTGATAGCTTCATGGGTTGTCTAATTACACAATTATAAGGTTGTAAAATGATATTACACAATTATAAGGTTGTAATATGATATTACACAAATATAAGGTTGTAAAATGACATTACACAATTATAAGGTTGTAATATGATATTACGCAATTATAAGGTTGTAAAATGATATGACACAATTATAAGGTTGTAAAATGATATGACACAATTATAAGGTTGTAAAATGATATGACACAATTATAAGGTTGTAAAATGATATGACACAATTATAAGGTTGTAAAATGATATTACACAATTATAAGGTTATTAAATGATAGCATATTGTTGGCTTTTAGATACTAGTACATCCCTGGCTAAGAATAAGAAGGTCGTAAGTACTTATAAGACGCAAGCCTATTTGAAATCTGCATTACAATTTTTTTTAAAGCAAATTGGAAGTGGGCATGTTGCTAAATTGAAGTTTAAAATCCTTCGTTTTCCTTAAGTAAAGAGTAGTTTAGACATTGATTTCTTGTTTTCTCAAAATATTGATTTTGTAGGTACGACCTTCTAATTCTTAGCCAGCGGTATATGATCCTCACCAAACTAAAAGAGCCTACTTTCAATTGTTAGTAACTCCTTAAACCTATACCCGCCTTATATGTTCACCGAATCCAGTGAATATGTGGCTTTTAGCCCCCTACCGGTTTTCAACCGAAGGGGGCTATAGGTTTGCCCTCCGTCCGTCTGTCTGTCCGTCAAAACTATGGATCCTGACATAACTCAAACAGTTTCCAAGCTAGGTTTATGAAACATGGTATGTGGATAGAGAGGGGGGGGGCAATAAGGGGATTATGCACGTCTAAAAATATTTTCATTCTGCCAAAAATTGTGGTTGCTATGGAGACAGAAAGAGTGAAAATACGTCAAAAACCTGGATCCTGTCATAATTAAATGATTTTCAAGCTATGTTTATGAAACTTATGTGTATGTGTATAGGTAGAAGGCAAGGGGTTATGCATGTCTAAAAGTATTTTGATTCTGATAGAATTTGTGGTTGCTATGGAGACAGAGAGAGTGTAAATATGTCCAAAATATGGATCCTGCTATAACTATAACAGTTTCCAAGCTATGTTTATGAAACTAGGTATGTTGGTAGGTGCCAATAAGGAGAGTGTGCCTATCCAAATATGTTATTATTCTGACAAACATTGTGGTTGCTATGGCAACAGAAACATTGAAAATAATTTAAAGGTCATGGCTTCAAACCGGTAGGGAACTTATGTATTGCTTGCAATTCTTACTTACTTACTTGCTTACTTAATCCTCTTCGTCCCCGGTGGGATATAAAGCTGCAATTTTCTCTCTCCACTTGGGTCTGTTTTTGGCCATTCCCTGTGCTTCTCCCATTGATAGTCCCATCTCTGAGAGTTCTGTCACCATAGTTCTGCGCCATGTTGTTTTTGGTCGGCCAGGTTTCCTTTTTCCAGGTGGTGTCCACCGAAGAGCAACCTTTGGTATTCGGGTTTGGTCCATTCTCAAAGCATGACCTACCCACCTTAGTCTTCTCTGTTTGATTTCGGTAGTGATGTTGTAGCAACCGGTCTTCTTGAATCGGTCTGTGTTCGTGATCTTGCTCGGCCAAAACATTCTACATATTTTACGCAGGAAACCATTATAAAATCCTTCTATTTTCTTCATTTCGCTTTCGATGACTCGCCAACACTCAGATCAATATAGTAGAACAGATTTTACGTTGCTGTTGAAAAGTTTTAGTTGTGTCTTCAGCGAGTATTGGTTAGATTTCCATACTGGTCGGAGGATAGTAAAGGCGTTTCTGGCTTTCCCCAGTCTTGCCTTGATGTCCTTATGGGCTGCATTGTCTTTGCTTATCAAGCTGCCAAGATAGGTGAAATCTTCAACAGATTCTAGAGGTGTGTTGTCAATGGTAACTTGTGCCTCGAGATTAGTGTTGATGCACATAACTTTTGTCTTAGCTGAGTAAATATGTAGGCCTGTTTGTGCGGCAAATGTGTTAAGTCTGTTGGTTTTGTCTTGAATATTTGTTCGATTTGAAGATAATGTGGCTAGGTCATCTGCGAAGTCCAGGTCTTCCAGGTGTGAAAGGAGGCTTCATTGTATTACTCATGGTTTGTCAGCAGTTGTTTGTTTCATTATCCAATCCACAGTGACAAGAAATTCTTAGTGACTTGTTATATGTTGATATTTGATAGATAGTATTTGTGCATCTGAACAATTTCCTTTTTTTAAATTATTAAATCCTTTTGTGATTACATTCGCTATATCATCCGTAATATTAAATAAATTTGAAGCTGAAAATATTTCAACGTCGCATTATTACGTGACATAACTACAATAAATTAATATTAACAAGTAATTAAGAATTGCAAGCAATACAGAAGTCCCCTACCGGTTTGAAGCCATGTTCAATGTTTCTGTCGCCATAGCAACCACAACAATTTTTGTCATAGCAAACTATTTTAGACGTGCATAATCCTCTTAATCCACATATCAAGTTTTATAAACCTATCTTGGAAACTGTTTAGTTACGACAGGATCCAGATTTGGGCATATTTTCACTCTTTCTGTCGCCATAGCAACCACATTTTATGTCAGAATCAAAATAGTTTAGACGTGCATAATCCCCTTATTGCCCTCTATCAACATAACAAGTTTCATAAACATAGCTTGGAAACTGTTTGAGTTATGTCAGGATCCAGATTTTTTGACCGACGGACTGACTGACATCGGATGGAGGGCAAACCTATAGTCCCCTCCGGTCAAAAACCGGTAGTGGACTAATAAAGAGATATTTCCAGCTGCAATTTTATCGGAACGCTTCTCATTGGTAGACCGATCGGTTACGTTTGGTTGTGTTGTCCTTCTATTATTCGTCCAATTCTTCGTGTATACAATAATAAGTGACAGTTGCTCTGGGGGGAATAATTCAATATTGGTCTTACTTGACTTAAGGATAAGGACAACCAATCAGATCATATCATATTAAACTCTTGGTCAGTAACAGGCGATACGAATGGCTATCCTCTAATCAAATAAGATCAATATTGAATACCACCCCTGGGATGAATAAATCAATATTGGTCTTACTTGACTTAAGGATAAGGACAACCAATCCGATAATATCATATTAAACTCTTGGTTAGTAACAGGCGAAATGAATGGCTATCCTCCAATCATATAAGATCAATATTGAATACCACCCCTGGGATGAATAAATCAATATTGGTCTTACTTGACCTAAGGATAAGGACAACCAATCCGATAATATCATATTAAACTCTACCACCCCGGGGTGAATAAATCAATATTGGTCTTACTTGACTTAAGGATAAGGACAACCAATCAGATCATATCATGTTAAACTCTTGGTTAGTAACAGGCGATATGATTGTCTATCCTAATTCTCTAATTAAATAAGATCAATATTGAATACCACCCCTGAATGGATTCTATAAAATGTCAAGAAAACCAGCTAACTAAATTAGATCTAAGACAAGAACAGATATTCGGACAGGGAAGGCAAGACATCCGTTTCCAGTGGTCCAGACTAGACATTGTTTCCCAACCTACAGATGATGGAGATGACTCAATCTCATTACAGTCAGATCCTAACGTTGGCTCAATTTCTTTGTACGCTGTTAAAGATCTGGGCCCGAGAAATTACAACCGATACTTACGCTAAGCACTCAACACTCAAATATTAAAAACTTAAAATAATTAGCTATTATTTGTCCTAGATTGCACATATAGATGAGGAAAATGTATAAAAATGTACACTCAATACAATAGGAAGTAAGCCAAAAATAATATTTAGTACCAATTTAACCTTATCACAACTTCTTGCTCTCAAACAAATGTCGCATTAAACATCTAAAGTGTGAATTTCAATGTGCTGAGTGTAAGTATTGGTTGTAATTCCAGGCCCTGATTACACTCTGCCGTAAGAGGTCATGTTTAAATGACCTAACTGACGTACAAAAATGATGTCACATAGCCGCAGCGTTTCACCCCACTTTCAGATTTGTGAAAGAAGCAATTTGATTGGATAAAGTAAAGTTTACATCGACATGACCCCATGACACGGTGTGTCGTCATATCCTACATGTATATCAGCGTGAAGTAGTGAAGCGTAATAAGGGTCTGATTTTAATGAGATTTGAGACGACTACTATTCACATTGCAGACATACTGAAGATATACATTAACTTGATTGATTTATAGTTAAGGTCTGTAACTAACAGGGTAGTAACAGTGAACATATTTCAAAAATGTTCTGGGGTATATATTTTCTAAAAGACAAGGTCGTTGGTAACAAATACTTTAAAAAAAACAGTAATAATATCATGTGATAAATAGATATTCCTTAAACTGTGACGGCAATACACATTTTAGGATAGAGAAACAATCACTCGACTGTCTTATCCCTGGACAGTTTAGTACTCCCTCGACAAAATAAGGCAAGGCAACATCGCATTTTCGTTCTCCATCTATAACACAGAGTTGATCTATCGCAATAAAATTACAAATGATAACAATCTATACCAAATCCGAACCATACATGGTTTCGAATTTTCTGAATGTACCCTATGTATATCAAATCATCTTGAGTGTACCCTATGTATAGAGAAGGTTGTGCAGCGGCCATGTTTAGCCGCAATTAGCGAGTATGACGTTACGAAAGCTGGTACCCAGTTTTTCTACAGATGTCAAAGCAAACATGGATACCAGTTCCTATAACGTCACATCCGTTACGGCTAAAGATGGCTGCTGCACAACCTTCTCTATACATAGGATACACTCAGATAATTCGAAACCATGTGCCTTTGATCCGAACAGGAGTATTGCACATCGGAATAACGATCCATAGTCACCACTATTTTTCTACACTATCATCCACTGCATTAGACAGGAGTCACGCCCACCAACGGTTAACACGTATTTTCCACACGTTGTGAATTTCACTACATGGATGAATGCATGACTCCGATAAGCATGACAGAAGCTCTGAAACGAAATTAAACGTAAGACCAAATTGTCAAACAACGGACCGCATTCTGGCCCCGATCTCCTGAACCATCTCATTATGAGAAAAATCTCACCTCAAATATTGGCACATGTCTTCTAGCTAATTCCCATTGAAGACTGGACTCAAAAGTGGTATCACAAAATATAAACAGTAAAATATAATTAATTCCAACTGCAGATTTGTCTGCAACTCAGACTCTTAATTGAGCAAAATCTCAATTTGAGATGAGATTTCTACTTTAGATACTTCGGGAGATCGAGCCATGTTATCACAGAGGCTAGAACTTTTTAGTCAGGACGGGTTTATCAGCACTTAGACGTCACATTTTGAAGTCATCTTTATTCGTGTACAATATTGCATATAGGGGTGGGCCGATGCGTCGAAATATCGATGCATTGCGATCCCGAGTGTCCCGATAGTATGGATCGATAGTAAAAGTATCGATTCAATAACTGTCGCCGATAGCTAGCTCAACTGTCGATAGTTACGATAGTTTCCTTTTTATAAATAAAGTTTATTATTACAGTGTATCTTAAAACACATTTCGTTCTCGATAAAAAAACAAGTTTAGATAATCCTACCCATCAAAACTGCCACAAAGGACCAATATTGCAATCGTTCAACTTACAACCAGAAGCATGAATACACTCTTCCATTGAACCTGATATGTATATCTAGTGAAAGAGAGACCAGTGAGTCGATACAGACCCCTATGCATTGAACACGATAAAGCTTTATTATGCATGATATCTTACACAGCGCACATTTGCATTTACAAGTTAAAGCTCTAGTTGTCAAATCTTGGCAATAATTATTGCAATAGTATCGCAATAGTTTCCAGCAATACAATAGTATCGCAATAGTACTTTCCGCAATAGTATCGCAATAGTCAAAAATGGACTCAATAGTAATTGCTAATTGCAGATGTAACATTACGTTTGTGCAAATTCCATCTGCCAATCTTAATCAATTAACATAATGTGCACAAGTAAAATTTGACAAATATCAAATTTTGAGTAGTTTAATATATTATTTATGCAAGACATGGACGCTACGGGAAATATTGCAACACTGGTACCATTTCTTTGTTGGCTTTGGCACGGCACGACCACAGAGTTATAGCCCTTATTGGCTTTGGCACGGCACGACCACAGAGTTATAGCCCTTATTGGCTTTGGAACGGCACGACCACAGAGTTATAGCCCTTATTGGCTTTGGAACGGCACGACCACAGAGTTATAGCCCTTATTGGCTTTGGAACGGCACGACCACAGAGTTATAGCCCTTATTGGCTTTGGAACGGCACGACCACAGAGTTCTCAGTCATTGTCGTTAATAATGGCCAATCCGTCCCTAGTCATTGTCATTATAAGCATCTACCAGTCCTCACTCATTGTTACTATACTCACTGAACTGTCCTCAGTCATTGTCATTGTGCTCACCGATCCGTCCTTAGTCGTTGTCCTTTTGATCAACGATCCGCCCTCAACCATCGTCATAGTTATTATCGCTAAAATGTCAACATTATCAAACTCGAGGCAAATGTGAAGGTCATTGACACTGAATGACGTTTAAATTAGTTCCACAGATAAGAATATTGAGTAGGACTGTAGAATCTGTAGAAAGTCTTTGTTCAAGATATACTCGAGTTAACAATACGATGAAACCATTACTTCTATTGCTGTGTGTGTTGATGCCATTGTGTGATGCTGACACAGACAGTGACGTACTGGCAAGGATAGACGCGTTAGAGCGCAGATGTATGTACACTTATTGTTGTTAAGTAGGAATATATATGTATTGAAATCGAAACAATGTGGGAAACACGAAATCCAATTTGAACGAGTCAGTTGTAGATTCAACATCTCTTTCTTTCTGAGTAACATTCGAGATTTCGCGAGATTATGTGATTGTGTCTCGAAAACAATGCCACGAGACATAGATGACCGTTTCGTGACGTATTTCCTTTTATTAAGTATACAGTGTTTTTTAAAAGGATCTACATCATGATACGGTCACTAAGTACAATGCACAGAAGTGAAATATGTCAAAAAGGCACATTCGCCAGGTTTGTAACAGCGATCCTCACCATTAAAGGGAACATGATTTCATTTTCACACTCTTACGTATATGATACAGTCCATGCAGGTTAAAGGGCTTTTCTGTATGTTATATTTGTAAGCTACGACCTCGAAAATTCGCAGTTTATCGCAATGTCGATTCTTGAAGTTCTTCAAAACCCTTTATTTTGTATTATAAATTATATTACCAAGGTGAAGAGCAAGATGCCCAGCTCAGACAACATCAAGAGAACAGTGAGAAGTACGAGGAACGCCAAACATTGATGACGTCAGAGTTGAAACAGGAAGTTGCTAGTTTAAGGAATCTCCTAACAAACAATGAAAAACATCTTAAAGACGGCTTGATGGCTCGTGAGTATAAATGATATTCCAGTAAACATAAACGATTATGGTGTCCGCACGGTTTGCTTGGGCTTTGTTGCCGGTTTGGTCAAGATTTTCGTGTAGGCTTTGCTCATACCCATTTGAAGCGCAATGTTCAGCAATAATGTTCTATTGTGCCAAGTGGTTTGGACTATTCTGCTATCATGTATATAACACATTCTGCAACTACTGTCCGCTCGCTTTATGCTGTTTTATATTCCGATACTGCCGAGCTTGTTCCGTAAATATCCGAGGTTATCCAATTGTGTCCACGGTCCAACTATTGTAGACGTTGTCGGTAAATGTGACACGTCGTATCAGTCTGTACTAATGCTAGTATCACAACCGGCTTTGTTCGGCAGTGGCCATTTATCCCCTTCCCCCTGCTTTATATGGGAAATTACCAGGGTACTTTTTATCAAAGCACTTACGGATATCTTTAACTTACGTTCAAGTTTAAATTGTTTATAATTCTTTAACAACAGTTACTGCAAACTAGGTAAAAATGTGGTTTGTATGAAGTCATTCACTGAATCTTTATTAGTATTGAAGCTCCATTTATCACACTTTATGGTTGTCAAAGTATTACAGAGAATTTAAATTTGATCGTAAATCTAAGATTTTCGTAAGGGCTTTGATAAAACAGTACCCTGTTGATTGCAAATGCAAGTCAGTACAAAAATGTATTTATTCCCTTAGCATCCGATAGGTGGCATACAGTACTCGTATACGAGTCAATTTCAAAATTCGCAGGTTTTCTTGTCCTGATTGAATAACGTACACATAAATATGATAAATGATAGTAAAACATTCATTTTATAAAGCTATATATACTGTATTTATAGTAACACTGCAAAACTAAATAATTTGTCATTGGTAAATTTTTGTATTTGTGTTTTTACTGCCTACAACAGGGAACAAATGAATGTCCCAGTACCAAAGTGTTATGCTTTTTATTAAAGTATTTCATGTTGTCATATGTTATGAGATAAAACTTGTATATGCCTTAAGATGGTGAATATTTAATAATACACAGAAAATATATTGTAAACAAAAACATACAATGAATATTGTAAACAATTTATGTTTTATGCATGTCCCACAGCTTTGTGTCTTTGGTGTAACGAAATCGATTAGGTACCTAGTTTTATACCATGATCCCCTAAAATACCAAAATAACTTCTTTATTTCAAAAGAATTCCTCATCCTTCACAAAACAGCGATGAATGTTTTTTAATTTAATTTATAAATGGAAATGTATAGACAATTCAATGTTTGTATCCCTGGTCGTTCTTTTTTCTTTGTCTCTGGTGTAACGCTGTTTATTATACGTCTAAAAGCATATTGGTCAGAATAGTTCCACTTTTGGTTTAAGATATATGTATACAGTAGTTTTGTAATGTCAGTATCGAAGTGCTATGAACGATGTGTATGTTATGATGATAACATCTCAAAAATGTCCATGGTGTATCTGTCCATGGTGTAACAATTTAAATTTGTTACACCACGGCCAAAATCAGTAAATTAACTATATAGTTCAGAAATATATTGACATTTTTAATTGCTTACGATTGCATTTCATTGACACATATTTTTAAAGCAGATATGTGTTGCAAAAAGCATAATAATGTCCTTATATTTCATAATAAAACTAATAAATATAATTTAGCTGTAACACCATGGCCAATTTCTTTAAGGAAATCGACCTGACTGTTAACACATGACATCTTTCCTGTTTTTGCATAGATACACTGAGCGGCTTTGAAAACGCAACACTTACACTTACATAGCATATATGTATGCATGTATGTATTTACCTATAACTCGGCCTATATGCATTGAATTTTGCTGAGATTTTCAGCATTTGTAGCTAAGATATATGGCATTACAATCCATTTCATTCCATGACAATCAGATCAGAACCATCTCGGCCACAATAAAACAATGATGACCTAAACAAAAGCCAATTGTATGCCCTATGTACTTCTGCGTTTTTCAGATTGTTAATGCCGATGTGTATCTATTCTTCGTATAAAGTTTGGGACCAAGTGTCCGTGCATGTTAAGGAGACAGAAATAAAGTTAAACACAGATAAATATAAAGTTCAATTTAGATTCAGAAAAAATGAATTTTATTCTCTCTATCTCTATCCAGAATTACTTCCCCTTGACTGTAAAATTTGTCGTATTTTTCGGTAAATCTGAAACATTGCTATCAAGCGTTTTTGAAACTTCACGACGACTATGTGGCAGAGTGGTAAATCATCTGATGTTATGTTTTTCGAATTTGTCGATTGATTGACTATTCAAATTGACCTTACATAAAATAATAATTGCATCGTATATTTTTGTACAATCGATTCCTCTTACGTGTTTTGTTTTATACATTTCATGGTGCAATGCACCATTGTAGCGAATTTAGATGGACAAAACACCGAGTTACAATCCATTGGTAGCCAATAACACACACACAAAATTTCGTTGAGAAACTATTGTAAATAAAAAAGTTATCTTGATTTTCATTAGTGTTGCGTTTTCAAAGCCGCTCAGTGTATATTGGGTAGCACTGAATACACCACACAAGTCTGCAATACCTTTTATCTTCAGTTTATTCCTAAATTTGATCAATTAGGTATATTAACGTGTTTGTCAATGGTGTAACATATCTGTCTGTGGTGTAACATATCTGTCCATGGTGTAACAATGTCCGTGGTGTAACAATGTAATTCAGGTTTTATGGTGTAAATGAAATAAAAGCAGTCTATACAATAGATGTATCTTAAAGATAGCCTGCAGGAAATGCTACATATATGAAAGAAAAAATAATCAAAACTGTTTTATTTGTAATATATACGATACAATGTAGTAAAAATGTTCAGATTTGATATTGGTGAATTGTATTGCTATACAATTTCATGTGACTCATTTAATTTACAATTTCAACAAAATTTATTCAGATATGAGTATTTTCGTTACTATGTACTAGAAAATCAGCTGAATTTAGTTTGTTTAAATAATTTATTGTTAAATTTCCTGATCGTTACACCAAAGACAATTTACTTAAGTGACTTTAAGTTTGAAGATGAAAAACATATGAGCCGTTCTCCAGGAAAACCGGGCTTAGTGACATTGTATTAGTTTTTATGTAATAAGGTTAAGAAAACTCTCTTAAATGAGAAAAAAGTCATGCTCTTTGATTTAACCCTTGGATAATATAGAACTATGTCTTAGATTTATTTTTTCTCATGAATCATTTTAAAAAATCTTCTGTCGTTGCTATGGTGACCAATTTCTAAAGATTATCCATATTGAGAAAACGAGGGGTTAGTAATTAAAAACAGTAGCTTCATTTCTCTAAAAGCTAAAATTCAAGATTTAGATATGTTTTATTAAAAAAGGAATACAATTTTAAAATGTGATACAATTTTGAAAAGATACGTCAAGAACTCATCAAATACTGGATTTATGATCTTCTTGTTAACGTTACGTCAAATAACGTTTGAATGACGTTTGCGACGTCACAAACAAAGATGGCGAGAGTGGTTAGTTTTAAAAGTCTGTAACTATGTAATTTGATGTTATATTTTGCTCAAATTTTCAGAAATTGATCACAAGAGTCTTGTCTTTCTAATGCTATAATATCATGATTTTCATAAATTTGTTACTAAGACCTGTTTTCCTGGAGAACGGCTCATATATATTGTCTTAATTAAGGGTCGAACCTATACATAAATGTCCAAGAAGAGTTTGGACAATAACATTGTACAATTAAAACCATTATATTTGACAAAAAAATATTTCAAAATTGGGGAGGCTAAAAACCTGCGAATTTTGAAATTGACTCATACAAGTATAACAAACTGAAGGCAAATAAATAAGGAATGGCTGACTGTTTTATCAAAGCACTTATTTCACGATTTAAATTCCTTATCTCGCTTTAACGACTACACAGTACAAATAGGGGACAGATAAAGTTCGTAAGAGTTCATTAACTGAATCATTGTTACTGTTGCCGACCCTTTTATCGCACTTAGTTGTTATTTACCATAAAAAGTGAGTTCAGTACTTTCGTAAGTTCTTTGATAATCCAGAACCATAGCGATTTTTTTTAAATTATAAAGAAGTTCTTTCAAAGCTGCAGGTTAAGCCTGAAACATTTCCTTCCAAATAGAAAGCTTTACGTTTTTAATGACATTAATATGTGATGCAAACAAACCAAGTGTGTTTAATTTTTTTCAGAACTCGACCGAAAATCACGATTTCTAGCTGATGGCGCAGAAACAGTCGCATTCCATGCAACTCTAAGCGGAGGGACGCATGCGCACTACCACATTAATCAAACTGTCGTGTTTGATCACGTGATGCTTAACATGGGTAATGGTTACCATGCCCAACATGGATTGTTTATAGCGCCGTATGGGGGTATCTATATATTCTCTGTGTCTGTTATGAATGCGGGAGGAATCGATTCTACTATGGTCTTCCTAAAGAAGAATGGTCAAGAAATTGCTTCGGCAATTGCTGATGGCCGAGGAGACGCGCCACATGACCAAGGGTCAACTACCGTTGTGTTATTGTTAAACACCGGGGATGAGGTATGGGTCAGCATTGAGCGACATAACGACACAATGTTGTGGGGTGATGGTCTTGATAGCTTCATGGGTTGTCTAATTACACAATTATAAGGTTGTAAAATGATATTACACAATTATAAGGTTGTAAAATGATATTACACAATTATAAGGTTGTAATATGATATTACACAATTAGAAGGTTGTAAAATGATATTACACAATTATAAGGTTGTAAAATGATATTACACAATTATAAGGTTGTAATATGATATTACACAATTATAAGGTTGTAAAATGATATTACACAATTATAAGGTTATAAAATGATAGCATATTGTTAGTTTTTAGATACTAGTACATCCCTGGCTAAGAATTAGAAGGTCGTAAGTACGTCTAAGACGCATGCATATTTGAAATCTGCATTACAATTTTTTTAAAGCAAATTGGAAGTGGGCATGTTGACAAAATTGAAGTTTAAAATCCTACGTTTTTCTTAAGTAAAGAGTAGTTTAGACATTGATTTCTTGTTTTCTCAAAATATTGATTTTGTAGGTACGACCTTCTAATTCTTAGCCAGCGATATATGATCCTCACCAAACTAAAAGAGCCTACTTTCAATTGTTAGTAAATCCTTAAACCTATACCCGCCTTATATGTTCACCGAATCCAGTGAATATGTGGCTTTTAGTCCCCTACCGGTTTTCAACCGAAGGGGGCTATAGGTTTGCCCTCCGTCCGTCTGTCTGTCCGTCAAAACTATGGATCCTGACATAACTCAAACAGTTTCCAAGCTAGGTTTATGAAACATGGTATGTGGATAGAGGGGGGGGGGGGCAATAAGGGGATTATGCACGTCTAAAAATATTTTCATTCTGCCAAAAATTGTGGTTGCTATGGAGACAAAAAGAGTGAAAATACGTCAAAAACCTGGATCCTGTCATAATTAAATAATTTTCAAGCTATGTTTATGAAACTTATGTGTATGTGTATAGGTAGAAGGCAAGGGGTTATGCATGTCTAAAAGTATTTTGATTCTGATAAAATTTGTGGTTGCTATGGAGACAGAGAGAGTGTAAATATGTCCAACATATGGATCCTGCTATAACTCACACAGTTTCCATGCTATGTTTATGAAACTAGGTATGTTGGTAGGTGCCAATAAGGAGATTGTGCCTATCCAAATATGTTATTATTCTGACAAACATTGTGGTTGCTATGGCAGCAGAAACATTGAAAATAATTTAAAGGTCATGGCTTCAAACCGGTAGGGAACTTATGTATTGCTTGCAATTCTTACTTACTTACTTGCTTACTTAATCCTCTTCGTCCCCGGTGGGACATAAAGCTGCAATTTTCTCTCTCCACTTGGGTCTGTTTTTGGCCATTCCCTGTGCTTCTCCCATTGATAGTCCCATCTCTGAGAGTTCTGTCACCATAGTTCTGCGCCATGTTGTTTTTGGTCGGCCAGGTTTCCTTTTTCCAGGTGGTGTCCACCGAAGAGCAACCTTTGGTATTCGGGTTTGGTCCATTCTCAAAGCATGACCTACCCACCTTAGTCTTCTCTGTTTGATTTCGGTAGTGATGTTGTAGCAACCGGTCTTCTTGAATCGGTCTGTGTTCGTTATCTTGCTCGGCCAAAACATTCTACATATTTTACGCAGGAAACCATTATAAATCCTTCTATTTTCTTCATGTCGCTTTCGATGACTCGCCAACACTCAGATCAATATAGTAGAACAGATTTTACGTTGCTGTTGAAAAGTTTTAGTTGTGTCTTCAGCGAGTATTGGTTAGATTTCCATACTGGTCGGAGGATAGTAAAAGTAGAGCAGCAAAACCACATTTTCAACATTTAAGGTGGACCCCAAAAGTAACAGCAAGAGTTATATACCAAAATGTTCGGGACAGTCTGAAGATTATCAGACTGCCGGCATAAATTGCAAATTTTTGTAGCGGGCCCTAAAATTCAAGATGGCGTCCAAAATGGCCGCCATCTAATTCAGTAATATGCTATTTTAGTGTCATATTTCTAGATTTTTTCTGGTTAAAGACTGTTTCATCAAAGTTCACATCAATATCAATCATGATCTCGACCAAAGGACTAGACGATTTCTGTAGTTGTTCAATGTCATTTTCAAGGTCAAATTCAAGGTCAAATGGCAAAATTCGACGAAAAATGTCATATTGACTGAATAACTAATATACTAATACTATCTGCAATTAGCCTTTTATGCATGGATTTATGTTTTACAATGTATAACGACTATTTTAAATGTTTTCAAAAACATTTATAATTGGTTGCCATGGAGAAATAAGACGTTTTGTACACCTGTATCTCAGCATTAGCTCTACAGTCAATTCACTAAAAATACCATTTAAATTTGAGTAATGACTTGGTTGAAATCTGTATCATCAATGTTGACAGAAATATCAATCATGCTCTGAATAAAAATACAAGATGATGTCCGTAATATTCCAAGGTCAATTTCAAGGTCAAATCCAAGGTCAAATGGCAAAAATCACCAAAAAATGTCATTTTGACTGTATAATTTCTTGTATTGTGTAGTAATAGTGTTTTTTAAATAGTATTTTTTGCACATATGTATGTTTGCCATAGTTTAACTATTTTATTTATTGTTTTCGTGACATTTATGTTTGGTTGCCATGGAGATATAAGATGTTTTGTACACATATATCTCAGCTCCACATACAAATCAGTAAAAATGATATTCAATTTTGAATGATTGATCTAGACATATTTTGTTCAAAGTCTGAAACATAAATGCTCCCACATACTTTCCTTTTATGCATACACACAAGTCAGGAGAGTACTGATAATTCACTGTCGATATCAATTTTAAATATCTGGTGTATGCCCTTAAATCTAAGATGGTGTTCAAGATGGCCGCCACCAAATACTGTAAGATGCTAAGGTTTGGCTAAAAATCAAATTTAAGACTGAATCATCACAGATCACACAAACATTCATCATAATACATGGAAATGAATCAGATATTGTCTGTACTATTTCTAGATCCTTTTCAATGTCAAGTCAAAGGTCAAACAACAAAAACGCCGATTTTTTTTCTATTGGCTGAATAATTTCTTCGATTTTCTACTAACCGGTGTATTCTTGGCGGTATAATTACACACTGGGTTTCCCTAAAAACTATATTAATATTGAAAGATAATTTTAGATATCAATTTGTGTCAAGAACACATAGTGATTATGACGATCGTGAAATAACAATGTTCCATACAAGTAACACCAACACAGTCCATAGAGTCGTAAGTCACACAATCATAGCAACTTTGCTATTATGTCAGCCTAATTTTTGGTCCATTGTAGTACGCCGTAAACTTTCGGGATATGATTTCATTACTTATTTACACCTGATGAATACCATTCTGTATCAGGATCAACGTATGTTGGGCTCTTGTATAGTTTCTGGTGGATTGAGCTGTCTTAACTGTGGACCATATTGAAAATTGGTTTCTGCCAAATATGTTATCCACGTAAAATAAAGTTGTTACTTAATTACTTAACTAGCGATCAAGTTGGACCCAAAAGATTTCTATGGGAATACGATCGAAACTCTTAGACACCATTCAAACTAAAAAGATGATCGTGGTATGTATACTACCAAGCAAAAACTACTAACCCCTGAACAGTTTGTTACAACATAATACCACGACTTACTGTATACAGTTTGATTGCTTCGTACTAGGTATGAAAGTGCTGTAGCCAGTGCATGGCATGGAATTAAAATACCCAGTAGTATTAGGCACATAACAGTGGCAAGAATGACTGGCCCATGGAATGTTTGTAACCAACATAGCCAGAAAAGGTTGGTGTGTTATGTGTTTCTCACAGTGTTGTTGAGCACTACTGTGTTAAGTACCCAAAAGAGCCATGAAAGATTACCATTGCAGTGCTAGGTACCCAAAAGGGGTAGTCATGCATGTTCCAAGTGACGTAAGGTACCGCACAGAGCCAGAAATGGTTATCTTGCGGTGTTAGGTCCCCTAAGGAGCCAGTAATGGATGTTTCAGATAGTGATAGGTACCCCCAAAATGCCCATAATGGTTTTCAAGGTAGTGTTATGCACCCAGCAGAGCTGATATTGTTTTTTTTATGCTAGGTACCAATATATTAATGTGTTCTCCACACAATGTTAGCTGGCCTACAGAGTTAGAAATGGCTGATCTAGGCCGTGTTGTGTACTGCAAAGAGCCAATGATGGTTGTTCCAGACGGTATAAGGTAACCATTAGAGCCAAAAACTGTTGTTACAGGCAGTGTAAGTTCCCGAGAGAACCACTAATTGCGAATCCAGACAGTGTTAGGTGTCCCAAAGAGCCAATGATGGTTGTTCCAGACAGTGTTAGGTACCCCTTAGAGCCGATAATTGTTGTTACAGACAGTGTTACCTACCCCAAAAGGTAAATATTTATTGTCCCAAATAGTTTAAATTACCCCAAAGAGTCAATAACGGTTGTTCAAGATAGTGTAAGTTACCCCTAAGATCCAAATATAGTTGTTCAAGGCAGTGTTAGGTACCCCTAAGAGCCTATAACGGTTGTTCAAGACAGTTTTAGGTGCCCCTAGGAGCCAATAATGGTTGTTCCAGACAGTGCTAGACGCCCCTTAGAGCTAATAATGGTTGTTCAAGTCTGTGTTAGGTTCCCATAAGAGCTAATAATGGTTGTTCTAGTACGCGTTAGGTACCCCAAAGAGCTAATAATGGATGTTCCAGTCCGTGTTAAGTACCCCTAAGAGCTAATAATAGGTGTTCCAGTCCGTGTTTGGTACCCCTAAGAGCTAATAATTGTTGTTCCAGTCCGCGCTAGGTACCCCTAAGAGTTAATAATGGTGGTTCCAGTCCGTGTTAGGTACCCATAAGAGCTAATAATGGTTGTTCAAATAAGTGTTAGGTACCCCTAAGAGCTAATAATGGTGGTTACAGTCCGTATAGGTACCCATAAGAGCTAATAATGCTTGTTCCAATCCGTGTTTAGTACCCCTAAGAGTTAATAATGGTTGTTCCAATCAGTGTTAGGTACCCCTAAGAGTTAATAATGGTGGTTCCAGTCCGTGTTTAGTACCCCTAAGAGCTATAATGGTTGCTCCAGTCTGTGTTAGGTACCCCTAAGAGCTAATAATGGTTGTTCCAATCAGTGTTAAGTAACCCTTAGAGCTAATAATGGTTGTTCCAGTCTGTGTTAGGTACCCCTAAGAGCTAATAATAAGTGTTCCAGACCGCGTTAGGTATGCCTAAGAGCTAATAATGGTTGTTTCTGACAACGTTAGGTACCCAACAGAGCAAGTAAGGTGTACTCCAGTCAGTATTAGGTACCCTCCATAGCCAATAATGCCATTCCTATGTTGTATTAGGAACCCATCTTAGCCAGTAATATATGTTTCATGCCTTGTTAGGTACAATTAAGAGCCAAGAATATTTGTCCCAGACTGTGTATGGTAAACGGAGAACCAGGAATAGTTGTTCCACACATTGTAGCTACCCACAGATGCAGTAATTGTCAGATCAGACAGTGTTACTAGTATCAAATATTCATTTATAACATTAATAATAAAATTGTCACATTTGAATTTGCTACTACAATACGATATGGTAGCAGTAGTTTAAACATACGGGCACGGACATCACACTAAAAATGGTTTTCAAAACATTGTATGCATGTACTAAATGCTTAATGAAAGGATATACATTGACACGTTCTTCTATTCCTTTCATATCCACATTATATGTAAATTAGCTGTTGTAAAATGAAAGTAAAGACGAAATGCCATTTTTCATTTCTTTATCATAGCTGATCTGGAAATGACCTTGATATCAATGTGACCATTTTTTATTTCAAATGACCGATTAACAAACCACAACTGAATAATTAATTCACAGATATTTTGACTCATATTCATCTATGACACTTTTATATTTAACTGAACAAGAAATATTTGGAGGTATGGAACTTGTGATGACCATCTCAAATTTTCCTGTGCACATCTGTAATTAATTTATACCATTTAGAATACAGTAGTTCATTATACATACACACTACACTATGTCACATCTGCAGATACTGTTACAGTTTATAGCAAGAAAATAGAAGAAATTGTCCAGTCAAAAGTCAAACTTATGTGTTTTCTTTGCCGTTTGACATCGACGTTGACCTTGTAAATGACATTGGAATATCACATACACCATCTTGTTTTGTTGCCATATCATAATTAATATTTATTGGAGCATTTATGTTTCGGACTTCAACCGAAATATGTCTAGATCAATTACTCAAAATTAAATATCATTTTTATTGATTTGTATGTAGAGCTGTACATGTGTATTTTTTATTACTTATTCCTTTTTGTATTATGTGTACAAAACAACTTATATCTCCATGACAACCAAACATAAATGTCACGAAAACAATAAATAAAATAGTTAAACTATGCCAAACAGACATATGTGCCAAAATTACAATTTGAAGAAACTATTACTACACAATAAAAGAAACTAGACTGTCAAAATGACCTTTTTTGGTGATTTTTGCCATTTGACCTTGAATTTGACCTTGAAATTGACCTTGGAATATATCGGACATCATCTTGTATTTTTATCTAGAGCATGATTGATATTTCTGTCAACATTGATGATACAGACTTCAACTGAAACAGAATCTAGAGTCATTACTCAAATTTAAATGGTATTTTTAGTGACTTGACTTAAGAGCTAATGCTGAGATACAGGTGTACAAAACGTCTTATTTCTCTATGGCAACCAATCATAAATGTTTTTGAAAACATTTAAGATAGTCGTTATACATTGTTAAACATAAATTTATGCAATAAAGGCTAATTGCAGATAGTATTAGTAAACAATAGAAGAAGTTATTCAGTCAATATGACATTTTTCGTCGAATTTTGCCATTTGACATTGAATTTGACCTTGAAAATGACCTTGAACTATTACAGAAATCATCTAGTCCTTTGGTCGAGATCATGATTAATATTTATGTGAACTTTGATGACACAGTCTTTAACCAGAAAAAATCTAGAAACATTACACTAAAATAGCATCTTATTGAATTAGATGGCGGCCATCTTGGACGCCATCTTGAATTTTAGGGCCCGCACCAAAAATTTGCAATTTATGCCGGCAGTCTGATAATTTTCAGACTGTCCCGAACATTTTGGTATATAACTCTTGCTGTTACTTTTGGGGTCCACCTTACTTCTTAAATAAGCCACTTTTTGGAGCATTGCTGCTCTACTATAAAGGAGTTTCTGGCTTTCCCCAGTCTTGCCTTGATGTCCTTATGGGCTGCATTGTCTTTGCTTATCAAGCTGCCAAGATAGGTGAAATCTTCAACAGATTCTAGAGGTGTGTTGTCAATGGTTACTTGTGCCTCGAGATTAGTGTTGATGCACATAACTTGTCTTAGCTGAGTAAATATGTAGGCCTGTTTGTGCAGCAAATGTGTTAAGTCTGTTGGTTTTGTCTTGAATATTTGTTCGATTTGAAGATAATGTGGCTAGGTCATCTGCGAAGTCCAGGTCTTCCAGGTGTGAAAGGAGGCTTCATTGTATTACTCATGGTTTGTCAGCAGTTGTTTGTTTCATTATCCAATCCACAGTGACAAGAAATTCTTAGTGACTTGTTATATGTTGATATTTGATAGATAGTATTTGTGCATCTGAACAATTTCCCTTTTTTTAAATTATTAAATCCTTTTGTGATTACATTCGCTATATCATCCGTAATATTAAATATTTAAAAAAAATGTGATAAAATTGAAGCTGAAAATATTTCAACGTCGCATTATTACGTGACATAACTACAATAAATTAATATTAACAAGTAATTAAGAATTGCAAGCAATACAGAAGTCCCCTACCGGTTTGAAGCCATGTTCAATGTTTCTGTCGCCATAGCAACCACAACAATTTTTGTCATAGCAAACTATTTTAGACGTGCATAATCCTCTTAATCCACATATCAAGTTTTATAAACCTATCTTGGAAACTGTTTAGTTACGGCAGGATCCAGATTTGGGCATATTTTCACTCTTTCTGTCGCCATAGCAACCACATTTTATGTCAGAATCAAAATAGTTTAGACGTGCATAATCCCCTTATTGCCCTCTATCAACATAACAAGTTTCATAAACCTAGCTTGGAAACTGTTTGAGTTATGTCAGGATCCAGATTTTTTGACCGACGGACTGACTGACATCGGAGGGAGGGCAAACCTATAGTCGCCTCCGGTCAAAAACCGGTAGTGGACTTATAAAGAGATATTTCCAGCTGCAATTTTATCGGAACGCTTCTCATTGGTAGACCGATCGGTTACGTTTGGTTGTGGTGTCCTTCTATTATTCGTCCAATTCTTCGTTTATACAATAATAAGTGACAGTTGCTCTGGGGGGAATAATTCAATATTGGTCTTACTTGACTTAAGGATAAGGACAACCAATCAGATCATATCATATTAAACTCTTGGTCAGTAACAGGCGATACGAATGGCTATCCTCTAATCAAATAAGATCAATATTGAATACCACCCCTGGGATGAATAAATCAATATTGGTCTTACTTGACTTAAGGATAATGACAACCAATCCGATAATATCATATTAAACTCTTGGTTAGTAACAGGCGAAATGAATGGCTATCCTCCAATCAAATAGGATCAATATTGAATACCACCCCTGGGATGAATAAATCAATATTGGTCTTACTTGACTTAAGGATAAGGACAACCAATCCGATAATATCATATTAAACTCTACCACCCCCGGGGTAAATAAATCAATATTGGTCTTACTTGACTTAAGGATAAGGACAACCAATCAGATCATATCATGTTAAACTCTTGGTTAGTAACAGGCGATATGATTGTCTATCCTAATTCTCTAATTAAATAAGATCAATATTGAATACCAACCCTGAATGGATTCTATAAAATGTCAAGAAAACCAGCTAACTAAATTTGATCTAAGACAAGAACAGATATTCGGACAGGGAAGGCAACACATCCGTTTCCAGTGGTCCAGACTAGACATTGTTTCCCAACCTACAGATGACGGAGATGACTCAATCTCATTACAGTCAGATCCTAACGTTGGCTCAATTTCTTTGTACGCTGTTAAAGATCTGGGCCCGAGAAATTACAACCGATACACTCAAATATTGAAAACTTAAAATAATGAGCTAGATTGCACATCTTGATGAGGAAAATGTATACAATTGTTATACGAATGTTAAAACTACCGTTTGATACATTTTCTTTGCCATTGTGTACCATTTATATGATACAAATGTCATTTGTGAATCTGAGTGCCACACTCAGATTGGTAAATTGCAATTATAGCTTACAAGTACACTAAAATACAAATACAAAAGGAAGTAAGCCAAAAATAAAATTTAGTACCAATTTGACCTTATCACAACTTCTTGCTCTCAAACAAATGTCGCTATAAACCTCAAACGTGCGAATTTTAATATTTGAATGCTTAGTGCTGAGTGTAAGTATTGGTTGTTATTCCGGGCCTTGATTACACTCCGTAAGAGGTCATATTTAAATGACCTAACTGACGTTCAAAAATGACGCCACGAAGCCGCAGCGTCCCCCCCCCACTTTCAGATTTGTGAAAGAAGCAATTTGATAGAATAAAGTAAAGTTCTAATTGACATGACCCCATGACACGGAGTGTCGCCAGATCCTACATGTATATCAGCGTAAATTAGTGAAGCATAATAAGGGTCTGATTTTAATGAGATTTGAGATGACTACTATTCACATTGCAGTCATACTGAAGATACAAATTAACTTGATTGATTTATTGTTAAGGTCGGTAACAAACAGGGTAGTTACATTGAACATATTTCAAAATGTTCTGGGGTATGGCCTATATATTTTCAAAAAGACAACGTCGTTGGTTACAAATACTTGAAAATACACAAAGTGCATGTCAGGTCAGCGTTTTGAATACAAAGTAATATGAACAAATGCACTGCATCCAGCGGGGATTTCCCATCAGGTTTTTAGATAATCTGATCGAGGAAAAAAAATGACCAAGGAATTTGTTTGCTCCACAGAAACTATAGATTTAGCCTCTGGCTGCCAGGCAGCACCACATAGGAGACCAGACGAACAAATACTTAGAAAAGAGCGTTTTCCCATCTAGGAGACGGGCTTCACATATATGCCCTATAAATAGTTATTACACTCGTCTTTTATTTGCTATTTATATTTCAATTCAACATAATTATTATTCACAAGTTGGCGCGATTTGCGTTAACGTGCGATGACGTCGCGTTAAATGATGTGACGTCATTTCCGACGTCGCCATATTGTTTTTTACGTTGGATTAAATAAGATTTGTATTTGTTCAATAATTTTCATGGTTAGAATCAGGCTTATATGCCGAAACGTTATTAAAAGAGTGGAACTGTATTTATATTTCATATTGGAAAAAAAAATTAAACAAGATTGTTTCTCAAATCTTGACAAAAAATTTGCCTCTACCGGAAGTGGGACGTGAATTTTAGTCTACTGAATCTTTATTCTGCATCCGGTCTGACAAAAAAATTTAGGCCATAGCCAATGCAACTACTACAACAACAATCACGTGTTTTTCGCATGTAATCGTTAATGGGGATTTTTTCGGCCGAATCCCCTAATAATATCATGTGATAAATAGATATTCCTTGAACTGTGACAACAATACACATTTTAGGATAGAGAAACAATCACTCGACTGTCTTATCCCTGGACAGTTTAGTACTCCCTCGACAAAATAAGGCAAGGCAACATCGCATTTTCGTTCTCCATCTATAACACAGAGTTGATCTATCGCAATAAAATTACAAATGATAACAATTTATACCAAATCCGAACCATAGGCACATGATTTCCAATTTCCTGAATGTACCCTATGTATATCAAATCATCCTGAGTGTACCCTATGTATAGAGAAGGTTGCGAAGCGGCCATGTTTAGCCGCAATTAGCGAATATGACGTTACGAAAGCTGGTACCCAGTTTTTCTACAGATGTCAAAGCGAACATGGATACCATTTCCTGTAACGTCATACCCGTTACGGCTAAATATGGCTGCTGCACAACCTTCTCTATACATAGGATACACTCAGATAATTCGAAACCATGTGCCTTTGATCCGAACAGGAGTATTGCACATCGGAATAACGATCCATAGTCCCCACTACTTTCTACACTACCATCCACTGCATTAGACAGGAGTCACGCCCACCAACGGTTAACACGTATTTTCCACACGTTGTGAATTTCACTACATGGATGAATGCATGACTCCGATAAGCATGACAGAAGCTCTGAAACGAAAATAAACGTAAGACCAAATTGTCAAACAACGGACCGCATTCTGGCCCCGATCTCCTGAACCATCTCATTATGAGAAAAATCTCACCTCAAATATTGGCACATGTCTTCTAGCTAATTCCCATTGAAGACTGGACTCAAAAGTGGTATCACAAAATATAAACAGTAAAATATAATTAATTCCAACTGCAGATTTGTCTGCAACTCAGACTCTTAATTGAGCAAAATCTCAATTTGAGATGAGATTTCTACTTTAGATACTTCGGGAGATCGAGCCATGTTATCACAGAGGCTAGAACTTTTTAGTCAGGACGGGTTTATCAGCACTTAGACGTCACATTTTGAAGTCATCTTTATTCGTGTACAATATTGCATATAGGGGTGGGCCGATGCGTCGAAATATCGATGCATTGCGATCCCGAGTGTCCCGATAGTATGGATCGATAGTAAAAGTATCGATTCAATAACTGTCGCCGATAGCTAGCTCAACTGTCGATAGTTACGATAGTTTCCTTTTTATAAATAAAGTTTATTATTACAGTGTATCTTAAAACACATTTCGTTCTCGATAAAAAAACAAGTTTAGATAATCCTACCCATCAAAACTGCCACAAAGGACCAATATTGCAATCGTTCAACTTACAACCAGAAGCATGAATACACTCTTCCATTGAACCTGATATGTATATCTAGTGAAAGAGAGACCAGTGAGTCGATACAGACCCCTATGCATTGAACACGATAAAGCTTTATTATGCATGATATCTTACACAGCGCACATTTGCATTTACAAGTTAAAGCTCTAGTTGTCAAATCTTGGCAATAATTATTGCAATAGTATCGCAATAGTTTCCAGCAATACAATAGTATCGCAATAGTACTTTCCGCAATAGTATCGCAATAGTCAAAAATGGACTCAATAGTAATTGCTAATTGCAGATGTAACATTACGTTTGTGCAAATTCCATCTGCCAATCTTAATCAATTAACATAATGTGCACAAGTAAAATTTGACAAATATCAAATTTTGAGTAGTTTAATATATTATTTATGCAAGACATGGACGCTACGGGAAATATTGCAACACTGGTACCATTTCTTTGTTGGCTTTGGCACGGCACGACCACAGAGTTATAGCCCTTATTGGCTTTGGCACGGCACGACCACAGAGTTATAGCCCTTATTGGCTTTGGAACGGCACGACCACAGAGTTATAGCCCTTATTGGCTTTGGAACGGCACGACCACAGAGTTATAGCCCTTATTGGCTTTGGAACGGCACGACCACAGAGTTATAGCCCTTATTGGCTTTGGAACGGCACGACCACAGAGTTCTCAGTCATTGTCGTTAATAATGGCCAATCCGTCCCTAGTCATTGTCATTATAAGCATCTACCAGTCCTCACTCATTGTTACTATACTCACTGAACTGTCCTCAGTCATTGTCATTGTGCTCACCGATCCGTCCTTAGTCGTTGTCCTTTTGATCAACGATCCGCCCTCAACCATCGTCATAGTTATTATCGCTAAAATGTCAACATTATCAAACTCGAGGCAAATGTGAAGGTCATTGACACTGAATGACGTTTAAATTAGTTCCACAGATAAGAATATTGAGTAGGACTGTAGAATCTGTAGAAAGTCTTTGTTCAAGATATACTCGAGTTAACAATACGATGAAACCATTACTTCTATTGCTGTGTGTGTTGATGCCATTGTGTGATGCTGACACAGACAGTGACGTACTGGCAAGGATAGACGCGTTAGAGCGCAGATGTATGTACACTTATTGTTGTTAAGTAGGAATATATATGTATTGAAATCGAAACAATGTGGGAAATACGAAATCCAATTTGAACGAGTCAGTTGTAGATTCAACATCTCTTTCTTTCTGAGTAACATTCGAGATTTCGCGAGATTATGTGATTGTGTCTCGAAAACAATGCCACGAGACATAGATGACCGTTTCGTGACGTATTTCCTTTTATTAAGTATACAGTGTTTTTTAAAAGGATCTACATCATGATACGGTCACTAAGTACAATGCACAGAAGTGAAATATGTCAAAAAGGCACATTCGCCAGGTTTGTAACAGCGATCCTCACCATTAAAGGGAACATGATTTCATTTTCACACTCTTACGTATATGATACAGTCCATGCAGGTTAAAGGGCTTTTCTGTATGTTATATTTGTAAGCTACGACCTCGAAAATTCGCAGTTTATCGCAATGTCGATTCTTGAAGTTCTTCAAAACCCTTTATTTTGTATTATAAATTATATTACCAAGGTGAAGAGCAAGATGCCCAGCTCAGACAACATCAAGAGAACAGTGAGAAGTACGAGGAACGCCAAACATTGATGACGTCAGAGTTGAAACAGGAAGTTGCTAGTTTAAGGAATCTCCTAACAAACAATGAAAAACATCTTAAAGACGGCTTGATGGCTCGTGAGTATAAATGATATTCCAGTAAACATAAACGATTATGGTGTCCGCACGGTTTGCTTGGGCTTTGTTGCCGGTTTGGTCAAGATTTTCGTGTAGGCTTTGCTCATACCCATTTGAAGCGCAATGTTCAGCAATAATGTTCTATTGTGCCAAGTGGTTTGGACTATTCTGCTATCATGTATATAAAACATTCTGCAACTACTGTCCGCTCGCTTTATGCTGTTTTATATTCCGATACTGCCGAGCTTGTTCCGTAAATATCCGAGGTTATCCAATTGTGTCCACGGTCCAACTATTGTAGACGTTGTCGGTAAATGTGACACGTCGTATCAGTCTGTACTAATGCTAGTATCACAACCGGCTTTGTTCGGCAGTGGCCATTTATCCCCTTCCCCCTGCTTTATATGGGAAATTACCAGGGTACTTTTTTATCAAATCACTTACGGATATCTTTAACTTACGTTCAAGTTTAAATTGTTTATAATTCTTTAACAACAGTTACTGCAAACTAGGTAAAAATGTGGTTTTGGTTTGTATGAAGTCATTCACTGAATCTTTATTAGTATTGAAGCTCCATTTATCACACTTTATGGTTGTCAAAGTATTACAGAGAATTTAAATTTGATCGTAAATCTAAGATTTTCGTAAGTGCTTTGATAAAACAGTACCCTGTTGATTGCAAATGCAAGTCAGTACAAAAATGTATTTATTCCCTTAGCATCCGATAGGTTGCATACAGTACTCGTATACGAGTCAATTTCAAAATTCGCAGGTTTTCTTGTCCTGATTGAATAACGTACACATAAATATGATAAATGATAGTAAAACATTCATTTTATAAAGCTATATATACTGTATTTATAGTAACACTGCAAAACTAAATAATTTGTCATTGGTAAATTTTTGTATTTGTGTTTTTACTGCCTACAACAGGGAACAAATGCATGTCCCAGTACCAAAGTGTTATGCTTTTTATTAAAGTATTTTATGTTGTCATATGTTATGAGATAAAACTTGTATATGCCTTTAGATGGTGAATATTTAATAATACACAGAAAATATATTGTAAACAAAAACATACAATGAATATTGTAAACAATTTATGTTTTATGCATGTCCCACAGCTTTGTGTCTTTGGTGTAACGAAATCGATTAGGTACCTAATTTTATACCATGATCCCCTAAAATACCAAAATAACTTCTTTATTTCAAAAGAGTTCCTCATCCTTCACACAACAGCGATGAATGTTTTTTAATTTAATTTATAAATGGAAATGTATAGACAATTCAATGTTTGTATCCCTGGTCGTTCTTTTTTCTTTGTCTCTGGTGTAACGCTGTTTATTATACATCTGAAAGCATATTGGTCAGAATAGTTCCACTTTTGGTTTACGATATATGTATACAGTAGTTTTGTAATGTCAGTATCGAAGTGCTATGAACGATGTGTATGTTATGATGATAACATCTCAAAAATGTCCATGGTGTATCTGTCCATAAAGTAACAATTTAAATTTGTTACACCACGGACAAAATCAGTAAATTAACTATATAGTTCAGAAATATATTTTTAATTGCTTACGATTGCATTTCATTGACACATATTTTTAAAGCAGATATGTGTTGCAAAAAGCATAATAATGTCCTTATATTTCATAATAAAACTAATAAATATAATTTAGCTGTAACACCATGGACAATTTCTTTAAGGAAATCGACCTGACTGTTAACACATGCCATCTTTCCTGTTTTTGCATAGAAACACTGAGCGGCTTTGAAAACGCAACACTTACACTTACATAGCCTATATGTATGCATGTATGTATTTACCTATAACTCGGCCTATATGCATTGAATTTTGCTGAGATTTTCAGCATTTGTAGCTAAGATATATGGCATTACAATCCATTTCATTCCATGACAATCTGATCAGACCCATCTCGGCCACAATAAAACAATGATGACCTAAACAAAAGCCAATTGTATGCCCTATGTACTTCTGCGTTTTTCAGATTGTTAATGCCGATGTGTATCTATTCTTCGTATAAAGTTTGGGACCAAGTGTCCGTGCATGTTATGGAGACAGAAATAAAGTTAAACACAGATAAATATAAAGTTCAATTTAGATTCAGAAAAAATGAATTTTATTCTCTCTATCTCTATCCAGAATTACTTCCCCTTGACTGTAAAATTGGTCGTATTTTTCGGTAAATCTGAAACATTGCTATCAAGCGTTTTTGAAACTTCACGACGACTATGTGGCAGAGTGGTAAATCATCTGATGTTGTGTTTTTCGAATTTGTCGATTGATTGACTATTCAAATTGACCTTACATAAAATAATAATTGCATCGTATATTTTTGTACAATCGATTCCTCTTACGTGTTTTGTTTTATACATTTCATGGTTCAATGCACCATTGTAGCGAATTTAGATGGACAAAACACCGAGTTACAATCCATTGTTAGCCAATAACACACACACAAAATTTCGTTGAGAAACTATTATAAATAAAAAAGTTATCTTGATTTTCATTAGTGTTGCGTTTTCAAAGCCGCTCAGTGTATATTGGGTAGCACTGAATACACCACACAAGTCTGCAATACCTTTTATCTTCAGTTTATTCCTAAATTTGATCAATTAGGTATATTAATGTGTTTGTCAATGGTGTAACATATCTGTCTGTGGTGTAACATATCTGTTCATGGTGTAACAATATCCGTGGTGTAACAATGTAATTCAGGTTTTATGGTGTAAATGAAATAAAAGCAGTCTATACAATAGATGTATCTTAAAAATAGCCTGCAGGAAATGCTACATATATGAAAGAAAAAATAATCGAAACTGTTTTATTTGTAATATATACGATACAAAGTAGTAGAAAATGTTCAGATTTGATATTGGTGAATTGTATTGCTATACAATTTCATGTGACTCATTTAATTTACAATTTCAACAAAATTTATTCAGATATGAGTATTTTCGTTACTATGTACTAGAAAATCAGCTGAATTTAGTTTGTTTAAATAATTTATTGTTAAATTTCCTGATCGTTACACCAAAGACAATTTACTTAAGTGACTTTAAGTTTGAAGATGAAAAACATATGAGCCGTTCTCCAGGAAAACCGGGCTTAATGACATTGTATTAGTTTTTATGTAATAAGGTTAAGAAAACTCTCTTAAATGAGAAAAAAGTCATGCTCTTTGATTTAACCCTTGGATAATATAGAACTATGTCTTAGATTTATTTTTTCTCATGAATCATTTTAAAAAATCTTCTGTCGTTGCTATGGTGACCAATTTCTGAAGATTATCCATATTGAGAAAACGAGGGGTTAGTAATTAAAAACAGTAGCTACATTTCTCTAAAAGCTAAAATTCAAGATTTAGATATGTTTTATTAAAAAAGGAATACAATTTTAAAATGTGATACAATTTTGAAAAGATACGTCAAGAACTCATCAAATACTGGATTTATGATCTTCTTGTTAACGTTACGTCAAATAACGTTTGAATGACGTTTGCGACGTCACAAACAAAGTAGGCGAGAGTGGTTAGTTTTAAAAGTCTGTAACTTTGTAATTTGATGTTATATTTTGCTCAAATTTTCAGAAATTGATCAAAAGAGTCTTGTCTTTCTAATGCTATAATATCATGATTTTCATAAATTTGTTACTAAGACCTGTTTTCCTGGAGAACGGCTCATATATATTGTCTTAATTAAGGGTCGAACCTATACATAAATGTCCAAGAAGAGTTTGGACAATAACATTGTACAATTAAAACCATTATATTTGACAAAAAATATTTCAAAATTGGGGAGGCTAAAAACCTGCGAATTTTGAAATTGACTCATACAAGTATAACAAACTGAAGGCAAATAAATAAGGAATGGCTGACTGTTTTATCAAAGCACTTATTTCACGATTTAAATTCCTTATCTCGCTTTAACGACTACACAGTACAAATAGGGGACAGATAAAGTTCGTAAGAGTTCATTAACTGAATCATTGTTACTGTTGCCGACCCTTTTATCGCACTTAGTTGTTGTTATTTACCATAAAAAGTGAGTTCTGTACTTTCGTAAGTGCTTTGATAATCCAGAACCATAGCGATTTTTTTAAAATTATAAAGAAGTTCTTTCAAAGCTGCTGGTTAAGCCTGAAAACATTTCCTTCCAAATAGAAAGCTTTACGTTTTTTTAATGACATTAATATGTGATGCAAACAAACCAAGTGTGTCTAATTTTTTTCAGAACTCGACCGAAAATCACGATTTCTAGCTGATGGCGCAGAAACAGTCGCGTTCCATGCAACTCTAAGCGGAGGGACGCATGCGCACTACCACATTAATCAAACTGTCGTGTTTGATCACGTGATGCTTAACATGGGTAATGGTTACCATGCCCAACATGGATTGTTTATAGCGCCGTATGGGGGTATCTATATATTCTCTGTGTCTGTTATGAATGCGGGAGGAATCGATTCTACTATGGTCTTCCTAAAGAAGAATGGTCAAGAAATTGCTTCGGCAATTGCTGATGGCCGAGGAGACGCGCCACATGACCAAGGGTCAACTACCGTTGTGTTATTGTTAAACACCGGGGATGAGGTATGGGTCAGCATTGAGCGACATAACGACACAATGTTGTGGGGTGATGGTCTTGATAGCTTCATGGGTTGTCTAATTACACAATTATAAGGTTGTAAAATGATATTACACAATTATAAGGTTGTAAAATGATATTGCAAAATTATAAGGTTGTAATATGATATTACACAATTATAAGGTTGTAAAATGATATGACACAATTATAAGGTTGTAAAATGATATTACACAATTATAAGGTTGTAATATGATATTACACAATTATAAGGTTGTAAAATGATATGACACAATTATAAGGTTGTAAAATGATATTTCACAATTATAAGGTTATTAAATGATAGCATATTGTTAGTTTTTAGATACTAGTACATCCCTGGTTTAGAATTAGAAGGTCGTAAGTACGTCTAAGACGCATGCATATTTGAAATCTGCATTACATTTTTTTTAATGCAAATTGGAAGTGGGCATGTTGACAAAATTGAAGTTTAAAATCCTTCGTTTTCCTTAAGTAAAGAGTAGTTTAGACATTGATTTCTTGTTTTCTCAAAATATTGATTTTGTAGGTACGACCTTCTAATTCTTAGCCAGCGATATATGATCCTCACCAAACTAAAAGAGCCTACTTTCAATTGTTAGTAACTCCTTAAACCTATACCCGCCTTATATGTTCACCGAATCCAGTGAATATGTGGCTTTTAGCCCCCTACTGGTTTTCAACCGAAGGGGGCTATAGGTTTGCCCTCCGTCCGTCTGTCTGTCCGTCAAAACTATGGATCCTGACATAACTCAAACAGTTTCCAAGCTAAGTTTATGAAACATGGTATGTGGATAGAGGGGGGGGGGGCAATAAGGGGATTATGCACGTCTAAAAATATTTTCATTCTGCCAAAAATTGTGGTTGCTATGGAGACAGAAAGAGTGAAAATACGTCCAAAACCTGGATCCTGTCATAATTAAATAATTTTCAAGCTATGTTTATGAAACTTATGTGTATAGGTAGAAGGCAAGGGGTTATGCATGTCTAAAAGTATTTTGATTCTGATAAAATTTGTGGTTGCTATGGAGACAGAGAGAGTGTAAATATGTCCAAAATATGGATCCTGCTATAACTTACACAGTTTTCAAGCTATGTTTATGAAACTAGGTATGTTGGTAGGTGCCAATAAGGAGATTGTGCCTATCCAAATATGTTATTATTCTGACAAACATTGTGGTTGCTATGGCAACAGAAACATTGAAAATAATTTAAAGGTCATGGCTTCAAACCGGTAGGGAACTTATGTATTGCTTGCAATTCTTACTTACTTACTTGCTTGCTTAATTCTCTTCGTCCCCGGTGGGACATAAAGCTGCAATTTTCTCTCTCCACTTGGGTCTGTTTTTGGCCATTCCCTGTGCTTCTCCCATTGATAGTCCCATCTCTGAGAGTTCTGTCACCATAGTTCTGCGCCATGTTGTTTTTGGTCGGCCAGGTTTCCTTTTTCCAGGTGGTGTCCACCGAATAGCACCCTTTGGTATTCGGGTTTGGTCAATTCTCAAAGCATGACCTACCCACCTTAGTCTTCTCTGTTTGATTTCGGTAGTGATGTTGTAGCAACCGGTCTTCTTGAATCGGTCTGTGTTCGTTATCTTGCTCGGCCAAAACATTCTACATATTTTACGCAGGAAACCATTATAAAATCCTTCTATTTTCTTCCTGTCGCTTTCGATGACTCGCCAACACTCAGATCAATATAGTAGAACATATTTTACGTTGCTGTTGAAAGGTTTTAGTTGTGTCTTCAGCGAGTATTGGTTAGATTTCCATACTGGTCGGAGGATAGAAAGGAGTTTCTGGCTTTCCCCAGTCTTGCCTTGATGTCCTTATGGGCTGCATTGTCTTTGCTTATCAAGCTGCCAAGATAGGTGAAATCTTCAACAGATTCTAGAGGTGTGTTGTCAATGGTTACTTGTGCCTCGAGATTAGTGTTGATGCACATAACTTTTGTCTTAGCTGAGTAAATATGTAGGCCTGTTTGTGCAGCAAATGTGTTAAGTCTTGAATATTTGTTCGATTTGAAGATAATGTGGCTAGGTCATCTGCGAAGTCCAGGTCTTCCAGGTGTGAAAGGAGGCTTTATTGTATTACTCATGGTTTGTCAGCAGTTGTTTGTTTCATTATCCAATCCACAGTGACAAGAAATTCTTAGTGACTTGTTATATGTTGATATTTGATAGGTAGTATTTGTGCATCTGAACAATTTCCTTTTTTTTAAATTATTAAATCCTTTTGTGATTACATTCGCTATATCATCCGTAATATTAAATATTTAAAAAAAATGTGATAAAATTGAAGCTGAAAATATTTCAACGTCGCATTATTACGTGACATAACTACAATAAATTAATATTAACAAGTAATTAAGAATTGCAAGCAATACAGAGGTCCCCTACCGGTTTGAAGCCATGTTCAATGTTTCTGTCGCCATAGCAACCACAACAATTTTTGTCATAGCAAACTATTTTAGACGTACATAATCCTCTTAATCCACATATCAAGTTTTATAAACCTATCTTGGAAACTGTTTAGTTACGACAGGATCCAGATTTGGGCACATTTTCACTCTTTCTGTCGCCATAGCAACCACATTTTATGTCAGAATCAAAATAGTTTAGACGTGCATAATCCCCTTATTGCCCTCTATCAACATAACAAGTTTCATAAACCTAGCTTGGAAACTGTTTGAGTTATGTCAGGATCCAGATTTTTTGACCGACGGACTGACTGACATCGGATGGAGGGCAAACCTATAGTCCCCTCCGGTCAAAAACCGGTAGTGGACTAATAAAGAGATATTTCCAGCTGCAATTTTATCGGAACGCTTCTCATTGGTGGACCGATCGGTTACGTTTGGTTGTGTTGTCCTTCTATTATTCGTCCAATTCTTCGTGTATACAATAATAAGTGACAGTTGCTCTGGGGGGAATAATTCAATATTGGTCTTACTTGACTTAAGGATAAGGACAACCAATCCGATAATATCATATTAAACTCTTGGTTAGTAACAGGCGAAATGAATGGCTATCCTCCAATCAAATAAGATCAATATTGAATACCACTCCTGGGATGAATAAATCAATATTGGTCTTACTTGACTTAAGGATAAGGACAACCAATCCGATAATATCATATTAAACTCTACCACCCCCGGGGTGAATAAATCAATATTGGTCTTACTTGACTTAAGGATAAGGTAAACCAATCAGATCATATCATGTTAAACTCTTGGTTAGTAACAGGCGATATGATTGTCTATCCTAATTCTCTAATTAAATAAGATCAATATTGAATACCACCCCTGAATGGATTCTATAAAATGTCAAGAAAACCAGCTAACTAAATTTGATCTAAGACAAGAACAGATATTCGGACAGGGAAGGCAACACATCAGTTTCAAGTGGTCCAGACTAGACAATGTTTCCCAACCTACAGATGATGGAGATGACTCAATCTCATTACATTCAGATCCTAACGTTGGCTCAATTTCTTTGTACGCTGTTAAACATCTGGGCCCGAGAAATTACAACCGATACTTACGCTCAGCACTCAACACTCAAATATTGAAAACTTAAAATAATTAGCTATTGATTGTCCTAGATTGCACATATAGATGAGGAAAATGTATAAAAATGTACACTCAATACAATAGGAAGTAAGCCAAAAATAATATTTAGTACCAATTTAACCTTATCACAACTTCTTGCTCTCAAACAAATGTCGCATTAAACATCTAAAGTGTGAATTTCAATGTGCTGAGTGTAAGTATTGGTTGTAATTCCAGGCCCTGATTACACTCTGTCGTAAGAGGTCATGTTTAAATGACCTAACGACGTCACATAGCCGCAGCGTTTCACCCAACTTTCAGATTTGTGAAAGAAGCAATTTGATTGGATAAAGTAAAGTTCACATCGACATGACCCCATGACACGGTGTGTCGTCATATCCTACATGTATATCAGCGTGAAGTAGTGAAGCGTAATAAGGGTCTGATTTTAATGAGATTTGAGACGACTACTATTCACATTGCAGACATACTGAAGATATACATTAACTTGATTGATTTATAGTTAAGGTCTGTAACTAACAGGGTAGTAACATTGAACATATTTCAAAAATGTTCTGGGGTATATATTTTCTAAAAGACAAGGTCGTTGGTAACAAATACTTGAAATTACACAAAGTGCATGTCAGGTCAGCATTTAAAAAAAGACAGTAATAATATCATGTGATAAATAGATATTCCTTAAACTGTGACGGCAATACACATTTAAGGATAGAGAAACAATCACTCGACTGTCTTATCCCTAGACAGTTTAGTACTCCCTCGACAAAATAAGGCAAGGCAACATCGCATTTTCGTTCTCCATCTATAACACAGAGTTGATCTATCGCAATAAAATTACAAATGATAACAATCAATACCAAATCCGAACCATAGGCACATGATTTACAATTTTCTGAATGTACCCTATGTATATCAAATCATCTTGAGTGTACCCTATGTATAGAGAAGGTTGTGCAGCGGCCATGTTTAGCCGCAATTAGCGAGTATGACGTTACGAAAGCTGGTACCCAGTTTTTCTACAGATGTCAAAGCAAACATGGATACCAGTTCCTATAACGTCACATCCGTTACGGCTAAAGATGGCTGCTGCACAACCTTCTCTATACATAGGATACACTCAGATAATTCGAAACCATGTGCCTTTGATCCGAACAGGAGTATTGCACATCGGAATAACGATCCATAGTCCCCACTACTTTCTACACTATCATCCACTGCATTAGACAGGAGTCACGCCCACCAACGGTTAACACGTATTTTCCACACGTTGTGAATTTCACTACATGGATAAATGTATGACTCCTATAAGCATGACAAAAGCTCTGAAACGAAAATAAACGTAAGACCCAAATTGTCAAACAACGGACCGCATTCTGGCCCCGATCTCCTAAACCATCTTAATATGAGAAAAATCTCACCTCAAATATTGGCACATGTCTTCTAGCTAATTCCCATTGAAGACTGGACTCAAAAGTGGTATCACAAAATATAAACATTATTTTGAGTTTATCACAGTAAAATATAATTAATTCCAACTGCAGGTTTGTCTGCAACTCAGACTCTTAATTGAGCAAAATCTCAATTTGAGATGAGATTTCTACTTTAGATACTTCGGGAGATCGAGCCATGTTATCGCAGAGGCTAGAACTTTTTAGTCAGGACGGGTTTATCAGCACTTAGACGTCACATTTTGAAGTCATCTTTATTCGTGTACAATATTGCATATAGGGGTGGGCCGATGCGTCAAAATATCGATGCATTGCGATCCCGAGTGTCCCGATAGTATGGATCGATAGTAAAAGTATCGATTCAATAACTGTCGCCGATAGCTAGCTCAACTATCGATAGTTACGATAGTTTCCTTTTTATAAATAAAGTTTATTATTACAGTGTATCTTAAAACACATTTCGTTCTCGATAAAAAAACAAGTTTAGATAATCCTACCCATCAAAACTGCCACAAAGGACCAATATTGCAATCGTTCAACTTACAACCAGAAGCATGAATACACTCTTCCATTGAACCTGATATGTATATCTAGTGAAAGAGAGACCAGTGAGTCGATACAGACCCCTATGCATTGAACACGATAAAACTTTATTATGCATGATATCTTACACAGTGCACATTTGCATTTACAAGTTAAAGCTCTAGTTGTCAAATCTTGGCAATAATTATTGCAATAGTATCGCAATAGTTTCCAGCAATACAATAGTATCGCAATAGTACTTTCCGCAATAGTATCGCAATAGTCAAAAATGGACTCAGTAGTAATTGCTAATTGCAGATGTAACATTACGCTTGTGCAAATTCCATCTGCCAATCTTAATCAATTAACATAATGTGCACAAGAAAAATTTGTTGACAAATATCAAATTTTGAGTAGTTTAATGTATTATTTATGCAAGACATGGACGCTACGGGAAATATTGCAACACTGGTACCATTTCTTTGTTGGCTTTGGCACGGCACGACCACAGAGTTATAGCCCTTATTGGCTTTAGCACGGCACGACCACAGAGTTATAGCCCTTATTGGCTTTGGAACGGCACGACCACAGAGTTATAGCCCTTATTGGCTTTGGAACGGCACGACCACAGAGTTATAGCCCTTATTGGCTTTGGAACGGCACGACCACAGAGTTCTCAGTCATTGTCGTTAATAATGGCCAATCCGTCCCTAGTCATTGTCATTATAAGCATCTACCCGTCCTCACTCATTGTTACTATACTCACTGAACTGTCCTCAGTCATTGTCATTGTGCTCACCGATCCGTCCTTAGTCGTTGTCCTTTTGATCAACGATCCGCCCTCAACCATCGTCATAGTTATTATCGCTAAAATGTCAACATTATCAAACTCGAGGCAAATGTGAAGGTCATTGACACTGAATGACGTTTAAATTAGTTCCACAGATAAGAATATTGAGTAGTAGGACTGTAGAATCTGTAGAAAGTCTTTGTTCAAGATATACTCGAGTTAACAATACGATGAAACCATTACTTCTATTGCTGTGTGTGTTGATGCCATTGTGTGATGCTGACACAGACAGTGACGTACTGGCAAGGATAGACGCGTTAGAGCGCAGATGTATGTACACTTATTGTTGTTAAGTAGGAATATACATGTATTGAAATCGAAACAATGTGGGAAATACGAAATCCAATTTGAACGAGTCAGTTGTAGATTCAACATCTCTTTCTTTCTGAGTAACATTCGAGATTTCGCGAGATTATGTGATTGTGTCTCGAAAACAATGCCACGAGACATAGATGACCGTTTCGTGACGTATGTCCTTTTATTAAGTATACCGTGTTTTTAGCTCACCTGTCACAAAGTGACAGAGTGAGCTTTTGTGATCACACTTCGTCCGTCGTCCGTCCGTCCGTCAACAATTGGGTTGTGTCCTCTCTAGAGGTCACAATTTTGGCCTAATCTTTATGAAACTTGGTCACAATGATCATCTCAACAAAATCTAGGTCAAGTTCGATATTGGGTCATCTGAGGTCAAAAACTAGCTCACTAGGTCAAATTATAGAAAAAACCTTGTTTTAAACCTTTCAACGTGTAGTCTTCATGGTCACTAAACTCTCTGCTGTAACTCTCTACTGTCTATACATATAAGTAAACTTTCATCAACCAATGAAAATGTGTATCAGGGTTCACAGCAGTTTTGTAAAGGTCAAATATCAAAATATTCTAGTATATTAAGCAGGGTGTGAATTGTAATGGTTAAGTGGAAATCAAAGCGCTGTAGGGAGCGTAGACATTTTCCTGAGGGTCGTGGGTTCAAATTCCACTGGAACCATAATTTTATTTTTTTATTTTTATTTTTGTAAGTGTTTAGGTATTGTTTTTCTTTAAGCATGTATTTGTACATTTTCCTGATGGTCGTGGGTTCAACCCCCACTGGGATCATAATTTTTTTTTTTTTTTTTATTATTTTTGAGTGTTTAGGTATTGTTTTGATTTTATAGCATGTATATTCCTGATGGTCGTGGGTTCAACCCCCACTGGAACCATAATTTTTATTTTTTTATTTTTATTTTTTTTGAGTGTTTAGGTATTGTTTTGTCTGTAAAGCATTTATGTGTACATTTTCCTGATGGTCGTGGGTTCAACACCCACTGGAACCATATTTTTTTTTTCTTTTTAAATGTTTAGGTATTGTTTTGTCTTTATAGCCGGTATTTGTACATTTTCCTGATGGTCGTGGTTCAACCCCCACTGGAACCATAATTTTTATTTTTTTAAGTGTTTAGGTATTGTTCTGTCTTTATAGCATGTATTTGTACAGTTATATGGAGAAAAGATTTTGTTTAAATTATAGGTCAGATCATAGAAAAACCCTGTGTAGCCACCAGAGGTTACAATTTCGACTTAATCTTTATGAAATTTGGTCCTAATAATCATCTCAACACAATCTAGGTTAAGTTTGATATTAATTAAGTCATCTGGGGTCAAACGCTAGGTCACATGGTCAAATCATACAAAAGCTTGCAATAGAGGCTGAATTTCCTTAAATTTTATTCAGAAAATGTGTAGGATCACCATAGGGGTGTGCATGCACTAGTACGACAGGTGAGCGACCTAGGGCCCTTTGGACCCTCTTGTTTTAAAAGGATCTACATCATGATACGGTCACTAAGTACAATGCATAGAAGTGAAATATGTCAAAAAGGCACATTCGCCAGGTTTGTAACAGCGATCCTCACCATTAAAGGGAACATGATTTCATTTTCACACTCTTACGTATATGATACAGTCCATGCAGGTTAAAGGGCTTTTCTGTATGTTATATTTGTAAGCTACGACCTCGAAAATTCGCAGTTTATCGCAATGTCGATTCTTGAAGTTCTTCAAAACCCTTTATTTTATATTATAAATTATATTACCAAGGTGAAGAGCAAGATGCCCAGCTCAGACAACATCAAGAGAACAGTGAGAAGTACGAGGAACGCCAAACATTGATGACGTCAGAGTTGAAACAGGAAGTTGCCAGTTTAAGGAATCTCCTAACAAACAATGAAAAACATCTTAAAGACGGCTTGATGGCTCGTGAGTATAAATGATATTCCAGTAAACATAAACGATTATGGTGTCCGCACGGTTTGCTTGGGCTTTGTTGCCGGTTTGGTCTAGATTTTCGTGTAGGCTTTGCTCATACCCATTTGAAGTGCAATGTTCAGCAATAATGTTCTATTGTGCCAAGTGGTTTGGACTATTCTGCTATCATGTATATAAAACATTCTGCAACTACTGTCCGCTCGCTTTATGCTGTTTTATATTCCGATACTGCCGAGCTTGTTCCGTAAATATCCGAGGTTATCCAATTGTGTCCACGGTCCAACTATTGTAGACGTTGTCGGTAAATGTGACACGTCGTATCAGTCTGTACTAATGCTAGTATCACAACCGGCTTTGTTCGGCAATGGCCATTTATCCCCTTCCCCCTGCTTTATATGGGAAATTACCAGGGTACTTTTTTATCAAAGCACTTACGGATATCTTTAACTTACGTTCAAGTTTAAATTGTTTATAATTCTTTAACAACAGTTACTGCAAACTAGGTAAAAATGTGGTTTGTATGAAGTCATTCACTGAATCTTTATTAGTATTGAAGCTCCATTTATCACACTTTATGGTTGTCAAAGTATTACAGATAATTTAGATTTTTTCGTAAATCTACGATTTTCGTAAGTGCTTTGATAAAACAGTACCCTGTTGATTGCAAATGCAAGTCAGTACAAAAATGTATTTATTCCCTTAGCATCCGATAGGTGGCATACAGTACTCGTATACGAGTCAATTTCAAAATTCGCAGGTTTTCTTGTCCTGATTGAATAACGTACACATAAATATGATAAATGATAGTAAAACATTCATTATATAAAGCTATATATACTGTATTTATAGTAACACTGCAAAACTAAATAATTTGTCATTTGTAAATTTTTGTATTTGTGTTTTTACTGCCTACAACAGGGAACAAATGCATGCCCCAGTACCAAAGTGTTATGCTTTTTATTAAAGTATTTCATGTTGTCATATGTTATGAGATAAAACTTGTATATGCCTTTAGATGGTGAATATTTAATAATACACAGAAAATATATTGTAAACAAAAACATACAATGAATATTGTAAACAATTTATGTTTTATGCATGTCCCACAGCTTTGTGTCTTTGGTGTAACGAAATCGATTAGGTACCTAATTTTATACCATGATCCCCTAAAATACCAAAATAACTTCTTTATTTCAAAAGAGTTCCTCATCCTTCACACAACAGCGATGAATGTTTTTTAATTTAATTTATAAATGGAAATGTATAGACAATTCAATGTTTGTATCCCTGGTCGTTCTTTTTTCTTTGTCTCTGGTGTAACGCTGTTTATTATACATCTGAAAGCATATTGGTCAGAATAGTTCCACTTTTGGTTTAAGATATATGTATACAGTAGTTTTGTAATGTCAGTATCGAAGTGCTATGAACGATGTGTATGTTATGATGATAACATCTCAAAAATGTCCATGGTGTATCTGTCCATGGTGTTACAATTTAAATTAACAAAATCAGTAAATTAACTATATAGTTCAGAAATATATTGACATTTTTAATTGCTTACGATTGCATTTCATTGACACATATTTTTAAAGCAGATATGTGTTGCAAAAAGCATAATAATGTCCTTATATTTCATAATAAAACTAATAAATATAATTTAGCTGTAACACCATGGACAATTTCTTTAAGGAAATCGACCTGACTGTTAACACATGACATCTTTCCTGTTTTTGCATAGATACACTGAGCGGCTTTGAAAACGCAACACTTACACTTACATAGCCTATATGTATGCATGTATGTATTTACCTATAGCTCGGCCTATATGCATTGAATTTTGCTGAGATTTTCAGCATTTGTAGCTAAGATATATGGCATTACAATCCATTTCATTCCATGACAATCTGATCAGACCCATCTAGGCCACAATAAAACAATGATGACCTAAACAAAAGCCAATTGTATGCCCTATGTACTTCTGCGTTTTTCAGATTGTTAATGCCGATGTGTATCTATTCTTCGTATAAAGTTTGGAACCAAGTGTCCGTGCATGTTATGGAGACAGAAATAAAGTTAAACACAGATAAATATAAAGTTCAATTTAGATTCAGAAAAAATGAATTTTATTCTCTCTTTCTCTATCCAGAATTACTTCCCCTTGACTGTAAAATTGGTCGTATTTTTCGGTAAATCTGAAACATTGCTATCAAGCGTTTTTGAAACTTCACGACGACTATGTGGCAGAGTGGTAAATCATCTGATGTTGTGTTTTTCGAATTTGTCGATTGATTGACTATTCAAATTGACCTTACATAAAATAATAATTGCATCGTATATTTTTGTACAATCGATTCCTCTTACGTGTTTTGTTTTATACATTTCATGGTTCAATGCACCATTGTAGCGAATTTAGATGGACAAAACACCGTGTTACAATCCATTGGTAGCCAAGAACACACACACAAAATTTCGTTGAGAAACTATTATAAATAAAAAAGTTATCTTGATTTTCATTAGTGTTGCGTTTTCAAAGCCGCTCAGTGTATATTGGGTAGCACTGAATACACCACACAAGTCTGCAATACCTTTTATCTTCAGTTTATTCCTAAATTTGATCAATTAGGTATATTAATGTGTTTGTCAATGGTGTAACATATCTGTCTGTGGTGTAACATATCTGTCCATGGTGTAACAATGTCCTTGGTGTAACAATGTAATTCAGGTTTTATGGTGTAAATGAAATAAAAGCAGTCTATACAATAGATGTATCTTAAAGATAGCCTGCAGGAAATGCTACATATATGAAAGAAAAAATAATCAAAACTGTTTTATTTGTAATATATACGATACAAAGTAGTAGAAAATGTTCAGATTTGATATTCATCAAAATTTATTCAGATATGAGTATTTTCGTTACTATGTACTAGAAAATCAGCTGAATTTAGTTTGTTAAAATAATTTATTGTTAAATTTCCTGATCGTTACACCAAAGACAATTTACTTAAGTGACTTTAAGTTTGAAGATGAAAAACATATGAGCCGTTCTCCAGGAAAACCGGGCTTAATGACATTGTATTAGTTTTTATGTAATAAGGTTAAGAAAACTCTCTTAAATGAGAAAAAAGTCATGCTCTTTGATTTAACCCTTGGATAATATAGAACTATGTCTTAGATTTATTTTTTCTCATGAATCATTTTAAAAAATCTTCTGTCGTTGCTATGGTGACCAATTTCTGAAGATTATCCATATTGAGAAAACGAGGGGTTAGTAATTAAAAACAGTAGCTACATTTCTCTAAAAGCTAAAATTCAAGATTTAGATATGTTTAATTAAAAAGGAATACAATTTTAAAATGTGATACAATTTTGAAAAGATACGTCAAGAACTCATCAAATACTGGATTTATGATCTTCTTGTTAACGTTACGTCAAATAACGTTTGAATGACGTTTGCGACGTCACAAACAAAGTAGGCGAGAGTGGTTAGTTTTAAAAGTCTGTAACTTTGTAATTTGATGTTATATTTTGCTCAAATTTTCAGAAACTGATCAAAAGAGTCTTGTCTATCTAATGCTATAATATCATGATTTTCATAAATTTGTTACTAAGACCTGTTTTCCTGGAGAACGGCTCATATATATTGTCTTAATTAAGGGTCGAACCTATGCATAAATGTCCAAGAAGAGTTTGGACAATAACATTGTACAATTAAAACCATTATATTTGACAAAAAATATTTCAAAATTGGGGAGGTTAAAAACCTGCGAATTTTGAAATTGACTCATACAAGTATAACAAACTGAAGGCTGGCTGACTGTTTTATCAAAGCACTTATTTCACGATTTAAATTCCTTATCTCGCTTTTACGACTACACAGTACTAATAGGGGACAGATACAGTTCGTAAGAGTTCATTAATTGAATCATTGTTACTGTTGCCGACCCTTTTATCGCACTTAGTTGTTGTTATTTACCATAAAAAGTGAGTTCAGTACTCTCGTACGTTCTTTGATAATCCAGAACCATAGCCTTTTTTTAAATTATAAAGAAGTTCTTTCAAAGCTGCAGGTTAAGCCTGAAAACATTTCCTTCCAAATAGAAAGCTTTACGTTTTTAATGACATTAATATGTGATGCAAACAAACCAAGTGTGTCTAATTTTTTTCAGAACTCGACCGAAAATCACGATTTCTAGCTGATGGCGCAGAAACAGTCGCGTTCCATGCAACTCTAAGCGGAGGGACGCATGCGCACTACCACATTAATCAAACTGTCGTGTTTGATCACGTGATGCTCAACATGGGTAACGGTTACCATGCCCAACATGGATTGTTTATAGCGCCGTATGGGGGTTTATACATATTCTCTGTGTCTGTTATGAATTCGGGAGGGGGGATCGATTCTACTATGGTGTTCATAAAGAAGAATGGGCAAGAAATTGCTTCGGCAATTGCTGATGGTCGAGGAGACGCGCCACATGACCAAGGGTCAACTACCGTTGTGTTATTGTTAAACACCGGAGATGAGGTATGGGTAAGCGTTGAGCGACATGACGACACAATGTTGTGGGGAGATGGCCTTGATAGTTTCATGGGTTGTCTTATTACGCAATTATAAGGTTGTAAAATGATATTACACAATTATAAGGTTGTAAAATGATATTACACAATTATAAGGTTGTAATATGATATTACACAATTATAAGGTTGTAAAATGATAGCATATTGTTGGCTTTTAGATACTAGTACATCCCTGGCTTCGAATTAGAAGGTCGTAAGTACTTATAAGACGCATGCATATTTGAAATCTGCATCCCAAGGCGCTTCTTATGAGCCTATGTTCATGAAAATTGGAAGTGGGCATGTTGACAAAACTGAAGTTTAAAATCCGCCTTTTTCCATTAGTAAAGAGTAGTTTTCAGACAGTGGTTTCTTGTTTTCTCAAAATATTGATTTTGTAGTTACGACCTTCTAATTCTTAGCCAGCGATATATGATCCTCACCAAACTAAAAGAGCCTACTTTCAAACAATGTATTGTTCGTAACTATATAAACCTTTACCCGCCTGATACGTTCACCGAAAACCAGTGAATATGTGGCTTTTTAGCCCCCCTACCGGTTTTCAATCGGAGGGACTCTAGGTCTGCCATCCGTCCGTCCGTCCGTCCGTCCGTCCGTCTGTCTGTCCGTACGCACCCACTTGACGTTGTGGGGTGTGAAACAATAGGCTATAAAATCCAAAATGTGGATCCTGCCAAAACGTTTCCAAGCCGTGTCTATGAAACTTGGTACGTGGGTAGGTGCCAATAAGGAGACTGTGTCCATCTCAATTTTCATTCTGACAAACATTGAAAATAATTTAAAGGACATGGCTCCAAACCGGTAGGGAACTTATGTATTGCTTGCAATTCTAAGTGATTTGTTATATGTTGATATTCGATAGTTCATATATAGTCTATGGGCATCGGAACAATTTTTATACGCCCGTTGAAAACGGGACGTATTATGTGAACACCCTTGGCGGGCGGGCGGGTGGGTGGGCGGGCGTGCGGCGGCGTCCAGTTATTTGTCTGTACTCTAGCGCAAACATCCGATCATTTTCAAACTTGCTGACAATGCTTATGGGTATAATATCTAGGCCAAGTTCGATTATAGGCCAAATCGGCCTAGGCCTTATTGGGTTATGGTCCTTTAATTAGCAAATAAGTATGTAATTGGCCTTGTCTGTACTCTAACGCTAACAGTTTTCATCCGATCATCTTCAAACTTGCTGACAATGCTAATGGGCATAATATCTAGGCCAAGTTCGATTATAGGCCAAATCGGCCTAGGCTTCATTTGGTTATGGGCCTAAATTAATTACCAAATAAGTATGAAATTGGCATGTCTGTACTCTAACGCAAACAGTTTTCATCCATCATCTTCAAACTTTGTGACAATGCTTATGGGCATAATATCTAGGCCAAGTTTGATTATATGCCAAATCGGCCTAGGCCTTATTTGGTTATGATCCTATAATTACCAAAATAAATGTGAAATTGACCTTGTCTGTTCTCTAGTGCAAAGAGTTTTCATCTGAGTATCTTCAAACTTTGTGATAATGTTTATGGATACAATATCTAAGACAATTTCAATTGTAGGCCAAATCAGCCTAGGCCTTCTTGGGTTATGGTCCTTTAATTAAAACAAATGTTGGATTGTTTGTTTTTTTTCATTCACCATGACCTGAGACTCATCATGTCCCAAGACGGGCGTATTTTGTGACATTTTGGCACTCTTGTTTTTTCTAAATTATTAAATCTTTTTTGTGATCACGTCCGCTAAAAGATTATATTAAGTCAGACATGGAAGGCAGCACTCAACTTAACCAGCCGAGCACAGAAAACATTAAAAACACATAAAGACACAATGCCCAACTAAACAAGCGCAGATCCGCCCAATTCCAAGCTGTCGAAAAGTATAATAAATTATAACTAGCTGAATGACCCAGTAGAAAAGATTCAGCAAACAACAGGTGGAATGCCTACGCTGAATGACTTATAGTCGGGAGTCCATACGGAGAAAATATGACGGGCCATGGCATCAGAGACTAGAATGTGGCATCCATGCTATATGTTATCTTTGATATGTGTGTAATCTGAAACGGCCGGATGCCATCCGTGATTTTGCCTCGTTTTCTCAGAATTAGGTCAAAGGTCAAATGAGTGCATTTTTAATATATCTCACTTAAAATATCATTATATCTCTGTCAGTTTTCGGTCAGAATTTATACATTTGGTAACAAAACGAAGCTAATGCACTGGGCTATCAATGAAAATAACTTTTAACAAATGTATGCATTTGTATACTCATGAATATTGATGAGAACACCTAAAATTAGCAATATTTTTTATAAAAAATCGACGTGTATGAACAATATATTTGTTATGATGTCGTCATTTTTGCTAATTGGAAGCCTAAATGATTCTTATTTAATGGTGAGATACTAAGCTATTGATACGTTAACTAGTCACTTACCTTCTCCTTCATTTAAGGGCACACGTGTGCTTAAAGTGGGTGGGGGTAAAATGACACATGAACCCAAACTAAAACAATAGCGTCAAAAGTATTATAAATAAGTAATATATGTTTGCATCGATTTCAATGGGATTACAAGTAACAACTATTATATTGGTTTTGGAATGTACCAATTCATTTAAAATATGTCAACATTCGTTTAAGGAGGATTGAGCTACCTACACGTAGGCCTACACGTGAGCTGCAAATAGTTTAGTGTGATAAATAAGAACAAACATAAAATTAGGTTCAAAATATGCTATATAAATATATAAAACGAGGATGATAATCATAATGATATTGCAAATTGTTCATACACTTTTACTTGTTTCTTTGTAAAAACTCAAAATGGGTGGGAAATGGTTCATTTTAAATCATGAATACTGTTACATAATATTATATTTCCATACAGCACCAGATTGATATTTTCATTCATGTCTTGTTTAAGTTAGAATGAATATAGAGTTAACGCAAGCTGCTTTTTATGTTATAACATCTACGGAGTACCGAGAAACGACAGGTACCAATGCCCGTCCATGGGAGCTTTGATCATTAAACACTAGGTGCATATACCTCCTTAAGTGCTAAAGACAATAATGTTCTTGGCAATTTTAAACTAAGACTCTATATAGAAAACACCACACATTATTCATAAAATAATAGTGTAATTATGTACAAATAAGACAAGTTACAATGTCACTGTTTAGTTTGAGACTGATTTTGAATTTACAAACACCTTCTCAGTTCTATGCAAGCAGTATGAAGAATTAATAGATCAAGTCTTGATTTCTGTATTCATTATGGATGCATCGGCTCGTATCTGTATACAAGTGCCTGGTTGGTAGTTTGCTCTTGCGTGGGCAGTTCGAGCGCACCACTTCACACATCACTCGGGGAGCAATGGCCTAGAGGTAGGGCGCGCGCTTCGGGTCGAAAGGTCCCGGTTTCATTCCTAGCCTTGACCACTGCTCAATTTCTCTGAGCAAGAATAACCCACATGCTCCACTCAACCAAGGTGTAAATTGGTGCCTTTGAGGGCGATGTCTGTACACGTTCGATAGTTCTGGGCACCGCAAATATATGTTGACTGCACACCCAAGAGGAGAGAAAAAGTCTCCCCAGGGAAACTCGAACACGGTGTGCCCAATGACCAGGGAAGTTAAAATGTCAAAGGGAGGCTGAACAGCTGAACTGCTGAAAGCAGCCCTCGAATATTAGTAACTTAACTTCTTGGCGGATGCACTTCAAGCCTTGTTTTATAGAGCTTTAACAAATTTCTCTGTCTCATCTGAATGTACGTCTCTTCTAATATCCAACAGAAGGTCATATCTTTTCCAGCAGAAGAATAGTTTCACATCCCGTCAAAGAGAGGAACCCCACAATGATACGGTGGTCGTTTGGGGACATGTTTTGAGAATTATATGTACAATACACAGTTTGGTTTTCTTTAATGACACAGCTATCATACAGTCTTGCATATTTGAATGTCCCAGATGGTGGTTCTATATACATCTATAGCATGCCATCCGATAATTATTTTAATACCCTTCATACTCTTCTTTACCAAGTATGCAAACTATGTCTGACTACACATCAACACCAAAAAGACACAAGTCATACTTCAGACTATTTGCTGAAGACGTAGACATTGATCAGGTTGATAACATTATTACACTTTATAGACAACATATAGCGAACCTTCTTTGATCAGCATTATATAGATTACGTCGAAATTGGAAAATCTAAACAGTACAACCAAACAACTAAGTTGCGAATCTATCAAGCAAATATAAGCTTACGCGAAGGTACTCATGAACTGTCAAGTTTCCGCAGTGGCTACCTACGACAAATCTGAAAATTATTGTGGCCCAAATATTTGTAACATATTATATTTTGACAAATTCTACCTGTATCAATCAACTATTATCAGACGAAGGCTTCCGGTGGCTGGGACAATTCCCCAGAATGCATGTCGGGCCTATGCCAAGGTACACGATGCAAACTTATCAGCGATGAGGAATAACACATTTGTTTATGTCTCTCGATTACCCCGATCTTCTTACAGAACCTGATCCCAACACCTCCCGAAGTCCTTAATTTCCTTCGGGAGTAAATCATCGAGGCAATTGGATTCAGGACCACATCGAGAGTCCTCCGATGTATACCGATACCATCACGATGACCCAACATGTATCATTACTGGTAGTCCCCTGTCTCTAGTGCGCTTCTGGAATGCCTTCCCGGGATATTCCCGACATGACAGCGCGAATACATCGGTTAAAAATATGCATGCATTGAATTTGCTGGCGTATGTATATGTACTCGCGTTTTCACAAAATGTCTCCAGATTCCCCAAAACGTTCACGAAGCTTACCCGAGACACCGGATACCTCCCCTCTAAGCTCTTAAATCATCGGGAGTACATCCCCGAGGAAGAGGAATTGACGCATAACGTCTGGAGCATATTAAGAGTTCTAGCAATGCATCCCGATACTCCTTGATTTATCATGATTCCTCCTGATGTCACAACTTGTCTGATGACCTCCCCGATACTCACCTTAGACCACAAGCAACCTGTTTACGGTGCCCAATAACAAGACTGAAAATCACAAGGCGAAGATCAGTAGAGGCCGAACCTGAGGAAAAACGGAACCAATGAAGAGAACTGAATGATGAATAAGTAAGGCATCCTTCGCTTGAAGCACCCAAGCATGAAAATGACCCTCGCATCTTTTGATTACATTTGGCATACTTGGCGTCTTTTCGTTGTCTTCTGTACATTGTGGTAGCTTTCTCTTACAACAAGCTCGTTCTTTCTTAGCAACGTCTCTGAACTTATTTGAAAACTAAAGGAAAGTGACTTAGAGAGTATCGACTTTGATTTTACTCATGAGCAAGATGTAATCGTTTGATTGTGGCATGGGTATACTAGTATCAGGACTAGATATAAAAATCGACGCATCGGACGACTTTCTACCTCGTTTGTTTTCAAGTTGTTAGTTTTTATTGATGAGCTTATGATTTGTAAAGTCACAATAGAAACGTTCAGAAAGGTAATTACTCATATGTGCATTCAATACTGTCCTAATCATCATTACTTACTACACATTGCTACTGATTAAAATAACAACAAACTGTATAAACATTATGAAAGTACGGATAAGTCAGGGTACGAATTAAATGAACTGCAATTGGCTAAGAACAACGTTTTCTTGTTATCCAATACAACTCTATACAGTGCAACTAAAAGAACACACGTATACTCGATAGTTTGTTAACAAATACCAACTTATTAATTAAGAGGTTAATAATAAACTTAATATACCAGGCGACATTTCACGTTGACGGCACTACATGTTTTCTTTGATTGAAATTGGTATAATTTGTATAGCGCAGAGAATTTGACATGATCCTGACCTTTGTGCATGAATATATTACAAGGTACTTGCGTTGAATGTATATAAATTTCTGCGAGCAAATCATGCATTATCGGTTCTTTAGATTTGTGTTGGTATTACACCTCGAGTGTCTTCGTGATATTCCCCGCTTATGAAAGCATACAGCCGGGATTACAAATATAGACAATGTACATGTATTAGCAGTTAACGTATGCTAATTGAAGGTCGAGAGTCGTGTCAAATTCTCTGGACAATAATAACGTTAGTAACTACTGTGGTTTGCCGATGATTATAAGAATAAATATTACAGTTCTAAACATCTTGAACAAACAAATATTGTGTAAAGAGACATATGTTTTGCATTTTGGATAATTATTAGAAGACATTGCTTGTTTATCACTCAGATATAGATCCTTATTTGTACGCTATTTGTCATACATGTTTAATAGATTATTAATATTCATAAATATGCAAATGAGTTAATTAGCATAATATTTAAGTAAGTCAAAATCAAATTCCACAAATAAATCATATTTGGATATAAGGAATATGTTTAATGAGTGTTTAATGTTGATTCTGACTGTATTGAGATTTTTACGTTTTGGTTTCAATTTACCCCACCCACCTTTGGCGGTAATTCTCGGTGAAATTAAATTATATTTATATATTAAACTTTATATTTAACGAAAGCTCTATGTCGTCTCATGATTTTGGTACAATTTGGATCTTTAAATAATAGAAATAAGGAAGATATGGCATACATTTGTCAACTATACTAGTAGATTTTTAACAACAATTTACCAATTTTGACTTCCTCATTAATATTCATGAGTATGCAAATGTGATAATTTGCATAAAATCATTGCAAATGAAGGACCAATTCATTAGCTTTATTGTGATGCCATTTTGACAATTCTACTTGTAGAATTGACCAAGATATAGTGCAATTTCAAGTTGATGTATGCTATATGCACTTAATTGACCTTTGACCTCTTTTATGACCTTCACGGAGGGTTTTGTGCGTGGCATCCACCCAAACCATAGACAACTGGTATTGGGCAATTCAAATATGGTATTGAAACACTTCTACTAAAAAATGCCATGGACCATGAAAAATAAGCGACTTTTGGGCTGATGGACTCCCAACTATTAGTTACAACAGTAAAACTGCTGAACTACATAGTTTTAGCAGCCTTTAGTCTCAAAAGTTAAATAACAGTATTAAAACGTTGAAAGGCCCGTATAGTCGTATGACCTACTTTCAAAACCATCCGTAATATTAAATATTAAGAAACATTGTGATAAAATTGAAACTGAAAATATCTCTACGTCACATTATTACGTGACACAGCTGCAATAAATTAATATTAACAAGCAATTAAGAATTGCAAGCAATACAGAAGTCCCCTACCGGTTTGAAGCCATGTTCAATGTTTCTGTCGCCATAGCAACCACACTTTTTGTCCGATTCAAACTATTTTAGACGTGCATAATCCCCTATTGCCCCCTATCAACATACCAAGTTTCATAAACCTAGCTTGGAAACTGTTTGAGTTATGCCAGGATCCAGATTTTTTGACCGACGGACGGACTGAAAGACGGATGGGGGGCAAACCTATAGTCCCCTCCGGTCAAAAACCGGTAGTGGACTAATGAAGAGGTATTTCAGCTCATTCGTAGAGTGAACAAGCTATGTGATTCAGTTACCTTGGGTTGGGTTGTCCTCCAATTCTCCATCCAAATCTTCATGTATACAAGAATTAGTGACAGTTGCTCTGTGGTGAATAATTCAATATTGGTCTTACTCGATTTAAGGATAAGGACAACCAATCAGATCATATCATATTAAACTCTTGGTCATTAACAGGCCATATGATTGGCTATCCTAATTCTCTAATTAAATAAGATCAATATTGAATACCACCCCTGGGATGAATAAATCAATATTGGTCTTAATTGACTTAATGATAAGGACAACCAATCAGATCATATCATATTAAACTCTTGGTCAGTAACAGGCGATATGAATGGCTATCCTCCAATCAAATAAGATCAATATTGAATACCACCCCTGGGATGAATAAATCAATATTGGTCTTCCTTGACTTAAGGATAAGGACAACCAATCCGATAATATCATATTAAACTCTTGGTTAGTAACAAGCGATATGATTGGTTATCCTTATTCTCCAACCCCAGGGATGAATAAATCAATATTGGTCTTACTTGACTTAAGGATAAGGACAACCAATCCGATAATATCATATTAAACTCTTGGTTAGTAACAAGCGATATGATTGGCTATCTTTATTCTCCAACCCCTGGGTGAATAAATCAATATTGGTCTTATTTGACTTAAGGATAAGGACAACCAATCTGAGCATATTATGTTAAACTCTTGGTTAGTAACAGGCGATATGAGTGGCTATCCTAATTCTCTAATTAAATGAGATCAATACTGAATACCACCCCTGAATGGATTCTATGTCAAGAAAACCAACTAACTAATTTGCTCTACGACGATTACAGATAATCGGACAGGGAAGGCAACACATCAGTTTCCAGTGGTCCAGACTAGCCAATGTTTCCCAACCTACATATGATGGGGGTGACTCAATCTCATTAAAGTCAGATCCTAACGTTGGCTCAATTTCTTTGTACGCTGTTAGAGATCAGACCCCAATCTCCTGAAGCATCTCAATATGAGCAAAATCTCATTTCAAATGTCAGGTGTCGCTATGTAATTTCCATGCGAGACTGAACTCAAAATTAGCAATACTCAACAGAAGTGTTATTCTGAGTTTATTACAGTATAGTTTCAAAAGCTGGAACTTCAAATTTAACTCCCTACTCTGATTTTAGCAAAATCTCATTTTGAGTTGAGATTTCTACTTGAGTTGCTTCGGGAGATCGGGGCCTGATTACACTACGTAATAGGTCATGTTAAATGGAATAACTGACGAAGGTGCAATGACGTCACGTAGCCGCAGCGTTTCCCCCCACTTTCAGATTTGTGAAAGAAGAAATTTGATTGGATAAAGTAAAGTTCTGATTGACATGATCCCATGACACGGAGTGTCGCCAGATCCTACTTGTATATCAGCGTGAAGTAGTGAAGCGTAATAAGGGTCTGTTTTTAATGAGATTTGAGATGACTACTATTCACATTGCAGACATACTAAAGATACACATTAACTTGATTGATTTATTGTTAAGGTCAGTAACAAACAGGGTAGTAACATTGAACATATTTCAAAATGGTCTGGGGTATATATTTTCAAAAGGACAAGGTCGTTGGTTACAAATACTTGGAAATACACAAAGTGCATTTCTTGTCAGCGTTTTGAATACAAAGTAATAATATCATGTGATAAATAGATATTCCTTGAACTGTGACAATAATACACATTTTAGGATAGAGAAACAATCACTCGACTGTCTTATCCCTGGACATTTTAGTACTCCCTCGACAAAATAAGGCAAGGCAACATCGCATTTTCGTTCTCCATCTATAACACAGAGTTGATATATCGCAATAAAATTACAAATGATAACAATTCATACCGATTCCGAACCATAGGCACATGATTTCTATTTTTCTGAATGTACCCTATGTAAATCAAATCATCTTGAGTGTACCCTATGTATAGAGAAGGTTGTGCAGCGGCCATGTTTCGAATATGACGTTACGAAAGCTGGTACCCAGTTTTTCTACAGTTGTCAAAGCAAACATGGATACCAGTTCCTGTAACGTCACATCCGTTACGGCTAAATATGGCATAAATATGTACAACCTTCTCTATACATAGGGTACACTCAGATAATTCGAATTCATGTGCCTTTTACCCGAACAGGAGTATTGCATATCGGAATCACGATCCATAGTTACCACTACTTTCTACACTATCATCCACTGCATTAGACAGGAGTCACGCCCACCAACGGTTAACACGTATTTTCCACACGTTGTAAATTTCACTACATGGATAAATGCATGACTCCGATAAGCATGACAGAAGCTCTGAAACGAAAGTGAATGAATTATTTATGCTTTTTTTATTTCAGGTTAATCAGATGTATTAAAACCTCGAACCCCCACCCCTTCAGACACCCTAAAATGTGAAAAACATTTTAAAAAATCAAACTCATTGATTGGTGGTAACAAGAAAGCCATGATGTAAACATCAAAGGGCGCTTTTTATAAATTCACAACTTCACAACCTATCATATATTTATTTAAGAAATGAACGCTACGTGAAATATTGGACCACTGGTACCATTTCTATGTTGGCTTTGGCACGGCGCGACCATATAGCTAGCCCTCTACCACCTACACTCTTAAGTACTCGTAGGCAAAATGTTAAGATAGTCTTTGCAAAAGCCCTAGAGCTTTGTCTGTAATTTATTTTTATGAGCTATTAAAATAAACTTTACCAAACTCAAAAAAGTACTCGTAAGCGCCTCTCTCACTATAACTGTTCATGTTTACTAGAGGTAAACTTACCCCTCGGAGACTGCAAGGATATTTAAATAATCTCAATTTCCCAGAAGTATCTCCATTTACCGCTATACCCACATCACTGTTAACATCTAGTGTGGAAATGTCTACTTCTTTGTCGTCATTGGCTGATAATATACCGGAAGTTGAAACATCTATAAACACAGACTGTGTCGCCCACGTGGCTTGTGTAATCATGTCTTTTTTATGAAAATGTTCCAGTGTTCTCGGTAGCCCTGAGAAATAATACAATAATTCGTCAAACCTTCACTCGTTCATTGGGTAAAGATGCAATGCACTGCCTGTTCGGAGTTAACAGAATAGCCTTTATTTTTACTGAAAGAAAGGCCGTTATTTTCTGATTTTATAAACATTATTTGGTTATCATGATATATATGATTGGATGTTCAAGACCAAAAGAGAAAACTTGTACACACACCCATGCTATAAGAGTAATGATTATTCATAGGCAACGAAAATACCCAAAGAATGCCAAATGGAATGTAATGTTTTGTTTTATCACATAAATACCATTATCTTCCATGTGAGAACAAATGACGAAACGTGTGATAACAAATGTGTGATGTCACCAGCTTTTCGGCGCGAAAACGTAACGTTGTCGTCTTAAATTCGTTATTTCTGACGGTAACTATGGTAATGTGATAAAAAGAATCCTTCACTAGTTGTCTTTGAGATCAACACTTCTTTAACTCGTCACGAAAACAAATTATTAAGCTTGCCAAAGGCACGCTTATAACCTGTGTTTTCTAGACTCGTTTAAGAAATGTTGATCTCCAAAGACAACTCATGGCGGATCCTATATATGTGTATCACTGGACACACTGTTGACTTTACTTACAATGTTTTATATCCATGTTTACTGAACTAGATCTCAATATGAAACCATCATCTACCTTTCCTGTTGACCAGTCGAGACCGTTCACAGCCCCTGTGTGACCCTGTATCATACAAAGAGAGGTAAATACAAACATCCACCATATAAATGTTTGACATCTATAGGTAACTCTTCAAAAAATATACCCATTTGAACTATTTAAATTATGTCATTCTTTTTTGTGAAGATTAGAGAGATAAGTAAAATCATTCGCCATATAAATGCCCGACATCTATAGGAAACTCTTCAAATACTATGCCCATTTGAACTATTTAAATTATGTCATTCTTTTTTGTGAAGATTAGAGAGATAAGTAAAATCATTCGCCATATAAATGCCCGACATTTATAGGTAACTCTTCAAATACTATTCCCATTTGAACTATTTAAATTATGTAATCCCTTTTTGTGATCCCATCGGCTAAAATTTATTTGATACGCAATAATGTAACATAGAGATCTATTTGAAATGATCGTTTTGACATTTGTAAGATACAAGCCTCATATTGAGTTTGGCAAAAGTGAAGACCCCATGAATATACATGCATGTCCATAGTAAGATGGTGGTCAGCTCCTTGATATGGCTCGGGTTTTATTACCAGTCGACATATAACAAAACAGCCTGAAAACGGACTTAATTTCGAAACTCGAACTTTGTTTCTTAGACGAACACAAAGATAATATTTATTAAGTGGGACAGGGAAGGGAGCACTAAACTTAACCAGCCGAGCATAGAAATAATAAAAACATACAAGGCACAATGCCCAACACACAACCGAGTGAGAAAATGATCCGCCAAAGTCCCACATGCCAAAAAGGTGCAGGCCCTTCCCCAGAATTTTTTAAGGCGCTGGGGCAATGCTAGGATTTGTGCAATAGGAGATCGACAATAATTGAAAGACGGGTTTAAGCACTTTTTACGTAATAAAGGACATAATCTAGAGCTCCAATAACACAATACGGACCCAACATTTTAGTACCCATAGTGATTAAAAGACACCACACAAGGATTTAAGGCGCTGGGGGGAGCCAAATCTGGATTTAAGCGCCTTCTGGTGAATGAATTAGTTTCAGCAATCAAGTCGTTTGTTAGCGAGAAACATACCTGAAGTTTACCAACATATTCCCATACACAAGTACCGTCCTCACGTGGTATGTACGAGACAATATATATTATACCATCATGGCTTCCCATAGCAATGCTCCGGTCATCTGAAAGTTTTTATTAAATATTCGGTACATTTGGCTTGTTTGCCTTTGAGCTTTTCTCTTTTGTTAAATAGAAAGTCTCCAAGAGTTACTTCTCAAATAGAAAGCCTCCCAGGGGTACTTTTCAAATAGAAAGCCTCCAAGAGTTACTTCTCAAATAGAAAGCCTCCAAGAGTTACTTCTCAAATAGAAAGCCTCCAAGAGTTACTTCTCAAATAGAAAGCCTCAAAGAGTTACTTCTCAAATAGAAAGCCTCCCAGGGGTACTTTTCAAATAGAAAGCCTCCAAGAGTTACTTCTCAAATAGAAAGCCTCCAAGAGTTACTTCTCAAATAGAAAGCCTCCAAGAGTTACTTCTCAAATAGAAAAGCCTCCAGGAGTTACTTCTCAAATAGAAAGCCTCCAAGAGTTACTTCTCAAATAGAAAGCCTCCAAGAGTTACTTCTCAAATAGAAAGCCTCCAAGAGTTACTTCTCAAATAGAAAGCCTCCAAGAGTTACTTCTCAAATAGAAAGCCTCCAAGAGTTACTTCTCAAATAGAAAGCCTCAAAGAGTTACTTCTCAAATAGAAAGCCTCAACGAGTTACTTCTCAAATAGAAAGCCTCAAAGAGTTACTTCTCAAATTGAAAGCCTCAAAGAGTTACTTTTCAAATAAAAAGTATCCACGAGTATCTTCTGGTGAATAATTTCTAGTCTGTAAAAACGTGAAAATAGGAATGATTTAGGTAGATTTAGCGCAGTATATACTAATACACAATTCTTATACTAGCCCAATTTAACCACGACCATTATGCTGACATTCAAAACGAAATAAAAAACAATCGTGAGTGTTTTCTTTTCTTCAAGCAAGAAGTGTATGTAGTACCCGGTGATGAACGTATACAATCGACTCGTCCCTTGCAAACCTTTCTGTTCATTACTTCCGTCCATTCTTCTTTCACTTGACATAAAATTTGTAAACTGAAAACATACGAAAAAGGGTCTCAAACATGTATTACGGTATCAATATTTGAGTACATTTAATTGAGGTTCAGGTCGTCGGGTCTCGATGTTTATTTTTAGGCACGATATAGAGCTACTGTTCACTTAGCATATTGTGAGAGTGACGTTGTCGTTTATGTGCACACAAAATATTACAACTATTGTCTGAACAGGTAGAGTGAATGTAGTATGTTAGTTTAGCATTGAAATTAAAGATGTCCTTATAATATGCTTTACACAATAATAGTGGACTCGACCGCTGCGTCAATCTCGTCTTACCTAACTGGACAGTAATTATTGAATTAATATCAACTTCTTGGAACGTTTTATATAAAACAAAATATATTTTCACCATGCGTAGGATAGTTACGGCGAAAACATTGCAATAACTGTACAATTGCATTGGAAAAGAGTGTGACAACTGAATACTGCACTGGCTGTGACTTTTTACCCTACCCACAAAGACGCCCAAAACAGATAGGAAAAACGCCCATGTACTAGAATCTTTATGAATCTCTGGCTAATAAGCTCTTGACTTAATAAGGTATTAACCCGTGTTTTTGTACCCTATTTATATTGTGTTTTTTTCTTTTTGGGAGACGGCATATTTGTAATAATACGGATTATTCTGAATGTTAAATGATACGTACTGTCCATCTTTGGTTCCCAGCACTAACTGTGTTCCTGTACGGTTACTGTCAACGCACACATACTGGTTCCCCTGAAAATATTATATAATTATAGACTACATAATCTAATCATAGTGTATAAACGAGTCAATTTCCGATTATCGCAATAAGTCATACACGTTGATTTATATAGTCTTCCAATAAGTCATACAGTGATCACAGATACTTTTGCTCACAATAAGTCATGCAAGTTGAATTGTATAACTAAGCACAAGAAGCCATACAGTGATTTGGTATATACGATGTGCTAACACTATTTTTGTTGTTATCAACAACACTAGTAACATAAATTCATATTATTAAAAAATAATTTAACTTTCAATAAAGTGCGTAAATTAAGCCATTTAGCATATTCACATAATATAGTTCTGTTTGCGCAGGTAACGCCTAATGCAAGAATCAGTCTGTTTGAAGTGTTCTTCAGAAAAATATGGTGGCTGATTAATGCCATGTCGTATTTTCGCCACAGCAAAGCGAAAATGCGAAAATGTAACAATGTGAAAAAGTAGATTTGTCGAATCTTTGCACTATTGTTACATTTGAAAATACGACATGGCATAAATCAGCCACCATAGTTAAAAGTGTTAATATAATTATTAAACTGTGTAGACCTAAAGATTATCAAATGCTAATAAATATCAATCATTAAGCTACCTTATATTGTACTTTATTCACGGCAGTTCTAGCGCTTGAGTTAAACCCGCAGATTATACCGTCCAGCCCGGCTGTGATGACGTCAGCACGGGAATCGGCAGCGATCGTCAACCCTCGTAAATCATCGTAATGGCACTGAAAAGTATACCCCAATAATAAATCAAGCTTTATTTCATGATTCTTATTATACACAGGTAACTGTATCATAAAAAAGAATTTAAAAAAAATGAAAATTAGTTTTTGTAAAATTTATATAGCTAATAGATATAAACTACTATAATGTATATATCAATTTCTGTAAAAACAAATTCTCCATTAATGATAAATTTACGTGTGGTGTTTATGGAAGTACAGCAGATTTAATACTTTACTTTATCTAAATTTAACATTTTGTCGCGACATACCAAATTAGTTAAAATGGTATTAAGATATTCCCCTTTCTTATTAATGCTCAACACAGTTAACTTGTTAGTTATAGGTACAGTTCTTGTAGTTTCGTCCGGTGTCAGGATCATTTGACCCGGTAGTCTCCATATGACTGACATGCTGACCAGTTGGGCTTAAAATAATATTGTTGGGATTCTTAAATCGTGCCTGTGTGCTTGAGCTTAAAAACTTGTACACATGGTTCTATTCAATATATCAAATAGTAGTACACAATTCAAAATGTTTATTTTTTATCATTCATAATCAAATTTAAAAGCACATTTTCTCTTTGATTTTGTTTTGATTAAATGACCTCGGTATAGGCCACTACATCAAAATGCAAAAACAAATTACCTGACATAGTGGTTGTTGTTCCAATATGGCCCCTTGTAATGGCGGGTCTCCTTCCGAGGTCGCCATTTTGCACGCCAACATGGAGTTCATGGTCGTACCAACTAGAAGGTCGTCCCTGTGTGCTCGTAACATGCGAACCCCTCCTTCTGATTTTGGTAGCTAGTACAATAAAACAGTACACCGTGAATGTATTTTAGCTCCTGGTATAAGATAGGATTCCTATTTGTACTATAAATCGGACACATTAAAGAACCAGGCTGTCTATTCGAAATAAGAATTATGCGCACTTCTGCAGCGCCAGACACGCCTGTATCTAATGTATCTCTCTCCCTTCAGGGGCTTTCTCTCAGTCTGTCCCTCTGCTCAGATCATGGTGTATCTGCACAGGTAGAGGATGCACCTGCGTCCTTGTGGCTGCAACACTATATATATGTAAAGTTCCTTTGAACAAGTGTTTGCATGAAAAAAGGGCTATATAAATCTGGCATATGTTTAGTTACAATATGTACTACATGTATAAGTAGCTAGATATTCATAAGTACAAAGGGGTGTTAAAATTGTTTTGAAACAATCGTTATAAAGTTCAAACAAACGGCGAAATATGAATGACATTGTATAGACCTGTAGCAAGATGAATGCTCTAGCCACATAAACAATATCATTATTGTCAGCTATGAAAATAACGGAGCCTTACTTGTAGAAAGCCACTAGAATTCATATTTCTTCCCCAATGCCAAGCGTGAATGATTCCATCACGTCCACCAGATAATATCTGACCTTGGTAGAACAATACCGTGAACACAGGTCCCTGTGGAAGTGACAATAAATCAATCCAATGTTCGAAGAATAGTTTGATTTAAATATTCTAATAATAGTTTGGTTTTATTATGGCAGCGTTGTTTTAACAACTCGTTAAATATACATGTAGTGTAAAATAGGAAATGGACCCACACATAATATGTTTTGGTTTAATGCTAGGCCCCATGTACTCCCGATTTAAATTAATGAGCTTTCGGGACATCGGGAACAGGTACCTCGTAGTCTAGGGGAATAATAATAATACATTTATTACCTCCAATGTTGGAGAGCTCCTATCAATGTGCAACAATATACAAAGAAAGCATATGTACATGTAAATATGATACAAAGACCACAAGGAAAACCCTCCCACTACCCCAAAATGGGTGTAACTTGAGCAGCGTCACATACCACTTCCACGAGAAACTGACTTCAAAGAAATAATTCCATACTTTCTTTAAGTAGTAAAACCCAAACCCTGTATATGATAGTAACAATAAGTAGTAATGAGTTCGGAAATCTCCCGTAAGTCACTATCTTGCCGAAACGAAATACAACATAGCAACTTAAATTAAACTTTCTTTAATACGATTCATACATTCAATGTCACACGTATATACAAATTTAAGAGACATCTCTCGTACAAGTACATATATAGGGTGTTAAAAAGTTTGTTCTCAAAATTTAAATTCGTATTGAATTTTATCTGAGCTATGCACACAGTGTACAATTTTAATTTCAAACTATAATAGCTTCATTTAATGTCATAAAGATTAGAACAATGGTAGAACCAAGAGCCCCACTAGCTTCTGTATTGGAAGGGTCATTTTGATACTTTTGAATATATTTTACGATTTTCATAGGCAAACTAATTTTACCATTTTCATAGGCAAGATACTCAAGATTTTATAAGAAAACGATCCTTCAAACTAAAATCTTCAGGGTCAAAATGTGGCCTTTTGATAATTCAAGGGTCAAAACCCCTACACCCGAGTCAAATGGAACCCCTGTAGAACCCTTTGGAATTTAGCCTGAAAAATTTACATTTTTCCGACATAAGAAAAATAAACTATTTAAACTTAAACATTGAGAACGAACTTTTCTAACACCCTTTACTTACATCGTGAGCGTGTTTGATAAAGTTTGTAATTCTATTTCCGCCATCACCGAACACGTATATAGTACCATTAGAATCTCCTGTAATCAAGTCTCCTCTCTCAGTGAACGTCAGACAGATTACAAACTTTGCTCGTAGAAAACTCTGAAATAATCACATCACACAGTCAATAAATTGCTGAATATTCCGTACGGTATAGAACAAGTGAGCCTATGCGGAGAGAGCTAGGGTTTCGCTCCGACTCTATGCTCAAAGTTGGAAGTCATTGGCAAATCTGACAGGGAAAAAATGAATGACACACTATGACTCTCTCAGCATCCGGCACGTTAAAGAACAAGTGAGCCTATGCGGAAAGAGCTAGGGTTTCGCTCCGACTCTATGCTCAAAGTTGGAAGTCATTGGCAAATCTGACAGGGAAAAAATGAATGACACACTATGACTCTCTCAGCATCCGGCACGTTAAAGAACAAGTGAGCCTATGCGGAAAAAGCTAGGGTTTCGCTCCGACTCTACGCTCAAAGTTGGAAGTCATTGGCAAATCTGACGGGGGAAAAATGAATGACACACTATGACTCTCTCAGCATCCGGCACGTTAAAGAACAAGTGAGCCTATGCGGAAAGAGCTAGGGTTTCACTCCTGCTCTACGCTCAAAGTTGGAAGTCATTGGCAAATCTGACAGGGAAAAAATGAATGACACACTATGACTCTCTCAGCATCCGGCACGTTAAAGAACAAGTGAGCCTATGCGGAAAGAGCTAGGGTTTCACTCCGACTCTACGCTCAAAGTTGGAAGTCATTGGCAAATCTGACAGGGAAAAAATGAATGACACACTATGACTCTCTCAGCATCCGGCACGTTAAAGAACAAGTGAGCCTATGCGGAAAAAGCTAGGGTTTCGCTCCGACTCTACGCTCAAAGTTGGAAGTCATTGGCAAATCTTGCGTGGAAAAAATAATGACACACGACTCTCTCTGCATCCGGCACGTCAAAGAACACAAAGAACAAATGAATCAATTCGGAAAGAGCTAGGATTTCGCACCGACTTCAGGCTCAAAGTTGGAAGACATTGGCAAATCTGACAGGGAAAACATGAATGACACACATACGACTCTCTCTGCATCCGGCACGTCAAAGAGCACAAAGAACAAATGAATCGATTCGGAAAGAGCTAGGATTTAGCACCGACTCTATGCTCAAAGTTGGTAGTCATTGGCAAATCAGACTGATACACTTACGACTCACTCAGTCGAACGCAACAAATCAACAAACAATTAAGCTGGTATCAGTTGGTGGTTGGTATGGTATAACCAGAAACCGATAAAGAATCATATGGTTCCAGGTATGACGCGGTCATGCCACTATAGCGGACACAGACCTCGCACCCTCAAAGTACAAACTCTACCACTAGGCTATACTGTCTCAGTATTGAGAATTTACTGTATACTAAGTAATATGTATTGTACTAGATTTTTGTCAAAAGTGTCTTCTTACAGGGGTTATTGTACAGTTTGGTAAGGACGAACAGCATAATCGTCCGAGGCGAAGTATAACTATACTTACACCATAGTCGGGTTTGGAAGAACTTTGGATTGTTTCACTCTCCGGGTAGATCTTCCACCAGCATGTGTGTTCCTTACCAACCGTCACCAAGGTGTCGGTAAACTTAGTATTGAACCCCATATCACACAATAAATCGGTATGTAGCTGTAACATAAATTCTACATTGTTAGGGAATGCGTTGGTTTTAGCTTCCTTGTCACAGTAAAGGAGAGATCATGTTTGTATACAAAGGTATTCATACCACGAGCTAGCTAGTGGTTTATGTCAGGTTTTTATTGTTCATTCATCCAATAGATTGCTGGTGGGCATTTTGCATATGAATACGGTGACCTCTCCTATACTGCTAGCAAGCATCGTTATTTTATGAATGACAAGGGAGATAGTTCTTTGCCTTTCATCTGCGTAAAAGCAACAACTCATTTTAGTATAGGAGTGATCATGTTTATATACAGAGGTATTCATATGCAAATGTGCCTACCAGCTAGCTATTGAATATTGGCAAGTTTGTATTGTTCATTTATTCAATAGATTGCTGGTGGGCACTTTGCATATGAATATGTGATCTCCCCTATTTGCACTTGTTTTCCATCAATTTCTTTCAAACAGTGCAGTCATATCTATATATGATTAGAAAAAGTACTTTTAAAAGCCTTAACGTATGAAGCATTTTGTAATATCAAACACCAGGGCTGGTATTCATAAAGCTTCTTAGATGAAAACATATCAGATTTGTTTACGAAGTTCAAATTTAGCGGATTCATGCATTTTCAAATGTTTACATATAAAATTAATGCTATTTGTGGCAACAAGTAAATACCCGGGAAAAATAACGCTATACGTTACAGACTTACAAGTTCTTGTCCTTTCAGTTGTCCGGTATTTGTGTCCCAAACCGTCAGTTTCTTTTCTGTACAATTATCCACAACCGCTAAAATATCCTGTACAATAAACCCGGAAGTGAAACATCATTAGATACGCTATAAAGGTTGAGGTCATTTGTAACCGTTATTTTAGTACAAGTAATTTACGGCGACTGTTTCACATACTAGTAACCAGTCGTCACCTTATTGCCAGAAGCACATATATAACTTCCATTTTTTCAGTTTTGAGAAAAACACAGTCAATGATTGTGCTGACAATAGGACTCAGTGAGTTAATTGTTTATGGTACAGAGTCTTATCGTCTTCATGTTAAAACTACATGTATGTAAGTTAGTGCATCTTGTAGAGTGTTTCAAGACGAATCCACCTATACCAAGAACTCCATTTTGCCAAAAAATAAAGTTATATGCTTCTTGAAATACTTGTAAGGTGACGCAGTGTTCTTAAAAAATTAAGCGAACCTAAAACGAACTTGGTCTTCTGAAACCAGCCAACCAATATCCAGCTTGTTAAGGAAATTACTGCAGCATGGTGTACGTTTAACCAAAGAGTACACGGAATGGAACAGAAACAGACAGTACGTTCCTATACGATACGCCATTTTTAAAGGAAGTATCGCGATCGGCGGACTTGTATGAGACTTGACGAGATTTTTACTTTGACGATATTCGCCATTTTGAATTTTCGAAGCATTTGTAAATGCTATTTGGTTTAACAATAAAGATTATAATTAGTGGGAGATAAATAAATATAACAAAGAACTGCACTTACCTTGTCCGGAGCAAAAGCCACACATGCAATAGATTTATCAAACATACCACTCCCGATCACATGTAAGGTATGAAGGTTATCTGATCTCCACACACGTACTACAGCCTTAAATATACATCGTACAGAACATCGTAACACCCCTATTGTTTAAAGCCTAGGTCCCACTGAGGAATTCCACATCGGCGATGTTCTCCCGATTTCTTCCGATATCACCTATGACTTCACCGAAGCTTCCCCTAGACCACCAGGAACCTGTTCCCGATATCCTGATAGATCATTAAGTTCCATGGGGAGTACATCGTCGAGACAACAATGCTCAGTGAGACCTAGGCTTAAGATAGATTTGTCCATAGACGAACTTACATACCCATTCCATATAAAACGCCGCGACCTCCTGATCGCTTCGGGCGGACAAGTGGTCCAGTGGCGATAGCTACTGAATGCTGATATTCGAAGGTTGTGGGTTCGATCCCGCCTCTCCAGCCGAATAAAAGGAGAAATGCTTTCAGTGTTTCCGACCTAAACACTTTTAAAATTCACTAACAGTGTTTCGGACGACAATTTAGAAACCGATGTCCCGTGTATGATGTTTTAAAAGAACCAGGGATGCTTCTGGAACCGGGGCATCGTCTGTATCATGCAATATCCTCCAAATACTAACCTCTTCTGGGGGCCTCACCCATATGGGTTTTCTGTGGCGAGGCCATGATAAATAAAAGCATATTTAAAAAAGTCGCTGCTCAACAACATTTGATAAGACCACAGAAATGTGTTCCACTGTAGAATGCATAGACAAGGAGAGACGATTAATGCAGAACTTGGCGTTCTAAATGATCATAAGATTGCTCAGTTAACTGTTAGTATGTCGTAAGTCTAAAATATGTTAAAACGTTATTCTTTCATTGTTTTGAATATCATTCGTACTGGTGGTCTAATGCTTTGATACTTCGCGTTACTAGGCGATGGTGCCGTACGATATGGATTTGAATCCCCTATATATCGCTGGCTTAGAATTAGAAGGTCGTAAGTACTACATACAATCTTATAGGACACATGCATATTTGAAATCTGCATCACAAGGCGCTTCTTATGGGCCTATTTTCATGAAATCGGAAGTGGTAATGTTGACCAAACTGAAGTTGAAAAAGCTGTTTTTCCATAAGCAAAGACTCGTTTTCAGACAGTTTTTTCTTGTTTTCTCAAAATATCGATTCTGTACTTACGACCTTCTAATTCTAAGCTTTCGATATATACATTGTAATATTTATCATGAATCTTTTCAATAATGAAACGGTGTATGGGCATTCTAACACTTGACAAGTATTTTTAGTATTACACATGTACCTTGATTGTTTCATCTTTCCTGTTTGCATATTGTCCTGTTGCTACAATTATCCTGTTGGAGTGGATATCGATACTGGAAAAAGAAAGCATTTGTCTAATTGTTTTGCTACATATCACCGCGTATAAACCAAATCACTGTACTCATTATTGCAATCCTATACAATTCAACGTGTAGTCATTATTGCGATTACCGGAAGTTTATACACTGTGCATTAAGTCATACCACAGGAATTTGAAATTCTAACCATAAAATATCATAGCAATCGATCCATTCAAAATCGCTCTTTAACTTCATTATAATAAAAGTACAGAGCGATTTTGAATGGACCGATTGCTATGATATTTCATGAATATAATTTCAAACTCCTGTGGTATGACTTAGGGTTTTCTTATTATAGCATAAGAACTACTGGCCCGATTGTTGAGGATTTGTTCAGTTTCTTCAGAGAAGTCATTATTCTAATTTGGGAGTTCTAATAACTCGAGTCTCAGTTAATATGATTTATTGAAGTAAGTATATTAAAAGGAGTTTCTAAACTATAGACACTCTCTAGTATTGAAAACGAAAAGCCACATTTACAAATTAGTTCGGACCTTCCGGTACAAACGATGGATGTAAGGGAATACAAAACTAGACAACCGGTAGATATGTAGAGGACATTGAACGGTCAGGGGTACAAATCAAGGGAAGGTAAAATAGGACGAAATCATGATATGAAACAACAAGTTTACAACCAGTAAAAGTCGACGACAAAAACAGTAAAATGGAAAATCAAGAATACAGAACTTGGTAGCGCAACAGGGTCATAATTTTATGTGTTATTGATAGTGAGATTTGATAAAATAAACACACCGAAGTTTTATAGCAACAAACAAAGGTTGAATGTTTAACATCCGGGAATCGGGAGTACCTAGGAAGAGCTTGACGAATCTCGGTCAATTTATTTCTGGCGAACTATACTTTACCATTTGATTTCGTCAGTGTGCTCCCTGTAATGTCTTTGTTTATGTGTATCTCTGTTATACATAATGGCGATATAAGACATAAAATACAGAATGTCTCCATTGGCAAGTATATGTATGTTCTTCCTGCAATCGTTGCCACGGTAACCATAACTGAAATAAATGAAGAAGCATCACATTATACTAACGTAATCTTCAAAATTTGCTTAGGCTCTAGATAATAGGAAATACAATTGAGCTGCGGCAAAGACTCTGTCACACAGTTGGGCTCGCCGAAATACCTCGCCGAAAAGTGCATGACTCTAAGTTTTAGGTTCTTTCTTAATTATTGATATAATGTTATTGTCTAAAATTTAGTACATTGTATAAATAAACTCGTATAACCGGTTGCCTTCGTGGATTAGGGGACCAATCTGAGGATTAGACCACCGTGATTGACAGCTAGTTCATTGAATACATTAAAATAATTTGAATAATGATAAGTACATTTATTTAATGCTAACTGGTGAGATATGGAGTTCTATCAGTGAAATAAAACCTATATCAGTCACTGGTTATCACCTACAATGTGACTGATATAAGCTCCGCCCCCTTACAGGGACTACTTAAATTTACCAAAATCTCAACACTAAAATGTCTGTAACTTTTTTATTACTGAACGGAAACATGTCATGTGGGGGTTTTATTCTTAGTTAGACCATTTCCTACAAGTTTGTGTATGATTTGATGCAAAATTCTCAAAAAAGCCGTTTTCACCTATTCACCATAATCCAAGATGGCGGATTTTTAAGTGAAAAATTTGAATGGAATAACATATTCATACGTAGCCTAACCACAGTGGTAATTTGGCATAAATAGTATCAGTTTAATAAGACCACTTTGATTATTTTGAAATCATGCAGAATTTTGCCAGTTTAAGGTCCCAAAGTATTAAATTTAGAACAAAAAAGGTCCGCTAATAAGACCAATCCGCTATTAAGACCACCTTTTTGACTGGTCTTATTAGGGGAACTTCACTGTATAAAGGCTTATACCGGTAGTGTACAAACAACTATAATGTCAATGCTAAACTAACATTCTAAACTTCGCTCTACCTGCATGTTGAGACAATGGATGTGATTTTTTGCGTACACATAAACTGCAACGTCACTGTCACAATTTCCTAACTGGACTATACATGCATATCACTTACACCCATTGAAGTCGCATACGTTGTGTTGGTGGCTCTATATTTTGTTTATCAATGGAATCAGGGTCAGCATCGAAGGTCAAAGTTTTCCCTTTTATTTCCAAGGTCACTACCGTCTTTCCATTTGTTGTCTGTGTAGTCTGTGTCGGCTTTAAACCTACAATACAGTATAAACACGTGCTACCGTATGAATATATCGAAAATTAATAAAGGATGTTGTTTAGCCGGTTTATGTCTTGCAGCCCTAATGTCTATTGGTCAATCGTTTTCTCATTGACCAATCGTTTGTGAAACGTGTTTGCATTGGTCAAATGTATGCGCAACATATATTCTCATTAGTTTGCGAAACGTTTTCTCATTGGTTAATTGTTTTTGAAACGGATTTCATTTTGTCAATTGTATATAAAACGTGTTTTCGCATTGGCCAATCGTTTCAGAAACGTAATTTCTCATTGGAAAATCGTTTGTGAAATGGGGTTCCATTTGGTCAATTGTAAGTAAAACGTGTCTTGATTGATCCATCGTTTGTGAAACGGGATTTTACCATTTGTCAATCGTTTGGGAAACGTGTTTTCTCATTGGTCAATCGTTTATGAAACGGGGTTTCATTGGTCCATCGTTTGTGAAACTGGTTTCCATTGACTGATCATCTCATAGTTGGTAAGTTGTTTGGACAACATAAATGCCGTATATTAGCGAAAAGGGTTGTAAAAACGACGTTTGAACGGGAATAAATATAATTCATAGATTATAACCTACTTGGTTTAATTGCAATACAGTCATCATTATCATGAGCATCAGGTTTGTGGCAATGACATTTTGAAATACAGACTATTTTGTCCAGAATATGCAAACTAGTTTCAACATGTATTTCTGCTTTATCAAATTGCGTGACAAAAAAAATTCTCAGCTTGGGTTTCGTTACCTGACCCAGTTTCCTTTGAGATGATTTCTCCATTTTTAAACGTTACTCTTTCTTCCTCTTCTTCCTCGTCACCATCCGTATATCTATATTTAGAAAACTCTTCAACTTCCGGTTTAATCTCTATGGGTGATTCAGCAGTTTCTATTTCCGGTTTAACATTTGGTGCATCTTTCTTTGGAGTAGACTGAGTAGTGTTAACATTGGTGGATTGTTCATCTATCGTGTCGATCTTAACATCTAATTTCGATTCAGAGAGGTCGTCTGATGTTGGCTCAGTGACGTCGTTTTTGTTATGTTTGTCTACTGTATTATTTTTGCCTTCACCTCCTATATCTGAAGTGTTCCAAAAATGGTAATTTTGATAAAGGTCTTTCGATTTTTTTATCACAGAGGCGTAGGCCTTATCTTCTAGCAAAACTCTTGGTAAACGAAAATGTTTTCACTAGTATTAGCCGAAAATGTTTTCACTAGTATTAGCATGGGCGTAGGAGAAGGGGGGCCAGGGGAGCCAGCCCCCCCCCCCCCAATGTTAAGACGGGGGGCCAACATATCGTTTGCCCCCCCCCCCCCCCAATAATTCAGACCATAGTCATAATTTTCATCTTAAAATAGTCTTGTAATAGGTAATTTTCCTTTTATCCTTGGTTAAAAAGTATAAAATGTGAATTTTCGTGCTCGCTGCGCTCGCAAAATTATTTTTAATTTAAGAAATATGTTATCACCTGATCACGTCACGGTTGAAAACAGCTACAAGGACTACAGAAATACATTGTAAGATAAAGTTTGCACCAGCTCGAATATTGCTTTTAAACTTCTGTCATTGCTATGTTAAATTCCCTTACTAAACCACTTAACTCTCAGAATTCGGGCATCTGTCCAATAATTAGTAAAAATATTTACAAAATAAGGACTTAAGTTTGATTGATCTTACCAAATAATTATCTCAGAACGCATCAGATTGATCCAATGTTTTCAAAATTGTCCCCGGACCCCCCTACTTACAATACTAGTTCATGATTGGGTTCAATTTTACCCAGTATTTTGACAAGTACACAACTTAGTACATATACCTTACCTGAGTGATTATAAACACAAACATTCACCATAGTTTAATAACATTTAATGTGACCCCCACATATCTTAAAAAACATTTCGCCCCTCCCCCCCCTCCTAAATGTTTTGCCCCCCCCCCCCCCCCCCTAAGCCCATGATTAGCCGTTTTCTTACTGATAATTATGCATTGTTCTTATTTGTGTGTTAAAGATATTTTAATGCAAAGTTCCCTGACTGTATGTTTTCTTACCTTGAGTAATAGGTTCGTTGAAAATTTCCGCTTTAGGTTTTTGAGATCTACAAACATATGAAAATACATACTAGTGTATATTTCATTTGACTACAGACAAACATAACATACATGAAGTAGCTACTCATAAGGGATGGTTAATATAAGTGATTGGAATATACGACCTCTTAGATGCTAGCTTGATGCTTCAAATTTAGATACATTTCTAGCTGGAAGTTTTCGCTTCCAGTTTTTTTACCTTTACTCTTTTACTTGTATTTATCTGTCGTGCACCCTGCCAATTATACTCATAAGAGGCGCTCGGCTGTAGAAAAGGATAGATGGATAGATGTATCACACATATGTTTTTATTATTTTCTTTCCAAAGAGTCCATTTTAGAAATGATTCAGATGATGTGAGGAGTTTCGATCACTCTTCGAATATACTCGGTAATCGGAACAATACTTGTTAATATATATATAATCGGGATCGATCAAATCACAAGACAGACAGTGTACTAGTATCTCCCCGTACAGATTTCACTGAGATACAGCGCTAAACAGAATATGCGCATGGGCAACACTTTATTCAAATATAGTCCTTCGTTGATACATAGAAATGTAAAGGGACAAAAGGGCCAAGATAAAGGGCTAGCATAAACATGCAGAATGTGGTACATCCATATACATTCAACCCAAAATGAGGGGGACTTTATAAAGAAACGCACGTATAAACAAATATATTTTATCTAGAAACGTAAATAAGTAGATAACACATCTTGCATGGCTGGTAAGCACTTTGGTTTAGCTAACCTAAAGGATTGCTGAACCAGGGATAAAATAAGTAAGTCAAGATTAAGTCAAGATTAAGTGTGATGAAGTTTTTTTTAAATACATACGCTGATCCAGCTTTAGATTCCACATCGACCTCCACGGTGAGTGAGTTACTTTGTCCATTCGTTGTTTTGATGTTGCCAGGTAAACTGTTAGGCGGTTGATTGCTAGACGCACTGTTATTACTTTCTTGGTTGGTAAGTGCGCTGTTCTTTTGCACTTCGTTGCTAGGCGCACTTTTGTTAGGCGGACTGTTGCTCGGTGCATCCTTTCTATGCGTACTGTTGCTAGGCACACCGTTGCTAGGCGCACCGTTGCTAGGTACACCGTTGCTAGGCGTTTTGTTGCTTTGAGTGTTTTTCTTTTCTTCACTGACTTGTTTTTCTGGTTTCTTTGTTGAACTCTTAAATTTTGATATAGAGAGTAAATCAATGTTGTCAAACATAGGCAATCTGGTACAACAACGTTAGTGCTCCGTTCAAATGGACATACTCACAAAAATAGAAGTTTAATCAAGTTGATGTTACGAATCACAACACGTATGAGCGTAAAAACGGGAAAATGATTTTTTTTTCGGCATTTCGTCATTCATTTTGTGTGTGTAGTGTCTACATCCCTGGCTTAGAATTAAAAGGTCGTAAGAACAGAATATGAGTTCACACTTTTTGATTTGTTAGTGGTAAAACTCACATTTTATGCTTATTAAGAGTATGATTTCACTAACCTTCTTCCTTAGTTTGGAAACAATTGATAATCGCGTCTTAGATGAGAGTTCATCTAGCGGGGTCGGTTCCACAGGGGTGCGACTCTTCATCTGTTCTGGCAAGGTTTTTAAACTGGGACATGATATCCAGGCATTCTCCTGTGCTCGTTCTAGGAAGGACAAGAACCGAGGCCAACTGTATTAAAGTAATAACATATGGAAAGCCTTGACTGTCATGTACGTACAAAATGAAATTATAAGGAGTTAAAACGACATTATAACTTGCCGTTGTGACCTAACATTAAGTCAATATCTCATTGTATGATGTTCATGTATCAATGTATTGTGTCGAACCATCCTTATATGGAGTTAACCAAACATTATATCATGCCGATGTGACCTTATATTAAGTTAATAGGCCAATATATAATGACATATTATCTTAATATAAGGTCATAACGGCATGACATCATGTTTGGTTGACTCCATATAAGGATTGTTTGGCATAGTATATTGATAAAAAGGCTAAATACAGTGAAGTTCCGCTAATAAGACCACTTCAATTATTTCGAAATCATGCAGATTTTTGCAATGTTTCGGTCCCAAAGTATTAACTTTAGAACAAAAAAGGTCCGCTAATAAGACCGATTCGCTAATAAGACCACTTTTTTACTGGTCTTATTAGCGGAACTTCACTGCAAATATATATTTATATCTGGACACAACAATATTCATTTTGTACGTATAAGACAGCCAAGGCTTTCCATAATTATAGCTACAATGAATCTCTGTTCGCAATGGAAACCCTTCTGTTCCATGTTCATTCAATTGAAGAAAAATATAGGATCCGTCATGAGTTGTCTTGGAGATCGACATTTCTTAAACGAGTCGAGAAAACACAGGTTATTAATCGAGTCTTTGGCCTTGTTTTCGTGACGAGTTTAAGAAATGTTGATCACAAAGACAAGGAGTGGTTAATTCTTTTTATCATATTGCAATAATTAACGAGTCAAACACCGTAAGAAATAACGAACATGAGCCGAATACGAACTACGTTTTCGCGCCGAAAAGCTGATGACGTGGCACATTAGTTTATCACACGATTTGGAGAACATTGTTCCGTCATTTGTTCTCTAATAGAAGATCACGGTACATTGTATTTTTTTTTGATAAATGCTACATAATGACAAAATATCGCTATTATGCCATTATAAATTATATGTAGTTTCCTTATTACATTGTATATCAATTTGTATCGTATAGACATATAATAGTGCAGTCCATGAGTAACTCGCTGAAATTGGGAATTAGTAGCAATAAGTGAACTCTATGTTAAGTACAAAATGATTGACTGGGTCTCTAAGACGGCAAATATCCAGACTATATTTAGCTAACATGACCAACTATTAGACATTCATAAAACAATAAAAACAGAATAAAACAATAGGTTTCTCCCTGATGCTAATTTATTGAAATGCATATATAAACGAAACCTATTTTCTGACTATAAGTATGAACATAGCTTTTTGTCAGCCAATCAAAAAAAACTTTCGCGAATATTTGACAATTTTATTTTATTTTTGCAATACGTCAATATGGGAGGCAGCACCTTTAAGCCTTTATGTTCTAAGACCTGTATACCGACTATACATTGTAATATTTACCATGTTTTATCATTCTTGTCCTCATCACATCTTTTGATGAGATTTTTAAGGAGGGAACCAAACACCGGAAGCTGTAGGTCATCACACACGTGTTTCATCTGTAATGGAATATTGCCATTTAATATAATTGTCAAATGAGTTTCCTCGTAAAATAAAGTCTTTATTATTATTCATACATCATAGCCACCTTAAGAATATATGGTTAGGCAGATTTGAAGAAAATTACTAGTTTTAAGGGCAAATGACTGCAAAACAAGTCAAACATATAGTGACTCATACATCATAGCCACCTTAATTAAGAATAGATGCTAAAGTTATTTGCCCTTAAATATGCTAATTTGAAGAAAATTACTAGTGTTAAGGACAAAGGACTGCAAAACAACCCTAACGTAGTGACTAATGATTTATTTGCATATTTTGGTTTATAACATGTTGTATTCATGGTCGGTCGTGGAAGAAAGGGACAAAAATCGACTAACTGTTCGTATGAAAAATTAGACAACAATTTATAAACATACGCAAGTAATGCGTTATATTGATGAGAGTTGTCTATCCTGTTGATTATTTCCCTTAGACCACGGTGTGTCAATTAAATAGCTTATAGTTATTTATATCAGCTGTAAACAAAACAGAAACGAAATTTACGGAATACCGTTAGGGCCATCGCATATTTGTGGGTTGGTTTGAAACGCGATACGACAGTACGACAGTGAAAACGCGATACTATATCGTATAATCGTTATCGTACTGTCGAATATCGCGTTTCAAACCAACAAACAAATATGCGATGGTCCTAACGGTATTCCGTAGGAAGTAGCCTCGTTCACATTCATTTTACTTTAAAAGTTATCGTACACCAGATTTTAGACTTTAAACTTACCATATGAGCATCTATTCTACCACATTTACCCGTGTCTCTTCTCTGAAACTCTGCCCTTAATTCACCTACATCAATATAAGCATGACTCTTAATTAACTGTGTCTCAATCCTCCACAGAAGGTCTTCGTCCATTTCCTCTTGAGATAGAATATATCGTTGTGATAGATCATTTCGTTTGTGCATGGCTAAAACACTGTCCCGACCCGTGCGCACGTGTGATTCTTTTAGAAATTTGAACAACGCCTCGAGATCAATACCCTTTACACCTTCAAACCTAGCAATTAAAGATTTCAGTAGAACGCTTGGGAACGATACGTTATTATCCTGCAAATATAAAAGAAATTAAGATTTTATTTCATTGAAAACATGCAGCGTTAATACCAACAAGTGACAAACGGGTAAATGCTTCCAAAAGTGGTTGTTACAAAATCTGCAATTCGTTTCGGTTGCTCCTGACTCCTTATTATGATAAACACCCATATTTGACATTGTATGCCCATGCCTATGTACATTTATAATATTTACTTGATGTAAAAAGAGTTACGGCACTTGAATTTTAGAAAATCTATTTATAGCTGAAATTTCATTTTCCAAAATCAGGACTGAGTTACTGCCCTTGAATTTTAATAAATCTATATGTAGCTAACAGTTCATTACCTGTAGCGACTGTATCATTTCTTTACTAGTCATTCTATTTTCATCATTACCATACTGTCGGAAGCTCATATGTAGCGCACGCATGCGCTGCTGACTATAATCACCAACAATGTTCGATAACTCTGACAGTAATTTTTCATCATGTTTTCTCCTATCTTCTTGTGGATCGCTCGTTTCTACAACATCAACAAATATTTCAGTACAAGTAATGTTATACATGTACATGTTGAATCATGCATATCTATTAACAGTGCTACCTCTCGACAAAAGCCCCAGACAAAGTTTCACCTTGTTGATAGGTATCACCGTTTGTTTATATTAATTTATTTTAAGCCGATTGTAAGTTCTACAACTCATATTAATCACTCTCGGCACCTCATTCCTGTTGGTATTCACCGCCATGAGTGCACGAGAGGAAAGATCCTAGTTTTCCCTTTTATGCTGAGAATCAAGCAAAAGGAAATACTGGTTTCATTTTTATTTCCCCATTGGTATGAAGCGGTCAAGGAGCAAACTCTATGCCTACAGCACTCAAATCGTACCAATGGACTATTAAGTGCTACCTCTCCAAATCCAACTTCTCCAAAGTTGGTATTTCAATAAGAAGTTGTTGCTCTGGAAAGCTTAAAAACTCAATATTCAATTAAACTCATACATCGCGAGATCATGTTTAGATCCACAAAGGTGAAATTGTAAAATCGCGACTGGTAGGGTATTTTCGTTTTACCACATATATATCGTGATCTTCAATGAGAGAACAAATGACGAAACAATGGTCTCCAATACGTGTGATAACATATACGTGACGTCAATAGGTTTCGGCGTGAAAACGTAACGTCGCCAGCCTAAAAGTGTTGTTTTTGATGTTGTTTTGACCTTATATCTACAGTCAGGTGATAAAAAGAATCCGTCACTTGATTCTGAGACTGAAAATCGAGCTTGAGCCAGATATGTTGCTATATTTGTTTAATGACAGAGACGTCCAGACTGTTTCGAAATCAAATGTATTTAGATCGAGCTCATAATTACAAAAAAGGCGCCAAAATGAGTAATGGATTGAGGATTGGCCACTAGCTTATTAGAGGTATACAAAATAGACGACTAAGCTACAGCCACGCCTACTATTATATAACTTTCTTTATCTATATAGACGAGGACATTGATCGATGTTAAACAAAAAACTTCAATGAGTTATACAATAGGACGTTTAAGAAGACAATTTGCCTCTTTTAAAGGAGAATTTAATGAAAAACTATGAATATGCATTTTTTTCTTGCTTGATTCGCTCGCAAAATAACTTCAGGCTGCTGAAATAAAACAATACATTTTATTTTTTCTCGCTCATTCAATTTTCCTAGGAAGAAGAAGGAAATGTCAATATTTACGCCCCCCCCCCCCCCCCCCAAGGCCAAATTATAAAATATTGAAGCTGCCCCTGCCCCTGACTATGGTGTGGAATTGCATGACGTTCTGACAGTAGTATATTACAGATTTAATCAGGTTTAATAAATGTTGTCAATGTCTGTAAATACTTAATTATCTTTTTTATTTGATGTGTAAACATTTACATAATAATGAAGTATCCCTCACTGAATGAACTTGTAAAGCAAACAAATATAATTTCACTACGAGTGGAATTAACTAAACAACTTCAAAACTGTAATTGTTTGAATTCCATTGATGATATTTGCTATATATGAACAGACAATGGATTCCTGTATATCGATACCAACTCTCCTTTAAAATGCATGATGATGTTAGACAAGTGCATTGATGTGTTATTAATACATAGCAACCGTTACTAGGTACAATAAATCACATACAAACTTACACATAGAGAAGCTTGTATAACAACAACTCGCAATGTGATCCGCGTATTGACAATATTAATGAGCAACTTTCACGTATGCGTGAACACTTATTGAATACACGACATGGTAAAGAAAAAAACGTATACATTTTTCAACCGATTGAGAAAATAGTTATTACAAAATTGGTCATTCTCTTTGATCACTTTCTGGCATACTAGGTTAGGGATTGGCCAAAGGGCTTCGAGCGGCGTTAAAGGTTACCATTGACGTCGCGAGTGTCGGTTCCTCAATGACCGGATGTACCTTCAATGTGGAATTTTGGCACACCCGGAAGTGGAAATTACATGTATATTCCGTTTACGTTAAAACATGTAATCTGGAACTACACTAGAATATAGTAAAATATTCCACTTTATGTGCATATTGCAGGGGATTTGAAGGGCATGCTTTGACCTTACCCAAGAGGGTATTAATTCCACTTTATGTGCATATTGCAGGGGATTTGAAGGGCATGCTTTGACCTTACCCAAGAGGGTATTAGAACCCACGACTTTATGAGGTCAGGCGATCTACTAATTTCCCATTGTAACTCTAGTGCATGAAACAAAGGTGTCATAGTGTTCACAAAATGTATCAGTTTAAGCGTAGGCCCCACTGAGCATTTTCTGCCTCGGCGATGTACTCCCGATTGAAATTAATGAGTTATTAGGACATCGGGAACAGGTTCCTTGTGGTCTAGGGGAAGCTTCTGTGAAGTCATGAGACAGTTTGTGATATCGGAAGGAATTGTGATGAATCGAGTGGTATCGGAAGAAATCGAGAGAAGGTCGCCGATGTGGAATTCCTCAGTGGTAGGCTTTACCAAGATGGAAACAGGGATAACAATATAGATGAAAGTTTGGTGACAATATACTTTGACTAACAGGCCCCTGTGTTGTTTTCTATAATTAGCTCTTTGTGGTTTCCGGTCATGTGTGCGCTTGTCCTTATGGTCGTCATAAGACAGGTATATCAATAAAATATAAATTTGGTGACAATACCTTTGACTAACAAGTCCCTGTGTTGTTTTCTATAATTGGCTCGCTGGACTTTCCGGTCGTGTGTGCGTTTGTCTCTGTGATCATCATGAGACTTTGCCTTATGGCCTTTGGTTGCTTTACTGACAGGCATGTCTGCTAGATCGTCCTCCTGCAAAACACGTGTTTAATCTAAATATCAAAAATCAATGTGTTAAAGATAGAGAACTGATACACTAGGTTATCTTTAGCTGTAGCTCTAGATAAATATAGGATCTGTCATGAGTTGTCTTTGGAGATAAACATTTCTTAAACGACTCTAGAAAATACATGTTAGGTTATTAAGCACACCTTTGACGAGCTTAATAGTTTGTTTTCGTGACGAGTTCAGGAAATGTTAATGTCAAAGACACCGAAAGACGGATTCTTTAATCACATTACCATAGTGACCGAGTCCAAACAACGTCAGAAATAACGAATTTAAGCCGCCGACGTCACGTTTTCGGAACGGAAAGCTGGTGACGTCACACACTTGTTATGACACACCTATGATAGCTTTGTTCCGTGGGAAGATCACGTTATTTATGTGATGAAATAAATTATCCGATTGTTTCAATTCTTCTGTCTGTTTTGTACCATAGCTGAACTTAGGGCGCTGTGTGTCTTGGTGGCAAAAAGCACACCCAGTACAGTTTAACAATTATAACACTATTGTTTTATGGTAACAATAATTCATACAGTGCATATTGTATTTAAATATAAAGATCTTTTTCTAAATTGTAGTCTAAGCATTTATTTATGCCATGAACAATTTATCATGCATGTACATTGTACTTTTATAAGAAAGATTAACTCAATATTTTAATTACAAAGTTAATTTCTGATGACGTCGACAGTAATGGTTAAGTGTTTAAAATCAACACCAGGTCACAGAACCCCGTGAAGCCATTAGGAAAGATATAAAACAAAAATAGAAACAATGTATTCCTCACTATCTCAAAGTCGGTAAAGTCGACGTCCTCCATTATACAACACAAATAGTATCCACTGATTTCTGATCAACTTATTTCCTCTCTTTACATTCGGGTAAAACACATTTCTGATTTCTTTTCTGGAATGTCTTGGGAAGGACAATATTGTTCAAGAATGTGGTCTTTATAGAATTACCTTATTAAAGGTATATACCGTGTTTTGATTGCATAGTGTAAGAATAAACAACACGTTTTATTTGGAAAGATTTCACGTGACTTATTTACGATGTCCCGTTTCCGCCAATGGTAACTTCGACTTTCCAAATGGGGCGACGATACGACCGTTATATTATGGTCACTGAACATTGTACAACGCGACAACGTGCGTGCGTCTGTCCGTCTGTCTGTTCGACATTCATGATTGCGCTTCTTGTTTTGTAGTAACTGTTAACTGAGTGTAGATGTGTCAGTTGACCAACCATCAGTTGCCTTGATATATTCTGGGTGTTTCCTGTGTCCCTTCTGTCTGTGTTTATGTTCACAAGTATTGTTTGTATCGTTTAGTCTGTCAGGCTCTGGCAATGGGCATGGCTACTCTATGTGACATAGTGTTACGATTAAAGAAAAGGCTTGACAACGTTTTCGATACGCAGGGGCTGGAAATGGAAATTGTCATCTTTATATCAATATCTATTTTTTGAATACCACATATAGTGTATTCTGAAAAACACTATTATTGGCGGTATGTGTAATGTGTTAAAAATGTTATCCCGGTGCCATGACGGAGGTAGATTAAATTTAGAAGTAATATATAATATTTGACCGCTGTCATCGTGGTATGCATGGTAACGTCACACATTGGCCCTGGTAGGGTCATATATTCTGTATTTTCATCCCATCCGTTGGGTATCTCACGTTAATGACTGTTGAATAAAGTATATCTACATACTGGTAGTTTGCAAGTACGTCTTACATCCTCAGGTTAATGTGATGTGTTGGATACGACCGCATAAATCAGTACATTGTATATTTACGAAACGCAAACATGCTTTCATCTTGACACTGGTTAAAACTCGTAATCGTAACTCGCAAATAAGCCGCACGTTTAAAGCTTTGGATGTCTGCAGGAGCCAGGATGGTTATAACCAAATTCGAGCAACAACCTTTAGAACATCAGCAATAAAGAAAGTTCTACGATTGACAAATATCGATTGCCTCCCTTTATTGTATACGACTTTTTTACAGGAAATTATGTACTGTCGTATTGTATACCCCACTAAGGATGTATTCACTATTCACTTTCGTACGGACGACAAGCAATAAAGCACAACAGTGGTCCAGTCTACAAAAAGATCAATGTATGTATGGAACCATTGAATACAACCCACGTGACTATGTCACGTGACGAGTTTCTTTATAATTCTATTGTCTTCTTTAATTGCGTTGCAAACTCCTGTTGTTAAAATTGTATTAACTATACAAAACTTAATGAAGAATTCATTGGTTGATTAATATTCTATTCTGCTTGACTAGACAAACAAATGCATGTGCTTTAAGTGGATGTATTGTGTTCGTATAGAAGCATGTATTTGTTCTCTGTGGCATTGTCTATGGTCACGTGGTCTTCTTGTGGTCACGTGTTCCTCTTGTGGTCACGTGTTCCTCTTGTGGAGAAATCGTTAGTTGCTTGTGGTAAATCAAAGTAGTTCTGGTTGATAAGTAAATTCAGCCAAGTTTTTCGATATTTATTACCAAAACATTTAGAAAATTATTTATGTACATGGTAAAGCAATATTGACTCGCAATATTGCATATTTAAAGCAGAACTCCATTTGCATTTAGCCATTTTCAAGAATGCGAGTTATAGTACATGTAAACATAATGGTATTTGTAGCTGAATTACGTGGTACTTTGTATAGAACGTGAAACTTGTATAGGTACCCAAAATACCAAGTGGTCCTTATAGCTCCATGATTAGGTACTCAGTATATCAAATGGGCCTTGTAGCTCAATTGCTCTTGGTACTCAGTATATCAAAGGGTCCTTTTATCTCCCTTGCTAGGTACTCAGTATATCAAATGGTCCTTTTAGTTCCCTTGCTTTGTACTCGTTCCCTTGCTTGGTACTCAGTATATCAAATGGCCCTTGTAGCTCAATTGCTAGGTACTCAGTATACCAAATGGCTCTTATAGCTGAATTGCTCTAGGTACTCAGTATATCAAATGGTCCTTTTAGCTCCCTTGCTAGGTACTCAGTATATCAAATGGTCCTTTTAGTTCCCTTGCTTTGTACTCGTTCCCTTGCTTTGTACTCAGTATATCAAATGGCCCTTGTAGCTCAATTGCTCTAGGTACTCAGTATATCAAATGGTCCTTTTAGTTCCCTTGCTTGGTACTCAGTATATCAATTGGCCCTTGTAGCTCAATTGCTAGGTACTCAGTATACCAAATGGCTCTTATAGCTGAATTGCTCTAGGTACTCAGTATATCAAATGGTCCTTTTAGTTCCCTTGCTTGGTACTCAGTATATCAAATGGCCCTTGTAGCTCAATTGCTCTAGGTACTCAGTATATCAAATGGTCCTTTTAGTTCCCTTGCTTGGTACTCAGTATATCAATTGGCCCTTGTAGCTCAATTGCTAGGTACTCAGTATACCAAATGGCTCTTATAGCTGAATTGCTCTAGGTACTCAGTATATCAAATGGTCCTTTTAGCTCCCTTGCTAGGTACTCGGTATATCAAATAGTCCTTTTAGCTCCCTTGCTAGGTACTCGGTATATCAAATAATCCATGTAGCTCAATTGCTTGACACTAATGATATAAAATATCCTTGCCAGGTAGTAAGAACATATATAGCAATAATTGGATAGCTCCCTTGCTAGGTAATTGGTAAATGAAAAGGTACATGTGACTCCCGTGACAGGTCCAAAACCCGACGACTAACGTCTCTGTACGTCAGAGGTAAGCTGCGATTTTCCCCAAAATTAGCATCGAATACCTGTTGTACGCCCATCGTACGACTATTGTGAAATGTAATCCATAATCTCAACCAACACGAGGCACCCACCATCCCTACCACCTACTTCAAGGCTCGTGTGTGTAACATCCATTCAAGTCTGGCTATGCCCCTGTTTGGTGTTCTGTACTTGATATGTCAAGGATATGACTGAATGGCACTTAATTGAATGGTATAGCTACCGTAAAATCACATATTTTCGTGGGTAAGAAATTTCGTGGATTATGATAAAAAATACATTTTTGTGGAGGTCAAAACTTCGTGCATTATAAAACATGGAAGGGCAAACCAATGTTCTGTATTTCGGAGGTCGATTACTCGTGAGGATTATATTTCGTGGTCGAATTGAACAACGAAATCAACGAAAATTCGACTCCCTAGAAAAATAATGATTTTACAGTACTTTCCGTTTTGTCATTGATAGGATGAATGTGATAATCCTCTATTGATCTGTGTACACGTATTGTTGACGTCATTAATTTCTGTATTTCATGTTTTATACCCCATGTGTGATTGATAATCAATGAATAGTGACAGTTATGATAGAAATGGTTTAGAATTCTCATTAAATGATGTTATTATGTATGAATTCTCTGCCGATGTTCAATTTATCTGCACAATCAATAGATTGTTTGTATCATAAACAGGATATGCACATGTATGTAGAATACAGCGTCGGTTTTTTGTACAATGTAATTCGTCCGAAACCAATGAGTTCGAATCCATCCTTGGCCGTGACTGAAACCATCACAAACACCATAATCCCTGTATTTGGTGGGGACACGGTGTAGTAACTCGGCGCGCTGTCTTCAACATAGGTTAATGTACCTTATCTAAGACAAGGGCCACAATAGGCTGAGTATGTGGCCTAATCCTATTTCGCTAGAATGAAATATACATTTATAAACCATACCGTATACCAGTATTAAGTACTCAACTCATATTATAATCACCGAAGTGTTTGAAGTCTTTTCTCTGTCATGGTTTTTTGCATGACAAACCACATGTGAAATTATTGGTTGCAAGTCCATGCTTGATTCGTTCCCACAAACACAGCGCAATCAGTGTATGATTTCCTCATCACGGCCATTCAATCTCAATTAGGTTGATGTATTTTTGTGACCGACCTTCCATTACTAGCACTTCAATCGTTTTCAATGTTTCACAATTGATGATGCTTTAAGATCACTTGACTATGTCTTATTGGCATACAGTCCGTTTTACATTTATCGGAATTCTAAGACCAGTCTAAAACCCAAAGAATCTAATTGGTTGTTTCAAATTTCTCATTTGAATTGACCAATGGCAAATCTGTATATTGAGACTGGTCTCCAAGCTCTGTTAAAATAATAGTGGGTGGGGGCAAGTAAGTCAAGTAATAAATAAATGTATGTCAATATTTATAGAGATAATGAATAATAAACAATCAGCTATGGATTACCGGAAATGTGTCACTAGAGATTGTCGTCCACACAGAGTGTAATTCAATATATCTAATGGTAAAAATGCTACATCATGTTTTGAAACATAACTGTTAGCTACTAGTATTTATTGTCAAATTGAATTTTCACGATCACTTTAAGTTCAAAAATAATACTTGTGATTGATTGATTGTTTTAGGTTCCTAAAAGCATGGTGACTAGTATTTGGGTTTGGTCGAGAACATAGTTTTGGCTGTCGGCAAGATGTAACGATCGGGAAGCAATAAAGCATATACACATAAATGTTCTTCCCATAGGCATACGGTTTCAAGTTGTTTGAGTGTACCCTATATTTTCAAAATTTCTGAGTGTACCCTATATAAAGAGAAGGTTGGGCAGCGGCCATGTATAGCCGCAACGGATATGACGTTAGGAAAGCTGGTTCCCGGTTTTTCAACAGTTGTAACATCAAACACGGATGCAAGTTCCTGTGACGTCATACCGCTGCGGCTAAACATGGCCGCTGCCCAACCTTATCTCTATATAGGATACACTCAGATAATTTAAAACTATAGGGTACACTCAGATAATTTGAAACCGTGTGCCTTTGGTTCTTCCACTGATTCGGTATTGTGAATTATTTTGTGAAAACTGATTTAAATATTCCGATATTTTGTCAAATTCAACACAGCAGTCACATTATGAGTACAACCGAATTTTATTTAATTGCTCCGTCCTTTGCATTAATCGTCGCCTCTATTCAAAAATGTTCTAACTCATTTTTTGAAAAAAAATGAGTTTTTGGAATCGTTGGAAAGAGCTTTTTAAGATCTATACATCAAAAAGACTTAAATAACATTGTGACATTTTGACATTAAAACATAAACAATAAATTAACTGTGCAATTTTGTTCTATCTCTAGTTACTGAGATCGAGTGGTCAAACTTAAAACTTTCTGGAATTGAGCTAACGAATATTTCTTGAACAACCTACTAACAGTGACAACGGTTTGTTGTATTTCTTTCGTGAAGGATTTTCGGATAAAAGTATAAGACTTACTGCCCATGAAGTAAAAATGTCGATAAGCTTTTGAAGTTTATAAATGTTCTCTGAAACTTAAGACAGACCAATTAATGTTACATTTAGACACGAATAAGGTTGAGGTTGAGCGTTTCCCTCTTAACGTGTTCTTAACATTTTTTTAGTTACGTCACTTTTGCTTTAATCTAGATATTACTGTTTCTATAAGTTTTGCGCTCAGCCTTCGATTTCCATTAGCATCAACACTGACCTTACTTTGGTATAATCCTGTCAGATATAATCCTCGGGTTCCTTAATCCCTCCTCAGGCTTTCCACTACATCAACAAGTCCTATCTGTGACTGACAGACGCGTTAATTTCTTCTTACTTTCCTAATTCCAATAACAACTTGAACAACCGTTTACTAAATTTCCTGGTCAGCAAGTGGCTTTATTTTCTCCTTGTAACGTTAATAAGTATTAGTATTCACCAAGATGTGCCTTTATTTGTTACACACAAGACACGTTTTAAACCATCAAAAAGCATTGTGTTATATTTTTAAAAAAAAATGTTCAAAAGTATATAAAACTTAACCAAACACATTGGTATATCCGATGTAATATAAAACTTTTTCAAAAAATGTCATTGTGTGTTCAGATCACATGCTTATTATTTTATTCACCAAAAGATGTCCGGAAAATGTAAAGAGCCAACAAACACTCGGAATAAACCAACGCCCTCTAACAACTGACAACAAATATTCCAAAATCAATTATGTAAATATTGAATTTTCACATCAAAGCTCACAGGCATGATCTGTCGCAATCCTCTGTTTCAAATCATCCCCCGCTATCATGCAAAACATATATCTGTATTTGTGTGCAGTGCGTATTAATCTGTTAAAATATAGTGCTGTATATTACGGACTGTTACGGCCATGAATCAATGGCGGTTGATAGACTTGTTGATAGACAGGAGTTAGTTGCAATCAATAACCTCTGTTAAAATCATATCCATGTTCTGCAATGCACCGGAAATACATCAAGTTCACTGTTTGTAGAATCTGTAGACATTGACATGTAACGCATGTCTTTCATGCTTTTCAGGAAAAGTAGTACCGCGGAATGACACGGTGTCTATTACGGAACTATGTATGTGAAACGGATATTCGGTTGTCTTTGAATTAAATAATTAACTTCTAATGGTAAAACTGTTTATGACGAACGTAAATTCCACGCTTATGTCGTGTTCATATATTATTTAGGTAATGAAATCGATATTTTCGATCAGTTACATTTTCTCGAGCACTATATATAGAGGATCTTGCATGAGTGCTCATTACATGCGAGTTTTATTAAACGAGTGGACAAAATTATATGACACGAGGCTTTGCCGAGTGTCATATTGTTTTTGTCGACGAGTTTAATAAAACTCATATGTAATGAGCACGAATGTAAGATTCTATATATCACATAACCTTAAAAAATGCAAATTCATGATTGTTCAAAAGGATTATGTAAGCTGCATAATTATGTTTCAGCCAAAATTCAGCGGAACAATTAGCGCGACGTCATGGCGACGTTGATATTATCCTGACGTCATTGACGGATCAATGCATGGATTGGCTAACGTCCCGTCAAGCTAATTTAAATATTTATTGCACAGTCTGGGAGTGCCGTACCATATTTACGGCACGGCTTTACGGCACTCCTGGACCGCAGGTTATAGGATAAAGTGAAATAATGCTCGTGCAAACGCGGCATATTGTCACAGGTAACTGATTTTAACAGGTCTGCACAGGGAATTCAGTTAAACAAAATAACAACCATGTACACTTTCAAGCGAAGAGCGAAAATCTGATTTTAACAGTGTTGGGTTATTGTTTAGATGCTTTTATTTGTCCACCCACCGGTTGACCAATATGGGCGATGCCCCCAGAAGAGGTTAGTCATTTTCGTTTTGGGGGATAGTGCATGATACAGAAGATGACCCAGTTTCAGAAGCTTCCCTGTTTATTTACGTGCCTAGTGTAAAGCATCATAAACGAGACCTCGGTTTTTAACACGTCCGAAAGACTGTTAGTGAAATTAATGTTATTTGGGGGACACCAAAAAGCATTTCTGTTTTCATCCATTTGGAGGCGGGATCGAACCCACAACCGTCGGATCAGCAGACAGCAGCTCTCACCACTGGCCTACTTGTCCACCAAGTGTCGAGTTGGAATTGGCACCAGGCTTATGTGTGGCAAAAACATTTTTGAGTATAAGTCAAAATTGTATGAATCAGGACAATTGGCACCAAGTTTATGCAATGAGTATACAAAAATGCTGTATTCATATAATCTTACATATGATTAACAACATGAACACATTGAGTATTTTATTGATATACGTGTACATTCATTCATTAAATCAATTTCTCAAAAGTATGAAGTCCTACTTTCAAATGTTTCTATAAGTTGTCTGCGCATGCGCGGACCGGAAGTGGTAACGGTTTGTTGATTCGTGTCAAGCTTGCTTCATCCCAATGTCCCTGAAGGTGAAAGAAACAATACAATTCGATAACTTTACAAAAAGGTTATAAAATAAGTCATGCTTATCCGATTCGCCGAAAGGATAAATAGAACATGTCTATCAGATCCAGTCGTTTAGTGCGCTCGATTTGCATCCCGGCACCCGGTTCGATTCCCGCTCATCTTCTTGCATGACAATTTTACACCAAAAAAGACCTTTCTGCACATGTTGAGAAGTTGCTGGTTACTTGTGTAAGTTTATCGTTAAAAGTACAATCAAGAAAAAGAAGAAGTATTCATATTAGATAATTTATATCTAACATACATTCTGGAATGATTTACCAAAAAAACATCTAATCGCTGACTTACTGGAAACTGGGTGCCATCTAAGAACTGACTTACCAGAAAGCGGACACTATCTAAGGACTGACTTCCTGAAAACCGGGTACCATCTAAGGACTGACCTACTAGAAACCGGGTACCATCAAACTGACATACCAGAAAGCAGACATCATATTAGGACTGACTTGCCGAAAACTGGGTACCAACTAAATACCGGAAACCGGATATCAGAGATTTATGGTCTGACTTAATGGAAACCGGGTAACATCTATGGACTAACTTACTGGAAACCGAGTACCGTCAAAGAATACGATAGATGTGTGTATGATTTTTGGTACCATCTATTAAATTGCTTACCGGAAATCGGGTACCATGTAAGGACTGACTTACCGGAAACCGGATATCATGTAAGGACTGACTTACCGGAAACCGGATATCATGTAAGGACTGACTTACCGGAAACCGGGTATTATGTAAGGACTGACTTACCGGAAACCGGGTACCATCAGACTGGTTACATTGCATGGAGATGGGTGATGTATTGTAGACGGTTTTCAGTAAGAGTGTTGTCAGTGGAGTCCAGCGTATAGACTGGTAATTATCACGATCTCCTTTACTGGGTGATGTGTCGTCAATATCCCACCTGAAATATCGGCAATAAGATAAAAGTAAAGTATGTTGTCACCCGAAATTATTAGACACCATTTTGTTTTCTGGGCACCTAGGGTAGTAGTCAATATGGAGCTTATTGGATAATAAGGATAGCCGATTATATCGCTTGTGACTGACCAATAGTTTAATATGGTGTGATCTGATTGGTTGTCCTTAAGTCCAGTAAGACCAATATTTAATACCAACCAGGACATTCACGCGCACGTGTTGTGTAGCCCAACAGTTTTCTGACGATAACAAAAAGATCATAACAAATCAGACAGTAGAAGGCAGTGCTCAACAGAAACTGCAAATATAAATATGGCCTACTTGGCATTAAAGTCCAAATTTCCACAATCATACGGACCCGCATATTTATAATGATTCGGCAAAAAGATGATAACGGAAGTGAAGGCAGTAGGCCTACACAGAAACTGCAAAGCACGAAAGGCACAAAAAGGAACACATCAAAAAAAAGTACCAGACGACACACACACGCCACAATCTGGCAATAGTCAATATAAAACGGAACCAGAAAAACTAAAACCAAACAGCTACAAAGTCCTACTTTCATGTGACAACTTGACCCAAAATAAGTGTAAGCCACATTGTAAAGCCTAGGTCACACTGAGAAGTTTTTGCCTCGGTGATATATACTCCCGATTGAAATTAATGAGCTATCAGGACATCGGGAACAGGTTCCTCGTGGTAAAGGAGAAGCTTCGTGGAAGTCATGAGACAGCTTTTGATATCGGAAGGAATAGTGATTAATCGGGTGGTATTAGAAGAAATGGGGAGAACATCGCCGATGTGGAATTCCTCAGTGGGACCTAGGCTTTAATTGTATAATTCTGCAGACCACCACACCATTCTCATATGCATCTAGCTGATGGTGCATACTCTACGAAGATATGTAATCTAGGCAGATGTAACCGGAAATGACGTACTAAAGTAATCTAGGCAGATATACATTGTAACCGGAAATGACGTAACGTACACCACCTACCTGTTCATAAAGGAGAAGAATTTCTGCAAAGCTCTAGTAGAGATAGAACTTTTACAGACCTCTAGCGTGGTAAGAGGATAGTAGTGTACATAGTTCACACACATTTCATCAGTTATAGCAAACCCTCCCTGAAATAAACATAGATGAAATAACTTATAAGCATTCGGAAGAAAAGTGGCGATTTTTTATTGCTTTTATTTATCATAAATACATAGGGGCGAGGCCCCAGAAGGGGTTAGTCTTTTTAGTTTTCGGTGGATAGTGCATGATACAGAAGATGCTCCAGTTTCAGAGGCCCTGGTACTTTTATGTGCATGATGTAAAGCATCATACACGGGACCTCGCTTAACGGCTCGTCCGAAAGACTGTTAGTAATTTTAGTTTGTTAGGTGGGAAACACTGAAAAGCATTTCTGTTTTAATCCGGCTGGAGGCGGGATCGAACCCACAACATTCGGATCAGCAGTCAGTAGCTCTTACCACTGAACAACTTGTCAACTCATAAACACTCCTTTTGAATGCACGATAAGGTCGGAGGCCTCCAACTAGTTAGAACCAAAACTAGTATGCTTATTGACCAGGGGTGGTATTCACAAAGCATCTTAGCCGAAAACTTAGAAATTTCTTAAAATCTAAAAATGTTATTAAGTGTATCAGCCAAGAAGCAAGATCAAGATGATTAATATTTTACATAGTTTTGAAGCATTATGTAAACAGCTTCTATAATCACTAAGAAAACATGGATTATACTTTAAATTGTGGGAGAAATGAGCTGCGCAAATGTTGGACTTAGGTCAAAATATTTAAGTTTTCACTTAAGATGCTTTGTGAATACCAGCCCAGGCAGTTACATACAGTTTTAATGTAAATGGAGAAGTTACTTGCCGAATGAATGGATTTAATTTGGCTTTTAAAAATGAGACAATTGTGCACATGTTTGTATATTAGTAATCAAATGGATTCGTTAGTTAACCTTCGACAAAAACATTCGACAAAGTAAATGGGCGGGACGTTCTTAACACTAGGGTCTGGTCAATTGGTCAACCTGGAGCTTTATGTGACAAGGGGGATAATCTATATATACAATATGTTAACTGAAATGTTTCTGTTGTTTCTGAGAGACAGGCTACATTGTATAGTTCGTCTAGTAAATCTCATAAAATTAGAATGACTCACCATGCCCTTTGTTCTACGCATGAAGGGGAACAATCGAAATATCAAAAATACCTCAATAATGAATTCTACAATGTAGGTTTTAGCAAGAGGTTAACATTGCAAGATTCGTACTAAGAAGGTAGGCGTTTCTGTCAATGTACCTGTTCTAATTTAAACATTTCACATTTGGAATAACTTTTCATCAATTATGCGATGGACAGTGTCCGACATGATTTTATCGAAAGACCTCAAACAAATATTAGATAAAGGAATTTGTCTAAGAATAAACTATTTTTACTGAAAATAACCACATAGAGCCAGCACTGAGCTCTGTGGGGTTGGCAGTTAGATGTTAGTTGTCCATTCAGAAGTTAATACTTTATTCATAAGTTTATTAAATTTCAAATTAACTTTCGAATAAACTTCTGAATAAACTTCTGAATAAACCTCTGAATAAACTTCGAGAAGTTAATTCGAGTATCAAATTTTGAATTAACTTCTGAATGAACAACTTACAATCAACTGCCAACTTCACGGACCTCCAGCTCTGCATATACATGGATTTAGTATAGTACTTACAATAGTGGCATTGGGTTTTTCTGCTGTTCTATCTTCACATGTGGTCACTAAAGCATCACCCTGTGTATGTAAAATATAAAATTTGTACCGATTGGGCATATTGTTATCATACATGGATGCAGTAGAATCGAGACTGCAGCAGATCGCCGCTCAAATCGGTCGTGGGCATGCTTTTCTTGATTTATTGTAAAGGCATTGTTCTCTTATGTGAATGGTCATTCAAATATAGGCTCCGGACAGCTGACCTACCAAGCTCACAGTGTATAATAATTTAATAGAGACAGTGTACTAAATGGAAGTCCTCGCGAGTAATATTCGGACTGGTACTAACTGAAAGCCCTCACGAGTAATATTCGGACTGGCACTAAATGAAAGTCCTCACGGGTAATATTCGGACTGGCACTAACTGAAAGTACTCACGGGTAATATTCGGACTGGCACTAACCGAAAGTACTCACGAGTAATATTCGATCTGCCACTAAATGAAAGTCCTCACGGGTAATATTCGGACTGGTACTTACCGAAAGTACGCACGGGGAATATTCGGACTGGTACTAACCGAAAGTACTCACGTGGAATATTCGGACTGGTACTAACCGAAAGTACTCACGGGGAATATTCGGACTTGTACTAACCGAAAGTACTCACGGGGAATATTTGGACTGGCACTAAATGAAAAGTCCTCACGAGTAATATTCGGACTGGTACTAACCGAAAGTACTCACGGGTAATATTCGGACTGGCACTAACTGAAAGTACTCACGGGTAATATTCGGACTGGCTCAAACCGAAAGTACTCATGGGTAATATTCAGACTGGCACAAACCGAAAGTACCCACGGGTAATATTCGGACAGGTACTAACCGAAAGTACTCACGGGTAATATTCGGACTGGCACTAACCGAAAGTACTCACGGGTAATATTCAGACTGGCACAAACCGAAAGTACTCACGGGTAATATTCGGACTGGTACTAACCGAAAGTACTCACGGGTAATACTCGGACTGGCACTAACCGAAAGTACTCACGGGTAATATTCGGACTGGCACAAACTGAAAGTACTCACGAGTAATATTCTGACTGGTACTAAGTGAAAGTACTCACGGGTGATATTCGGACTGGTACTAACTGAAAGTAATCATGGGTAATGTTCGGACTGGTACAAACTGAAAGTACTCACGGGTAATATTCGGACTGGCACCGGTAGTCGCCGTATTTCCTGGAAATGTGGACTGTAATGGTTGTCTCTGTTCACTTCCGGTAACTCCTGTCCATCACGTATATGTTTGGTATAAACGCGTCTTCCGGTCAAGTGTGTATGAAGCTGGGACGCATAAATATGTATACCGCCGGAGGGTAAACCCTGAAAGTACGTACATACATTGTTTATCAACTTTAGAAACATGCTATTTAGACAATTAAAGGAAACATGCTAGACGATAACGAAAACGGTTAGGGCGACTTATTCTGGGTGCTACTTATTCTCACAATCCGGTCATCTCCAGACTCAGGGTTAAAAAAATTAATAGAACCACCGCCGTCTATAAATTCGAATACACGTGCTATGACGTCATCAATGGCGGACGCAACTCTGCTGTATTATATATACGCAATAAAGTCTATTTAAACAGATGTCAATCAACAAATAAATGAAGCAGCTTTGAGAACTCTCGGTGGCGTTGTGGGAGAGACATGATTTCAATAACGCAATAATGTGTTATCGGAAGTCAATACACCGCGTCCAATAAGCACGCTCTTTATCCAAATACGTCACTTCCGCAAAGTCATAAATGGGACAAGAATTGATTTGTTTATTTACAAGATTTTTATTATTGTTATGTCTGTGAAATTATGATTATTTATAAGTTGTGTTTAAGTTATTGTTGATTACAAGTCAACACAAGGAGTATAAAATCATTTATTCCGGCAGATCGATGAAATTGCAAAGACCGTAAAGGGTCATAGAAATAGATTCTGCTTTGAAAATATCTCAAAAATGTTGCAGGAATTAATCCAGAATTGCATCCACTCTCGTAGTCTAATGAACATAGTAAATTTCTTTAACTTATTATTGCTTTATCTTTATTGCTTTTTCTTATTGCCTTACTGATAAATATAATGATAATATCCTAGTCAATCAAGCCTTTCAGAATAAGGAAAAGATGCAAATAACTCGACAACAACGCGTGTTACGTATTTTTATATTATACGAGGGGTGATCAACAAATACGCGGAAAAGTGCTGTAGTTTCTTTATTTGTCATTATAAGTCAATGTAACTTTCTAAACATGAAGATAAATTTATTTCAAATTGATTCACTGCTGATCAATAATAATTGACCAAAGACGGCAAGAACGCGGTTTCCTATGGCAACGTCACTTGACGTCATGCGGCCCAAATTTTCATATTTTCCAACGTTGCACATAGCAAAAGATGACGTATCATTTGTGCGTTTTTAATTTTATAATATTCTAAAGGGTGGAATATGAATGTACAATGATATAACATTACATTCATCATTTCCAAAAAATGTTTTAACGTCAAAACTCCGTTTTGGAGATATTTACTTTGAAATTGTTGTCTGAAAATGGATGCGGTACCGAAAACGGCGACGAAAAGTCGTGTGGCGAATGAAATGACATAAAATACCAATGTCAATATTGCAAAATGCAACTTATATGTACAGCACACAAAACAGGTGTCGGTTTTGCATATTCTCACATAAGTAGCCATGTGAAATCAATGCCGACATGCGCATTGGCTGTACAACGTCAATAACGTCAAATTACGTCATCAATATAAATACAATCCAGCAGCTAATTGTTACAATTTACATACAAGATTCAAAGGAAAAATATTGATTTTCGGTTGACAGGTCTATGAAGTGTATCTGGTAGTACAGCTATTTTTGAAGAATCATTAAATGCGTTATACATGATGAATTGTGCCACGAATGAGTTTGTATACTGTAATATGTAACGACGTCGCGATGACGTTGGGCCGGTGTAGCCATAGTGATGTTGCGGTTTCTATAATTTTTCGACCAAATATATCCTTGAGTGTAATGTTTTTTATAGTTATGTATTTGTAATACGCAAATCTATTATCTGACTGATTTTCTTCTGTATTGGTCACGTAACAAAGATTTCAGAGCATTGTTCCGCGTATTTGTTGATCACTCCTCGTATATATTTTAGAATTAGGGATTACTAGTAATTAAGCACCAATTAATGTACTTGTAAAGGGGACAAGGGGGCAAAGTCTAGGGAGTTACATAGCAGGACATGGCAATACTGTACTAACAACTTCCGTGCACTCCTGGATACAGTAACCTCTCAATGGGAACAATTTCTGTCTAGGAGGGATGGCCATTTTGTTTGTGTATTCCAAACCGAGTTCCATTATTCCCGCGTCATAACTGCGCAATGATGACGTCACATAGAAACGTATTCCAGACGAATCGATCATACCTAAAATACATAAAATTATTTTATTCTTCTCTAAAATTACTTAATTTCATGGGCATTAAATTTCGTGGTTTCGGTAAAATAAAATGTTTGTGGGGTTGCCAAATTCGTGGCTTAAAAACAAGAAGGAGAAGCCCCTTTTCTGTATTTGGGAGGTCAGTTTTTCATGGTGATCATAGAGTTTAAACTCGAAATCGATTTAATTAAATCCACATGAATATAAATTATTTTACAGTTAATTAATCAGTTCGTAATTGGGTATACATCGGAGTCTGTAGAGTTTTGAACTGCAATGACAATACACGACTAAAAGGAACCGAGTCGATGTAATCCCCTTACAAGGTAAATGTGCATACACTGTACACATACCAGAAATAATGATTTTAATTATCAAGTTTTAGTTAGTCTAGTTGGATGGATGTTGAAGGCGCACCAACACGATACTATAATGTTATATAACGCCTAACAGGACACCGGACATATGCCTATATAATTTTGCCGGAGAAACAAACAAACCTTCCGCTCGATCCTGATTATTATAATGAACTTCTAGCAGTACGTATCTGGAGTAGCCAGGTCCGCCTAGAGGAAACCCAGCTTCAGTTGGCAACACCATAGCCTGGAACATTCACACATTATACAAGTTTGTGGCCAAAATATGTAAGACCAGTTTGAGTACATGTGTCTGTTAAATTCCAGTAGAACGCAATGGAAATTAAACTAAACAAAAAAAACAATGCGAATCGGTACGGAATGGAATGTAATGGAACGGAGCAGACTATTGCAGAACAGAATAAAACTGATTTCAATTCAATCAAAAAAAAGAAAGTTACCAATTTTCGAGGACTGCTTTCAGTAATTTAGCCGTTCAGTCACCCTTTGACATTTTAACTTCCCCTTGTCATTGGGCTACCTATGAATGCTGCGTTCGAGTTTCCATAGAGAGACTAATCCTATCCTGGTGGATGTGTTGCCAACATCGATCTGCGGCGTCTAGGACTATCGAACATGTTCAGACACAACCATCACAGGTACCATTGACACATTGGTCGAGTGGAGCATGTGGGTTATTCTTGCTCAGATAAATTAAGCAGTGGTCCAGACGGGGATTGAACCCGGGACCTCTCGATCCCGAAGCGCGCTCCTATCTCTAGGCCACCGCTACCCAATCGAACTTTTATCAAATTGAACGAATCATCCATTGTGATTAAATAAAAATTAAAATGTCTTTGACTTAAAAAGTACATGTTTGATATAGCTAGATTGAAACACAATATAATAAAATAAACTGAGTGAGGTTTGAGATAAAATGTTCTACCGTACCGAAGCACCCATTGCCCAGGCACCAATGACTTTCCTACATGCTTCAAGTTCCGGTGGTTTACCCTCCGCCAGTCCAGGTCCATTATAGGAACGTATGATATCATTGACAGCTACTTCACAATGGAAGACTTCCATATGATGCACGAGATGTTCGTGCCCTGTCTGTATCACACCTTCATACTGAAGAGTAGAGAACAAAAACATGTAAAATGCACGAAAATCCTGCCTGTATCACGCCTTCATACTGAAGAGTAGAGAAGAAAAACATGTAAATTACACGGAAATCCTGCCTGTATCAAGCCTTCATACTGAAGAGTAGAGAACAAAAACCTGTAAATTACACGAAAATCCTGCCTGTATCAAGCCTTCATACTAAAGAGTAGAGAACAAAAACCTGTAAATTACACGAAAATCCTGCCTGTATCACACCTTCATACTGAAGAGTAGAGAACAAAAACCTGTAAATTTCACGGAAATCCTGTCTGTATCACGCCTTCATACTGAAGAGTAGAGAACAAAAACCTGTAAATCACACAAAAATCCTGTTTGTATCAAGTCTTCATACTGAAGAGTAGAGAGCAAGAAATTTGTAAATTATACGAAAATCCTCTCTGTATCACGCCTTCATACTGAAGAGGAGAGAAACATGAAACAGTAAATTACACGGAAATCCTGCCTGTATCACGCCTTCATACTGAAGAGTAGAGAAACATGTAAATCACACGAAAATCCTGTCTGTATCACGCCTTCATACTGAAGAGTAGAGAACTTGAAATGGGTAAATTACACGAAAACGAGGGTTTCAACAAGGCCCATACCTCAAATTGAAAATTGGTTCCAACAAAAACAAACAAATTAATCATGCTAAAACGTTAATACTGTTATATTTCATGGTCATAACTAAAATTCATTTAGTCAAAATATGTTCTTTAGGTTATACACAAACTAAATTAAATGCTATCACCTATCGGTCCTCCTACCCAATTGCCAAATAATGAATTTAAAACGCTAGTGTTTTGGCGTAGAGTAGGTGTGTGGCTAGGACCCATATGTTATTTCAACTAACCAACTTCAAACCTGTTAATCGAACCCAAATTATTCGTATGCCAGTCTAGACTAAACAAATAATAATAAACATACATACTTTTATAATATGGTGCTTGTGTTTAAGGGGAGGTAACTTGGCTGTGTACCACCAATATGTAGTCTCTGTAGATGGAACCTCAATCTGAAACAAAGAATTCTTGTTCAACCTTACCACTTAACTTACACATTTGTACACCAGTGGTCAGTTATACTAAGTAGAATCTGAGAAGTCAAGTTCGAATCCGAATGAGACATGTTTACTCAAAATAAAGATGCTACTACAGAAAACACATCTAGTTCCATGACTGATTATGGATATTATGGTGCAGCATGTGATGAATGAAATCTGTTTTGAAAAATATTCTAACACATTTTTACTGACAGACGTCAATGTGCAGAACGCTCATTCCATTTTTGGTCGGAGTTTATCAAGTGAATACATTGGACTACTTCCAATGTTTTAATCAATTTTTGATTTACTATCTGGTGTCAGGTCAATTATATTGTGAAATTGGCCAACTAAATGCATCTATGTTACGCTAGTAATTGACTTTTAGTTCGAAAATGTCAGTCACTTTTACGAAAATACGAAACTTTCATTACATTTGGAGTTGTTACTTCGAATGTCCACGTGCCATCCGGTAATGGCGCCTTTGAAACTTCCGGTTTTAATAATTGGACTCTTTGTAGCCCAAACGCTTCTTTGCTGACATTCAAGCTTCCAGAAGGCGATCTATCGGTGACTTTGGACGAGAGGAAATAAACTATGTGTGTTGTACCTCTCTGGAAAAAGAAAAAAAAGCTACATTGAATATGTAAAATCACAGAATAAAAAATATCTTTTTAAAATACTATTAAATACATTTCGACTTTTACATTGTAGCAATAACTTACTACGTGACTTTGGGCTTCAAATCAAAGACGAAATTTGCTTCGGTTCGAAAACAAAAATAGCCGTAAGTATTTTATTTTTTCATCGATTTCTATTGAATATTCGCCAGTCTAAGGGAAAAGTTATATGCTTTCCACAAAATATAGGATCTTTTTCAGCAGCCTGGCAGTTTTTTCCAACACCCTGTGAACCTTCGTAGTGTTTGTCTAGGGGGGGTCTACAGTTTAAAGCCGTCTTTTTCCAAGGTTGCACAGGTTGATAAACAAAACGGCCCAGCTGCTGATAGGAATCCTACTTTTTCTGTTGAAAGCTTACGTATTTTCCGAGTGGCGTATGTTTCATAGAAATCGGTATGGAACTAAAATACTTACGGCTATTTTTGTTTTCAAATATTGACAAATTTCGTCTTTCTTTTGTGTAGCCTTTAGTGAAGGTCACGTGAAATTGCTACACTAGTTTACATGGTGTGTCTTTATTGACGAATAATTTTAACACACCAAAGAAAAAACAAAATGAAACTAAAGTTTGTGGCGATGTGTGAGGCTGCTGAAATGAGCTGCGGTTTGCTAAAAAATATAAAGATTAACTAACTTACAGACAGTGAATTACACAATTTTGTACAGTTGCGAAAACTGTGAAAACGTGTATTTTTATAAATTGTTATAATTTTCCGATTTGTCTTAGTCGTACGGTATATTTAAAGAAGTATTGCAGATGTCGCCACGGGTGTTTCGTACAAGATCCATGGCGTTGCGAAAACGAATGTGTAACGTGTACGTCTACGTGAATACTACTTTTGGGTATTTTGTCATCCAGGTATGTGTAGTTTCTTCAAGTTACGGACGTGTAGAAGACAAAAATAAAATGCGTTCTATGTCACACAGGTATGCGTATGCACGGGAAACACAACAATAGTTCATCACCCGATTCATGAACACGACCTGGTACACGTTCCTTTCGCAACCTCTCTGTTATGTAATTGCACTTGCAAAACGTAAGTCTAGGTGTCTGATTAAGTCACTCCCACTGATGCTATTTATGCGTTATTTATCTATAAGATTATATTAAGGTTGTACATAATACGCACGGGAAACAGAATAGTTCATCACCCGTGGGCCGATTCATGAAGAAATCATGTTCCAACTATCACGAGATTTCACAAGCAGCGGTTTTGTTTCGCAAGTAAATAAAATGCAACCTGTACGAACACATGAACATGACCTGGTACACGTTCCTTTCGCAACCTCTCTGTTATGTAATTGCACTTGCAAAACGTAAGTCTAGGTGTCTGATTAAGTCACACCCACTGATGCTATTTATGCGTTATTTGTCTATAAGATTATATTAAAGTTGTACATATATAGCCTGCAATGACACGGTGAGTAAGTAAACGACCATAAAATATATATGAATGAGAGAAAATACGCATTGACTAATAAGTTCACGGAATATGTAATAAAGAATCAGAACTGTTCAGGTCATTCATAGAAACTCGTGTGTTTATACACGGTCCACTGGGAACAATTGTTCGGTTACTATGGCGAGATATCTCAAATGAACATTTAAGGTAAGCCTAAAATAACAGAATGGCTGTTCAGGACAAAAAGATTATACCGTTAATGTCATGACGATCATGACAATCATTAAATGAGCAGGTACGATAAGGGGTGATTTTGGTCCCATTTCCAATTTTTATGAAACTTTTATCTTTAAAGGTATGCACATCAAGTGAATGATTTTAATATTTGTAATCATTTTTTTTTCAATTTTTGTTGCCATAGCAATGTAGACGTACGTGAATTTACTTGCACTCGGACTGGAAAAGGAGTATGAACACTACAATGTGTTACACAAGAGCAGCTTAAGAGGTATTCCCTAAGTTACGATTACGAGTAATTAAATTAATTTAAAAATATTAAATAAAAGTTATTAATGGCTAAAAGCCTCATAAAATCAGCAAAACCTGCAATTACCGAGAAAAAAATAAAAACATTATTAGTAACGAGCCAAAATAACGTTCAATACATTAGATTTCGGTCAACAAGCTTGAATAAGTGGATTACAACATGTGTAAGTGGTTAGTTTCCGTTTTTAATAAATCGCTGGCAGCGATAAATTATTCAGTGATTCGTAATTTGAATATGTTTCTTGTACCAAAGAGACATATCGCTGGCTTAGAATTAGAAGTTCGTAGGAACAAAATCAATATTTTGAGAAAACAAGAAAAAACTGTCTGAAAATTACACTTATGGGAAAACTAGCTTTTTAAACTTCGGTTTGGTCAACCGTGATACCATTTCCGATTTTCATGGAAATGCAGATTTCAAATGTGCTCGACCTTCTAATTCTAAGCCTTTCTAATTTTTGCTTATACATCGAACGATGTACTTTAGCTCATTAAATGTGCTAGAGCAGAATGCAGAATGCTACAAGGTAGGTAATGTCCCTGTATTAATTAAATGATAAAAATTAACTAGTATTAGTACTTACGTCAAGTTGATAATCATATTTATCACAGGTATCAAATTTTCTCGACATTTCCAGGATGACTTGATGTCCGTCCGTGTGTGCTTTCCTCAGAGAATAATCCTGCTGACTATCTGTACGTAAAATCCCCAGCTTGTCTGTGAACATGTCCTGTAAGTGATGATTATATTCATTACTAGTATAAGTCAATCGCTCTTTGAAGAATCTTATATGTTGTGCAATTATGCAAAATAAAGTATGCTTTTTAATTTTTGTTTCTTATTTTATTATAGGGGCTGGTCCGTATACACGCAAAAATGTAACTCCAAAATACTGTTCTACGTGGTTTTCCAGCCGTCTTTTTTCCATACACGGTGGACAACTGACCAAACCAGTTTTCCTGGAATTGAATCTTACCCGACCCGGATCTGATATATATTCAATGTAAAGTATTCCGATAGGATCATGATAATAAGCAGTAGTCGTCGGACATTGCTAGAAGGTTTTAATATTTTGTCTGAAGCTTAAGCCTAGGTTCCACTGAGCATATTTTGCCTCGGCGATGTATTCCCGATTTAAATTAATGAGTTATCAGGACATCGGGAACCGGTCCATCGTGGTCTAGGGGAAGCTTTTGGGAAGTCATGAGACCATTTGTGAGTATAGGAAGGAATCGTGATGAATCGGGTGATATCGGAAGATCTCGGGAGAACATCGCCGATGAGGAATTCCTCAGTGGGACCTAGGCTTCAATCAACAAGCAGCGCTAGCAAATAACGAGACTTCATTTTACCGACAAGAGTTATTTTAACGGTTTATTTCAAACGTTTCAAGGTTGGGGCGGTTGTCTAGATGTTAAGTACGCGCTTTATGATAGAGGTCTCGGGTTCGATCCCCGTAATTTCCCTGAGCAAGAATAACAAAGTCACAATGATCTTTTTTGCTCATGTGTAAGATATGGTATCTAAGCGGGACTAAAGATAATGTGATGTGGCAGCCAGCGGCGCGGAGTGTGTAACAGCCAACTTCTTATTCAATGCTCGGGGAATACATGTTCAGTCGACTGAACACCTACGAAATGTAGGCTATGTCTGAAAATATATTTTAACTTGTTACTTTTTTATTAGTCAACTGAACACCTACGAAATGTAGGCTATGTAATACTTACGAAATGTAGGTTATGTAACACCTACGAAATGTAGGCTATGTCTGAAAACATATTTAACTTGTTAATTTTTTTATTAAAGGATAAAGATTCTTGTTTGAATAGCAACCTAGTTTGAAAAGAGTCAGAGTATACATTTATGCTCCCATGTATAGTCCTTACCTGAAAATGGTGAACTCCTTTTGAACTAGTCCAGAAAACTGCAAAGTCGGCGTTAGTAGATTCACCGTAGTCGGAGAAGCCAACACCGAATGACGTCATGCCCGGTACGTCTGCGCAAACCTTCATTTGCACCCTTTCTCTTGCATAGTCAACACTCCAAGAAAATGTTAATTTTTTACCCGCATCCAAAAACACCGAATAAGGATAGTCTCGGTCATTTTCGCAGAAAGTCATAACACAAGACAAACAGTTTATTATGATAGTGATATAAAGAATAAAACTGTTTCCACACCAACTTGTAAGTTCCATGTTTCTAAGCTGTTTACTAATTTCTGGTACGCGAAAGTGTTGTACTGTGCTAAAGAATTCAGAAAGTTATTTGGAAAGGAATAGCGTTAGATCTTTTTTTTTCTTGCACTTGTCACCGTTAATTACTCTAGGTAATTCAATTTTATGTTTTTAGTTTATTTTTATAGTATCGCTTTATTTTCTAAGAAAATAAGTCACTCCAGTGAATAAACAGTTTACTTTTAAAACCAAATTTTACGACATTTTCAACTTGAAATGCTTTGATGAGAAGCACAAAATAAATAAAATGTAACGGCAAAATATTTACATTTTTTTAGTTCGTATGTAATAGATCGATAACGTAATTCTTTTTATTTTTAAGTTAAATTTTAACTACCCAAACATATCAAAAGGTTTGAGAAATGCATATACATAATGTACATGTATATTGATTCACAGATCAACTCTCGCTGTAGTTACAACAAGTAAATAATATGCATGTATATCGATGCTACCACGAAGTTTAATCAAACGCATACACAATGCAATTAAAATCAATTAGTGATTTAAAACAATACAGTTAAAAGATAAAAATCAATTCAAGAATTAATTATCCATCTTGTATAAATATAAAAAGTACTATCGCATTATGTTTCATTTGTTTGTTATCAGAAACGTAGCTTTTGATTACTGAGCTGTATTTGATTTACGTTAAATTACTAAATAATCAGATATTTTAGCATATTTTCAATTATTGGGCTGTATTTAATTTCCCTGAAATTACTAAATAATTCAGAAGTTTAGCATTATTTTGATTATTGCGTAGTATTTGATATGGATTAAATTACTAAATAATCCAAAATGTTGGCACATTTTAATTATTGTGCTATATTTGATATACATCAAATTACTAAATAATCCAATATTTTAGCATATTTTCAAATATTGTGCTGTATTTGATTTTCATTAAATACCATATGTAACTAAATAATCCAGAGTTTTAGCATATTTTTAATTATTGTGCTGTATTTGATTTACATTAAATAACTAAATAATCCAGAGTTCTGGCATTATTTATATAAAATACGACAGGTTCACCAATTTTTATAACAACAGAAAAAACAGTTTATAAATCCATCAAGAAAACTCGCGTTTATTTCTATACGTACTTCAGTGTATTCGAGTGGAAAGCAAATCCCGTCCTGCTTTCGTCGAAATGGTTTCTATAGCAACTGATTTATTTATTTATTTAATCGCGTGAGTGGTGATTGGCGACATTTTGTTAGATTAATTTCCTACTTCCTGCCGAAATTCACGAGTGATATTAAAGACGACCGTCATCCAGGCATCACAATGGGTCCTTGATTAAATATGCATTGTCGCACAATAAACCAATATGCGGTTTATATCACGTCAACATTTACGAGATTTTAAGGCAGTTCGTGAAATGTTGTAGGTTTCTTAGGATCCATTATGTGACCATTGTCCTGGATACTAGTAATAAGCAATAATATGAAGAACTAGAAATGCGTCTCATTAAATGGATGCCCCAACTTGTTATGCCTGAAGATGCCAAGGACCATAACTCAACATAACCTGATTCATTCTGATCACCTCGACCTTTAAGCATTGCAACAGACGTTTATTTACCGGAGACAAACGGAAATGGCCGAGCTTTCACGATTGATGCTGATTAATACAAGTATATTAAACAAAGTTCGACGACTGAATCTCAAATGCGCAAGCATAATTATATCGTTTCAAGGACCACAACACTGCTAATTCAAGCCGAATCTAAATCAAAATACGTGCAACAGTACTGGCCATACTGACAAATATTCTTACAACATTTGAAGATTGTAGCACAAATACTTTAAATAGAGTTATGAGCGACACAAGCAAAAAATTAGACAAACCCTAAAAAGTGTTTTAGTACGTGGTGATACTGGGAGGTAATCCAACAGACGGTATAGTTTTCACTCGGTGTTTGAAGTATTGCTTAAACATTTGATCTGGCATATGATATTCGGCAGACATTTCAACTTTTTTTTCTCAATTTTTTGAAATTAATATTCCTTCAAATAACGAACTTGAGTACTACAAGTTCCTTGCAACAATCGACAACTTCCGTACATGACCCTTGCCAATGTCATGGACGAACATAGTCTGTCCAATCCGGGTGTCGAACCTGTGTCGAACCTGTGTCTCACATGTGTGACTGTCTAGCACGCTATCAGCCGAGCTACCCGTGCTAAAGGACACCGAGCATGATAGAGACACATGTATAACTATAAGCACATGGTTTCAAATTATAGGAAAGGTTGTGCAACGGCCATGTTTAGCCGCTACGGATATGACGTTACGAAAGCTGGTACCCAGTTTCTCTACAGTTGTCACAGCAAACACGGATACATGTTCCTGCTACCTCATATCCGTTGCGGCTAAACATGGCCGCTGCTCAACCTTCTTTCTATATAGGACACACTCAGATAGTTTGAAACCATGATATGAAAACATGTGCCTATGTGTATAACTCGAATGTTCTCGTTCAGTTTGTGTCTGGCATTGTTTCGTGTTCTTGTGGTTTTGTGTTAGTTGTGTTTTCTGTGGCCGACTGTTTCTGTTGAGCGCTGTCTTCTCTTCCCGTTTTAAGCTCACGAACAGAAGCTTTTGCGATCTTACTAATTTCGCAAAAATAGCGAAAATTGAACATCGCGAAAATTTGTGATTTTACAGTACCCTTGTGCTCTTCAAAGACAAACAACATTTTTGTGTTTTTTATTATAAGAGATTTCGAAATCCATATAATCGTGTCTTAATAACGACAAATCAAGATCTTTTTTTTCATATGAGACCAATCTGAAGTTGAAGCTCCTGAACGTTGTCTGTCATAACCTCAGAAACATGTTTCTGTTTTGTAACACAAATTTTGAGTCCTGTTTTGCTGGGAAATTAACTTAAAGAAATATGACCTGAATTTTAGCGGAGAGAATGGTCAAGTATGGAACCGATTCACTCGAGGGAATGAACAAAGAGGGGTAACGTATGACTGTCTATCACATATTGCTAAATACACAATTATTAGGATAAATGGTACATAGTACATGAATAAAATTCAAACTATGATTCCTATTTCACTGAACTGTCACAACCAAGCAGTGACTGGAAGTTACTTGGTTAGTACGGGTAGTTTGGTTCCCGACTCTTCATATCCTTTCCGCTACCATAGCGTACTAATGCATACTCGCCGGGATGGCCATTTCGGCCTTCCGTAGTTTTCGACCTAAATGCCCAAATTCGGCAATTTTGCTGTCATGGGTACACAGGCATCCCAGACTAAGGACATTACGGACCCAGGGTCGTGCACAGGATTTTGGGCCCGCTGGACCCCTTTAAAGAGGGCTTTGAACGTAGATTTTTCAAAACTGAAATTACTGGTCCAACCTGCCATTGCGGTACGATTCCCTGTGGAATTGCATTAACATTTAGCGCTAAAAAGTTTTTATTTTTCAATAGAAGGAATATGAGGCTAGACATAGGGGTCAGGATCAGTGCCCTAAAGGGGCCAAAAAGTAGGCATACCTAGCTATAAAAAAAAAAGAAGTTTTTCGCGCAAGGGTCACCGTCACATCGTCACTTCCGGTGACCTTTAGTCGAAATCTGGACAATTTTTTCTACTTTCAGTTTTGGGCAGGTGTGTAGCATCCGGATGTATCGAGTTTTTATCAGTGCTGCAAGTCAATAGTGTTTCAGGGACGGGGTATAGGGACCATATGAATTTCTCATAGCCCCCCAAAAAATCGTGGTAGCGGAAAGGATATAGCATCCTTTATTCACCACTAACCTTTGTAGCTCATCTGTAACAAAGTGACAGGGGTGCTTTTGTGATCACTCTTCGTCCGCCCAACCGTCTGTCTGTCCCTACGCACCCACTTGACGTTGTGGGGTGTGGAACAATAAGCTATATTTAGATTCTATTCATTCCGTTGCTTACGGGGTGCAAAATGTTGCTTATGGGGTTTTACAATCAAAAGCAAGAACAAAAGAAAACCCCACACCGTCAAGTCAGGGAGTCCGTCCATCCGTCCACAATTGCTTGTGTCGTCACTAGAAGTCACAACTTTGGCCTAATCATTATAAAACTTGGTCACAATGATCATCTCAACAAAATCTAGGTCAAGTTTGATATTGGGTCATTCGGGCCAAAACTAGGTCACTAGGTCAAATAATAGAAATCCTTATGTAGTCACTAGAGGTCACAATGTTGGCCTAATCTTTATAAATATTGGTCAAAATGATCATCTCAACACAATCTAGGTCAAGTTCGATATTGGGTCATCTGGGTCAAAAAGTAGGTCACTAGGTCAAATCATTTAAAACTGTTTGTAGTCACTAGAGATAAAAAATTTGGCCTAATATTTATTAAACTTGGTCAAAATGATCATCTCAACAAAATCTAGGTCAAGTTCAATATTGTGTTATTCAGTGTCTAAAACTAGGTCATTAGGTCAAATAATAGGAAAACCTTACATGAAGTCACTAGAGGTAACACTTTTGACATAATCTTTATGAAACATGGTCACAATGAAGTTACAGGTTCGATATTGGGTCATCCTGGGTCAAAAACTAGGTATATAGGTTAATTCATAGAGAGAAAGTGTAAATGATGCTAAATGAGGCCACTTTAGTGGCCTGCATGGGCGACTACGACAGGTGAACGAACTAGGGCCCTTTGTGTCCTATTTTTTATTACTACAGGGACACGGCTTGGTACGTAACATGAGATTCCCAAACTAGCACAAGACGAAGTTGATTTAATTATTTCCTTCTAAATTCTTAACTATGTCTCTGTTTGGGTATGGCTCTTGTATTATATCCATTGACTCTATTCATAGGTCTCGCCGCTGTCAGAATAATTTATTTATTGAATTACGATGATACAATTAACAGACCCATCATTTAAATGAAACTTCTAGAATATATTCATTACGTACTGATAATTACAGTGTAGCAATACCACGTGACTTTTGGCTACAGGTCCAAGTCGAAATTTGTCAATATTGGAAAACAAAAATAGCCATAAGTATTTTATTGCTTCATCGATTGCTATTAAACATACGCCACGATAAGGGGGGTCATTATTTGCTTTCCATGAAATATGAGATATTTTTCAGAGACTTGGCCGTTTTGATCAGCACCCTGTGAAACCGTGGAAAACGTAGGTTTCACAGGGTGCTAGAAAAAACGCCCAAGATGCTGCAAAAGATCTTATATTCAAAAGTCTCGTGGTATCGCTACACTGAATTACATGTACTTGATGTGTTGTGGGCTTGTGGTATGTAAAAACTTTGTCATCTGCGAAAATGTCTCAATACTACAACGTCCAAATAACCTTAGGCTATCGATTACTGTGTCTTGCAAATACAAGTTTCATAGTCGTATTTTATTACATGTACACATTATATTGCATGATCATCAATAAATTGTGTATTTACTATTTATACAATGATATGAAGTGGATGAATTGATTTATATGTCATAGAATTATTTGTTTGAATTATCTTAGTACATTTGTATAAAATACTTGATCTCGTGATTATTTGTACATAATTGCAAATGTATGCAAACAAGACGATGTACGTCGTACAAGTCTAAATAAAAGATGTTCTGTTCTGTTCTGTTCTGTTCTGTTCTGTTCTGTTCTGTTCTGCTCTGCTCTGCTCTGCTCTGCTCTGCTCTGCTCTGCTCTCTTTTGTTAAATATGACTATAAGTGGTGAGGAAACGGTACCAACCAATGAAAACGTGTTTTACAAACGATTGACCAATAAACAACGTCCACACATAACACGGTGGCGTCACCGAACTTAAAATCGATAGTTGTACACCGAGTATACTAAAAGCCCTCGGAGAACACTCTATGCAAAGTACTAGTAACTAATAGTCTGGATTTATCATTTCATAAAAAAATAATCTATCTTGGTATTTTCACAATAAATCGTGGTTTACAGTTGACAAGAGACTTTATCTCACTTACTCACGACTATTTAATCATATTTCGTTCTCCGTATACGTAACATCATTGGGAAGAAATTTCCAATATCAACTAATTATTTATCCATTGAGCACGAGGACTAATTAACATCGTTTGTCAATTTAAATTAGTATATATGGATTATCAGAGCTTCTGAGGGTGTACAGTCGTTCACAGAATGAAATATTTCAAAACCTTATATATAAGGATTATTGTGGAGGTTACAGGAGGTCTAAAGATAAAGTTTCTTTCAGACTTTCGTCGGCTCCAGGGTACCGTTTTGTCAAAGCACGTACGAAAATCTTAAAGTTAGGCTCAAATCTAAATTATCTATAATTCTTTAACAACTGCAAATTGGTAACGGTTATGGTGTGTAAGAGTTCATTAACTGAATCATTCTTGTTATTGCAGCTAAATTTAACACACTTTATAAGTATAAACAAATTATAAATAGTTTAAATTTGATCGTAAGTTCACTATTTCCGTAAGTGCTTGGATATAACAATACGATCGCTCAACCGACTTTACTTTACCTCCGTGTGCAGTACTGTTTAATCAAAGGCACTTACGGAAAACTGAAACTAACGTCCAAATTTAAATCCTTTATATGTACATGTATTTAAAAACAACACGTCATGGCAAAGGGGTCTTCAATATTTTCAATGGTGCAGTTTATGGACTCCTACAAAACCATATCTGCCCCTATTTGTAATTTTAAACTCGGCGCCGAGACAGTTGATTGAGACGATTGATTGAGACGATTGATTGAGACGATTGATTGAGACGATTGATTGAGATGATTGATTGATTGAGATGATTGATTGATTGATCGATCGATCGATCGATCGATTGATTGATTGATTGATTGATTGATTGATTGATTGATTGATTGATTGATTGATTGATTGATTGATTGATTGATTGAGACGATTGATTGAGACGATTGATTGAGACGATTGATTGAGACGATTGATTGAGACGATTGATTTAGACAATTGATTGAGACAATTGATTGAGACAATTGATTGAGACGATTGATTGAGACGATTGATTGAGACGATTGATTGAGACGATTGATTGAGATGGTAGATTGAAAAGATTGATTGATTGAGACGATTGATTGAGATGAATGATTGATTGAGACAAATGATTGATTGAGACGATTGGTTGATGAGACGATTGATTGCTTGAGACAATCACAGACTTAAATCATTGATAAATTCATTTGTTGAGGTGAACACCATTAATCAACAAGAAATATTATTATTTAATATTTTTTACAGATTTTTTTTTCAAATGTAAGGGAGATAACCAGTACGGCGATTGTAGCACTATTTCAAACAGTGGTCTCCCATTGTTTCAAGAAACGGTTGAAAACGGGTTTTATCATTAACCAACAGCTTCCGGTTCACAACTTCCGGGATTTTGCCACATCAACAATGGAAGCGCTGTATAATATCCCATTTACGCTCTTGGAGTGTCCTCATTTAAGATTAAAGAAACCATCATGGGTTGCACAGCCTTCAGCAATGACCATGTTTGCGATTGTGTTGGGGTCTTATTTCCTAGTGACAGGAGGTATCTATCTATTTGTATCAAATTGGTATCTTGCAGGGAACTTCCCTTGGAAGTCGCCGGGTGACTTGAATTTGAAGTATTATTGCATACTTTGTTTTATTGCCGTCATGACAACTGTTAACTTTCAAATAATAAGTTTGAAAAGTGTTATTGTAAGATGAAAGGCAATTGTGAATTTAGAAATTTTACTTAAAGTTGCATAGAAAATGCACACTATTTACTACTACTAGGCGGGGTCTTCGCCTAATTGCCAATTACCGTACTGTTATATTTTATGCTCCCCAAAAAATTGTGTAGAACACACTATAGATACATTCATGATGAAAAAATAATTTTATTTTAAACACTCATTTTTCAGGTATAATTTATGACGTTATTGTTGAACCACCAAGTATAGGCACAACCACCGATGAAAGAGGCAATTCCAAACCTGTAAGTTAAATATGAAGTTGTTTTACTTGTCACTTCAGTGTAGTTATCATTCATAATTACCTCCCGTTAACGGTTAATTATGCACAAAATCGAAGTCTATAGTATCACTATGTCATTCATTGCAGGACCCGTACATATATAGGCTTGCTTAAAAATATCTTTATTTTGGGGATATGGTTGGTTTGTTCTATATCTGAATCTTGTATGGGTGGCTGCCGCCATTCCTGTGTGGCGGTGGAATGTCTGTGCGCAGTCCGTAATATATAATACTTCGTGTAGTTAAGCTCACAGATTCTAAAATGCCAGATCCAATAAATTTAGAATCAATCATTGTGTTTTCAAGTATTACTTCACAAAACCTGTCACAATTGTAAAAGCTTACAGTAACTGCTCAGGTTATGCATGTATACAAGTGTGATGTTACTGGGAAAATGCTGACAAGTATGAGGTTACAATAGAATTTATTTTAATCTTCACTCTAGACCAATTTTATATACTAAGTTCTGAATTATTTTCGTTCTATTTTCAGGTAGCTTTCATGCCATACAGAGTAAATGGTCAATACATAATGGAAGGTTTAGCTTCGAGTTTCCTTTTCACGCTTGGTGGTTTAGGATTTGTCATATTAGACCAAACTAATTCACCAGTGATGCCGAAACTTAACAGAATTTTACTTTTCTGTGTAGGATTTGCCTCCATTTTAATATCATTCTTCATGTGTCGGGTATTTATGAGGATGAAACTACCGTGAGTAATCAAATGATCACAAGTGCTTCTAGTAAACTAAGTTATTTGAAATAATAGTACCCGATATACTCTGTGTATTCAGAGTAATTATGTCCCCTTCAATGAAGTGAGGGTATATCATTTTGCAAATATCATTCAGTCAGTCCCTCTATGTACTAAATGGCCTCACCCAAATTGTCTTAAAAAAGCCTTACTTGAGCAAATTTCCCTTATATGGACAACCCAATTATGGCAACTTCGTTGTTTCTTATTGGATATTTATATTACTTAGTCAAATATTCACCACATCAAGACGATGTGTCGTGTGGAAGACCCCAGTCCCTAGCTCGAAGGTCAACACACTTAAAGGTCAAAAGGCTTTTAAAAATAGTAATGGTACATCGATTTGTGAAGATGAATCTGTAACAGGCCAATCAATCATGATTCACTTATTTAGCCGTTCTGGGTATAGATTCAGCTTTTGAACATAGTATCTTGGTTTGAGTTTAGATTTCACCCATTTTGACAATTTCTAAACTTCAATTTAACCAAGAAAAGTGCTTTGTACAGGAAAAATTTTGTGGGTTCCATTTATTTTTCCATGTATCGATAGTTCAAAATGTGAATCGATAAGCTAAAATATATTGTTGATACAGCGATATCGCTTCTGTCAATGATAAGCCTAGTCAATGACAGCTCTAGTAAACTCCACATTCTACTTGTCATAATAGTAAATTTACCGCCTCTTCAATTGCCTTGTGGTAGACAAAGACGAAATAAGATTGGTACCAGAAAATCCCTTGCTAGACGCTCAGCATAAAAGGGAAACTGGCTTCTCTTCTCTCATACCCTCATGGCGATGGATAACACCAGGAATGAGGTGTCGAGAGTGATCGATAAATGATATAAACTTGTTTCACAGTCGACTTTAAATAAATTAGTATAAACTCTAATGGTAAATTCTTTTGTACATTTCAGTGGTTACCTTCAGGGATAAACAGATACCAACAAGATTCCATCTACATGTATTATAAACTTCACAAGATTTATGTCATAATTATACAATGCTTACATCCAAATACATGTGATTACTTATTTCTTAAAATTATAAAAAAATTAAATCACTTTTTTTTAGAGTCTCAAGCGTGTTGTATGTTTGTTAAACTTACATGGAACTAGAAATGAGTGAAAAACTTAAAATGATTGAAAAAGTCTTAATGTGTGAAGTATGTGAAGATATCATTGTCGTTTGTGATTGTATGTTTTATTGATAAATATTATTGTGTCTTAGATTTACAATAAAATGTGTATATGTAAAAAGAGCATGTCATGTTTTCCTTCACACTACTGCAGTTTATCTAACAGTTAATACCGATATTTCATGCACCAGGGTACTGTTTAATTAAAGCACTTGAGGAAATCGTAAACTTAAGTTCAAATTAAAAATTTTTAGTTCCACTATTCGTAGAATAAGGGAGCTATTGCAGTCACCCGAGCGTCAGGGTAACACTTTTGTTAAAGTTTAGGTACAGGTTTTTTAACCTCTTTATATATTTTCAAAGTGCATTGATATATTGCTTTGCATACTTGTTCACCATCATGACCCAAAACCCTACACATTAGAGGGTCACTATTTAGCATTTTGTTGAACTTATGCCCCCTTTTGGATTAAGAAATGCTTATTTGTTGGTCTAGACTGACAGTGTACTACGTCCCATCATTTATTGTTTGGGAACAAGGCACTGATGTATGCAGAGGCTTGGCAGATAAATGTATTATTAAACTTCACAGTGATTGCTCATTATACCCCCTGGTCTGTCTATCCAACCATCCATATGCAACTTTTCGTACAGCTTTGGGCAGAATTTCCCCAACTTTCACAGATGAACAACCTCGGCATATAGATTTTCATCAAGGAACAAATTGTGCTACAACAATTTTTGCCATGATTTTGGCCCTTTGTAGACGGGTATATTAGTTAGTCTGCAAAATGAATATATAGTTGTCCAGGTTGAGCACTTTCAATGTTGTTAAGTACAGACTACTTAAAATTGCATTTCAATCACATGGAGACTACCTAGTCAAATTAAAATAGATTCCATGCGAACCAACAGTAACCTGCCACTAACTATGCCGAGCGTCAAGAAAGGGAGATGTATCAGCAAGATTTTTAAAGACTGGTATGATGCAGCCAGGAATCGAACCCGGGACCTCACACTCAAAGCGGATGCTCTACCACTAGGCTATTAAGGTGAATACTTATAAATCAAAACATAAGAGACGATAGATGAGAAAAATGACAGTCCACCCCATATACGGGAGAAGACAGCAATTTTGACAACGTTGGCACTTACGTTTTTGATAGAGCTATGCAAATAATATAATCATTTGAATGATTACAGGGAACAAAAATTAACAATTTTTTAAGTACCAACTTTAATAACAAAAATTAACACAACCGGTGTGAACGAAATAAAATACTTGTCAATAACATGGCCTAAAGCCTAGGTCCCACTGAGCATTTTTGCCTCGGGGATGTAGACCCGATGGAAATTAATGAGCTATCAAAACATCAGGAACAGGTTCCTTGTGGTCTAGGGGAAGCTTCGGGGAAGCCATGAGACAGTTTGTGATATCGGGAGTAATTGTGATGAATTGGGTGGTATCAGAAGAAATCGGGAAAACATTGCCCATGTGGAATTCCTCAGTGGGACCTAGGCTTAAAGGACAATAGCCGTCAGTGACTGGTGATGCTCCCCGTGGGATGTTTGTCACAGACAAAATTCTCCAGATATATGCAAAAGAGAGTTATGGTTCTTTGGCACAGCAATAACTTAATGAGATTTATTCAACTATGAAGTTTCAAATTGATATCTCTTATACTGGTTATGGCCCAGACAAGCATAAAGTACCAAAAATTACAAAGGGGAATAACTAAAAAAATATGCAATGAAGAGTTATGGTTCTTGTGCACTGTACTTCCTCTTAGTGAGATCTATTCACCTATGAAGTTACAAATTGACATCTCTTATACTGTAAGAGTTATGGCCCAGACAAGAATTAAGTATGAAAAATTACAAAGGGGAATAACTAAAAAAATATGCAATGAAGAATTATGGTTCTTGTGCACTGCACTTCCCCTCACTGAGATCTATTCACCTATGAAGTTTCAAATTGATATCTCTAATACTTTTCAAGTTATGGCCCGGACAAAAAAATCGGACAGAAGGACCGAACGACGGACGGACAAAGCGGCAACTATATGCTCTCCCGAATTTTCGGGGAGCATAAAAATAACAGTAGTAGAACAAAGTCGGAGAAAAACTTCATAGAATCTTTGTTATAACACAAAAACTTGCTCGTCCTATAATATTATATTCAATAAACTACAGTAGAACAGAGATGCCTCAAGGAACGTTTGGATCAGGACAATAGATGCTGTCATCTACCTTTTCGAGACATCTACTGTGTACTAATAGAGCATCCTGAGACCGAAAAACCTGTTCGAGGTTTCTAGGGTGTTTGAGGCACTCTTGTTTGATGCATCAACGTTTAACTGAGTAACAATGTAGCTGTCAGAATTTTGTTTCAAACCTGAGAGATTTGTTAACTGTAGACTAAAGAAAATAACAAGAAATGAACACATAAGGAAATACAAGTAGCTAACATTTCTGCACTGCTTATCAGTCACTCACATTCCATACAAGCCTTGGAAACAGGATTTCTTCTCTGGAAAATCACCATTCAACAACCATTGCCAGCAGGTCAATTGTAACACTATGAGAGCCTCTGCAGAAGAAACCAATTCTCTTTCCAGAAAACCCCGAGTTTTATCAGAACTTAAACATTGTTGACCTTTTCAACCTTGACATTTCCAAACTAAGAATCAGCGGTTTTCAACTTTATAACAATCAGGTAATAATCAAGTTGCCTGCAACTCTTAACAAACAGTTCATGTGACCTTGGCCTTCTTTGTTGGGGGTTCAGCTTCACATTTGACCTTCTGACCTTTAGACAACCAGGCAGACATGAACATACTTCCGGGAGATTTCTTTGGTTTACTGAAAGAAAGAATTGTACCTTTTACATAAACAAAGAGATTGGTAGAACAATACCTAGAACAATGCTTATATAGTTAGCAATAAGCAAGGGAGCTATGCTTGCACCATTCTCAGTTAATAATAGGGTTTATTTTTGTAAATCAAGCAAGGAATACCGACTCTTTTTAACAGCTAGCTTCTCCATTTTGAAACATGCAGGGCCGAATCCAGAGACAAAAAATCACAGGTAAATATTTTCTACGATCTAGTCAAGGCATTTTTTCTCCAAACCATGCTTATTTTGGTAATTTCTCAAATTTTCATCGAATGAAGTGCCTCAGTGTGGCTATGGGCCTGTTACGTGACGTTATTATCATCACATAAAGTGTCATGACGGCAGCGACACCTGTAACTGCAAGGGAAGTAACTCCTTTGAGTAGTTAGCAACAGAATGCTTACCTTGGATCTATTTTCTTCACACATTCTGGTTTGTTATTTCTGGAATTGTTGACAACACTGGCGACAGGATGTGATTCAACACAAGTCACTGCACGAATCAACTTGGACGCCTGAAAATGACAAATGTTTGTGTACATAGGAAAACCACACTTGAGATCTGTGAAAACTAGTCTTCCGTAAGTATTTCCTAATATTCAGGTTTTCTTACTTTTATGCTGGCCTAATTTTAAAGGCGGTATTTTAAAGGCGGTATTTATATGAAGTTTTACTGAGCATCAATAACAATGAATCTATATTCTTTCAAGATCGATTTCTCGCAGCATTTTATAGCAAATAAATAAAAGTTATCAACATTCAAAATTTTTCATTTTGGTACGGGTACACCTTAAGCAATAGGAGAGGTTTAATCTTGTCTGTCACCATTGCTCAATTTAGCTTAAATAGGCCACAGTTGTTTAAACTGACCAGTATTTCATAAACAATTTAAAATAAATCATACAAAAATATATTGAAGCAGTGTAATAATTGACCACTCAATTTATTACATACAACCTTGTTTATTGGAACATCTCCAAAATTCAGCCAATCCTCAATCTCTTCATCTGTGGTCAATAAAGCCTGAAATATGTTATACTGACGTAAATCTGCATACTGACATATATCATAGAACTGATGTTTATTGTAAAACTGACGTGAATCGTATTTACTGGGAAAATGTGATTTTTTGTGTATTTTGAGATCATATTATCGATGTGCGGTTTATTACACATTATCAAGATGAAGTTTTTGACAAAAAATAATGTCTTCACAAAGGATCATTACTCCGGCAATATTCATCCAACTTAAAATTCCTGACAATATGCACAGCTAGGCTTCGAACCAATTGTTCATTTGAAGTTACATTGAAATCTGACCAGTAGTTAAGGAGAACAAGAGTGGTCAAATTATGACATCCATCAGGAAATCCAGGCATCCGGCACAAAATCAATGCCTACCACTATAATTTATGTATGAGACATAATTATATAGAATTGTAAAAAGTGGGAAAATCCTGATTTACAGTTGATGTGTTAGGTTTATACGTACAGGCATTCTGTGATGTATGGAAGACATTGCTGGTGAACTTTCCACAGTGATCACACTGTATGAATACACAGCTTCACTATCCTACAATATTACAGTATGAGACATGTGAACATTCCATTCAAATAAACTAAGTTTAGAAACAAGGTCCATAACTCTCCTGCTACCAATTAAAGCCCAGGTGCATACCCCCCATATTTTCATTTCATTTACTGTAACTAAAACTAAAATGTTTTTGACGATATTTGTAACACAAAAACAGATGATGCCGACCATATCGGTCATCATTTAACCTGATAATACACGGGTCACAAATCCAATACTATGATCAGCTAATCGGATTTGTGGCCAAACAGACATCAGCAGTTCATCGAGGTATTTGTTGGTTACTTTCATGACAGGGGGATGTCTGCCTAACAGACACTGTACAATTATCGATTAATGCCCTTCTGGCACCCTTTGTCAAGGATTTAATGCTGACCATCAGCCAACACCCAGCGTGTATATGACGCCAAGCCGTCAGGTCCAAATCCAGACATTGTCAGATGTACGGATGATTTGTGACCTTGGTATTAAACTTGGTATTAAACAAAGTCCAACAAAGACCAGTTGATAGTCAAACAGACAAGGAGATCTCATCAAAATGCTGTACAATAATTTCTAATTTTAGGTAGAGGTATTGAAGTACATCTAGACTGGATAACTAGCCTTAAATACACTGACACTGTTCCTGTTTATAAAACTAGAGTGTGAAAGTAACCTACTCCAGTTGGTCTCCATATATCAAATACACCGGCCATAGTCAACAATCTAGGGTAGGATCCGTCCCCTGCAATACATTAAAACCTCATATACATGTACACGTGTACACCGATTTAAACACTATAGGCAATCGCAGTCATTATGCACCAAGACTGTCAAGGTAATCTGTTATAAATAAAATAAAACAAGACAAACTCCAGAATTGCTCAACGTTTCAACTGTATTCTCAAGTCTTCATCAGGAATAATCTGGCAATCTGTTGACATCCAAGATTATGCAAAAAATGTGCTTGTTAAGATTTTCTGTGATTTGTTCTAGAAACTAAATGTTTGACCCCCAGATTACACAGTATCAAACTTTGCATAGATTTTATAGAGACAAACATTGTGACCAGGTTTCAAAAAAGATTAAGTCAGAACTCATAGTCAACAGTCAAATCTAAAGGAGAGCTAAAAATACACACCATTGCTGTCTTCATTGGCCTCTGATTTGATATTCGCATCAGATTCTTGCTTGATCCCAGCATCAGACTCTTGCTTTATCCCGGCATCAGACTCTTGCTTGATCCCAGCATCAGACTCTTGCTTCATCCCGGCATCAGACTTTTGCTTCATCCCGGCATCAGATTCTAGCTTGATCCCGGCATCACATTCATGCTTGATCCCAGCACCGTTGTTATTAGCAACCTCTTTCTTCACTACAGATAAATCCAGCTTGACATCGACAGATTTCTTCACATCAGTAAACAGTTCTTTATTTTCAGGGAAGTAAATGTAATAAGGTTGTTTTGAATCTTTTTCTCTTTTCCATTCAAAAAATCTACAATATAGACAAACATGACTGTACAAAATCGGGTGCAATTAAGCCTTTTCAATCACAGGAATTTGAAGTTCTACCAATAAAATATAATACAAGTCGGTCCATCACAAATCACTCTACATACATATATATATAATACAAGAAACACAATGCCTTCCCCCCTCCAAAATGGAATCCCGTAGTCAAATGAGCAAACTTGATCGCTTGTATCTTTTATTTTGTTAGCACAGTCTACGGGATTCCATTTTAGAGGGGGAAAAGGTGTTGCGTTCCTTGTATTATATATGAGCCAGTCTCCAGGAAAACCTGCTATATTGACAAAAATATTGACTTTAAGATTTTCCATAGTATTAGAGGATAATGTTAAATAAGCAAATTGCAAAAGAAATTAAGTTAATACATTCAGTTTTAAGGAAGTTACAGTTGGTTTTGTAGAGTCCCTATTCGGAGCTTTTTGTGTGACGTCGCAAACGTCTTTCAAACGTTATTCGACGTAACTGAAATAGGTATTTCATTATTACACATTTTGATCAATTCTTGACATAAACTGTTCAAAATAGTACCAAATTCTATAAGTATGTTTAACTTTTCAAAATATATATCAAAATCGAAATTGTTTGCATTCAGAGAAAGGCTACTTCTGTTTTAAACAACTAAATCATCGTTTTTCTCAATGGGAGTACTTTTCTGAAATTTGTCACCATAGCGACGAAGTATATGTTTTCAAAATTATTCATAGGAAAATTTAAAGCTAAGGTATAGTACTATATGGGTCAATTATTTAAAATAGAATCAATAGATATGTATTTTTTCTTATTTTAGAGCTTTATCCAAATCTTGTTACGTATAGTAATTACATAATGTCATTATAGCAGGTTTTCCTGGAGACTGGCTCATATATGTATGTAGGGGATTTGTTGACATCAAGATATCATTGTTGATTTTCCTCCACATTTGGTTGCCCCATCCTTATGAAAGAGCAAGTTAGTACTGGTTAGGATACAGTCCAGGAAAACTGGTTAGGTGAATCACCTGCTCTATATAACCGTAAAATTGGTGAGAAACAGTGTTAAACCAGAATAAACAAAAGAGGTCTGTCATACCCTTCAGCCAAGATGACACAGCGCCGTCCTTTCTGCAGTGGTACTTTGTAGGTCATTTTTTCAAGCATGCTTTCAGCCCTGCAGTTATTTGTTTCATAAGCTTTCCCTCCAATAGGTCCTTTATGCCAAGAAGGGATCAAACCCCAAAGCATCGGCTGAATCACTCTTGAACTAGTCCCTTTTTCTGACCCTTCATCGGACAAATGTTTTGATGAAAACATTACAGGTCTGTAATAGAAAGAATAAATGTGGCAAATCACAATGATCATAAATCCTAAATACAATCTAAACTGTCTTAACGATGTTTAAGCATTTCGGTACCAACATTCAGATTTTGTTCAAACTTTGAGAGGAAATAAAGAATTCTTAGTTAATGGATATATATCTAAGTTAATGCTAATAGTAGGTAACTGCTTGAATAAGAATAATACCATGTTTATCTACAGTGGATTACGTATTTGATAGAAAATATAAATTTTCAATATTGATCACTGTCTCCAAAAAAAATAATAATATCATAGCACAATAATTAACATTACACAAGAGAAAAGATCACTCAGTCTTAGTGTTTAATAAAAGCTCCGCGAGTCGCATGTGTCGCCTGACGACATGCACATTTGTCATGGAAAACTATCCACTATTGGGCTACATATCGACTCACAAGAGTTCTCTAGTCATCTGAACTAAAAATGACAAAGTGATGCTCTGGACAAAAAAATGTCACAGCAAGAAACATGCATACCTACGGAATCCTGTTAGTGCCATTTTAAATATCGTGTATCGCCCTCCAAGGGCGAGACACGAGAATTGCGCGAGGCAAGAAACGAAACACGAGAATTAGACGCGATATTTAAAACGAGACACGAGAATTGCGCGAGGGTTGAAACGAGACACGAGAATTAAAAATTGAATTCTCGCGTTTTTAATCTCGCCCTAAGCCGACAACTTTTGCAAGTTAATATCTAATATCGTGCAATTCTCGCGTATCGTATCTTGCCTCGCAGTTGAATATTGCGCTCGTTTCAAATATCGCCTCCTTATCTCGTGTCTCGACTTCCAAGGGCGAGACACGATAGTTAAAACGAGACACGAGAATTCAACGCGAGGCACGAGAATCCAACGCGCGACACGACAATGCTATCGTGCAAATATCGCGCAATTCTCTTGCCTCCCGTTTCTCTTTGGTCCGCGAGACACGAGAATTAAAGCGAGACACGAGAATTGAAGGCGAGGCACGACAATGCTATCGGGCAATTCTCGCGTCTCGCGGCGATACACGACAATGCTGTCGCCCAATTCTCGCGTCTCGACCGGTGTGCCAGTTAAAATTTCTTACTGACACCGCCTAGAATTGGGCGACAGCATTGTCGTGTCTCGCGGCGAGACGCGAGAATTGGGCGACAGCATTGTCGTGTATCGCCGCGAGACACGAGAATTGGGCGATAGCATTGTCGTGTATCGCCGCGAGACACGAGAATTGGGCGACAGCATTGTCGTGTATCGCCGCGAGACACGAGAATTGGGCGACAGTATTGTCGTGTATCGCCGCGAGACGCGAGAATTGCGCGATAGCATTCTCGTGCCTCGCCTTCAATTCTCGTGTCTCGCTTTAATTCTCGTGTCTCGCTGATCAAATAGAAACGCGAGGCAAGAGAATTGCGTGATATTTGCACGATAGCATTGTCGTGTCTCGCGTTGGATTCTCGTGCCTCGCGTTGAATTCTCGTGTCTCGTTTTAACTATCGTATCTCGCCCTTGGAAGTCGAGACACGAGATTAAGACGCGATATTTGAAACGAGCGCGATATTCAACTGCGAGGCAAGATACGATACGCGAGAATTACACGATATTAGATATTAACTTGTAAAAGTTGTTGGTCTAGGGCGAGATTAAAAACGCGAGAATTCAATTTTTAATTCTCGTGTCTCGTTTCAACCCTCGCGCAATTCTCGTGTCTCGTTTTAAATATCGCGTCTAATTCTCGTGTCTCGTTTCTTATCTCGTGTCTCGCCCTTGGAGGGCGATACACGATATTTAAAATGGCACTAACAGGATTCCGTACATACCTATCTTGGAGTCATTAAAACTTATGGTGACAAAGTTATGCCACGGACAAGAAATGCTTATAAAATCAATCAAAGGGACAAAAATAAAAAATGGCACAAGGTAGAGTTACGATTCTTGTGTACTGCACTTGGACTTTTGGTAAGAAACATGCATACCAAATTTCAAGTCATTCAACCTCTTGGTGACAAAGTTATCCGCCGGACAAGAAATGCTCAAATTAAATCAATCTAAGGGAAATAATTCAAAAACAATGCAAGGCAGAGTTATGGTTCTTGCGCACTGCACTTCGGCTTATTGCAAGAAACATGCATACCAAGTCTTGAGTCATTTGAACTTAAGGTGACAAAGTTATGCTCCGGTCAAGAAATGCTCTAATAAAATCAATCAAAGGGAAATAATTCAAAAACTATGACAGGTAGAGTTATGGTTCTTGCGCACTGCATGCAAGAAACATGCATACCAAATCTTGAGTCATTTGAACTTAAGGTGACAAAGTTATGCTCCGGACATGAAATGCTCTTATAAAATTAATCAAAGGGAAATAATTCAAAAACTATGACAGGTAGAGTTATGGTTCTTGCACAATGCACTTTGGCCTATTGTAAGAAACATGCATACCAAATCTTGAGTCATTTGAACTTAAGGTGACAAAGTTATGCTCCGGACAAGAAATGCTCTAATAAAATCAATCAAAGGGAAATAATTCAAAAACTATGACAGGTAGAGTTATGGTTCTTGCGCACTGCACTTCAGCTTATTGTAAGAAACATGCATACCAAATCTTGAGTCATTTGAACTTAAGGTGACAAAGTTATGCTCCGGACAAGAAATGCTCTAATAAAATCAATCAAAGGGAAATAATTCAAAAACTATGACAGGTAGAGTTATGGTTCCTGCACACTGCACTTCGGCTTATTGTAAGAAACATGCATACCAAATCTTGAGTCATTTGAACTTAAGGTGACAAAATTATGCTCCGGACAGCCGCCGCCAAAGTAACACCTATATGTCGCCTTTTCAGGTGACACAAAAATGTTGCTCAAAGTGAATGGTTTGTACCAACTCCTTGATAGCCTAATGGTTACGCATCCACTTCAAGTATGAAAGGTCCCAGGTTCGATCACAGGCTGCGTCATACCAAAGACAAAATTGCTAGACGCTCAGCATAAAATGGAAGCTGTCTTCTCTCTTATACCCTTGCAGTGACAGGTGACAACAGGAATGGTGTCAAAAGTGATTAATATCAGTTTGAAAAATTTGTTTTACCATCCACATTAAGTAAACCATCTTGAATAATTTACAGTTACAGTGTTAATGTTAGAAAATGAAGTTTTAGAATGGAATTTATACGTGTGTGATCCAGGAGCAATGTTGTATGAAGGGAAGTAACTCTTTCCATTAGGAGCATCTTTCCAATCAGGTTGTTGTTGTTTTCCAGTTCTGTCCTTGAATTTACACGCCTTGCAGAGATCATCCGGAGCCAACGTGCTAAAAGTCAATGAAGTTTTAATTACTGGAGTATAATACATTTTATATCTTCGTTGTCAGGCTCAAAATACATATGAATGAACTCTAATAAACTAGAAGCGACAGAAGATCAAACCCAGACCTCCAGCGTGACAAGCAGACACTCTACTAATTAAACTACATTGCCAAACAGCAACTTCAGCAAGGCAGTTGAAAATGACCACTATTACAGGAACTGTTAATATATGGTCTCTGATTTCTGCTACTTCACATGTCGAAGATCGTCACCCATTCTCAAATTCCTTTTTCTCACCACCTAAGCTGGAAATATGGCAACCTGCACTGCTCCGATTATCGGTCCCCTAGACCTGAAGGCTAGAGGTCCTGAAATTTGTTCTATAAGTATTAACAATATATTCTTGTGTGTCAAGACTTTTAATGACATGAATAGTATTAACTTTGCTGTTTAAACAGGTGTAGTCCAGTCAGGGTAAATATCCAGTGACGCATTGGTCGAGTCCACTATAACGGTGCAAAACCAATTATAAGAGCTTATACTGTACAAGACAACTATAATTTCAATGCTAAACTAACATACTATATTCGCTTTACCCTTTCGGCAATGTTTTTTTTCTTTTGTGTACACATAAACTGCAACGTGACTGTCACAATATCCAAACTAGACTGTATAATCCAGTTAGGATCTGGTGACAGTGACGTAGCTGTTTATGTGTACACACAGAAGATTACAGCCATTGTCAGAATAGGTAGTGCGAATATAGTTTGTTAGTTTAGCATTGACTTTATGGCTGTCTGTTAAAGCCTTTATAATTGGTTTTACACTGTAATAGTGGACCCGACCGCTGCGTCACTGTATTCTTACACTTACACAAAGTCAAAGACCTATAGGTCTTTGACTTACAGTTTGTACCCTGACTGAACTAAAAATTGTAATCTTTATTTGACTTGCGCATAAACGAGAACGTGCTTCATACAGCAATCTAAATTTACTAAAACCGGAAAACTTCCACAAACATGAATTTCAGGGCTAAAGAACAAGAAACTGTTGTTTAGTAATTTTGAGTATAATACATTTCTATATCCGAAAGTATGCTTATCCGAAATTGTACTTCTTTATGCAAAATCGCGTAGACATGAAAACAAGTTTCTAACGTTAAATTATATAATCAGCACTGTGATTCGTAAATAAAACATAACGTAATCATAATATCATACCAGGCTGTCCTGCCACACATAGTGATTAATTAATAATGTTTATTGTTAATTGGTTGACGAACGTTCCCGCCAAATGTGTACGGTGTCGCACAGTGGTTTCTCATGGCACCGTGGTACCTCGATAAATAATAAATGAATGACGTTCGCGTATCATTACTGTAACAGTATAGTTAAGCATCTTCCAATAAACACAAATATTTAACACATCTCGTATGATGGTTTATTTTAGATATTTGGTCCCATTATATTAGATCTAGCTAGACTCAATCATGACATAGATCTTTGTTAATTATTAAATATCTATGGCCTGTTAAACTACGGAATCCTGTTAGTGCCATTTTAAATATCGTGTATCGCCCTCCAAGGGCGAGACACGAGATAAGAAACGAGACACGAGAATTAGACGCGATATTTAAAACGAGACACGAGAATTGCGCGAGGGTTGAAACGAGACACGAGAATTAAAAATTGAATTCTCGCGTTTTTAATCTCGCCCTAGACCAACAACTTTTACAAGTTAATATCTAATATCGTGTAATTCTCGCGTATCGTATCTTGCCTCGCAGTTGAATATCGCGCTCGTTTCAAATATCGCGTCTTAATCTCGTGTCTCGACTTCCAAGGGCGAGATACGATAGTTAAAACGAGACACGAGAATTCAACGCGAGGCACGAGAATCCAACGCGAGACACGACAATGCTATCGTGCAAATATCGCGCAATTCTCTTGCCTCGCGTTTCTATTTGATCAGCGAGACACGAGAATTAAAGCGAGACACGAGAATTGAAGGCGAGGCACGAGAATGCTATCGCGCAATTCTCGCGTCTCGCGGCGATACACGACAATACTGTCGCCCAATTCTCGTGTCTCGCGGCGATACACGACAATGCTGTCGCCCAATTCTCGTGTCTCGCGGCGATACACGACAATGCTATCGCCCAATTCTCGTGTCTCGCGGCGATACACGACAATGCTGTCGCCCAATTCTCGCGTCTCGCCGCGAGACACGACAATGCTGTCGCCCAATTCTAGGCGGTGTCAGTAAGAAATTTTAACTGGCACACCGGTCGAGACGCGAGAATTGGGCGACAGCATTGTCGTGTATCGCCGCGAGACGCGAGAATTGCCCGATAGCATTGTCGTGCCTCGCCTTCAATTCTCGTGTCTCGCTTTAATTCTCGTGTCTCGCGGACCAAAGAGAAACGGGAGGCAAGAGAATTGCGCGATATTTGCACGATAGCATTGTCGTGTCGCGCGTTGGATTCTCGTGCCTCGCGTTGAATTCTCGTGTCTCGTTTTAACTATCGTGTCTCGCCCTTGGAAGTCGAGACACGAGATAAGGAGGCGATATTTGAAACGAGCGCGATATTCAACTGCGAGGCAAGATACGATACGCGAGAATTGCACGATATTAGATATTAACTTGCAAAAGTTGTCGGCTTAGGGCGAGATTAAAAACGCGAGAATTCAATTTTTAATTCTCGTGTCTCGTTTCAACCCTCGCGCAATTCTCGTGTCTCGTTTTAAATATCGCGTCTAATTCTCGTGTTTCGTTTCTTGCCTCGCGCAATTCTCGTGTCTCGCCCTTGGAGGGCGATACACGATATTTAAAATGGCACTAACAGGATTCCGTAGTTAAACAGCTCCTGGTAAACGATTAAGCAATGCATAGCTGTGCCAGGAACTAAAATAGATTGTAAACAAAACTCAGAATGGTGAACAGCATTGAAGCAGTTGTTTGTTTTAATTTAACCAATGGACATTACAAGTTTTTCAATTGCCTTGCTCTGGAACATATCTTCTTTCACATTGCATAAATAAAATATTTAGCAGAACGTAATTGTTTTTGAATTATTATTGTGGTCAACCCGCCATCACAAGCATACAGTGTGGATCAAAATAAGTTGGAAGCTTGAACAACAACCTTGCTCCAGGGATCCAGTTAAAACAATAGAAAGCTTGCTCTAGTATATGAACATAGTTAACCTGATATACGGTACTTCGTATGCAGGTTTGGTAATCACTCCTATTTATTTTCATGTTCAAGGTCCATGTGACCTTTAAATTTAATGGCTATGATACCATGGGACATACATGTGTTACGACCAATTAAAGTAGATTACTAGTCATTCATTAGTATGATTTGTTAGTCACTCATTAGTATGATTTGTTAGTCATTCATTAGTATGATTTGCTAGTCATTCATTAGTATGATTTGTTAGTCATTCATTAGTATGATTTGGTAATCATCCATTGGTATGATTTGTTAGTAATTTATTGAATGAATGACTAACAAATCATACTCTTGGATGATTTTCAAATGATGGCATTTGTTAAACATTTATTGTCCTTAAATTTCCTTTTCATGTATGATTTGTTAATCTTTCGTTAGTATGATTTGTTTACCATTTGTTTAGTCATTTGTTAGCTCATTTGCATGTGATTTGGGTTACTATCAAATGCCTTTCAAATGTATCATTTGTTTATCATTTATTATAGTCATTCATTCTCACCTTTTTTTTGTTTTCGTCAGAATTTCATCTGTCGTATTTTAATGATTTTCTTCAGTGAATCTATTATTTTCACCTGCGTCCAATTCACGGCTGAGTGTAATACTGGGATGATCACATATCTAAAGTGGGACACCCTACAAAGACGCAGAGATCACGCTAGACTGTCCATGCTCTACAAGATTCAACATGGACTGGTCGATGTCTCACCAGACCCGCCTCTACGGTCATCCAGGTCTACCAGGCATAACCACCTACAGCTTACACAGCTATCAACTGCCAAATCATCCTACCAACAAAGCTTCTTTCCAGCAAGTATCATCCTCTGGAACAGGCTCCCCCAGGTCGCTGTCAGCCAAGTTACCTTGGCAGGTTTTCAGACAGCTTTGGCAGGATTTCAGAACTAGACAACTGCTTCGATTTTAACGTGATTTTAACTGTACAAAAACATGATACTTTCTTTTTAAAACACTGTATATAGAAGTGCCTGACTGCTGTGTGTGAACAGTTTTTAACACATCCCGAAAATACTCAAAATGAGGGATGCGATTAATGAAGATGATGATGATGATGAATACAGTAGTCATAGCGTTATCACATTTATTACCCAAACTTCCATATTTATAGAACAGCTCCTGATTCAGTATAATTATATAGACTAACAGTTCTTCCGAGAAATCATGCTTGCAAGCGCAATGCTAATATAAATTAACTTATTTTTTATATTTTTAATTTGAATAGAAACAAGGAATATTATACAACCTCACTCAGCGTTCAAGATGCATTTGAATAGAAATATGTCCACCATCATACTATTTCACGGGACCAAGAAAGCTTACGTCCTACGCACTCGTTTGCGAACCAAATGCAGTTCACTAAATTATCCGTGACTTTTATCTACGTAATATCTCCCATTTAATGGCAGTCATCACTCTGTACAAGTGGCCAAATTGAATCCAATCATCATTTCTTCTTTGAATGTCGACTTCTACAAGAACCTCGAGGCACTCTCTTAAACCACAGGCCTAAGAAATTATATCACAAAATACAGAGTTTTGAAATTCCCCATCATCCCGTCATTACTATCTATTATATACTGTAATGATGGGATGATGGGGAATTTCAAAACTCTGTATTTTGTGATATAATTTCTTAGACCTGTGCTTAAACCAATTAGATTAATATGGAATCAGTCTATATCTTCTTCTTTTTCGTGATACAACCCTCTCCGATCAAGACAATACATTCATCTTTAATCAGATTCAAGCCTATATATACGTGGTAGCAACATATTCATATGATATATTTAATGATTGAGAATCCCGATACACCGCTTTTCAGTTCCTTGAGAGAATTGTTATATTTTCATATGGCTCTGACGGAATTGAAAACCGATGGTAACACTCCTGATACATGAAATCTGAGTTCCGTCCGAGTGTTACATCGGTTTTCAGTTCCGTCAAAGCCATTTGAAAATAGAACAATTCTCTCACGGAACTGAAAAGCGGTGTATCGGGATTCATACCGTGGTTTAATGAATTCGTAAACTGTCTTCATAGTTTTGATACAGAATGGCATAGAGAAATACCAAGGCTACATCACATCAAATTACATACTTTCGGACACAAAAACACATTTAACAAAAAGATATGGCTAAAATAAACTGAATGCCACCTAACTGCGATATTCAGAATTTCAGACGTCAGCGACGTTATTGGCGTTTTGCTGTCTCACACGGTAAGCCCGGAACCGAATGCAATTATGAAGTTAATATGGAAAAACACGAACCATCATATTATATATGATTAATCATCCACCACTTCTTATATAGTTGAAAGTAAGAATTAATGTAAAGCTACACATAATGGCTGGAATGTTAAAATAAAAACTCCTCGCATATTTCCCCTGCCGTTGTGTGAAACGTCCAACCGTATGCCTTTATCTGCCCATCACTTAAACACAAGACTTAGACCTGAATAACTCAAACAGTCTTCAAGCTAGGTTTATGAAACTTGGTATGTGGATAGGGGGCAATAAGGTGATTATGCACGTATGATTATGACAAAAATTGTGGTTGGTATGGCAACAGAAACATTGGAAATGGCTTAAAACCGGTAGGGGACTTGTGTGTTGCTTGTTTGAACTAAGGCCGCACATGTATGCATGTATGTGTTTGTAAACGCCTTGTTCTGTACCATTAGTTTATGTCACGGGCCACTGCAGGACCCCTTAAGACTAAGAGGTTTAAATTTTTGGAGAAGACACATTCAAATAGTCTACTTTGTCTTTGGCTAGCGATACACGCATTATGTTAAAGGGGTGATAGTTCAAATGTTTCAGTAAAATAAATAGTATGTTTAACGAAGCTTTACATAGAACATTTTATTCCCATCAGGTTGCATGGGGTCCAATGTTTACCGTTTTGAGATATTTTAAATAATACTATTAGTTCCTAATTTGTTTCTGGATATATGGCTTCGTTGATGGTTTTATTTGCATTACCTCCCTGTTGTCTACCTGCTTGTCTACATGTCTTGTGAACTTCCTTACTCCTGATTACCCCGTTCTAATACTATTAAACTTGTCTCCGGTTCCGGTCTGTGTAAGAACACACTTGAAACATTAAAACGATTGGAATGCCACAATTTTTCAGGAATACTACCAATGCGATCAAACTATATGTTTGCCTTGTTAGCAGCAACATATGACTTAATATACTCTTTTTTTATTAACGTTTAAGCTTTCAGTAAACAATATATCTTTTCAGAAGTGTTAACTTGTAAATCCTGAATTTATTTTCTACTGTTTGGTATCTTATTGTTCGTTATAATGTGTTTTTATCATAATTTACAACTTTGCACTTTTTATGTTAAACTGTGGAAGCCAGTCTTCGTTCCAATTACATAATTCAAGGATGTCCTATTGTATGTCTTCTTGGTCCCTTTTCGACGATACGCTTTTAAATAATTTACAGTCAATAACAAAATGACGTCACGTGCTCCAGACAACTTCATGTACGTCATTAACAAATAGGCTTAACAGATCTGGTCCGAGAATCGATACTTGCGGAATACCAGAAATAGCACCACCCAATCAGAAGAGCTACCATTGACTATATGCACATATATAGCCCGCCCAGGATAATGTGATATTTACAAACATGACTCGGTTTGGTCAACTGTGACAAAATTGGTTTTACAAATCACTTAAATAAACAGATAAGGTCAGTATTGCACCCAAAACATCACTGATAATTGGTGCACATAATTGTATTCCACCTTTGTGGACTATACCAATTTGCCCGCCTTTCACATTGTCCTGGGCGCACTATACTATAGTCCGCCCAGGATAATGTGATATTTACAAACATTAATCGGTTTGGTCAACTGTGGCAAAATTGGTTTTACAAATCACTTAAATAAACAGATAAGGTCAGTATTGTACTTAAAACATCACTGATAATCGTGCACATAATTGTAATCCACCTTTGTGGAATATACCAAATGTTCTCGCCTACCACATTATCCTGGGCACACTATACTCTTTGTTGTCTATCATTGGGAAAACCTGTGAACCACTTACGTTTATTCTCTCCAACACCAAAGTTTTTTTTAATTTATTCAATAATCTCTTGTGTGGAACACTGTCAAACACTTTACGAAAATCTAGACACGTTGCGTCAACTTGCAAATCATTATCGAACGCTTCTCGATGGGACATGACTGTTTATTTTAACTTTTGGTCTGTATGGTTTCCTTAAGTATTGGCATTAGTTGTCCAGTCGTCTGTTAAGTCAAATAATAGAAGCATCAAGGTTGACCTATATGGTAAATCTTAAGATCTTTTTTTTGGTAACTTTTGTACGTCTGGGTGTGCTCTTCATGCAAATCAGAGACTATACACATGTTATCTATAGATGTTATCTGTATAGTCTCTGTCAAATGAACTCTATTTGAATAACCCTGGTCAAAACTAATTTTTAATAATAATAATGACTTTATTTATTGTGGATTACAATGTGACGGTATAACAATCTTCAATATGGTCCACTTGACTTGTTGTCTTTATTTTTTTCCATTTTCTAATAATACTGATAATTACCAAAGATCTAAAAAAACGTGTTTTTAGATCTTTGTAAATACCTTTGATTTAATTTTTGCTTTTTTCTCAAAGACACTGATACGCAGATAATTATTTGTAGGTCGTGTTATATATTTAGATCCGCATATTCGAAGTTATTGACACTCGGTATAAACTGAAATTTGAACCAATAAAAATGAACATTGAAAACTTTCTTCAAACGTAAGATGTTAAACTCAATGCCATTGGCTATATCCAAATAGGAATTAGTCACGTGATGCACTCAATGTCATCAATGTAAATTTTTGCCTTTTTATTGAGCCGTTTTGTGACATTTTTTCGTTTGGAAAAGCCATAAACACTTTCGAAGCGTAGTTTTGCTTCCTATGTGCTATAACAAAACCTTTAATCAGTCATTCGAACCGAGACATTCATGCATTTACCAGTCCTAATTGCCACATTACCTGCTTGAAGTCGGCGAAAGTTTTAACAAACATGGCGGCCGAAATAGGCACCTCCTATAAGGTGAGCTTTAGTTTAACGTACTGTCGTTATCCATAAGTTGTCACGTGAAATCATACCTTCATTTGTATGTCTAGTCATATATAAATTTACTTGCAGCAGTTTATGAACTTGGTTTAGCAGGGGTAATGATAACACTGGCCTTATTTCAATCAAAGTTCCCAACCTGGAAGTGTTGTTTCAAAATTTTAGGGTATTTTAGCTCTTATGTCTGTGACATTATTTGGTGAGTGACATATGTATGCATGTTAGGTTCCACTATGATGTGCAATGTAAATGCTATAAGCAAGTTAATGTACATGTTGCCATGCAAATCGGTAATCTTTGAATGTATATTGCACATAAAAATGTCCTTGTTCAATTGTGGATGAATTAAATTATTAAGTGGAAATGTGAGGGACTCAAAATCTGCAACTGTAGGAATGCAAATATGGCTGTCAAAGACTCGAGCATTACTATACTTCTACACATCTCTCCTTCTGACATTATAGAAGCATTTACTGTAGGCGGCAGGCCATCAACAGTGCTTTTTAAGTCAAACACTTCAGCCCCAATAGCATTGTAGCCTCATGGGGAATAGTGCACCCAATTTGCGACTCAACACGCTGAAATAGTGATCAGTGTTCCCATTTACGTACAATCTAATGTAAATCACGCAATGAAATGCAGTTTAACATATAAATTTTGTGTTGGTGCGAGGTCGGGTATACGAAAATTCCTGGGACGAAACCTGGTGAAAGTCGGGAATTCCGTATTTTGTTGGTCTAGTGTTAAAAATAATATCTATCTTCTTGATAATGTCAACACCAATTTCTGGTATTATAGACATGGAACAATTTAAGAGGCAATTAATTTATGTGCGCCGTTACAAGAAAAGAAATTTATTAGAGTATTGATTGATAGACCCATAACCGAGGGTTCCAATTATCAGTTAAGGAAAAAACAGTATAATTAACAATCAATATAACTTCAGTAAGAAGAAGAGAGAAAAAAAAAGATAAAACAAACCCAAAATAAATAAACAACATTGCTAAACGATTGATTAGTGGTGTATGTCAGTCGTATGCTGTTGATTGGTTGACCATGGGGTTTGTAGTGATCTCTAAAACTCTAAAAGGTTGACAGGTTACTTATTCCTAAATTGAAAAGTTGAATCTGGCTCATTGAGCAACTGTGTGATAACCATTCTACCATTCTAGACCAGTCTGCTAAAATATGGTGCTGTCTACGGATTCAGTGAGAAAACGAAAACAAGGTCAGTCCATGATTGAAAAGAAACAAAACGAGGATGACAGGCACTGTGAAGAACAGTTGTAAATATCCAAACACAGGCTACCACATAACGGCTATCAGAAATTTGTCAATGAAAAGGGGGGGGGGGCTATATCTGCAAAAGGACTAGCATGTGGTCTTCGGACTTGGAATCAAAGCTTTTAATCAATTGCATAACTTTGTACCGCCTAAAAACTGAACATACCCACAACCTTCGAGTCCATGGGGTAAATTAACCCCGAAGAATTAATATGTGTGGTTTACAAAAACAGAAATTAGTACAAACTTCAATATACTGACATACATATTAATAGCTAATTTTATGAAGTGGTTATACTTCATTTACTTGTTGGCCCAAGCATATTTATTGCCAAATTATGAAATGTTTGTATGTGGGTTTTTCAATTTTTGTGCCAATCCTACAAATTTTATGACAAACAATCATCATTCGACAGACCAATGATCAGTTATTGTACATCCTTATTTCCATTGTAGTTTGGTGTCCTACGCTGTCATATAAACAACAAGATATGGCATTGTACAAAAGGGCACATATAATGAAAGTGCTCTTCCTTAGAAAATTTTGAACAAATCTAAAACTTTAAGACCAGGGTCTATGATGACAGAAAAATCTCAAAAGATTATTGTCAAAGGGGTTTTACACGCAGCTAAGTGGTTGTCTTAACTCCTGTTAACTCCTCCACTTCCAGCATTTTAGAATCATTCACTGCATGCTATCAAACACCGTTATCACCATTGACCATTGAATAAATGGATGGGAAGTGCACCCTGGTGAGTGTGGTGCTTAAGCCTACACCCCAATTACATACATGATCATCTAACACCTGAGCTGAATGGTCATCTATCCCCACACCAGTTCACTACATTGACACATGTACACGTTCACACAAGTACACTCAAGCTTTAGTTCATAGGAATTGTCCTGGATTATTCAAGTTCTTTGCTAGTTTGTATGAAGTAAAACTGACTTAATGAGCTAGTAGGATCGACTGCAAAAAAAGTCTGCATCTTAATATTAAACCCCTGATAGTATACCAGAGTTTCTACGGGTTGGAAATCTTTCTAGTCACAGTGATTTTTTTCCTTCTTTGTTTGCTACAGGTAAACGGTACCTTCCCAATTAGAAAAAGGCTATAATTTTCCCAAATTTGAAGGGAGAAATTCCCAATGGACATTTAAATTTTTTTTTCAAAATCGGACATAAAATGACGAAGTTATAAACATTTTACAGAAAAAGTTTTACATAAAAGTTTACAGAAACCAGTAAACAGTCACATGTAATCTCTTTTTCTGTTTTATTTGGCCTTTCTGCTTCATGAAAATTCCCAATTTCAAGTTGTCACGATGCGAAAATTCCCAATCTGAACGGACCCAGACCCTTTCCCAAAGAAGCGAAAAAAATCACTGAGTCATGTATGTCCGTCTAGTGGGTTACCATTATAGGGCTGTTTAACAAAAATTTACTTAAAATACCTAGCTTCCATGAAAATTCGACAATAATGTTGATTTGCCTCCACATGTGGAGAAGTTGCTGGTTTCTCGTGAAGGGTAAGTTTTTACTGGTTAGAATACAGTTCTGGAATACTTGTAAGCTGAATCTGTCATCGTACATAACTGAAAAAATGGTGAGAAACAGCCTTAAACCGGATTATATAAACATAATACTTAAGAGTTGTTTTTGTCTTCTACTGCATTGCATTCTATCTCTAGGCTATTGACTTGAGACAGTTAATTGCATTGCATGTGGAGGCTGTGACAAAAAATCAACAATGAATAAGCTGAGAACTTCCATTAAACCTCTGTTTCATAGAAAAACATTGTTGGTTGCAACTTGCATCAGTAGTATGCAACTTGTAGTTGTTACTGGATCAATGTACTAATATCTTCTAGTCTATATTGTCGGTGAAACCTATTTATTGATTTATTGTACCAGGGCTTTCACTAGGTTTCAAAACCCAAGAGTCATGACTCTTGACCCCTAATTTCCAAGAGTCAAAATGACTCTTGACCCCAAAATTCCAAGAGTCAAAATACTTAATCAGTCGAAACGAAACCTTACTGTTAATGGAATGTCTTTAATTCTTATTATTAATTCTTATTATTAGTATTGTGTGTGAGTCATATATTAGCATGTACTGTATTATTGATGATCAACATCTTGTTATTTTTTGAGGACTTCCTCTCGACAATCAAGTGATCTACAGTACTATTGGTCTCCACATAATATGACAATGTAAACTTATTCTTACCAGGTACTAAATTAAAAATCTAACAGAAAACAATATTTGTTTCTTTAAAATTCCATAGGCTTGATATGCAATGTATTTTATATTTAACAGCTGAGATATCATTCTGAACAATGAATGGCATTATTTTAAACGTGTGTGTTGTGTTTAGTTACCAGAGAGTAGCCAATATTCAACCTAAAACCAACTTATCCGAAAATACGCGATATCCGAAATTGCGCTACTCGCGGTTATCACTGCCTTCGTACTACACAAAATTGGGTCATTTTCGAAATTTGTGCATCAAAACCCGTACTCTCGGGTCAAATGAAAGCCCTGACTGTACCTTAATATTGCTTCATTAATCACCAGGATTAATACTTTAATTAGCTATTCAGGGTCATAAATAATTATAATATTTTAACAGGGAGAGCAGTTTCTATGTACTATATATACAGGGGTTCCATTTGACTCAGGAGTAGGGGTTATGACCCTTGAAATTTCCAAAAAGCCATATTTTGGCCCTCAAGATGTGGCATTTTCACTTAAAATTATTGGTATTGGTATTTTGCTTATAAAATTGAACAAAACTGTCAAAATTGTCCAAATCATCAAAATGACTTCAGTTTCAGAAGCTTGTAAGTGGAACCCCTGAAGTCTATATAAAGTAAGATGTTAGTGTGCTGTGACTGTTGTACATGGCAGGATGTGTGATAATTGCTTGTTACTTCATTCATCAAAATATGTGAGTTAATTGAGTGTTCAATCTGTCAGACGAAGGAAACACTTTGGTTAGTTTAAGTTAACCTTTGATATGGTATAACTATTGTACACTTCTTGCTTATAGCTTGGAGAATTTGACACGATCCTGACCTTTATGCATGATTATATTACAAGGTTCTTGTGTTGAATATATTAATTTCTGCAAGCAAATCATTGTCATGCAATATCAGTGACAGTCCTTTAGATTTGTGTTGGTTAATACATGTATAACACTTTAAGCGTCTTGCGATACTTCCTGCTTATGGAAACATACAATCGGAATTATAAATATAGACAATATATCTGCTCTTAAATTATGCTATAAGAAGGTCAAGTATCGTGTCAAATGCTCCGTGCTATACACTACTTGCCTACATATATAGTAATGCTTATGTTGATCTACAGTGTGTCAGCTAAGGGTGGAATCCTACAGAATGGAGCTATGTTGAAGACTGCTATAAGAAGGCTATCCGGGTCCGCAGTTGGCGGGGTAAAATCTGCAGTGTGCTGTGTTTATTTATTAGTTTATTTTGCTCACAATGTCTCCTGACAACAGTGTATAAATCAACTATCTGATTTTCTGTTTATTTATAATAGCATCAATTTTGTGAAAAGTGTATCATTTATTTATTCTTTGCTTGTGTATGAAATTCTAGTTTTGTAATTCTGGTTGACTGCTAGGTAAATGTAAAAGCTTTAACTTAACTGATGTATTTTCATGATCATGCTAGTAAATTGTTTGCACATATATTATTACGTCTTGCATTGTTTACTCAGCTTTTACTATGATTTTTACACTTAGGAAATAAGTCTTCTAAAGTTCTTGTTGCAATTTGTTGTAAAGATACAAATGTACGGGTTCACGCTGCCGGTTGACATTTTTTGCTATTTCGATATTTTTAAGCCCAGAATATATGCTATACTTTGCGGAGTAGTACTTTAAATGGTCAGGACTTGCAAACGGCACATTTTTCGCTGAACCTACATTGATTAGGTATAAAATAGATATTTACACATGTATACTTAACATGTACACTCATGTAATATGCAGTTACAGTGAGATATCGGTGTTAAAACAGGTTTTTTACCATGGTCCCTTTGAAAACTTATACTGAGCTAGGGTGAATAAACAATCAAAATATAATGTAAAATCAGTATCTTTCGAGGGAGTTGAATTTTCGTTGTTAAACTCGTCCACAAAATCTAATGCCCACAATTTATCCAACTCTCAAATACTAAGCATGGATTTATCCTTCCATGTTTTGTAATCCACAAATAAACAACCCCACAAAATTGGATTTTTATCAAAATTCACGAAATTTAATACCTTTGAAAATATATGAGTTTACAGTAGTTTAAAAAATTGGTTGCTAAGGTAAACATCTGTTGTCAGGATGAAACCAGGAAGTAACTCACTTAGAATGTACTTTCATGTTGTAGTCAGTAACCAGCAACCACTACCAATGTTCTAACATTACAGATTTCTCTATTTTTGGGTTCTAGGGCTTCTACTTTGTAGTCTGTAGATAAAAAGGAATTAATTGATTCTGATAAGACGGGTATTTTAAAAGATGTAATGAGCAGTGTGAGGCCTATCAATGCTGTATTTAGCAGTGTGAGGCCTATCAGTGCTGTATTTAGCAGTGTGAGGCCTATCAGTGCTGTATTTAGCAGTGTGACACCTATCAGTGCTGTTTTTAGCAGTGTGACGCCTATCAATGCTGTATTTAGCCGTATGAGGCCTATCAGTGCTGTATTTAGCAGTGTCGGCCTATCAGTGCTGTAATTAGCAGTGTGAGGCCTATCAGTGCTGTATTTAGCAGTGTGAGGCATCAGTGCTGTATTTAGCAGTGTGAGGCCTATCACTGCTGTATTTAGCAGTGTGAGGCCTATCAGTGCTGTATTTAGCAGTGTGAGGCCTATCAGTGCTGTATTTAGCAGGGTGAGGCCTATCAGTGCTGTATTTAGCAGTGTGAGGCCTATCAGTGCTGTATTTAGCAGGGTGAGGCCTATCAGTAGGGCTGTAGACATCACGCCATTAGTTAATTAAATACCCGTATTATACAGAACTTTATATAATTAGTTCCTAGTATTAAAAGTTTGTGAAGACACATTTTAACTCCCCCCCCCCCATTTTAAATACTTGTATTATACATTTAGTTCCTCTAAGAGGTTTGGGAAAGCACCTTTTAACTTCCCCCAATTTCCCACAGCTGACATTTCAGTATTAATATACATATAGAAATACCTGTATTAAAAAACTGATTTAAACAAAAACTTGTTTTAACCGGTGATGTTTAGTATCATTTCACACAATGTGACATAAATAATGGTGTAAGTTTGTACTTCCAATATTTCATAGTAACTTACATTTATGGTGTCTCCCACTCCACCTCAGTCTAAGACTCTAACATTTTGAAACCTTTCAACCCATTTACCCTTTTACCTACCCTCTTGTGATCACTTACCACCACATATAAACCAAACCTCTGTACAACTTATTGGGATACTATACAATTCAAATTGTATGACTTATTGTGATTGAAACATTCGGTGATTTCCTATCACTGTACGACTTATTGCAAGACTAAAACAATTCAATGTGTACTCCTTATTGTGATACACTGTGCTTACACTTGGTTTCTTTGAACACCTGGATTATTTGGGTTACTTTAATATAGATTGTTAATGAGTCACATAAATGTCAAAACGTGTGATTTAGTTTTTGTGTTTTGATAATGTGAAAATCACCGGTTCTGTCTTCATCAGTAAATACAGTCACTCTTCATGTTGAAAATATCTTCATACTTGACCTATAAGGCTTCAGTGTGATGGATGGCATTCTTATACGACCTGTCTCCAGTGAGCTTGGTAGTTAATGTGCTAGTCTGTCTTGTACCCTCATGGCGATGGATAACATCAGGAATGAGGTGTCGAGAGTCAGGTTAATATATAATTCGGAAAAACTTGTTTCACAATTGACCTGAAAAAATTAGTATAAATGTGCTAGTTACCTGGATTTGATACATTTTATCATCATTTACTCCACATGTGGAGAAGTTGCCAAGTTGCCAGTTGCTTGCGGAAGAGTTGGTTAGTACTGGTTCAAGTAAATTCCAGGAAAACTTGTTAGGGTCCACTTGCCCATGCCATCCACACTGTTGTAAAAGTTGCTAAATTAAAATGTAGCATAAACTGTAAAATCATTAATATTTGTGCGGCATTTAATTTTGTGGATCACCCCAACCACGAAATTAAATCCCAAATGAATAATTATACCAATAAATATGTCAAGTTTACAGTTGCTGTCATACTTGCTTTCAAGATCAGTCAGGTATAAGACTGGACTTTGTTGGAAGTTTACTTGCATATTTCAACAAAACAATTGTTATTTCTGTTTGATTTTTGAATGATGTCTGATAATTTGTGTAAATTTTCCCATGCCAGTTTTATTGAAATTAGAAATCCTTGAAATTACGTCCCCACAAAATTGTCTTTTTCACCAAAATCACGAAATTTTGTCCCATTGAAAATAAATAATTTTACAGTATCTTAATAGAACAAAATGAATGAATGAATCATTTTCAATGATTTAGCTTATATATATATATACTTTTAAACTGTCATCATGGACTTTCTTGTTGTAATCATGCATTTTACAATTTTAATTATATGTATAAATGCTTTATAGAGAATTAGAACTACATTTACAACATCACTGACATAGATATCTAGCTAGATAAAATACTATGTGCAGGCCACCCGTTATTTATTTTTAGGTTTATGGGGTTGTTGTTAAAGATTTTGGTGTCAGGAGGGATTCTAAAATAAAAGAGGCCATTTTAGATGGGCCTTAGGTTGCTATCAGGAGTTCAACTTGCTTCTGAATCTGAAGGGTCATTTTAATACTTTTCATCTTTTGACTAAAATTTACCATTTTATAGCTAAAATGCACATGATATTAAGAGAAAATGACTCTTTAAACCAAAATCTTGAGGGTCAAAATGTGGCTTTTTGGAAATTTTAAGGGTCAAAACCCCTACTCCTTAGTCAAATGGAACCTCTGGTTGCTATAACATGGCAGAACTGCAGATGAGTGACCTAGAGCCCCCACTACAAAATTTTCAAAAAATTCTCATAAACCTAAAAATAAAAAAGAGTGGCCTTTAACTATAGATTTCTGTCTGTATGTGTATGTACTGATGCATGAATACAGCTTAATGTGTCTTGATGTACTGGTATATATTCTACCATATATAGTCTAATTGACATGTTTTACTTGCATGTTTTCTGTCCTAAATGTTAAATCATTCATCGAGGTAAAGAGATGGGATAATTTATCACACAGCGGTAGATCCATCTTATACTTCAATATTTGTTACATTTTGTGTACATCTTGCTTTTTCGTAAATTATGTTGACGAAAATAATTCAGGGCATTGAAGACAGGGCTCCCATGTGTTTTACCGTATACAACCTTCATTTTGAGCAAATAAAAATGCTGATATAAATTGCAGGGGTTCCACTTGTTTCTGAATTGTAACGGTCACTTTGATACTTTTGACTAAATTTTACCATTTTATAGGCGAAATATATAAACTAAAATAACAAAATATAACTATCATTTTAAGAGAAAATAACCCTTCAAACCAAATCTGGAGGGTATAAGTGTGGCTTTTTCCTACTGGTGAGCTTTGAAGGGTTGCTTCAGGAATTTGGTCGCCCCAGTGTTGTGGGTGGCTTAAGGTAGTGTCATTATCACTGAAGTCTAGTCCATTTGGGACTTCAAATGTTTGCCCCTCCCCCGAAAGAAAAGCGTAAAAAAACTGTGTAATTCATAAACACAACTGATGCAACCAACTGGGTCTCATTGAGAGGTGGCTGCAGGGGTCCTACAGTTCCAGAAATCCGCAGTATTGCTATATTAGAAAGAAGGAAATTTTCTGTAGAAAATAAAAGTTATTTGATGAAAAAATTCCAAGAATTGACCAAAGTTATGGTCATTTGTAGTTCCATAATCTGAAATTTAAAAATAGAATGATGTTTGAAACCACCTTAAGGTGTAGGGATGTTGATGGCACCTGAAACAGATTTGCGACTTGTTTTCAGGATTAGGCATCCAAACCAGACTTGCATCTTATTTTCAGCAGACATGGAGTCGATTACTTTGAAAAGTAATCGATTATTAATCGATTATTTCGACATTTTTGGATAATCGATTAATAATCGATTAACTGACAAATTGTTGTTAATCGATTAAATTATTAATCGTTAATTGAAGTAATCGCATGATTAACGATTACTTTTCAAAGACACAGAACAAAACAAAGTTAAAGGACATGTTTATAAAACAGTTACAATGTGTCTATCTAATACTAAGCAGACATATCAATTAGACACACAAAATATATTCAACTAGTGGGTACTGTGTTCAAGAGACAAATGGTTTTCTTTACATGAATAAAGTTCAAATATATATGTTATAATTAATCATCATCAGGCGTTCAAAAGTTATGTCACCAAGCCTTAATCCAAGGTACGTTTTCTGGATATATAAAATGACTCTAAGCAGCCAAACTAATCTGCTCTGGGTTTAAGTAATAACTGATACAGAACTTAACTATTTGTTATAGTAAGAAATTGTTCAACACTTTTGACATTTAAGCAAAATAAGTATACTTGTTTAAATACTATTAACTGAACATCTAAAATTCTTGGTTACAACGGCTTACAGTAATTATGTGATTCACCCAAGGTTAAAACAGATCAATGTATGACAAGTCTTAAAATCCCTTAAATTTTTTTATTGAAAAAAGTAGGGTAAACTATAACTATCCTGGTGCTTCTTGAACAATAGAGTGACACTTAACCCACATCAATTAGTTTAACTAACAATACAAATGTTTGCCCCAGGCAAGATACATGCAGCTCTGAGCTTGAAATAGGGTACACTTAAATAGGTGTGAATTGTGCATCATGAAGTGTAATATTATAACACACAGTCATGTTTTAAACATGATGTAATGTTTGTTATCTATATATTTTTACAAATATTTCATTGCACAAAATGCCTGTTTAAAGCTTATTACATAGTATTACTTACATTTATTACTATGTCTATAGACTTAATAAATATTAAATCAATATTATTGACTGATAATTCACTGAAAATATAATTAATTATATTTAGTTTTGGTAGTTATTATCATTGTGTTTTTGTAACTGAAAACATATTTTCTGCTGAGCATTCTCATAAATAAATACAAAGTAATCAAAAAGTAATCGTAAAGTAATCATGATTACAGCCTTTTTTTCATCATTAATCGATTAAATTATTAATCATTAATCAGAAAAATCCATGATTACTGATTAATGATGATTACTTGAAAAAAGTAATCGATTATTAATCATCATGATTACTTTAATCGATTACTCCATGTCTGATTTTCAGGTTTGGGCATTATGCCTCAGTAGAACCCAGTGTGGCTGTGATTGTAGGTTATTAAATAAAGGGAGACAAACGGCCAACTCCACCCAAATGTGCCCATGTTAAACGTCAGTTTTTACATGTAATGAAACATCATAATACCTGGCTACTCAGCCGTATATTACCTAAATTGAATTATTATTAGAAGTGTCCCACGCTTCATTGATCCAGTTTACGAGTTATATATAAGATTGTATCTGACTTTATAAGTTTTGATGGCATTTACCAATCAGTACTCGAAGTTTAACTGGGCGGGGTCCTACGCTTGTATGATATCTGTATTTACTATTAGTCAAACAACGATCATTGTGTATACTGCCGATGTCTTGTATGTATGTACCTATATTGGACCATATGTACCTATAATGGGCGATAGTAAACAACGGTATTCTAGTTGAATATTGTGTATTTGGATTTAACTGTGATAAATTCTGATTCACAATTATGAGGGAAGTTTTATCCATCTATCAAAAGGCATGTACATGTTTGTAATTAGATTTTATTGATAATTTAACAAAAATTAATTGAAAACTTAATTGATAACTAATCTCTCTACTTGACCTTTATTTTCTCCTCGCTTTAATTAAGGTGGCTCGGGACTTTCCGAGCTCGAAATCAAAAGTTGACATATTTACTTGAAACTTAGTACGGACGTATATCATACCCATCTGCGTTGTGTGGTAACGTTTTGTTACGATGACGTCACATGACGTCGCTATTTGGCGCTGTTTTTTTACCTAGCCCTAGACTCATACCGTACATTGATTATGCCTACATAACTTTTTCATTAATTCGCCGATTTTAAATTTGTAAATTGAGTCTTTATGCTCGATAAATTATCGTTCTGCTTATATGTTTTAATTATACTTCATCAACCATTAATAAATAGTGTAGTCGGAAATCGCGCAAAAGACGTCAGAAACGTCAACAAAATACTACTTGATTTTTCGTGTTTTCCCTTAAATATCTAAAATATCTGACGGTAACTTTTTTTTAAAACTTCACAGTATGTTGCTCTGGATACGAAGAACAGATTAATTAATAAAAAAGGATAGGTCGCCGCGCAAGATTTTTCAGTAAGTAACTTTTAAATACTGTCGTCGTCCTTAAAAACTTGACGACGCTGCGTTTTTCTTATTTAACTACTTATCAACTACCTGTAGTCAACTAGGGGATATTTGTAGTGTATGAGTTACGGGTTCGACTGCCTCAATTCCGACAATTCTTCTCTCTGTCAGAACATCGCGAGTAAACATTTACATTGTTTATTGGTTACAAAAATGACCCGTAAAACACGAGCCTGTCCAGTTTACCTCCGATACTGAATCCAGAAATAGTCAGAAACATGCTCAATTCAAATAAGGTAGACTTTACAAATTATTGCAATTACCCATTCAATTTCCATATTGTATACTAATAACTTATTATTTGGTATACTGTAAGTTGGCATGTTTGACATACTTCAAGAAATATATATTTCGGCAATGGAACCAATTAACCGATCAGGATATTTAGTGTCGCTGTCCCACAGATCGTAACTAAAACATTTTCATAATTATCTTAACAGTCAGCATATCAACAGTTCAAATTAGAATGATATGTCAGTTTCACACCGGATTAACGAGGGTTATGTCTAATTTAGTTCGATGTAGTTATGGTGTATTTACGTTGCCTGACGGTAATGTCCGGCAGACCCCGTCAAAGCTCGGTGTGATCCAAGTTGTCACCGGTATATTGATATTGCTCCCGGCGATTCCCGGTGTTTCTCGGTGTTTCTCGGTTCAGTCCCTGGTACCTCCCGGTGGAACGAAGCCAGTTTAACGTGGTGATCCGGTATATTTTATTAACAAAATACATTCTCATATTACTGATGTATCTCCGGTCTGAAAGAATTAATTGCGAGTAGCTAGATTTATTCCCGCTTTACTACAATGTATTTACGGTGCGTGTGGTGTAATCCCGGTGTATCCCGGTTAAAAAAAGTGGTCCAGGTTGTCGCCGGTGTTGTCGCGATGCTCGCCGTCATCGTCCCGTCATACCATGGTTGTGCGTCGGTGACGCACAGGTGTAACCCGCTGGTCAATGTAAGCGATCTATAAACCATATTCAATAAGTTGCGTATATTTCGAGGTAGTGGTATGATCCACTCAGAGGGTGTGTATGAGAGAGTGATAATTGTATCAGCTAGCTAGGATATGCACTGGCTACTTTACATGATCGACATCCCGGATTGTTAGGAAAAGTTCCCAATAATCTGTAGTAACCCGTAGTGTCTACTTGGTCTCGATGGGGGCATTATAACTACTAAAGGTATAGAGCAGAGCATTTGACACGATCCTTAACCGTGGTGAAATCGGGACCCACCTGCCCTAACTGTCGATGTAACGTCATATTCCAGGGCTAAACGGGGATATCACTCCCGGTGTCTGACGGTTGTATGAAACAGTTTTAATTTATCGGGGCTGTTAGCCAGTCCATCGGGGTTTATCATGGATCGCTTTAGATTTTTAAGTCGGATGTCAGCTCCAGTCTGTGATGGTGTCTTGTTAGTAACTGTCTATATTACCCCAATCACACGAGAGTCGGAATGAACCGGAATGCCATAGCAATTTGAGGTACATCCTTGTATGTTCGAAATGTATTCTGTCTGCATTCCGAGTGTATTCCATATATTCGGGTCAATTTAAATGTTTTCGCATGATCTTAAACCTATTTCGTTAGAAATAAATTACCTATTAAACTGAAAAAAATAGACTATTTTTTAAAATCTGTGTATATACCCGGTATTCTTCTAGTCCTGATTACACGGCGTCGGATCGAGCCGGAATGCCGTCAGAACAAAAAAGTCGAGGTGTATTCCTTCATGATCTAAGTGCATTCTAAACATTATGTCTGCATTCTGAGTGCATTTGTAGTGCATTCGATATATTCCGGCACATTCCTGCGGCCACTTCGAATGTTTTGGGCATGTTCAAAACTTTCGAGATGCATTCGAGGTCGGATGAAATATCGAACGGCTTTCGAAGTGTTTTATGGCATTATTTGACTGTATTTGTAACATTACTTAAAATCAGTATATGTACTGTTATTAAACATACTTCCGGTGCGAAAGCCCGTGTAAAACGATCCAATGAGTGTGTGTACCGTATTGTGAAAACATATGCGTGCACATTTTCCGCTATCATTCCAGGCGGATTCAAAGTGTATTCTTGTTATATTCGAATTTTGTTTAAATTGTATTCTAATTGTCTTCGTATGTCTAATTTCCCGAAACGAAGTGGGGGTTATAGGAATGGTCTCCGTCCGTCCACCCGTCCGTCCATCCGTCCGTAACAAAACTTTTTAACGCCAGGGCCGAATTGCATGAAACTCATAAATAGCAACTGTGTAATTGATAAAGACGACGCATATCGCACTATCATCATCGTACCATGTACGGTCGTGTTTTTGTTATAGATGTTACGATATTTTAATGCCGACAGTATTTCAAAGTTATATACTGAAAAATCTTGCGCGGCGACCTATCCTTTTTTATTAATTAATCTGTTCTTCGTATCCAGAGCATCATACTGTGAAGTTTAAAAAAAAAAGTTACCGTCAGGTTTTTTAGATATTAAAGGGAATAGGCGATAAATCAAGTAGTAATTTGTTGACGTTTTGGACGTCTTTTGCGCGATTTTTGTATACAATATTTATTTTTGGTTAATCAAGTGAAATAAAAACATATAATCAGAACGATAATTTATCGAGCGTTAATACTCATTTTACAAATTAAAATCGGCGAATAAATTAAAAAGTTATGTAGTTATAATCAATGTACGGTATGATTCTGTCACTGGGTCCAAAAACGGCGCCAAATAGCGACGTCATGTGACGTCATCGTAACAAAACGTTACCACGCAACGCAGATGGGTATGATATACGTCCGTACTAAGTTTCAAGTAAATATGTCAACTTTTGATTTCGAGCTCGGAAAGTCCCGAGCCACCTTAAATGGTTGATTGTTTTATATATTTTATCTTTTGTTTTGTTTTGACTTTCTCACACTTTTTGAATTTATGTGTAGAAACTAATGTTTAATTAAAAGTACATTTTTGTAAATGTTAATTTTGATCTTGTACGAAATGACATGTAAATTTTTTTTTTTTGACGCAAGGTTATGAAACTCGCACTTTGTTTGAAAATCTGTCTCAATGCTCTGTTTTCGATTGGTTATTTCCGAGTACACATTTGGAACTGACCAATGAGAAAGCAGCATTCTCAAATGTGAAATAACAGAAATTAATAAAAAAAAATTACATATTTTTTAATGGGGTAGCTTCAAGTTCTGAGATTTTGTCAGTTCTGGATATCACTTGGCTTATGGTCAAAGAAAATTATTAATTGAAAAAAAATGATGGGCTTTGAATTCAACTGTTTTATAAGGTACGAAGTTCTGCTTATGAGCTATGACTTATCAGTAAACTTTTATGTGAAAAATAAATGATGTGCCAGGTATGTTGTTGTTAATGACAACACAGATTTCGTTGTTTATTCTACCTGTATTTCAAGAATTCTGCTCTTTCTTGTTTGTTTTGTATGATAAAACAACGTTACAGGATGTTTGGTTTGCTTAAAAAATGGTCTTCATTGTTTCAGATTCTGTCAGGATTTGATAATCAGGCCTAGACACTAACTATTTTGGCCACTGGTCCGACTGGGCATAAGCGCCAAATTTGTAAATAGGACAGTTACTGGTCCTCCAGAATTTTCACTGGTCCTTCTGGATTTTCACTGGTCTGGGACCAGCGGACCAGTGTTAGTCTCGAGCCCTGATAATTGTTTGAGTATATTATATTAAACCTGTATCAATCGGTCAACCATTGTGTACATCTTACTAGTATATGGCTGATTATAGCCAATGGATCTTGTATTCAGGAGTATTTATTATGATAATAGTTGATTATGATTTCATAATGTTGGCTGCATAAAACAGGTGATTGCCTTAATTGAGGGAATCATTAACATGGGTTTTGCTGTATTTAAAGATTTTTGTAACCATTTTAAACCTGTCTGATTAAGCAGCCCTTCAAAGTTATATGTAGTAAACTGGGGTTCCATTTGACTCGGGAGTAGGGGTTTTGACCCTTGAAACTCCCAAAAAGGCTCCATTTGACCCTCAAGATTTTGGTTTCAAGGGTCATTTTCTCTTTAAGTCATGGATTCTTTACCTATAAAATGGTAAAATTTAGTCAAAAGTATCTAAATGACCCATCTGATTCAGAAGCTAGTGGAACTTCTGAGTAAAAATGGCTGCTTGAACAAATGTGTGCCTTGTTTAATACATGCATATTTAATATAAAACAGACTGATTTAGATTTTATAGTATTGGCTGCTAGGTAAAGGAGACCACTAACCCAGGGTTGATTGTATTGGTTATATTGTGGTTTTAGAATTATTTCTGTCCTCAGCCCAAGTTTCAACTGTTTTAAAGATGATATTTTTACTGTCTTCAGGGAGGTGCCATGCCGAATTCATTTCATTCCAAGGCCGAGATTGAGGAGGCGATAGATTCTGTGAAGAAAGAAATACGTAAAGAGATGAAGATTAAGGAGGGAGCGGAACGTCTTCGTGAGGCGACAAATGACAAAAAGAGTTTAAATCATATTCAAAGTATAGTGAAAAAAGCAAACAATAGACTGCAGGAGTTACAGCAGGAGTTGAATGAACTTAGTACATACTTGCTTGTCTCAAACAGTCTCGGTGGTGACATCATTGATGGTGAGTGGCAGTAATTATAATAATAACGTCTTTATTTTCTGTTGATAACATAATTGGAAAACTAATTTTCATTACAGTCCACATTAATGGTGATATGATTACGCTTTTCTTCATTATGCTTTTAATTGAATAATCTGCATTTTTCTGATGAGTTACGATTGAGTACAAGTCTACCCTATCTCCATACTCATTATTGGATAATATGTGTCAGGCTGTCCTTTTTGTTTGTGGTAACACTACCTACCCATTGAAATGGCCCCCTACCCAATTTTTTTCAGCCCATTTCCTTATATATAGCTACACTGCCCACCAAAAATAAGTACACAGATGTTAAATCCCTATTTACTTGTCTGTATAATAACACTATTTGCTAAACAGTAAAACAACACTATTTTTGAAGAAAAGGAATATTATTGTTTATTAAATGTAAAGACCATACATTATTTGGTACCCTGTGTGTTAAACGTAAAATTTCTTTGTGCCCCTTGAATGGTAACTTTGGCACAAAAAAATGAAAAATTCAACCTTTTGGGTCACATGGTTATTTTATTTCAGAACATCTTCATCTTTATTTCTATATCATTTTGTACTCATATAGTAACTGTAGTTTCAGAAACTAGTATAATTGGGACCGTCTGATATACAGATACTGTTTAATTTAACCAAGTCTAATTTTGGCAACAATTATTTACTGTATACTTATTTTTGGTGGGCACTGTATATCAACCCAATTGTTTTTACAGGTTTCCCAATAAAAATATTTCTATACAAAAAATAAAATTCGACCTACCTACCCCAATTTTAAGTTACTCAAGGAATTTTTGTTCCTAGCTGAAGTATTATTGTGCCCCCCTCCCCCCTCTTAATACTGAACCCCCAAACAATCACTTCCCCAAAATAACAAGAAAAACTCATTGATGTTGATATTTTGTCATAGAACTAGAAGTGAGTGATTGTACAAAAAGTTATATCATTAGATTATGTTATTTCTTAGAATGATATGCGTTTGTTTTGCGTGCCAAGAATTTGACCATCCCGGTTGTTATGTAAACTAGACAATTGTTCTTTTCTTGTCGTAAATTAGAAGATGTTTTTGTGTGCTAACTGAAAGATGTTTATCTACGATCTAGTCATGTTTTATTATCTATAATCTAGCTTTGTTTTCACCTGTCATATGAGTCAAACAATATGTAGTAAGCAAAAGATGGGAGCCGATAATTCTGATTCACTGAATAATCTTATTTGAGAATGTTTTTAGCAACTTGTCAATATTGGCACCCTGAGTTCTAAGCTGTAAAAGTTGGTGACAGTTTGTCGGTGATGTTGACTCACACTTCCTGTCCCTTTTGTGAGCTCATTAGGGGTGCCTGCGACCCCTTGTACCTGGCGTGTTATTTCTCACATCTCTATATTGTGGGCAACAATGTAATCTCCAACTGAAGAGTCTCGACTAACATTTTAAGTGTTTGCTTGTACTGTTTTTGAGGTCACATGATTTGTCAACAATCTATCTTATTTGAGTTATCGCTGACTAAAACTGTCATTTGAAATGTATGTTTGAAGAAGCAATAAATGCTGCTTTATGAAGATGAATTCTTGTAGATAGGTGTTGGATAGTGTTTACATGACCCTATTCACCTTATGTGTGTGGTTAAGGCCCTTTCACACCGCTCACTATTTAGTCAGTGAATCAGTTTTTATGAAAAATCAAGTTTATGTTTTCAATAACAGAAATAAGCTATGATGACTAACTGGTTAACTTATTTGTTTTGATTTTGGTGGGTTTATGATGTGGTTTTAAGATTAGATCATGTATGAATAACTAGTTAAGTTCTGTAAGTCAACGTTAGTAATCGTTAGTAATCGTGCTGATTTTGTTTCTCATTAAAATCACGCTCGTGTAAAATTGTCTTGATAAAAAAATTCCCTTGTGGTCAATTATATACTGATAAATGAGGGTTTTTGCCTTTTATCATAAAAATAAAATATGACATTAATTTTGAGGTGATTTCTAATATATAGTTGTCCTACATTGTACTGAATTGTCCCTGTTTCTTATTGAAATGAGTTAATTTGGTGGAAACTTTTGTGATTGACTTGGGTAATGGGTCAGTGGTGTGTAAGTGTACTTGATCTAGCTTTGTTGCGTCACGTTACATGCACCCTGATCATAAGTTTGTGCACCCGACCAATTTGGGAAGGGTAGTGTACCTGTGAGTACCCATTGAGTAACACAGTCTGTGAATTTAGGATTTTAAACTACTTGCCCAAATCGGCAAAACTAGTTTGTTTTCCTTTGTACTCAATGCATAATTACTGCAGAAGTTACTTGCCTGAATTAACAATTTCTTGTCCTGGACAACCAGAAAAGAGCTAGGTTCGCAGACTGCTCTGAGTTGGTAAAATTAAGAGCTTTTGCCATCAAATTGGGAAGTGTTTTAAAGCTGCCATTTAAACTCTGGTACAGTAGGAGTTGTGCATACCTAGACAACATCTCCTTCTGTAGGATATTACACACAAGAGCCTCATCGATAGCGTAGTGGTAGATCGTCCCCTTCAAGTGCAGGAGGTACCGGGTGGATCCCAGGCCGTGTCAAACCAAAGACAAAATAAAAATGGTATCAGTATTTCCCTTGCTAGATGCTCAGTTTAAGTGGGAGTCTGGCTTCTTTTCTCTCATACCCTCGTGGCGATGGATAACATCAGGAATGAGGTGTCGAGAGTGATTAATATAAGCTGGAAATATTTTGTTTCACAATTGACCTAAAATAAATTAGTATAAACTATAACAGTCGAGTGTCAACAACTGCGATTAGGTTGTTGTTGAGATACAACTTGTGTAAGTAAGGTGTAGTTGTGTCTTTGTACCGTTGAGATTTTTTCTACAGCTACCAAAGATTGCTTAATGATAATAATATTATTGTCTGCATGTACACAAAAACTGGACTAGAGCGGTCTTCCCTACCAACTAATTGTGTAGATAAAATCCATTCTGATTGTATCATTGTGAATTTATATTCAACTTGCAATTGAGGAGAAAAAGATACGTATTGTTATTGTGAAACTTTACCTATACCTGGTTGCAGCTAACAGTTCTAAAAGAAGAATAAAAAAACTTCAAAAAAAGTCAACCGCCTACATACGTACAAACAATAGAATTTTTTTTATTTTCCAAAATGTTAGGAATTTGTTGCAGTATATTTCTGGAGAGGATGTTAACACCTTGAGATCTCGGAGCATTATTACGTAATCAGTAATTTGATCCACCGGATAAGCAAGGCTGAGAAACCCACCTTCATGTGAGACATTCTCATCAACATATGATTCAGTTTAACACCCATTTCTGATTGAAATAAAAATATTTGTAAAAACTTTCCTAAATATCACCTATTCTGTGCCTAGGTTGATTAATAACTATAAGTTGATTATTAACCGTTGTAAAAAAAATCATCATAATTGATTGACGCCTACATTACATGAGTAATATTTTAATCTTTAACTGATGTTCCCACTATATATACCTACCAAGTTGTTGATAACTTTTTTCCATGCTTTATGAAGTATGAAATTATTGTTTTTGATGTAAATATTTTATTGCTGACATACTTAAATAAGTATAAGAGCAGTGTTATAAGTGTTTTGTGACTGGTCCGTGAAATGTACATTTCAGTTTGATGAATTAGCCGGTGAAGGTTATGGTCTAATTGATAAACAATAATTCAGTTTTAAACAGTTAGTTTCAAGGCCTAGAAGGACATCCATTTGAGGGGTTCCATTTGACTGGGGAGTTTGGGTTTTGACTCTTGAAATTTCCAAAAAGCCTCATTTTGACCCTCAAGATTTCGGTTTGAAGGATCATTTTATCCAGAGACAAAAAATTCTATTTGAGGCATTTTTTCTCCAAAAACGTGCTTATTTTGGTAATTTTCTCAAATTTTCACCGAGGCAAGCACCTTGGTGTGCCTCAACGTGGCTACGGGCCTGAGACTGAATTGGTTTCTACATGTTGTTGGAAAACAAAATAATCTTTCACACCATATAGGCTGGTCTTGTGACAATGTTCACTTCATTTTGTTTATAAAGCTATCCTGTTATCTAGTTATCTGAAGATAATGTTGACAATAATTGTGTCCACTAGCTGTACTCAACCTCCCCAGCTGTACTAGTACAATACTCAAGTACTCTCTAATTTATTAGTATACCCTACTTGAAATACCCACACTTCAAGTATCAAAGATGTCATTGAAATGTGATAAATTCAGGTATTGTTATTATCTGAGGAATGTTTGATTCTCTATTCCATGTCATGTACAATACAGGATAGTGATTTTAATTTCAATGCATAATCAATTTTGTATTACAATTGACTGACCCGTGACCATTTATCCAGCCTACTCTCGGGTCAGATACTTTCCCAAAAAAAATCAGATGATTTCAAATTCATATTGTGTGATAACCTGGCAATCCAGGTTTGATTCTTGTTACAGCAGGTCATAAGAAAACTTTCACATCAATGTTGATTTTCCTTCCCATGTGCAGAAGTTGCTGGACTATAGATAGAAGCTGACCTTTGAGCAGGGCTCGACACTAACACTGGTCCGCTGGTCCGAGACCAGTGAAAATCCAGAAGGACCAGTGAAAATTCTGGAGGACCAGTAACTGTCCTATTTACAAATTGGGCGCTTTTGCCCTGTCGGACCAGTGGCCAAAATAGTTAGTGTTTTGGCCTGCTGAGCCGTAACCTTTAAGTATCCACTACATAAAGTCTATAGCTAAAAGTGCAGTCACGGCTCAATACTCGTTTTCGATCTATAATTTGACCCAGAGCAGTCTCCTCATGACAATAGTGTCAGAAGGACAGCAAACCAATAATAAACAGGCCAACTGCACTCTTAGAGCACAGGTTGTCACTAGTTGTTTAAAACCTAACAAAATTCATTGGGTATAGATGGTTCAGTTAATTACCAATTAATAACGGTCCAAGTGACCCTATCTCCTTCACTGGTTTCAAGCCAGCTCACTTTACACTATCAGTCTTTATCTACATGTATTGTATTTCTATGTTGAGGCCACTTGAATCTAAACAACCTAAATTAGAGGGGAGGTGGTCAAGCGAATGTGTTTGTGTGGTCAGGTATGGTGTTTAACGGAGCTTGTAACTTCCCTTACATGTTCTTAATTGTCTAGCTTCGGCCTGAAGGGGGATTTTAGTTTCAAACTTTGTGTTGGGGACACTAATTGGTAAACTCCACTATCAATTTGTTACTTTAGCTAAAGGGGTCAAATGATGAAATCTTACTATTGTGGTTAGTTCCCCCTGTGACTCAGTATCTAAAATCTGTGTCCCTGAATACTAATTTCTTAATTGTCTTCAAACAATTTGGTGTGTATTCGTTGATGATACTTTGGAGTGATCTGATAGTCCATGATAGAATTTCGTGTACAAAAATCCTGAAAAAAAAAGATATTTTTTCCGCCCGAATTTCGGCATCAAAAATCCTGCTTCTTGGTTTTGGTACAAAACTGTACTAACTCAACTATGGTCAAGAAGTAGTTAAACCAGTTCTGCTCTGAATTCTGGATATTAATGTTTAGTTTTTGTTACAAGCGGTTTAGTTTTGTAATGAGTCATCATGGGGAAGTATTAAATTGTCCCAATACTGAAATTGAATATTCAAAACATTCAATGCTTTCGTATTCTATCTCCGTGAACTGTTGTTGTGGGTTTGAAACATTATCTGTATGTATTGGGTTTAACGTATTGTTTGAAATTAGTGGATGTTTCCTTGCATGATATTTTGGCATAATTAATATTATAATGAGTTAAACTGTAACACATACCATTCAAATCCTTGAAAAGTTATCCATTAGGAAATAACATTAAAATGATAGAATGCCATTATAAAAATGGATGCATTGCAGTTTTTGAACTTGGGTGTTGATATTTTGAGGGTTGACACAAACTTGTTGTAAATGGTAAATGCATATAATTTATTATCATTTATAAATAAAATGTAAATGATGCACTTTTAACTGAGCATAAATTTTATGATAATTAAACTGTAGCCGTAAAAAATCATTGATGATTCTGCTTCTAATATTAGTCCTCCTGTAGCCTGATTTCAGCTTTATTGACTTCAAATCTTTGGAGCAAAAATGTTCTATTACTTTTGAATCACTTATAAAGTATTGTTTTGCAAGGCTACTAGGGTAGAGTAAATTATGCTTCTCTAACAGACAAATTAGATTTTAAAAAATTTCTATAAACTAACTGTTTTATCCCTTGGCCTAAACTTAACCAGACAAATATTTATAGTGTTGCTGGTTAATTTTGTATTTCAAATTGTTCCAGGAAAACATCTGTTATAAGATGATAATGATCTATTATCTTATATAATCTCTCCTGTGAAAAATATACACCAGGCCATCCTTAAAATATTGTTTGTTTAGCATAACCTACCTAGCAACATCTTGGTGAAAAGGCAGGTCATTAATAAGCATTGCTTTTGTCATTTATTGTTTATTGTCATATTTAAGTGCTTTAAACAACTTCCACTTAGGCACCTGAACATCTTTGAATAAGGGTCGTTTGTGTAGTTTGGTTGTCTGAATAAGTAGGGTAATGTAACGTTGAGCAAATAATTTTTTCATTGCGGCCATACTAAAATATTTTGGTTATAAATTATCAGCATTCTCTACCATTGTTAACCATTAGTCATTATGACATTTGATGATTGTAAATTGGGGGAATTTTTCAATCGTGAAGTCAATAGAAAAATTAATGTATTTATACAGTTTTGTATTACTGTGAAGCCACCATCAGTTTTGAATTAGTTGAAAAGTATTATAAATGGCGATGTCCATGAATGTGGTCTGGAGTTTTCTCGAAATTTCTTAAAACCTATCTGACTTCTACAGTGCCTGAAGCCTCGAAAGACACAAATAAACAACAGAGTCAATAAACAAAAGACAAAAGAGATGCCAGAAGGTCTCTGATATTCTGACTGAATCTGATTGAAATTTTATTTGTAAATCAGCTTATCCCATAATCAAAGTGTTACGTGAAATGTTATAATTTTCTGCAGGCTATCAGAAATAACTTGGATGAGTATATGATGAGTTTGTTATGTATTTTGTACAGGGATATATTGATGTAAATAGATGTATGATTTATATATGTTTGTTGACTTACTTCAGATGAGTCATTGACCTGTATATTTTACATGAAATTACATCATCACTGGTTCAATAGTCACTCAATATAAACAACATTGTCATAGTAAACTGTATATTTCTAAATTATTGCAAGGTCAACAAGAATTTGCACAAGTTTAAGTGCTGTTTTCCAAAACAAATACCGGCCTCAACAAATATTTTTAAAAGCACTCATCCTGCAATATAGACAAAGAAGAAAACCCCAAAATCATACTTGTCCTGCTATATAAATAAAGAAGGAAAAAATTGTGCAGGACGATAGGACGAGTGGATTTATTGAGGCCTGAAATAAGATTCGGCACTCATGCATACAAATTTATTTGGTATCATGTTCAATTCCCAGTTTCACGATCATCTTACATAGTTTTCCCTGCATAAGTTGGTCTAATTATCCGTTGCACTAAATGACCAATGCTATAGACAACTGTATAGACGACTTAATTTTAATGTCTCGTATTTTGACAGGTATCAAATGATAGCTATAATACAGGTTAACTGTGTATGCTGTTTAAGTTAATTACTCATGCAATGTACCTATGATATCTAAGTGAGTGTACTCAACTGTCATATTGAATATCGACAGATATTGCCTTTTGCATAATTAAGATGAGACACTGTTTAACCTTAATTTACTTCAGCAACACCTTATCAATTATTCTTATACTTATGGCGATTTTGCCAATAAACTTTGTTGTATTGTGTATTGCAAAATGGGCTTTACTCAATTTTAGACCTGTGTCTGAAAATAATATTTTGATATAAACTCGAAAATATTACATGTTTTGTCAGCTAGCGCACTTATTATAGTATACTTATACAAAAGGACACCACTGTCGTGCAGATACTGTGGTTGAACATAATGTAAGAGCTCTGTGAAATATTTAAGCTCTGGGGTGCCCACATATTTAACAGGCCTGGTGGCGTCTATGGTATGCAAAGTTGCAAGCTAGCAAAGTTCACCAAATTGAACCCACTTTTTACCATACAGTCATTGAAAAAATGAGTGTTGAATGACAAATTTATAAGTTTTTACCATCAGGGTCGGTATTCATAAAGCATCTTAGTAGAAACATATTTCTTATTCTTAAATTTTGAGAGTTGAGATTATATGAGGTTTGACACATACAGTGAACATATGGACTGTAAACTACATTATATATTTATGATAGCTTGTATATATTTTCACACGTCTGTTGCTATCGTGAATATTTTATAGGAGAATTTATTGAATTTAAGCAAAAATGTACCACATTTAGTTCAAGCAAATGATCAATCATAAAGCAATAAGAAAACGCACAGTTGTATAGGTCTTGCATATTTAATATATAAACTATGACGAGGGCTGGTGATAAAATAAAAACTGTAAAACACTTTTATTTGCTGCTGAAAAAAATAAATGAATTTACAAATAGTCAGCCCACTACAAAACACCGCCAAATTTGTTAATAAGCTCCTTTTATTTTGAAAAAAATAAATATCAGAAATATACAAATTTATTACCTTACAAAAATTGACAAACTTGAATAATTGTTAGCTCACCTGTCACAAAGTGACAGAGTGAGCTTTTGTGATCACTCTTCGTTCGTCGTTCGTCGTCCGTCGTCAGTCGTCCGTCGTCCGTCCGTCAACAATTGGCTTGTGTAGACACTAGAGGTCACAACTTTAGCCTTAAATCTTTATGAAACTTGGTCACAACGATTATCTCAACAAAATCTAGGCCAAGTTCGATATTGGGTCATCTGGGGTCAAAAACTAGTTCACTAGGTCAAATCATAGAAAAACCTTGTGTAGTCACTAGAGGTCACAATTTTGACTTAATTTTTATGAAACTTGGTCACAATGATCAACTCAACAAAATCTAAGTCAAGTTCGATATTGGGTCATCCGGGGTCAAAAACTAGGTCTCAAGGTCAAATCATAGATAAACCTTGTGTAGTCACTAGAGGTCACAAGTTTGACTTATTCTTTATGAAACTCAGTCACAATGATCATCACAACAAAATCTAGGTCAAGTTCGATATTGGGTCATTTGGGGTCAAAAACTATGTCACAAGGTCAAATAATAGAAAAACTTTGTGTAGTCACTAGAGGTCACAGTTTTGGCCTGATCTTTACGAAACTTAATCACAATGATCATAACAACAAAATCTAGGTCAAGTTCGATATTGGGTCATCCGGGGTCAAAAACTAGGTCACAAGGTCAAATCATAGAAAAACCTTGTGTAGTCACTAGAGGTCACAATTTTGGTGTAATCTTTATGAAACTTCGTTAAAATGATCATCTCCACAAAATCTAGGTCAAGTTCGATATTGGGTCATCCGAGGTCAAAAACTATGTCACAAGGTCAAATCATAGAAAAACCTTGTGTAGTCACTAGAGGTCACAATTTCGGTCTAATATTTATGAAACTCGGTTACAATGATCATCTCAACAGAATCTAGATCAAGTTCGATATGAGGTCATCCGGGGTCAAAACTAGGTCACAAGGTCAAATAATAGAAAAACCTTGTGTAGTCATTATAGGTCACAGTTTTGATCTGATCTTTACGAAACTTGGTCACAATGATCATCTCAACAAAATCTAGGGCAAGTTTGATATTGGTTTATCTGGGGTCAAAAACTAGGTCATTAGGTCAAATCATATAAAAACCTTGTGTAGTCACCAGAGGTCACAAAATCTAGGTCAAGTTCAACAGGTGAGCGACCTAGGGCCCTTTGGGCCCTCTTGTTTTTAAAGTATACCAATTTATTCCCATGTTGACTGGCCTATTAATTACTGATATATTCTATATGAGCACCTTGTAGTATATTCATGCATAAAGGTAAGAATCTGGTCAATATCTCAATAGAAAACGCAAGTATTAAAAAAATAGCTGGATTTGATAAAATTAATTGCTTATGACAGGTGGTTGAATAATTCAGGTGACCATGACACAGGTTTGAGTGTATTTGAAATTGTTGCAATCCATCAAAATCTGTTGCTATAGTGATGCCGTCAGCATATTTGGTGGACATTGATGAATATGAGTACTTGTTTATATGAGTCACACTAATTAGATGTGTGATTGGTCAAATTTATTTGAGTGCATTTTGGTATTTGTTTATGTGTCTGGTATTTCATATTGAATCTGTGGGATAATGTAGGATGTATACAAAATAAAGGTAAATAATTCAGGGTATAATATTTCATGTAATTATAAATGTGCCGTTTTTATGCCCACACAAGTTGTAAGGGGGGTTACTACTGACTCTGAGCTTGACACTGTCTGTCTGTTGCAGAAATATTCTTTCGCAGATGACCACCCTTGACATGTAGATGTACATAAAGGAAATAATTCACACTGCGATTTTGGTCAGAATTATGGCCTTTTGCAGGCGGGGAATATTAGTCTGCCAAATGACGACAACAATTTTTTGCTTTGACTGCCTGTATGTTTGAGACCACTATGAGACATTATTTTATAACAATGTGAGTTACAATAGTGTGCCCAGAATAATGAGAAAGGCCGGAAATTTTGGTATATTCCAGAAAGGGGGATAAATCAGATGTGCACGATTTATCAGTGATGTTTTGAGTACAATACTGACCTTATCTGTTTACTTAAGTAATTTGTGAAACCAATTTTGCAACAGTTGACCAAACCGATTCATATTTGTTAATATCACATTATCCTGGGCGCACTATACAGTATAGCAGTTGATTCCTACATAATTATGGTCTGTATACAGAGGTAGGACATTGTGTCTGGAAGTAAGAATATGAAGTAACTGTACTTACATACATTAATTGCCTACATACTGCTGGTTCTGTGTGTCCGATCTCGGCGATCTGTCCCATTTTATCTTGAAGATAGAGAGAAACCACCAAACACGAATAACATTTAATGTATATTCATTAGACTACAACGTTTCGCCCAGAAGGCTTCTTCAGGTAATGATTATTATATACAAAAACAATGATGACGTAACGTCATGCATAATAACGCGGTGGCGCCAAAAGACGTTACATAGTAAATGCAGCGCAAAATACATATGAATACATATGAACAACGTTTCATGTATTGAATTGTAAAGAACAACAATAATAATATATACTATACAGTACATGTATAACCTCTATAAAGCAACACAAAATAGGAGCTACAAAGGGTGGTCGTAATTAAGAGGTAGTAGCTCTCCAAAGGTAAGATTTGAAGGAAAAAAGGCTAGTGAAAAAAAATGCTCATAATTATATTAAGAGGTAGTTGCTAAACAGGGGTCGCTGTAGAGAGGTTATACAGCACTGCAATTAAAAAACCGGATCATACATGATACTCAATAATTCTAATGACGATTCCTATCAAAAGTCTATTGCTGAATTACGCGATTTTTTCTTAGATCGTAACTATCCTTCTAATATTGTTGACGATGCAATAAACAAGGCATCTGGGTTAAGCCAGGAACAGGCGTTGCAAGTTTCCGAAAAAAGTGACAGTTCCTGCATACCTTTTGTTGTTGAATATAGTCCTTCCCTGCCAAATATAGGCGTTATATTAAATAAATATTGGGATTTACTTAAACTGTCACAGAAAGATAGCGTTAATTTTGTCCATTCTTATAAGCCGGTTCTTGCTTTTAAACGTCCTAGAAATATAAAGGATATTCTTGTACGAGCTAAATTTTCTTCTAATCAAAGTCAACATTATTTGTCACAGACTTGTAACAGGCGCAGATGTTCACATTGTAAACATATTGTTGCCGATAGTCAGTTTACTAGTTCTAACACTAACGAGTCATTTAATCTCAAACGCTCTGCTAATTGTTCATCGCAGGATGTCATTTATCTTATAACCTGTAAAAAATGTCAGAAACAATACGTTGGACAAACTAATCAACAAGTTTCTAAAAGAATGAACAGTCATCGTTTTGACATAAATAATTTTGATGAGACATACGCCACTTATTCGTCTAATGTCGCTGTCCATTTCAATTCTATGGACCATTCTATATCCGATTTTTCATTCATGCCAATTGACATTGTACATGATACTATGCAGCGTCTATGTAAAGAAACATTCTGGATACATAGACTTAAGACTTTGTATCCAGATGGAATGAACGCAAAGGTCATTTATGACAAATAGATTTAGCGTCTTTCACGCATGTTGTATAATATGATAAAAATCGTTAGTTCCTATTACTCTGTTTTTTATATATCTTACCAATAGGAATTATTGAGTATCATGTATGATCCGGTTTTTTAATTGCAGTGCTGTATAACCTCTCTACAGCGACCCCTGTTTAGCAACTACCTCTTAATATAATTATGAGCATTTTTTTTCACTAGCCTTTTTTCCTTCAAATCTTACCTTTGGAGAGCTACTACCTCTTAATTACGACCACCCTTTGTAGCTCCTATTTTGTGTTGCTTTATAGAGGTTATACATGTACTGTATAGTATATATTATTATTGTTGTTCTTTACAATTCAATACATGAAACGTTGTTCATATGTATTCATATGTATTTTGCGCTGCATTTACTATGTAACGTCTTTTGGCGCCACCGCGTTATTATGCATGACGTTACGTCATCATTGTTTTTGTATATAATAATCATTACCTGAAGAAGCCTTCTGGGCGAAACGTTGTAGTCTAATGAATATACATTAAATGTTATTCGTGTTTGGTGGTTTCTCTCTATCTTCGATATATCTCTTCTACTTGAACCACCATGGCATCAGACACTGATCCACGAAGACAAATTAAACAAATTGCGGAAAAACAGATGAAATGCGGTATGCACGCAAGATTTCTTGAAGAATGTTGCGCTGCGGGTATTATTCCGAAAGGACTTCAGCTGAAGTTGAAAGTTAGTGTCGGAAACGATTCAATAGATCTACAAACATCTATCAACAGACTGCTTTATAAAGTCAGTCTAGAAGTATGCGAACGTATAAAGGACGACCACATGAAAAGAGCGAGGCAAATGAATGAAGAATTAGAAGTACTTCACGACAAGCTTGCTGCCTCTACAACCGAACAAGAACTGGCACTGTTAGACAGTGAAGTTTACAAAGAAACTTCACATAAACAATACCAGATTACTTTACTACACAAGAAGAAACTAGCTCATTTGAAACAGATGCATGATGTTATTATTATTGAAGATGACACTCAACCGTGTACCGGAAGCGACCATATATCAACTTCCGGTTATAATAATAAACCACATACAACTGATAATGTACCGAAGAACAGTACAGGAGTTGTAAATCCTTTGAACACCAGCGACAATGACGGGTTTACCCCTGTCATCTCCAGGCGTAAACAAAGAGCGCAACAACATAGCCGTAATAAACAGAACAACACCAACAGAAGCGGCACGAACACGGATTCTAGACGGAGACATACGGTAACGAATAGTCACCAGAAAAACATACAAAAGAAACAACAGGAACAGCATATTAAGAAGTTACACCATAACAATCAACGAGATACCAATAGCCACAATAAAGGTAAAAACTTTTTTGTCAATAAGTCAGCTCCTAATAATGCTCCAAAAAACTTGAATGCCCCGGGCACGAACAAAACATTTGCAGAGGCCGTACGCAGCGGGGCACATCACTCACTAGATCAGAATCTGCAAATTCAATTCAGGAAGTTTCTGGAGATATTACGGGACCTCACGTCAGTGCCGGTGATACAAACCGGAAGTCACGTAGATTCATACGTACCAAAAACAGGAACGCATGGAAGAAACACAAGAAACGTAAGCAACAAATCGAAAGGGGGAAAAAGACAGTTTTGAACTTATCAAGTAGAAATCTTACAGCAGATGAATACATAGTGCTAGGAAAAGGTTTGACTTTTTGTCCCAAAATTAAAAGCCACGACAAAACTAAGCTGGCCGAAGAAACATTCCTTTACTCCCGTAGAATGCGCCTTAAAGAGTATTTTTACAATAGCGAGGATTCTTATAACACTAACATTGATTTTGATTACCAGCTGCCCTTTTTTAATAATAAAAAGTCGGCCTTTATCCCTTCCAGTGGTAGAGACTCATATCTTGATTTTTACATTGAAGCCATAACGCAGGAAATTTTACATAAGGCATTGCCTAAGAAAATGCATAGTAATATATCAAAAGTTGAACTTAACGCTTTGAATCAACTGGCTACTGACCAATCCATAATAATTAAGAAAGCCGATAAATCGGGTAATATTGTTATTATGAATAAGTGTGATTACAGTGCGGAAGTTCTTAGACAGTTAGAAAATACGTTATACTACGAGCAACTTGCTGATAATCCTAAAGATCAGGTACATGATAATATAACTAATTGTATAAAACAAATATCTAGTACCAATGCACACGTGAATGACGAATTTGATGTTTTTCCGGCAAATATTCAAACACCTCAATTCTATATTTTACCTAAAATTCACAAAGAAAAAGATATGCAATGTCCTCTTGGTTATCCTGGCAGACCCATTGTAGCGGGTTGTAACTCCGCTACTGCCAATATCTCCAAATATGTCGACCATGTCCTCAAACCTATAATGCAGTCTCTACCGTCTTATATAAAAGACACTAACGATTTTATTAATAGAATTAAATCCGTTAAATTTAATAGCAAAGATTCTTATCTCGTTACTCTTGATGTCAATTCACTCTATACGAATATTCCCCATACTGACGGTGTTGATGCATGCAAGTACTTCTTAGACGCAGAAAATAACAATAGTAGACTTTCCAGTGATAATGTCGCTAATCTTATCCAGCTCATTCTTGAAAACAACTGTTTTCAGTTTAATGATGTCAATTATCGCCAACGTATGGGTACGGCAATGGGGAGTCCTATGGCCCCAGCGTACGCGTCCTTATTTATGGGTAAGTTAGAAAATGATTTTTTGAATTCGAGAAATCTTAAGCCTACATTATGGTTCCGATTTTTGGATGATATATTTTTAATTTGGGACCATTCTTTTCAAGAGCTTACGGATTTCATTAACGATCTTAATGATTTTCATCCTTCCATTAAATTTTCTCACAATGTCTCTTTGTCTGATGTAGCATTTTTGGATGTGCATGTCAAAAAAGGCGATTCTCTGGATATTGAAACTGATGTATATGTGAAACAAACTAATATCCACCAATATGTAGAATATTCATCATGTCATCCTAAATCATGTAAAAACGGAATACCGTTTAGTCAAGCTAAGAGATATAGACGCATTATATCTAATGACGATTCCTATCAAAAGTCTATTGCTGAATTACGCGATTTTTTCTTAGATCGTAACTATCCTTCTAATATTGTTGACGATGCAATAAACAAGGCATCTGGGTTAAGCCAGGAACAGGCGTTGCAAGTTTCCGAAAAAAGTGACAGTTCCTGCATACCTTTTGTTGTTGAATATAGTCCTTCCCTGCCAAATATAGGCGTTATATTAAATAAATATTGGGATTTACTTAAACTGTCACAGAAAGATAGCGTTAATTTTGTCCATTCTTATAAGCCGGTTCTTGCTTTTAAACGTCCTAGAAATATAAAGGATATTCTTGTACGAGCTAAATTTTCTTCTAATCAAAGTCAACATTATTTGTCACAGACTTGTAACAGGCGCAGATGTTCACATTGTAAACATATTGTTGCCGATAGTCAGTTTACTAGTTCTAACACTAACGAGTCATTTAATCTCAAACGCTCTGCTAATTGTTCATCGCAGGATGTCATTTATCTTATAACCTGTAAAAAATGTCAGAAACAATACGTTGGACAAACTAATCAACAAGTTTCTAAAAGAATGAACAGTCATCGTTTTGACATAAATAATTTTGATGAGACATACGCCACTTATTCGTCTAATGTCGCTGTCCATTTCAATTCTATGGACCATTCTATATCCGATTTTTCATTCATGCCAATTGACATTGTACATGATACTATGCAGCGTCTATGTAAAGAAACATTCTGGATACATAGACTTAAGACTTTGTATCCAGATGGAATGAACGCAAAGGTCATTTATGACAAATAGATTTAGCGTCTTTCACGCATGTTGTATAATATGATAAAAATCGTTAGTTCCTATTACTCCATTTTATCTTGGAAATGTTACAGAAATAATACAACTTGGCCTAAATATTATGATAGGAGTGTAAATGCCATAGATTATTCTGATATAAACATGATTACTTCAAAAAATGTGAACATAAATAGTGTACTATTAACGATAATGGAGTGGCTTGGAATTGACATAATACAGTCAGGTCCCGATACAATGACCTTGTTTGTTTCCAAGCAAATTGTTGTTGTAACAAACATGTCAGTATACTGAATTGATACCAAGAGTGTTTTGAAACGTTTGTTCCCATAAAATGTTGTCAGTATATGGCATTGTCAGTATATCGAGTGTAGTTATATAGAGACCTGACTTTCCTTAACTCAGTGTGACTGTGTAGGTTGTAGCATAATTATTATAGTAAAGTATAGTAATTTATGAATGAACGACCTAATTGCTTGGTTTATCAGCGAAATAGAATAGTTCATTTACATTGTTCATAATCATTACAATGACAGTTTGCTTGAGAACATACAGTGTTGTATATTATATCCAGACCTGACTTACCAATAAATCATATAGAAAAAAAATCACAAAAAATTACCACAACAATTGCTTGGCTTATCAGTCAGTGACTGGCTGTGTGTGTTTTATTACACCAGGTTATAATTGATTTCCATTTGCTTGAGGCCTGGATGTATTACTTGGTTGTACATACTGGTAATGTCTGCTCCATGTTGCAATATGTAAACATAAATATCTAACTTCATATCGCTTTATTTTCAAAACTGAAAAAACAATTATTTAGGTGACTTTTTTGCACACATTCTGTGGGAGCTTGTTCTCCTGGGATTGTACTGCAATGGTAACTCATTTAGTCCATTAGACAGTGTAGCAATACCACGCGACTTTGTGCTACAGATCCAAGACAAAATTTTCTTCACTTTGTAATTTTTGTCTTGTATCTGTAGCCCTAAGTCACATGGTATTGCTAAACTGTTAGAGGAACATATGATACTTGCGTTGTAAACTGTTCACGTTTTCTTTGCTGTTGTCAACAATTTTGAATCTCCATTAATTGGTACAGGAAGATATAAAAAGCAGTAAATATATGCTGACAATCTGAACAAAATAAAACGTAATGCATTAGTGTCAAAACTATACTTGTACAAGTATATTATATTATGATGTACTGATTTTAAGCAAAAATTTAATATTTAATTTAAAACTACAGAAACAAAACCTGTACTGAATAAACAATTTCTGTCTTATTAAATTTTGTAAAATAATGGGAGTCCCATTTGTTATGGTGGTTTATAGAATTAATATGAAATATAAATCAAGTAAAGTGAGAAAGCACAACTAACGATTATTCTAGATCTTGTTTTGTAATTTTTGGTCAACTGAGAGCATAACAGGTAATTTTGTAAAAAGGTCTATGATAAGGGTTTTAAAACCCCTGATTTTGGACTCCTTGACCATGGTTACATCCTAAAATGGTTTTTGAGGGTCAAATTTGGAGAAAATATCACTTTATATAATACCTTAAATAATACTTAAGTTAAGAATGAGTGTGAAAGGAGCATCAAAAATTGCTTTTGTGAACAGTTAAAACATATCTGACCCTTAAAATAGCTAGACTAGATGCTCATGACCACTCTACTTGTATAATATATTGTATGCAGTGATTTTTTTTTCATCTTTGGGAAAGGGTGCGGGTCCATTGAGATTGGGAATTTCCATGAAGCAGAACGGCCAAATAAAACAGAAAAAGAGATTACATGTGAATGTTTACTGGTTTCTTTGAACTTTTATGCTTGACCTCTTGTCAAAAATGTTCATAACTTTGTCATTTTATGTCCGATTTTGTAAAAAAAAAATTTAAATTGTTTATTGGGAATTTCTTCATTCCAATTTGGGAAAATTATAGCCTATTTGCAATTGGGAACACTAATATAGAAGGAAAAAAATCACTGGTATGTTACAATTCTGGTCACTCTGGTGGATAAGTGGTCCAGTGGTGAGAGTTACTGGCTGCTGATCCGAAGGTTGTGGGTTCGATCACTCAGGATTGATATTGTGATAATTTATCTGCTAGTCTGTTAGTTATTAGCTATTAATGCTTATAGCTACTTATAATTCTTATTTTATCGGGAATCTCATTCTGTATGGGAAGGTATATTCCTGTTTCTAAGAACAAAATAAATATAGCATCTGAGGTCTCGTATTTATAGATATACAAAATTACAAATTTATATTTTAATCATTTTCGCTATCTGTGGGGGTGTATATTGCACACTGAGGCTTGTGCTATATTTATATTAATGACTTATTTAGCACAAAAATTCTCTACTTGTGTTATTTCCTGCAATTAATGTCTTAAATTAACTTCTGAGCTATTTATATAGAAATTAAAAGGACAATTATTGCACAAGTTTACTGCATGGGGGAGTGTGTACAAAATAGCCTTGTAATAGTAACTAGCAGAATACTGTATATTATGCTATTCAAACTGTTTTTCATGCGTAGATCTATTTAATATGATAGAAATCTCGAATCTATTTGTCAATGAAAATGGGCCAAAAAGTTGAAAATCGGTAAAAGACAGCAAATTTTTTCATTTTTCCTAACCTATGAATTTTAGGAAAATTTGAACCCCTTTGCAAAAATGGCGATCAAAATGAGGAGTATCCTTCTTTTTGCATATAAGGCAACAACAAAAGACCTCCACTGGAGTTATTTTGAGGAATTATATGGCATATCGGATTATCGATATTACATTTGTTATGTTATATAATATATTGTTTTTACGTGTATTTCAGATGTCACGTCACCAGACCGTAAACAACATAGTGGTTCAGGCAGGGAACATGATGAAAAGGATAAACCTAACAGACTAATGTCATTAGAAAAACAACTCAACATAGAAAATAAGGTAATACGAAGGAGAACGACTTATGTATTAAAGGGACTGCCTCACATATTGGTGTATTACAAAAATAAAATAAAATTGTCAAATATCTGCATAATTTTGGTATAGTTGCCTGTATATCCCATAAACAACCACACTGACATCTAAAATAACTTGAGAAACTTCGGCATTTTGTAGTTATTTAGTATTTTTACATCAAAAATTCTATAGGGTATTAATACCCTATAGAATTAACACTACTATTACTTAAATTTCCTGAAATTTGTTCGCATTTGATGAAAATGATTCGAAAAACGAACCAAATACCTCACTGATGTTTACGCTGTATAGTTAGTTGATGTTACAGTTCGATTACGTTTGAGTTGCATAATTCACAAAGCATGTTGGAAGGAAACTTAGCGGGTTTTTTTCAGTGGGCGATATCGAGAGTGGTTAAACTTGCTTATTTGCACCAAATCTTTCATAAAGCAACCGTCAATGGCTTTCTATTATATCAATACTTGGTTAGTCCAATCTGTGAGGCAGCACCTTTAAACATAGAAAATAAGGTAATATGAAGGAGACAGGGGTGTCAATATTCCTGATTAATCCGGAATTCCGGATTTGTCTATCCTAAAAGAGCTATGATTTCTGACCAAAATAAAAGTTATTTGAAATATCTCAAGAAATGACAAAGTTATGGTAAATTTAATCTGCTCTGAAGGATTTTCTTAAATACAAACTGAGTTAATTAATAATGGAAACAATGTCATTGAAGGCCTCTTATTGGGTAAAAATGGTCGGCCGCATACAATTTTCCTGATTTTTAAATTGGCCCTGTTGACACCCCTGAGGAGAACTACTTATGTATTAAACATAGAAAATAAGGTAATACGAAGGAGACCTACTTATGTATTAAGTGGTTCTTTACCTTAAGACAACCCCTTTATGTTCTTTCAAGTGATTTTTGCACTTATTTGAATTCTCTGATGTATATGCAACAGAAACCAATTAATTTCCAGACAAATAAAACTTACATTCTAAAACTTTTGACCATACCGCCTACCCACCTTTAATGAGATTTTTGGTCAGTTCTTTGAATAACTGACCCTACCTCGAGATAGCCACGCCCTATTGTTTGTCAGACATTTTGTGCTGGACCGTACGTTTAGAAGTGAATCCATTGGATTATGCAGCCATGCATAATAATTTCACAATGTTCTTAATGCCTACAACGGAACCTTTTACCCTTTCATTGGTCATTTATATCTGGCATCAGGTCAATTCAAACGATGTTCTTAGGGCCCTATGGGGTACCTTATTGTGAGATTATGACAGTACATGTATACTAATTATGACAAGAACATAAGAAAATAGGTTTATAACTAAAATCTAATGTAAATCTTTGATTTAATGATGTTTGTAGAATTTTGATCCAAAGTGTGTTGTTTTGTTGCATATTGAACATATTGAGTTCCTTACCAAGCATAGAAAAATGATAATTAGAATTGCCAATTCATGCCTTCGGGGACACTGTGCTTGGTGATTGGTTGGGTAGACTTCAACATAGTATACATACTGGTATGCAATGTTGCGCAAAATGGTTTGTATTTTTGCTGAAAACAAGTCTAATATTATGGGACCTGTTTGAGAACCATTTTTTCCTGGAATTTTCATGTTGATTGTATGTTGCAGGTAAAACAAGGTGCAGAGAATTTGATTGCTATGTACAGTGCATCACGAGACAAAAAACTTTTATCGGATGCCCAACTTATGTTGGCAGACTCTAAAACAAAGATAGAAATCATACGAATACAGATACTCAAAGTTAACCAAGATACCACAAGTACAGACGATGGTATGTTTATACTAGTATTTTATAGTTTCCACAAAAAAAAACCTATAGATGATTGTATCAAAACTGTTGTAGGGTTGAACACAAAAAAAGTATGGGACATATTGCTGGCTTAGAATCAGAAGATCGTAAGTATGAGAAAACAAGGAAAAAACTGTCAAAAAAATGCTTTTTTTTTTTTTTTTGCTTTACTTATGGAAAAACAAGCTTTTTAAACTTCTGATTTTCATGAAAATATAAGAAGTGCCTCGTGGTGCAGATTTCAAATATGCATGAGTCTTATAAGGTCGAAAGTAGTACTTACAACCTTCTAATTCTAAGCCAGCGATATATTGATTTTGTGCTGGACATATGGATTGATGTTGCAAAGTTTGTCTCTGCTTGTTTTCCTTATTTTTTTTGTTGGATTTCTGTTTAACTTCTCACGAATGCTTGGTATCAAGCCTAGTTGTACATATTGTCAGGAAATTTAGGTTGAATGATTATTGCCAGAGTTATGACCCTTTGTGGAAGACATGATTTTTTGTCAAAAAACCTTCTTGTTATAAGCCTATACCTTGTTTGAGGCAGGGATCATACAATTTCGGAATAATCTGGAAATCCGGATTTGCAGTATAAGAAAGAAGGAACATTCCTGTAGAAAATAAACGTTATTTGATAAAAAAATTCCTAGCATTGACAAAGTTAAGGTCATTTGAAATTTCAAAAGCTCAATTGTAACAAAAGGACAAATGTTTGAACTGAGTTTGGTATAGGGGAGTGTGCCAATTGAAACTGACAAATATTTCCAAACCATTTCAGGGTTGGGCATTGTGGCTCAGTAGAGCCCCTGTTGAGTAGGGGTAACTATTGAGTCAAATTTTGACTATTGCAATACTATTGCTATCGCTGAAAATACTATTGCTATACTATTGTATTGCTGAAAACTATTGCGATACTATTGCAATAGTTATTGCCAAGATTTCAAAACCAGAGATTAACTTGCAAATGCAATTTGCACTGTGTAAGATATCACTTTGTTGTACAACAATACAAATCTACTATTTGTGGAAATTATTTAAAATGAATTGGACAGAAATAGATTAATAAAATTAAGGCGATATAAGTCCATTGTGCAAATTTGTGGCTGTTTTGATGCGTGTGTTTATTTACAATTAGTTTTTTAACGAAAACGGAAGTTGTTTTAAATTAATAATAAACTTTATTTATAAATGGGAAACTATCGTAACTATCAATTGTTGAGCTAACTATTGGCGATAGTTAGTGGATCGAGACTTTTACTATCGAACAATACTATCGGGACACTCGGAATCGCAATGCATCGATATTTTGATGCATCGGCCCACCCCTACTGTTGAGGGTAGCAATGCCTGTTGAGACTCTGGAAAGACCACCAATGGGAACAGAACAATGTTGTCTTTGTTGTCATGTGGTCTTGCTTAACAGGTTAAATATCATTGAAATTGGTCTAATGGTAGATTGAATTGGTGGTATTTGCAGATTGAATTTGTAATAGTGCTTTTTAAACAAAGACAGTCTTTAATACAGGATTTACTGAATATTCAAGTCAGGAATGAAAACAATCAAACCGATCTGTGGAAATAAGTGCTTTCTTGAAAAAAATGATTAATAAATAAAATGATTTTTAATTCACAGATATTACTTTGTTTTTCAGCATCACAAAGATGTGAAGTATTATCTCCCCTTGAATTACGAATAGAAGAATTACGACATCATATCAAAATAGAATCAGCAGTGATGGAAGGTGCAAAAAATGCTATAAAATTATTACAAATGGCAAAAGAAAAAGATAAAAAAGCTTTACAAGAGGTAGGTCAGCTGTTATAACTTCAGGAAAGTTTAAAAAATCTGGGGTCAAGTTTAAAAAATCTGGGGTCAAGTTTAAAAAATGTTTAAAAAATCTGGGGTCAAGTTTAAAAAATCTGGGGTCCTACAAATTTGGAGGAATCAAAAAATTCTGATTTGCTGCACCAAATGAATGAACTTTTTTGCAAAAAGAATTTATTTGGCGAGAAAAATCACAAATAATTCAGAAGTTGAAATTTTACAACAGAACAATATTCAATAAGTATGTGTGTTAATGGCACCTGAAACAGACTTGCATCTTAGCTTGAAACTTCAGGCTCAGTAGGAATTACAAAAAGATGCCGCCATGATGGAATTTTCCTTTTCTTATTGCGAACAAAGCCATATGTCCTTTTGTGAAAACCAGGAACCTCTACAATGGCCAGGAACCTCTACAATCGAAATGCTAAAGTTACTCGCATTGGGCATTTCAATTTTCCGACAAGAATGATTTTTTCTCTGAAACATGTTATCAGCTTGTTATGGAATGCTAAGACTCGTATAGCATGAAATTACTACTATAATGAACCTCATGATCGACTGGGTGTGTGTCCGATGTACTGATATACTGGTACTATTGATTCACTACGACCTTCGTGCACTTGTCAAATCCTGATGATATTGACCTCATTATATTAATTAATTGTCAGTGATTGATTGGATTCCGCTCACATCTTGTAAGGAAATTTGTTTGGCCTCAGTGAAAAAAACATGTATATATTTATGTGCTAAATGTTCCCTGTCATCTACAGGAATACTGTATATAGCAGAATTTTCAGCGTTACTTTTGTAACAAAATTTAGTTTGGCCTTGGTAAAACATGTTTGTTTCCAGTCAGTTAGATAGAACTGTTGATATATTTGATAGGTAGCAGAATTTTCAATATTACCTAAAATGATGAGGGGGCATTAAGTATTGTCACATCTCACTGTGTAAAATTGGTTTTAGGTTAACTATTCTGCACTATCTGATGTAAAAGTGCTCATGGTGCTATATTGTATACACTCGCCGTCCGTTATAACCGGACACTTGACTAGCAGTGGCTTCTATAGAGTTGTATAGGAAAAACTAGTTATAACATTAATGAAACCAACATTCAAACACCTTTTTACTCAGATGAGTGATATTGAGCTTTTTTAACAATTATCTCAATTATCTGTCTTGTCACTTGCCTTAAGTTAGAGCTGTCGTCAATAGAAGCGATATCGATGTATCAACTATATTTTTTATCCGATATTTTGATCGAATCAGTGACAACTCTACCTTAAGTGTATAAGTCCTCTATCCTATATTACAACTCTACCTTAAGTACATTTATGTAGATAGGTCCTTTATCCTATATTACAGGCACAGTCAAGTCTATCAGAAGCTTGTCAGAAACTAGAACTATTACGGATCTCCTTTGAGAAGAGAATTAGCGAGATAGATTCAAGTTCTGCACGAGTGGATTTGTTAAAGAAAGAACTCGACTCAATGAACCCGTACAATTATAGTACCGGTACTAATACTAGCCAATCATATAACAGCCTTACTCGACATCAAAGTAATTCACTGTTTGCTAAAGCTGCAGCATTAACGGGGAAGTTGGAAGTCAGGTAAGCTGTGGTCGTTAAAAATTTAATTAATTACAAAGGTTCTAGTGCCTCCGTAGCTCAGTGGTTAATACGCTTACCATCTAATCTGGCGACCCGGGTTCAAATACAGGTATAGGCATTCATATGCCTGCCATATTTCAGCAGAAAGCTGACTTGCGAATAACGGCTATGCTCAGCTTTTTAAAAAAAATATTATTAATCAAATCCTTTGTAATAAAGCTTGGCCTTCATAGTAGTGTGTATAGAATTGATTACTAATAAGGAATAAACTTGTTCAGTAGACCGCATAGCTCAGTTGAGCATTAGTCCTGTAAGTGAAGGGTCCTCGGTTAAAGTCCCGGTCAGGTTGCACATTTGTTTTCACAACTTTGAAAAATACCTGGTTTTGATTTTCAGCAAATCATTTCCTTTTACTAATTTTGAAAGATTTATGATTTTTCTGGAGTGTTCCCAGCAACTTAAATGATTAAATTTTGTTTTAAATCTAGAAAAAGTCTTATGTATATTATTATATTAAAATAAATAAATCTTAGATATTATAAATTTTATAAAAAAAAATTTTTGTTTACTCTAACCATATCCGGAGGTGGTGTGTGTATTTGTGTTATTAACCAAAATGGCGGACAGAGGCAAAAAAAAGAATGTGAATAGTAAACCCTGTGCATCCGTACATTTTCAAACTGATATCGGAAAAAACGGGTATTTATTGTTTGGAAGGATTATAGCGATAAAAACCCGTGATTTTTAAACAGCGATAAAAACCCGTGATTTTTAAACAGCGATAAAAACCCGTGATTTTTAAACAGCGATAAAAACCTGTGATTTTTAAACATGTTTGCAGGTAGCTTTCCTTGAATGTAGGGCTGTTATTTGATGTGTAATGATGTTATGTTTTAGGTTGGTAGGTTGTCAAGGGTTGTTGGAAGAAATACCTGGACGACGGAAAGACAGTTTACAGCTTGTATTGTCTAGTCCAGGTGAAAGTAAAAGTCTTTTACGAGGTTCAAAGACGAAAGGAAATGCAAAGTCTTACAATGTAAAGGAAGAAGTATCAAGTAAGTAGCTTACCTTTGTAAACCATAAAACCAGTATCATGCATGGTTGTAATATTTCATGGAGTTGAGAAAAAAAGTAGTAAAATTTTGTATTTATTGATTTCAAAAGAAAAAAGTATTTTGTGTTCGGATGTGTACTAGTGACACCAGAAACTGACTGGCATCTTATTTTCAAGATTTGGCATCATGCCTCAGTTGGATTCCTGATGTTGTTTTGTAAGAATGGCTATGGTCATCTCTTCAGAACCCACAATTCCATAATATGCAGGGTTAATACAATTTTGGAATAATTCAGATTTACTTCATCAGAAAGAATGAACTGCTCTGCAGAAAATGAAAGTTATTTGGTGAAAAAATTCTAAGAATTGACAAAGTTATGGTTGTTTGAAATTTCTTAAGCTGAACTTGAAAATATAACTGTTTTAACTGAACTTTGGTGTGGGGGTGTTTGCTAATGACATGCACAACAGACTTGTGACTCATTTTCAGGATTGGGCATCATGCCTCAGTAGAACCCCTGTATATATATATGTGGCCTCCGTAGCTCAATGGTTAGCGCTTGCCGTCTAATCTGGCGAACTGGGTTCAAAACCGTGTGGAAACACATATATATGCCTGCCATATTTCAGCGGAAAGCTGACTGGCAAATAAAGGCTATGCTCAGCATTTTTATGCCCCATATCGATAGATCGGGAGGCATATAGTGATGCACCTGTCCATCCGTCCGTTCGTTCGTTCGTTCGTCCGTCCTGGTTAACCCCAATTGACCGTTTCTTCTAGCATTAATATGGCTTGCTACAAAGCTTTTATACTTGCATGGATGTTGTATATGAACACTCTCCACACACCTGTATCACCTAACCCCATTTTGACCTTCACCTTGACCTAATTTTGGACTTATTTATAGACAAGGCTTCCACAGGGGGCATAAGCGTTTATTGAACGCAGTCTTGTTTTTACTGTATATACAAGTGTCTGTTTGTTTGTAGATGATGTTATGGCTGTGATAAAATTAGATCACCAGCAAGTTGTTCAGACATCGTGGAAACCACACAGTCAACAATGCTGGGATCATCGTACTAGTATTGATCTAGATAGAGTAAGTTCTTCCTGCATTATCTGTCAGTGGCCCCTAAATTTGCCCGAAATTAGTGGCCCCCTAATAGTTGTCTGAAAATAGTGGCCCCTTAAAGTTGTCTGAAAATAGTGGCCACTAAAATTTGCCTAAAAAATAGTGGGGCCCTAAAAGTTGCCTGAATATAGTGACCCCTAAGAGTTACCTGAAAATAATGGCCCCTACAAGTTGCCTGAAAACAGTGACCCCTAAAAATTGCCTGAAAAGAGTGGCCACTAAAAGTTGCCTAAAAATAGTGGCCACTAAAAGTTGCCTGAAAATAGTGGCCCCTAAAAGTGACCAGAAAATAACGCTACTTTTTTCCCACTAAAAGCTTCTTGAAAATTGAAATTTCAACAAAATTGACAGTGCCTATAATTTTGCTTTGACATGCAACTTAGCAGAATTGAGACAAATGAATTATGTTACAATAAGAAGTCTAGTTGGTTATTTAAGATGTCTGATAATTTCATGAAAAGTCTGAAGAAAAATTGAAAACTATTGATGGAAATACTTAATTTAAAAGGTCTTAAAGCGATATTTTGTTTAAGATGTACAATTAAATAAACATATTACATTGAAAAACAAGATAATTAGTATGTTCTGGAAATTTTTATGATTTTTGTCATTGATATAATGTGCCAATCTTTGAATGGATATGTATATGTTTCAATCTTATTTCAGAGTCGAGAATTAGAAATAGCGATATATTGGCGAGATTGGCGGCAGATGTCTGCCGTAAAATTTTTACGTCTAGAAGATTTTCTGGATAATCAAAGACATGGCATTGCTATACATCTTGAACCACAAGGCATTCTGTTTGCAGAGGTAAGGGCAGATTAAATTAAAAGTAACGGTTTTGTCCTTTCTCTTTTTCTTCATTCAGCTAATTTCAGCCTTCCATCTTTAAAACTGAAGTGTTCGGTCTCAGTCTGAACCAAGCAAAAATTATGTTTCTGCAAAGGTTTGATTACTTTCAGCTGTTCAAGTGTTACATCCTGGTTTTGTAACGTTTTCGATTGTCTTTATCTGTTTTTCAGGCTTATATACAGTGTATAGATTAAGTAAACTGTTTTCATGGAATTAATTATCAGCCATAACTAACTTGCCTTTCTACAAGTACCTACATATGCACTTAGTCATTGTGCCTGGTGAATGTAACATACACCTCAATAGCCTAGTGGTAGAGTGTCCACTTCAAGTATGAGAGGACTCTGGTTTGATTCCAGGTCGTTGCTGCTCATCAAAGTCATAAAAACACTTCGGGTGTATCTATCTTTCCTCATAACTGCTGGTTCGCCTGGTGTCAGGATAATGTGACTACTGTTGTCTCCATTTCACTGTTGAAAATACTGTTGACCAGTGAGATTTAAAAATAATATTTCAACTTTGTTCCTTTCTCTTACTTTCAGATTACATTCTTGAACCCTACCTTGTCTAGAAAGCCAAAGCTTCAGCGACAAAGAAAGATTTTCCCGAAACATAAAGGGAAGAACTTTTTACGACCTGGTCAGATGAATATTAATGTAGCTACATGGGGTAGATTAATGAAGAGAGCCATACCTCCACAATGTTCAGACTCATCTACCAGTCCATTCAGTCCTCAATCATCCGGTGTTAACAGTACTGGTATGTAACATTATGTATCTTGTTTTTGTTGATTTGATTGTATGCTGTCTGGCTTTGTTGTATGTTTTTTCACAGCACTAGCACAATGTGCAATTGTATAATTAGTCCCCTACCTGTTTTCCTCTCGCGCCCACAAACAGGTACTAAGGTGGCTACTTTTTATGGACAAACCAGTTAAAAATAGTTAAAACATAAGTAAAATTTTCTTTTTATGCCCCCCTATCGATAGATGGGGAGGCATATAGTGATTCACCTGTCCGTCCGTTCGTCTGTTCGTCCATTCGTCCGTCCGTCCTGGTTAACCCAAATTGACCGTTTCTTCTAGCATTAATATGGCTTGCTACAAAGCTTTCATACTTGCATGGATGTTGTGTATGAACACTCTCCACACGCCAGTATCACCTAACCCCATTTTAACCTTCACCTTGACCTAATTTTGGACTTAGACTTATTTATGGACAAGGCTTCCACAGGGGGCATAAGCGTTTATTGAACGCAGTCTTGTATGTGGCTAAAGTAAGCCACATAACTGCTCTTCATTCCATATTGTAGCCACATAAATACCCTTTCGTTAGAACCTCCGTCTGTCCGTCAGTAAAAAATCTGGATCCTCACATAACTCAAACAGTTTCTAAGCTAGGTTTATGAAATGAGGTATGTGGATAGGGGGCAATATTAAAGCGGATTATGCATGTCTAAATATTTTTTTATTCTGGCCAAAATTGTGGCAACAGAAACATTGAAAATGGCTTAAAACGATAGGGGACTTCTGTATTGCTTGCAATTCTTAGTGACTTGTTATATATCTCATAGCAAGGGCATCACTATTCTATAGGCTCTATTTAACCTTAGAGTTATAACCGCTCAACATCAGCTAAAACTTAAGTCTCACTTAGTATGTTGCTGTGGTGATATTTCACGGTAATTCAGGGACTAATCAGTGACGTAATGTCGTAATATTACTGACTGTGACCTAGCTTGTGTAGCTGTTCTTTTCAAAGCATCTGAAGGGAAAACTCAAAATATTTTGTTTCCTAAGAAACGAGGAGTAACCCTGTGTAGCTCTTTACATAATGTTCTAAACTATGTAAAAAATTGATAATATTGATTTTCTTTATCTCTTAAGATGCTTTGTGAATCCCACCCAGGCCTTATGTAACTTATTTTTACCTGTACATCCGATGCATTTTGAACCCATAAATATGTTATATTTTTAGCTGTACGGCCGCCTGTACATCCGATGCATTTTGAACCAGTCACTCCAGATGATAAACAGCTCAATAACAAACATCATTCCACTATTAATATTTCCAAATCACCAGAAAGTCAAGAAAGAGACATTCAGGTAGGTGTCACCAAGAATATAGCATATACATAAGTGAGTGAATATTTTAGCGGAGTGGAAAAGTTATGAAGTTGGTACATTGTGCAGGAATAGAAGTGTTTATTTGGAAAAAAAATACACGAGAGGACATGTTGGGGAATTTCGTAAATTTGTGAAATATGTCAATATTGTTACTTCGCTAATTTAACCACTTGCAGTATTTAATGAATTAATGTTTCATAACTCGCTGATTTGTTTCTGTTTTTCGTTAAAATCTAAAATTTAGTAAAGTATACAGTACCAGGTCAACTTATCTGAAATTTGTGAGGATGGGCACATAAATTCATCAGTTAGAATAATATTGGTTACTGTGTTCGTACCCACCTTGTGCCTGGCGTTAAAAGGTAGAGCTAGGAGGTAATTGTGCTAAAAAAGTTGTTGTTTCCTAATCCAAATTGTATGGGGCCCGTTTCATACGATCCTTTTTAAAAGATGTGTCACTATTTGTGTTATAGAGACTTCTTATTTCTTACAGGAAACATTGAAGTCATTTGATGATTTCCTCGGCGATGAGTCTCCTGGACAGACGATAGATTTAGATTCTCATTCACCTACTAATAATGTGGGGCCTAGAGCCCCTGCAAATTACACGAGTCCCCGAGATCCCTCACCGCCACCGCCATTGCCTAAAGAAGCCCCACCACCCAGTATTTATTCTGATTCTACTCCCAGTAGAAAAAAAATGGCCCCATCAATACCACAGCCAGAGTAAGTAGTTCTTATCAAGCATCATTGTTGTGGTCCAGTTGTTAGTGTGTTGGATTTGTAACCAGATTTGATTCCCAGTCACAGCAGGTCATACCCTTCCATGAAAATTTATCAACTATTTTCCTCCACATGTGGAGAAGTTGCTGGTTCCTTGTCGAAGGGTAAGTTGGAGCTGGTTAGGATACAGTCCAGTAAACTGGTCTGGTGAATTTGCTGTATATAACTGAACAGTTGTTGAAAAATGGCGTTAAACATAACTGAACAAAGATATTCTTGTATGTCTTATACCTGTATGATTTATATTGGGTCATTTCTAGAGAAAGAGACAAATATTTGCATATAAATATCTATTACTTTTAACAATTTTTTCAAACAAAAATAGTTTTCACAAATGATCTAAAGTAAAGAATAATCTAAGTATAAAGAATTTAGTATTAAACTTACCATGATTTTTCTGTGTAATAATATTACAATTTGTATAATGTATTGCTATGTTTTCAGTTTTGCCAGTCAAGCAGTAAATATGTCAGAGTTTCGCCCAATTAGTGTTCTTGGTCGCGGCCATTTTGGAAAGGTAGGAATATACAGTGCCCACCAAAAATAAGTACACAAATGATATTTCCCCATTTACTTGTCTGTAATAACCTTATTTGTAAAACAGTGAAACAACAATATTTTTGAAGAAAAGGGAATACTTTTGTTTATTAAATGTAAAGACCATACATTAATTGGTACCCTAGGTGCAAAATATAAAGTTTCTTTGTCCCGCTTGAATGGTACCTTAGTCACAAAAAGATGGAAAAATCAGCATTTTTTTATCACATGGGTATTTAAATTCAGAACATCTTTATCTTTATTTCTTTGTCTTTTTTTACTCATATAGTAACTCTTGTTTCAGAAACAAGTATAATTGTGACTGGCTGATAAAAGGATATTGAATAATTTAACCAAGTTAAATTTAGCGACAATTGTTTACTGTATACTTATTTTTGGTGGGCACTGTAGACTTTGTATGAGAAATCTTACATAGCGATAAGTTAGCCTGTTTTTAAGTTTTCACTTTAAATTGTTGCTGTAGTCAGCTTCAGCTATTTTTATGCCTCTCTTTGACGAAGTGGGAGTTTATTGCTTTGTACAAGTTGGTTACCTAGTTTGCCAGTCAGTCAGCCAGTCGAAAGACCAAATCGTTTCCAAACAGGCCTTAGTTTTTTTAATTGGTCTATTTGTGAAAATTTCATTTGTCAGGTGTTCTACAATGCCGGAATAATCAGGAAATCTGGATTTGTTGCATTCGGAAGAAAGGTCGTTTCTGCACGAAATAAAAGTTATTTGATGAAAAAATTCAAAAAATTGATGAAGTTATGGTCATTTGAAGTTCCATAATCTGAATTTTAATATTAAAAAAATGTTTAAAAACCTAGTTAAGGTATAGGAATGTGTGCTAATGGCACCCGAAACAGACTTGGCAGGTTGCTACTCGTTTTCAGGATTAGGCATTAGTAGAATCCCTGATTTGTGCGATCATTTCTAATTTGCTTAATCTGTTTATCTTATATGTTTATATTGTATATAATTACAGGTGATATTATCGGAGTATAAAAATACTGGTGAATACTTTGCTTTGAAAGCATTAAAGAAAGGGGAGATAATTGCTAGAGATGAAGTGGAATCTCTGATGTCGGAGAAGAGAATATTTGAAGTGATAAACGCAATGCGACATCCATACCTAGTTAACCTGTTTGCCTGTTTTCAGACTCAGGTATGTTGTGTGTTCTGTACTTAAATATCTTAGCTTACTAAGTTAAATATGTTTTTGTGCCCCCACCATGATGCCATGAAATAGCCATGAAATAGCCTTACGTCATCATTTAGTTTCTATAATAGTTCATTACCTCATCACTACACTAGATGCACATTTTACACTCAAACTTTTTTTATGGAAATATGATCATCATGGTAATTATGCAAGTCAAGTTTGAATTTGGTATGTGTCCAATAATTATTGGCAGAGTTAGCCCCTTTCACATAGAAAATCAATGGTAATTTATTGTTTTTGCCCAGTATCTCAGTTTTACATTGGCATTTTGAAATGAAATTTAGGATATAAGTATATCATGAGAATATGCTGGCAAAGTTCAAATTTTTTGATATTTTGGATATTGCCGATATTAAAAAAAGTTTTACTTCACATCTTGAGAGCTGTAAATGTATAAGTATACAAAGAACTGCATGAAAACTCTTGACAGCTTGTATATAAGTTATGCTATATTATTTCAGGAACATGTGATATTTGTAATGGAGTATGCTTGCGGTGGTGATTTGATGATGCATATACATAATGATGTATTCTCTGAACCTCGTACCGTATTCTATGCAGGATGTGTCGTACTGGGGCTGCAATATTTACATGAGCATAATATAGTATATAGGTAAGACATGGACTATATTCTACATAATGCCCTGTACGGCAAAATCATTAATTTATCGTGGATATTGATAAATAAGCAGTTTCATGGGATTGTAAATTAGTTGTTTTTCCAAGGTACTTAAACAATGAAAAAGACAGTGTTATGTAATCTCTATGGGCTGTTAATTATAAAAAAGAACCCAACTAAAGTCTTATTTTCAGACATGTGTCCATTCGACTGTACATTTTATCCCCAATCATTCAGTCGCAAGTCGACTGTTGATATGGCGCCACTGGTAGTCACAATACATTAATTTGCTTTTGACCCTCTCTGGTACCCATTCATGTACCAGGGTGAAGTGGAGCAATCTGGGTTGTTCTACTCCTCATAGAAATTGATAAGTGGCGCACACGGTGATTGAACCCGGGACCTCTCGATCTCGAAGCTTGCGTCCTACCTCTAGGCCACCGCTACCCACATCATTGGTACTTCATCCCCACTGAATAATATGTTCTTCCATGCCATTGAGTACGGTCATGTTCTCAACATGTGCAGAACTTGTCAGTTGTCTGTGGTTGAGTAAATTAGTACCGGTACTGGTTCAACCATTGATTATTAAGTTTCAGAAAATTGGTTAAGTCAACTGGCATCTGTATATTACTGAAAAATTGTTGAAAAACGTTGCTAAACACGATAAAAACAAAATAATTTAATTTCTTATTTCAGAGATTTAAAGTTAGACAATTTGTTACTGGATTCCGAGGGATATTTGAAGGTAGCAGATTTTGGATTGTGTAAGGAAGGAATGGGATTTGGTGATAGAACGAGTACATTCTGTGGTACACCCGAGTTTCTTGCCCCGGAGGTTCTCACTGAACCCTCGTATACACGTGCTGTAGACTGGTGGGGACTTGGTGTCCTGATATTTGAAATGTTGGTCGGTGAGGTATGTATCCTGTGATGACCTTTTCTTTTCTAAGATAAATAATGTGGAAGATAGTTGTCTGATGAATTGCAGGATTGAAATATTGTTATTAATCCAGAGTGATCTCTGCCAAGTGTAAGAACATATGGAGCATTTTTCTCACGAGAAACAAATGGTTATTTTATTAACAAATTGGGTACTGCTCATATAAGCTATTAGTGTGATAGATTTAAACAGGCCATCATTAAATATAGTATTGGTACTGTTATAGCTGCCTTGTTTGGTGCATATCTGGTCAGGGTAGTGCATGGCCCAATTTCTAGATGAATTGACTAGGTCATTTTCCATATGACTGCCAATGGTACGAAATTAAATTTAGAAAAAAAATATTAAACTTTCAATATTGAGGTAAGATTGCTTAATCAGAGTGGTTAAATCGGATGTTTGTGCTATCTACCTATGGTTACTGCCTAAAGCCACGTTCAAGTATTATTGGTAGAATTGTTAATGCTGGTTGTTAATTAGACCTAAAGTTAAAAAAACTTAAAAGAGCTGATATTTCTTCCAGTTCTAGACATGGGTATATGATTGTATATTTCAGTCTCCATTCCCCGGAGATGACGAGGAGGAAGTATTTGATAGTATTGTTAATGAAGAAGTTAAATATCCAAGATTCTTATCTACAGAAGCCATTGCCATAATGAGACGGGTAGGTGATATTTTATAATCATATCCACTTTGATAGCCAATGGGGTAGACTGGACACCCAGTGGTGTACATGGTGTATGTGTGCGCATGGGTGTGTGTGTGTGTGTTGTACTTGTGTGTGTTTTGCGTGTGTGTGGTGTGTTTGTTGTGTGTCATGTGTGTACCTAAGTGTACACTTTAATATTTGCATTGTATATTATGTTATGTATGTCCACATGGGTCTGTGACCTTCTGGAAATCAAATAAATTATCTTTATATTGTCCACTTTAAGTGTGACAGGTCTAGGGTTTAATACCAGGCCGCAACATACCATAGTCATTAAAAATGGTACATCTCCCTTGCTAACCCTCAGCATAGTTAGTTCTAGGTAATTGATGGTTTGCCTGTTGTCAGGATAATTTGACTGGGTAGTCTCCATATGACTGAAATATATTGTTGACCAGTGGGACTTCAAACAATGTTTTTAAGAATGTTTGTAAATACATACCGGTAGTATTTAAACTAAAGTCACAGGAGAGCCTATGCAATTGTAGTGATCCTTTTGGTGTTGAAACAAATTATACCTCAAGTACTGTACAACAAAGTTGTAAGATAGGTATACTCTTAGCCAGATTGAGGCCAACGTGGAAGATCGGGAAACTGAATGTGCCAGCCTCATTAAATAAAGGCATTACTTACTTATTTATTGTTTGTCTGTAACCACCATCAGAAATCTTGTAGGCACAATTTTAATTTGCTTCAGTAAGTACAGTTTTTAATTAGTTAAATATTACTAGACAGAATATTTAGATGTTTGGCTTTGTTGTATACAGTAGTAATGTTACATTAATAATATCTTTTGTTATATTTGCAGCTGTTGAGACGTAATCCAGACAGGAGACTTGGTTCCAGTGAACGAGATGCTGAGGATGTGAAAAAACAGGCATTCTTTAGGGTAACTATACTTCTCTTCTATTAACTATGCTCATTGGTTTCCATGGTTTTAGAACAAAATGTTATTATAAGAGTATATCGTGGTAAATCCAATAACAGCGTACACGAACATTTGTTGTGCCATAATTGTGTAATGGTTAGAATAGTGGATTGACAATCCAGAGACCTGGGCTGGTATTCACAAAGCATCTTAAGGGAAAAATTTAAATAGTGTGACTTAAGTTAAAACATTGAGCTGCACATAGTTCTCAAGAAACAAAGAATAACCCATGATTGTAAGAAATGTGATTTAATGTTACTAGGAATGAATTTCTTTGGATTCAGTGGAAATTTTATTATGTTCAATGCAGGAAAGAAATTATGGCAATTTCTGTAGAAGAATTTTGATGAGTGAATTTTACATGTTTGTTACATGTTGTATATTACAGAATCTAGACTGGAATGAGTTACTTATGAGAAGAGTAAAACCACCGTTTGTTCCAACTGTGGTAAGTGTCCTATTATTGACTGATCCCCCGATATAAAGCCTAGTGGTAGATTGTTATTTGTAGGAGTCCACTCAAGTCTTGTGTCACGGAGTTCGCACAGACTTCAGGGGTGTCAATATGCCTGATTAATCCGGAATTTTGGATTTGTCTTTTTCTAAAAGAGCTATGATTGCTGTTGAAAATAAAAGTTATTTGATGAAAATATTTCAAGAAATGGCCAATTTATGGTCATTTATATCTTCTCTAAAGGATGTTCATTAATAAAACGTTTTATTAACTGAGTTAAATATGGAAACAATGAGGTTGAAGGCATCTATTTTTACAAAAATTGTCGGCGCATATGATTGTCAGGATTTTTAGTTAGGCTCTGTTGACACCCCTGAGACTTGAAAAAGTCCTTAAATTCAGTGTCAGTCTAGCTGTATGAAACCTGTGTCATACCAAAGACAACATAAAAATGGTACCAGTTTTTCCTGTGCTTGGCTCTCAGCATTTTAAGAGGAATCTGCCTTCTCTCGTTAGATCATGGAGCTGGATGTGATCAGGAATAAGGTGTTGAGAGGGATAAATAACTTGTTTTAAAAACATCCAAATATAAATTTAAATTTGTATTAATTTTGCTATTATTTACTAGAATGAGAAATATTTATTTATGAATTATTACAGCATTACGATACTGGGTATCACTGAAAATTTACCTCTGTATTTTGTATACAATATGACCTATGGGTACAATAGTTTTATAGTGTGTGCGTTTGAATATTGTTAAATAGGATAGCTGTATTTTTTACTACACAGTAAGGTCAAAATATAGTCGTGTTCAGCTTTTAACCCAGTGTAACGTGAATTTTAAAATAGTCAATAGGGTGGTAACTTTTCATTGACGCTGAGTATATTTTTATGTATTTTATTACTACTGGGGGTGTTTCCATAGGAGTGATTGATTTAAGTCTTGGAGGGGTCACTATGTAATTTACGATACTGTTCAGAAAATTTTAGTCAGAAAATTAATGAATTATTAAACTGTATACACATAAGTACATTTGACAGGCCCTTGTACTGTAATATTCTGCAATTTATTCATAGTTTCATTGTTATAAGAATTTCAGCGCGCTGTAGCGGGTCAAGTCTCAGTGTCTTCTTTTTTACATGTGCCTGGCTTGGACAGTTAGTAGAGTCAAAATTGTAACCCAAATGATCCAAGTTGCGTTGTCAGTTGCTTTAGGAAGAGCAAGTCGTTACCAATGGATAATTAATTCCAGGTTAACCGGCTGAAACCATCATCGGTGGCCGAGTGGTTAGAAAATCTGCCTTGGGAACGTCAGGTTGCAGGTTCAATCCCCGACCGCGACACACCAATGGTACTGGTATAGCTGTCTTGCTTGCTGCTCAGCATGTGACAGTAGTTACAGAAAATCTGGTTAGCCCGGTGTCAGAGTAATGTGACTGTGTAGTCTCAATATGACTGGAATACTGTTTGTGGGACTTTAAAAACCTTAAACTTAAGGTTTACTGCCTTCTGTATGTGACTGTTGAAAATAGAACTTGTTAGACCTAACAGAAATAAAAATTTACATCGCTTATTCATCCATGTTAGACCTTCCTCTCTGTCGTAAAACTAGGTTGTAACAAACTCTAGGATATGTGGCTTTTTAGTTTGTTATAATAGTGCTTTTTTGGCTATTTTTAGTGTCGAATATGGGCACTTCCCACTAGCAAAATAACCTCCTTTTTCCCCAAAAAGAATGCATATTTTCCGCCTTTTGTTCTCGCTGGTTTAAAAAAAATCCCAATATGAATGCATAGTTTCCCCTGTTCTCGCTGGTTTAGAAGCAACTAACAGTATGGCTGTTTTTAAGTCAATACAATAGATTTTCAAACTGGCAAAAGTCGTTGCTACATATGATTTGAGTATAATCATTAGAAAAAAGCAAAATTTGAACAATTAATAACCAAAACAATCTTTTTTAATAATTCCCAATTTGGAGAACAATATTCCGCAATTTTTTCTCTCATGGAAGATTTATGTGATAAAAAGAAATCTATTGATAAACATGATAATCACAAAATATTGAAGGAATTGGTTGGGCTCTGAATTTGTGTCAACATTAGCAGAAATGCACTATATTTGAGTTTAACTGTACTGTTATTTATTATTTGCAGCGACATTTGGAAGACGTTAGTAATTTTGATGATGAGTTCACTCAGGAGAAAGCCGTGCTGACACCAGCGAAGGATCGTCGTAGCCTCAATATAGATGATCAAGATCTATTCCGTGATTTTAACTACATCGCAGACTGGTGCTAGCATGACAAAAGATCAAATATTTTTCAATAAAACACAACTTTTTACTAGATCGGTGTAAAGTTCTGGATGACAAAAGTTCCAGAGTTCAATAAAAAACACAACTTTTTACTCGATCGGTGTAAAGTTCTGGATGGTGAAAGCTCCAAAGTTAAATAAAAACACAACTTTTTACTAGATCGGTTTAAAGTTCTGGATGACGAAATTGCCAGAGTTCAATAAAAACACAACTTTTTACTAGATTGGTGTAGAGTTCTGGATGACGAAAGTTCCAGAGTTAAATAAAAACACAACTTTTTACTAGATCGGTGTAAAGTTCTGGATGACGAAAGTGCCAGAGTTCAATAAAAACACAATTTTTTACTAGATCGGTGTAAAGTTCTGGGTGGTGAAAGTGCCAGAGTTCATAAAAAACACAACTTTTTACTAGATCGGTGTAGAGTTCTGGATGACGAAAGTGCCAGAGTTCAATAAAAACACAACTTTTTACTAGATCGGTGTAAAGTTCTGGATGACGAAAGTGCCAGAGTTCAATAAAAACACAATTTTTTACTAGATCGGTGTAAAGTTCTGGGTGGTGAAAGTGCCAGAGTTCATAAAAAACACAACTTTTTACTAGATCGGTGTAGAGTTCTGGATGACGAAAGTGCCAGAGTTCAATAAAAACACAACTTTTTACTAAAACAGTGTAAAGTTCTGGATGACGAAAGTGCCAGAGTTAAATAAAAACACAAACGGTTTACTAGATAAGTATGAAGTTCTGGGTGGTGAAAGTTCCAGAGTTTAATAAAAACACAATTTTTTACTAGTTCAGTGTAAAGTTCTGGGTGACGAAAGTTCCAGAGTTAAATACGACTTTTCTGTGATGTTGTTACCTGTTGTTTTCATTCAGTGCTTCCAGTGGAATTCAGGATAAAACCAGTCATACATTGGTGTTGTGGATTAGTGAAGTAATACCAGGGGTCCTATTATTATGGAATAATCCGGATTTGCTCCGACGGAAAGAATTAACTTTTCTGCAGAAAATAAAGGTTTTATGAAATCATTCGAAGCATGACAAAGTTACGGTCATTTGACATTTCATAAGCTGAAATTTAACAATAGAACATTGTTTGAAACAGACTTTTGTTGCAGGGATGGTTGCTATTAGTACCCGGAAACTGATTTGCGACTTATGTTCAGGATTGTGCATTATGCCTCAGTAGGATCCCTGTAAATATGTGTAACAACAATAATTTAGTGCTTGTTCTGTGTTTATCGGGTTCTGGATACGGAACAAAATAAGCTACAATCCACCTGTATACTGTTATATCTCAATCAGAGATTTGTGCTTGTTTCTGTTCACAAGCCTGGCGTTCAAATTTGTGAAAATTCAACTTGGCTGTGTTACTTACATTTGAGTCAATACTGCATTCTGATTGGCTTGTTTGAGTTGATACTGCATTCTGATTGGCTTGTTTGAGTTGATACTGCATTCTGATTGGCTTGTTTGAGTTGATACTGCAGTTTCATTGGCTCGTTTTAGAGTTGATACTGCAGTTCAATTGGCTCATTTATTGAGTCAATACTGAACATCGATTGGCTCGTTCAAGTCAATACTGAAGTTTGATTGGCTCATTTGAGTTGATACTACAATTTCATTGGCTCATATTTTGAGTCAATACTGCTGTTTGATTGGCTCATGTTAATGTCGAGAGTGTAGTTTGATTGGCTCGTATATTGTTACAGATTTGTTATACATCATACACTGACCAGAACAGTGGTGCCTTTGTGTTAGAATGTGAAAGGATGCTGAAAGCTTGCTACATGATGACTATGCAAGGTGTTATATGTGTTAACTAGAGAAAAGAATTTTGGCAATAATGCTGCGTTGAATTGTTTAAAAAAAAAATTGTATATTGAAATACAATGTATTAGCTTCTACATGCTTTAAAATAATGTATATTTCCGTATCTTATATTCTCCAATAGCCATATTCTCCACAAACAGAGAAGGAACAAAGTCTAAATAAGTCAGTCTACATCTGAGAACCATTCATTATTACAGACAATATAGTAAATTATCGCGAGTAGTTGAACAAAGTCTGAACATGGACCTCTGTGAGTTATCTCCTATTTTAACTTGTATATTCACGGGTGCCATGTTAAATGTTACTGTAACAAGTTGTAATAAATTTCAAACCACCGTTATCTGTTGATAAACATTACATATTCAATTTGATATGCTGCCTATGAGAGTTGGTAATACGAAAAAAAGTGCTAATATATTCAATGTTATAATACTAGCCATATTGGTTAAATACAGAGTAATATAATGTACAAAATAGTGGATTTTTTATCGACCTTCATTCTTTATAATATGGCATACACATTACCTATCAAATATAACTTGCTCCATAAAATATATATTTTTTCGTAACTACTGTCAAGTCTATATATGAAGTTGTACCTTCAGTTTGGTTGCCTATATATTATAGACATCTTGCCTTATTATTATGTTATGATGGCTTTACTCATTAGTGTGAAAATACAAATAAACTTTGAACATAATTGGTTAAAACATTGACTTTATGCTATGATTACCGTATAAATTCACTTGAAAGTCCGATTAAAGACTAAAAATTTTCAAAAAAGTTACTTAACCAGCACTTACTTACTTTGTCCCTTATCGACATATCGACGAAATAAGTTATAAATAGTATTTCTTGCTGCTAACTTTTGTCTTTGGTCAAAGTCCAGTTAAATGAGTTGACTTTTTTTGGAATTTGTTGAACCTGACTTATGGCCGAGTATACAGACTTATGAATGAGCATACTGACTTATGGCCGAGTATACAGACTTATGAAAGAGCATACTGACTTATGGCCGAGTATACAGACTTATGAATGAGCATACTGACTTATGGCCGAGTATACAGACAGACTTATGGCCGAGTATATACAGTAATTAATCAATTAGCTGAATGCTTGCCGATGTTTGGATGTATCTGAAAGGTAAAATGACGTGTTTAAATCAATCTCTGACTTCTGACATTCCTCTGATAGGGAATATTATGTTTGTTAATCTTCGTATAGTTGGTGTGTGTTAATCTGATTCCTTGTATACTCTTATACCCGATTTAACAGTTGACTATATTTTGGCTTTCTGTTTATATGAACATGCACAAGGTACCACAAGTCATAGCGGTTAGTACACTGGATATTCTGTAAATATGTTCATATTTTTGTTATGGGCCGGTGGCCAATATCAAATAAAATCTTTGTCATTGGATTTGTCATCAGTTGATGTGAGTTAGATTCTCAATTGTGGCAGGTTATACCTTTCCATGAAAATTTTCCTCCACATGCAGAGAAGTCACTGGTTCCATGTGGAAGGGTTAGTTAATTCAGGGGTGGTATTTCCCAATATTGATCTAAATTAAATTGGAGAATAAGGATAGCCAATCATATCGCCTGTTACTGACCAAGAGTTTAATATGGTGTGATCTGATTGGTTGTCCCTATCCTATAGTCAAGTAAGATCAATATTGAATACCACCCCTGTACAGGAAAACTTGTTGAGCAGCCACCGTATATAACTGAAAAGTTGTTGAAAAATTGGTGTTAATCATGTTTAAAGGGTCCGGATTAGGTTAATACTTGCCAGCTATACCATTAGATAATCTGATGTATGGTTTAGTCTTTATTACAGTAGGAAATCATTGTTATCTGAATTGGTGCAGAATTTATGGTGTTATCTTTGCATACTGTTGTTATTTTTATGTGTCATATTTGCTATTAAAAATAAAGTATTTTTGTAATCAAATTAGAAATGAAATGAAAAATGAATGAAGTAGCAGTTCTCTGACAATATGCTTGTATGAATGTTGCTTTACTCAGATGTAGTTATGTGTATTAAACACAGGTATTGTACAACACAATGACGTTAATATCTCCTGACTATATAATATTTACTCTATTTTAGAAAATATGTGTTTGAAATATAGAAGTATTATATATCGGGCTTGTTGATGGCACAAAATCTTATGTTAGAATTGTGTGTGAATAAGTTATCCAAATGCATATACGAGTATGTCTTACATTGGTATTGCAAATCAAGTATTGTATCAACGTCCTATCAATCAACACAAGATCACACTTCAGAATTATATTGTCAGTATTATTCTGTACAGTAAAACATTGCTCCGGGGATCCATGTCACTAAACTTTGTACAAAAAATTATTTTTCATACCAAAGTTGTAAGTATTTCACTAATGGCTCCCTTTGAAAGTAGCGCTTACAAATTTGTGCAAGCCATTCACAAGGAATCAACAAAATATGTATCATAAAAGTTCAAATGAATTTGATGCAAGTGAAATGCTCTTTTATGACCTTGAAAGTTAGAAAAATAATGTATGTACGAAGTTTAGTGAAACACCTCCAATATTGTCAAGGTTGATAATGAACTTATTAATCATTTCACTGATCTATCACATGGTTTACTTTGAGTGTGCTGTAAGTAATGACTGAGCATGAAGAAGTCAACTTCGCAGACACACGGACAGTCTTCTACCAAACTCAGGGGTTCCACTAGCCCCTGAATCAATAAGGTCATTTTGATAGTTTTGACTAAATTTTAGCATTTTATAGGCAAAATACCCTTGATTAGAAGAGAAAATGACCCTTTAAACCAAAATCTTGAGGGTCAAAATATGGCTTTTTGAAAATTTCAGGCGTCAAAACCCCTACTCCCGAGGCAAATGGAACCTCTGCAAACCATGGCAACTTCTGTGAACTAGGCTACAGTACCTAGTGTTGAATTTGAAACCGAAATAGCAATAATTTTTCATTTTATAGTTTTATTCAGATTTAGTGATTTGTGTGGTTACGGCTTTAGAAAAAATTAACATTAACAACTTATTACTATACTTAGATTCCATTGGCATTAAACATATTTTGGTTGTGTTGATACTAACTGCAATAACTGTAGTGATTTATACAACATAAAATGGTTATCAGTTTTAGTAGTTATGTTAAAAATATTCCAGTACAAGTATTGTTAATAACGAAGGCTTTTCTAATAAATTTGTAGTAAATACACCAATTGACACCAAAATTAGTGGGTCAGGGTATTACCACCTAGTAAACATTTAAGAATAGTCATATTTGAATATTTCTATTTGAAGAATATTGTAGTAGTCAATTCATGTCGCTAGTAGATTTCTTACAACACCAAACGAAGCGCATATAATAAATGTAGCCGGCATTTTTGATAATTTGGAATAGTTATACTATCCAAGTAACATATCATAACCTCAGTATTGTTGTGTTTATGTGAGGGGTGGTATTCACAAAGTAGCTTAAGGGAAAACTTAGAATTTTCTTGAAATCTTAAAATTTGTATCACCTAAATAGAAAAAATCTTCTCATAGTTTAGAAGCATCATGTAAAGAGCATCAATAATCACAAAGAAAACACAGGTTATTCTTCGATTCTTTGGAAATATGTGGAGCTCAATTTTCTAACTTACATCAAATATTTTAGTTTTCCCTTAAGTTGCTTTGTGAATATCAGCCCAGGTCTGCTCTAATGCACTAGATTTGGCTCAAACATAATTGTTATTCTTACCAAACTTACCAGTGTTGTCAAGGCATAAAAAAAAACCATTCATAAGTTGGGAGGTGCTATTATCTCTCTTTAAAGTTCAACCATAAACTCATGACCTCAATTTGGGGAAAAGTTCATTAATGAAGGAAAGGCGATAAATCAAGTTTTCATACTGCTGTGCATGTTTTATTTATATAACCATATCATATTTTTCCATTATATATTGGTGCATTTGTGCCGTATGGTACGGTACGTGGAATTTGTTGCCTTTCATTCTATTATCAAGGTCATTTATTGTGACAATTACAGTTCATCTTAAACAGTGGTTGCAGCTTAATTTGTTGATAGTATATATATATATATAGCATAACTTTGTGATAGGCCACTGTTCAATTATTTTTTGGGTAGTTGGAATTTTTGAAAATTTTGTAGTCTAGAGAAGCAACTTGAAATATAACAAGAGGGACCATAAGGGTCATAGGTCACTAGGACCCCCAAAGAGCCTTTTGTTGTTTTTTCATACCCTTATCCCAACACCAAAATTTTCAAAAATTTCCCATTAACCAAAAATAAAAAACTGTGGCCTAAATTGAGTGTGTATAATCATGTCATATTGCCATCTTTGTATATGCATTATTTCATCCATATTCATTTTGTACAGAAGTACAATATACTTTTTTCTGTAAAACTGAAAATAATAAAACATTTAACAAAACTTTGTGTTTTCGTGTTTGATTTATTCATTGCATTATGTAAGTATAGGTATAACAAAGTGTCAAAAATCAATTTCATAATACAATTAAACATGTACAAATGTAGTAGAATTATCAAGAATGAGAACCTTCCCTGGAAATCTGCGTACTGTAAAATCATTATTATTTCCTACCGGTTTTTGACCGGGGGGACTATAGGTTTGCCCTCCGTCAGTCTGTCTGTCAAAAAATCTAGATCCTGACATAACTCAAACAGTTTTCAAGCTAGGTTTATGAAACTTGGTATGTGGATAGGGGGCAATAAGGGGATTATGCACGTCTAAAAATACACGTCTGATTCTGACAAAAATTGTGGTTGCTATGGCAACAGAAACATCGAAAATGGCTTAAAACCGAAAGGGGACTTCTGTATTGCTTGCAATTCTTAATTACTTGTTTTAGAGGGTGTTGAATTTTCATTGAGTTTGTTGTAAAAAGTGACCATGAAATCTAATGCCCTCAATTAATCGACCTCCCAAATGCATGGGTTAACCCTTCCATGTTATGTAATCTAAATTTTTGATCCCACGAAAATGGATTTTTATCAAAATCCTGAAAATTTAATACCCATGAAAATAATTATGTGATTTTACAGTATTATGAGGTTCACAGGAACCCTTCAATATGGTGATAGTAGTTCAGGGCAGTGGGATGTAATCGCCAATTGAAAATTTCCCCGGAAACTTCAAGGTTGTCTGGCCATTTTTAGCAGAGAGTGTAAAATCCAAGTTTTGATGCATTAAATGTTTAAAATTCACACGTGGCAACGTAAATATGACCACAAAATACATATCTCCAAGACAAATAGAGATAAACATCCTAGTGTAGTATGGCAAGAAATCAATGAACCCGATAATTAAATCTCTTGCCATTCAATTTGGACAACATTGAAAGCACTGATCGGTTACAAAAATCTATAGAATCGTTCCATGAAATCAAGTTTTATCTGTTAGTAATTGGAGATGAAATGTTACATAATTATATTTTTGAACACCCACCCCTGACATAGTAATCATATCCAATAACGTACAACAAAAATTGTGATTTGTGAATACAAAAGATTTATACAGACACCTCAAAAGAACATTTTTGGCACAATTTTACAGGAAAAAACTAAGTGTGATAATACAATAAATTATAATAAAACACTTGTCTCACTAAGTCACTTGACTGAAATTTGCTACTAGCAGTAGCCAGGAACTTTCTCCCGGAGGTAACACAGCTAGCAATGGTATTGTCCCATTCCTATTACAAACATAATACAGACAAAAATGAGATTCAAAGATTACATAGTTGATAAAGAAAGTTACTATTATTCAGAATTGCCTTTAGCTTTTTACTTCATAGTGACGCATATTGATGGATGTACTGTATTTCATTACAACCAAAAATCGAAGACCTGAAGCTTTTAAGACAACTATTGTCACAGTGTAGACATTCAACACACTGGAACACAGATGAGTAGAGGTATAGCACATAAAATTTGACCTGATCCTGACCTTTATGCATGAATATAATACAAGGTTCTTGCATTGAATATAACAATTTCCGCAAGCAAATCCTGCAATATCGGTCCTATAGATTTGTGTTGGTATTGCACTTCGTGTCTCACCACTTATGAAACATGCAACTGAGTTATAAATATAGACACTATATCAGCTGTTAAATTATGCTAATAGAAGGTCAAGATTAAAGTCAAATTCTCCATACTATACCGAATTTTCAAATACTTGCAGGCACACATCTCTCGGTATTACTTAACTACGGTAAACTGAGACATAAGCTCAGAGTCTTGGTTTAATGTGGTCAGATAATATATGTAGACAGTTCACAACACAAAATAAACATTAAATAAAAGTAATGTGCAGTTTGGAAGCAGTACACAACAAAAACCTTATAAAATGTACGCGACACACAGACCTTCCTACTACACAATATTATTTTTTATTTACCATTCAGGCAATATATATACAAATATTGGACACTAAGTTTCACAAGCAATAATGTATAAAATGTTCACAAATAATGAAATAAATAGCTTAAAACATGCATACAATCCAGATGACTGTATCATAGGCATATGGTTGCAACTCGCCATAAATTAATGATTTTAGTCCCGGGGCTATTGGTGGCTAGGGCAAATTGTTATTTTACGGTGATTTGAAACTATATGCCTATGGACTGTAAACATTGTTATATATAAGTTAACTAGATGTCTAGCAAAACTAAATGGTCCTAGTTCTTTGTTATTACACAAATGAATCATTCCTCCACTGTAGCTCTGACATCATGAACCATTCGTTGAAGGTCCTTGTACCGCTATAGGTGGTATCAATATTGCACGGAGTTGACTATTCAGCTGGGCTACATCCTGGTCCTGTTTTTCATACACCTTCACAGCTTGTGTAAATCTTATCACCCCTGGAATACATAAATATCATGTGTATACAAACTAGTTATGCCCCCCATCTTTGATGAGGGGGTAATTGCTTTGCACATGTCTGTCTGTCGGTAGGTCGGTCTGTCGGTCGTATAAAATGGTTTCCGTTCAATAACTCAAGAATGCTCTGACCTAGGATCTTCAAACTTTACATGGATGCAACAGTAGATGACCCCTATTGATTTTGAGGTCAGTAGGTCAAAGGTCACTGTGACCTTTACCATTTCTGACTGTTTTAATGGTTTTCTGTTCAATAACTCAAGAACGCTTTGACCTAGGATCTTTAAACTTTACATGGAGGTTGGTCAGCGATAGTGGATGACCCCTATTAATTTTGATGTCAGTAGATTAAAGGTCAAGGCCACTGCGACCTTCACCATTTCTGACTATTGGGCTGTCATGGGGGCATTCGTGTTTTACAAACATCTCTTGTTGTTATAGGGTGCCAACATTGAACTGCATAAATGCCATGTTACGCAGACCCCTTTGCGTGAGATTTGTGATGGAAATGCAGGAGATTTCATTAAAATGAGATTTTCCTTGCTCAAACTTGAAACTTAAATCAATGAAGTGTGTATGCAGTTTTCACTTATTCTACTTTTATGACAATACTATGCATGCTTCATGAAGCAATTTAAACTAATATTTTTTTGATGATTTTCATGATGTAAACAAAAAATGTCAGGTTCCAGTATGACCAAGAAATGCGCGAGATTTGATCAATTTTCCTCCAATCATATTTGAGTAGAGTCTCAAACGTGTGAGACTCACATATGATGCGGGAGATCTGGCATGTATGGAACTGGTACTCGTGAATATCCTGTGCTTATGTCATCCTAGCGGACAAACGTTTCTTTCGGTAATACATGTACTGAGGTAAAAGTATATACGTCGGCAAATCCACCTATAAATTATTTCAAACTCACAGACCTTAATCAGGTGGGCAAACAATGGCCTAATTTTCTGAAATCTTCTGTTACATGTACATATAAAAGGTGTCATGTTTCTAAACAAGACGCATGTCTCCCTCAAAGGACCAAAACTATGACAAAAATCATCTGCCAATCCAGAATTCTAGCACAACTAGGCTTGGTACCATGTACATGTATTATATATGAAGTTTCACTGAAATTCGACCAATTTTGGAGGAGAACAAGCTGGACAAACTTTTTGACAACCATCCATACAGACATTCAGTACCAAATCAAAATGTCCCCCACAAAACTGTAAACCAATTTACTTTCGCGAATACTAACTTATGCATTTTGTTGATCGTCGGCATATTGCGACTATAAACTTTCGCGTTTTTAAGTGTTCCGCAATGTCCATATTAATGTTTTTAGCACTTTCGCAGCAACTTAATTTCGCAAAATTCTACCACTCGCAAACTCTGCAAAATAAAATCGCGTGAAATAATTTCTCGGTTAACAGTATGTGGGAGACATTTATTATGTTAAAATTTTTTCCATCCTACCATCTCCATCAGACGGGAATCCATATTTTTCTATAACTTCCATCTGTATTTGTGAAGCCAGTGGAAACACGGTCTGCATTGCACGTAACATATCATTTCCGGCATGATCTCTTGCCTCATCTAAACGTCGAATATTAGTTGGCTCACGAAATGCTTCCAAAACATCTTGTAGTGCTCCTGAAAAAATCAAATATATAGAGGATATTTGTTGATTTTGGTGTAAGATCGTATTTTATTTCATCGAGTGATCACAGAAAATCAATATTTTCACGAGTGGCATAGCCACGAGTGAAAATATAATTTTATGTGATCACGAGTGAAATAAAATTGATCTTCCACCAAAAATCAACAAATTTTCTGTTTATTATATGCTTCAATTTCTCTTAAAATGCTACCGTAATTGGCTTAATTGGAAAAATCACGTCGAAATTGGAACGTTACGACGTGACAATTGTGACGTCATGATGACGCAACGTACATTCTAAAGCCCGGCGCCGTTGACGTTACGTTTCTTTTTCTGAACGATACTGGAACCAGCTTCTAAAACAGTGAAAATAACAAAGTGGTAATTTCACTGTTATTTTCACTGTTATTTTCACTGAAAAATCTCCGTAATCCATTGAAAGCAAATAATAAATTTATTTATTTTACCCAAGTTTTGATTCATAGAAAACTGGTTATTAATACTTTTTATACCTACGGTTAATGCTGATTTTAATTAACTGGTAGCATGTCTAATATATATTACAGTACAAACCAATTAAGGAAATCAGCCGGAATAGCCCTACTTAAACTATATCACTTATACGGGACTCACTGGTTCCAAGGTCTACAATCAAAATATTTGGACAGCTCTGCAAAATGTGACAGTTGGTACAAGTCAGTCGATTAAAAAATGGCATGCTGTAGTGTACCAATCATGCGATCGTTATATATGCAGAAGTGCCAAAAGACATTTACAATCAAGTCCATCTATAAGACTATATAACCGTCCCTAATCATGGCCTTAAATGCCATGTACTGATGATGTAGCTATGGCTTTTCCATTAGACCTATCTCAAATCGGATTATTTTGAATCTGAAGGTATTTCTTTTCATTGATATGTGTGTGCCAGCAAGCCATAAACCTAAAAATGTTAATGTTTGTGCCGATATGTGTCACTTTTAAAAATAACAAATTTATTTAGTTGTGTTTGACCTAAAGTTGGTCAATAACAAACCAAGTTTGTGACTATATTAGCCTTTCATAACGGTCTTACATCTATTGGATGTCGAAAATATTCCATAAAAATATTCAACTACACTCAGAGAGATTCCAAAAATATCTAATTGTTTCAAAAGGACAAAAAATATACCTTTACAATCATGCAAGGAAAAATTGGCTAAGGAGGCTGCCATTTTGGATGGTAATAATTTCCGTCTAATCCGTACTGAGCGGAATGGTAAAACCCTTTAGTCCGTACATTACTGTAGACTTGATGACCGCCAATGCTCTGCACAATCTAACCTGGCATCTGGTTTCGTTAAGTTTAAAGAGACATTAAATGCAAATTATATAATAACTCATAAAATTAATAATTTGAGGCCCTTCCCCATGGACAGAAGCTATAGGCTCTGAGGTACCACAGCGCGTTAAAACCAAAACCAGCTTTTCCCCGCACCTTAAAAAGAAGATAAAACTACATATTTATCCACAGTTTAAAATTCTTGTATACTGATTCCAGCACTTTTGACAGCACATAAGATAATACCTACCAAAATGATATAAACACCATAGTGATTTAATAAAGACACCACCCCTGTAGACCTATCTTGGTAGTATCCCTCTCTAATGTCAGAGGCTCTTCGTCTTCAACGAATATCTTCAAGATAATCCCTACGAATATATCTTTTAATACTCGTCTATATTTTTGTATTTAAAGTCAAAATGCACGAATATTATAACACCATTTCACCAGGCAAGTGTCATGAGTATAATATACAGAATTTTTGTTTCATTTGTTATGTTTTAATTAAGAAGTTTGTGTCCTGCTAGGTCCCTTAATTGTCCAGTGTATCAGCTTTGAACATGATTTGCCGGCCCTTTTAATGTATAAATCATTGTTGTAAATATTCATATATAATTGTATAAGATTTCAGATAATCATTTCCTACAAAAAGATAATGATAATCGGACATGGAAGGCAGCACTGACCAGAAATAACATTCTGATCACCTCGGCCTTTATGCATTGCAATATTTACCGGAGACAAACGGAAATGGCCGAGCTTTCACGATTGCAGAAATAACATTCTGATCACCTCGGCCCTTATGCATGCAATATTTACCGGAGACAAACGGAAATGGCCGAGCTTTCACGATTGCAGAAATAACAGAACACTAGATACTCAACAGCTACAAAAACAGGACATCCCACTCCGGCAACCTGCCGCCTCAGTCAGTCAAACAAACCCGGAGTAAGAACCAGAAAACAAACAACACTCAACAGATACAGTATTTGTCCTAAATGTGTTCTTGGTACCACATGTAACTGTATCATTAATAAAGAGTAAACAAAAAATACAAAATTTATAATATCGTAGATAACATAAATTTTATAACATATTTTTGTTTACTCGTTATCAATGATACAGTTACCTGTGGTTGGTACATGTATAAAGAATCCAAATTTGTGTGTATCATTAAGATTGTCATCAGTAATTTGACACTGAGTACACAAAGAAACACATATGTTACATGTTTTCCATAAGGTTACATGTTAAACTCGACATTTTAATCAGCCTGTCATTTTCTTCCTGTACTACATATATCTGTCATGTTTGGTATACTCTTTAGTGCATACGTAGACTCTGTATTCGCATACATTTAAATCTAATTTGAAGGGTTTTAATGCAAGTTGTTAAAATAGCATTTTCTCATAAAATCGCAAGGTTTTGTTCATGAACTATTCCGACCCAAATCATGAATGCATGCATATTTATCTGCCATAAGTAGCCTATGATGGTGATTATGTTATAGTTTACATGTAGACAATACGAAAAGTATAAGCTCCAGTTATGTAGGCTGCTGATAGCTTTGAAAATAATTATGAATAATTTATTTTCCGGGAAATAACGCTTTCATCAATTTCTTCCTTGAACTCTTGGCTGAAAAGGTAATAGGCTAGTGGCTGCAATGGGTGCTTTTTGGCAGCATACCACTCATTTATTTATTGAAGAGGAAGGTCTTAGAAAACGATGGTTGTGAATCTTAGATCAATGTAGGTCAGTATGAAAATCGACTTTTTATGTGTGTTTTTGGAGTTTTGATAGGCAATTTTACACCATTTTTTCCATGTGTAGAACTGGGTAGATACCATTTTGCTAATTTGGGGTTTCAACATTAAAAAAATAGAATTTTAGAAATCTATACACCACAAGTATAATTCATCAATTTATTTGAAATAAAATCACTTTGGTTGGTAAGTAGTAACCTGTAGTTTCATAAACATGTATCTGTATCAAAAATGAGATATTTTTCGGGTAAAACCTTAAAAATATAAACGAAAAGTGCGATTTTTTTGTAATTGGTCGACTACTATGCCATCTTTCATTTTATTAATTATAAATCACTGTGGTGGGTAGGTAGGAAAATCCGGTTTAAGACATCAAGATCCTAGTTACAGGCTTCTGTGCAAAATTCGCAAAATTTGGGATAAAACTGCACAAAAATAAGCGAAAAGTGTGAATTTTTGGAATCGGTGAACTAGGGTGCCATTAGCGATTTTATTTGATATCAAATCACTATAATTATGCGTACATATAATTATACAACTTAAGAGTATCAAAATATCTAAAGCTAAGCTACTGGACAAATTGAGATACATTGTATATGTAAACAAAAATAGTGAATTTTGGGAATCTATGTCGTAAATCTTTTTTATATTAAACAACTGTGACGTGTACACTTAATCACACTCCCAAAGCAACACCTATATTTTTCATCATTTCTCAACTATTTATACTGCGATTTGGTTAAATTTGGCATATTGATAGATGCTATATTTAACCGATGTTTCTATGATTGTTTTATCAAAATCGATTGATTGTTTTATGAAAATAATTTCAAATAATAAACATCACTGTAAATTGAAAAGTCACAAAAAGACACCATGAACAATATTAGCAAGGTGGGTGTAAATTTTACTTAACGGATTATAACAATGAAATGATAAAAAAATAACATTCTGTTCCTTGGTAATTAGTATCTTGTATGTCGTTCCATGTATGTCATTTATGACATGTTTATACCTCTGTCCCATCGAGAGCACATAATTCTTATCAATAGCCGGGGAATGGTCCCCCTTTCCCGAAAAAGGGGCATGTTGTTGTAATTTTTGCCAGGTTGGTGGTCGTCTGATTTGTCGCCTACACAGCTCGTCCCCACACATTCTAAATAATCTTGAAATCCGAAGACTTTGATGATTATGGCAACTGTTGTATGTTGTGTTTATGCAGGGATGATTGATGTGCACGTGCTGTCGTGCTATGTGAGCCAGAGCTCCGCCATGCAATATTTCATGTACTTTACATGGCGTCAGTTTTGTTAATTTCGTTTTACACCGATGCTCATTATTTTGTTTAATTTCTATCTTTCATTGAACTGGCTGGCATAAAAATTCTAGAAGACTTTCAACGAGTATTATTTATTCACAGTCCATATTTTAACAATAGTAATCATGAAAAGCATAGGTGTTGCGTTGGGCGTGTGATTTAGAGTATGTAGTAAGGTCCAGTTTAAAACATCAAAAATGTAGTAGCTGGCTATTATTTAAAATGAGATATGTTGCGGGAATGTTTTGTCTTTAGCACAGAAGCAGAAATATTTGGATTCATACATACAATGACATTTCGTATATAAATTATACCCGTCATAAAAAATTAAACGCGTGTTCAATTTACAAACACAGTGAAAATTAACATACAGCGTAAAACGTGACAGATGTTTGTTTATTTTAAACATTGCACAGATGTTTGACTACATGTTCTAACGCACCGACAGTGTACATGTACATTAAAAATAATTAAGTTTCGGTTAAAGTGATTTGATTTCCGATATAGTACGGAGAATTTGATACGACTCCCGACCTTCAATTAGCATAATTAAACAGTTGATATAATATTATATTGTCTGTATTTATAATCCCGTTTGTAAGTTTTCATAAGCGGGAAGTATCACGAAGATGTGTAATACCAACACAATTCTAAAGGATCGATATTGCATGATTTGCTCGCGAAATTATTAACTATATATTCAATATATATTATATATTCAACGCAAGAAGCTTCACGAATAAAGGTCAGGATCGTGTCAAATTCTCCGTGCTATACACATGGCGTATTGCGCAATTTCAAAGTAATGTCACTTTACTGTCAACTTTTTATTAGATTTTTATCTATGTATTGTTCTCTGTATAATTGGAATTTATTTGTACAGCGTTAACAATACATTATATTCACGGTTCACTTGACACAAGCTATTTGGTCTCGGAAAATATGTCTTCGTTAACATTTCTTCATAGCCTGTCTGGTATGGTACCGTGCATGATTGATACGTCGCAAACGCCCCAAACACACTCAAATTACTAAAGTCGGTATTTACTTTAAACATCCCATTTGGTTATGGGTCGACACGTAAGAATTTTCTCTTTTTTTCATGTATAACGTTGACTTTTGATCCAAGTGTCATGAGTTCAAGTCCCGTCTTGACGGAGTCTGGTCCTCAAAATTATAATATGGTTCCTAAAAATTTGCCCGATTTAATTTTTAATCAAGACGTATTAAGGGGATTTTTAAAAACATAATACTGATGACAACATCGAGGGACGTAGGCTTAGAGGGGGTGCAGTTTTCAACAGAAACGACAGGGCACGAAAGGCACACAAACGAACAGACGAAAACAGCACGAATCACAATTCTGATCACCTCGGCCTTTATGCATTGCAATAGACAATTTATTTGCCGGAGACAAACGGAAATGGCCGAGCTTTCACGATTGCACGACTCACAAGCACAAGTCGCTTCAAGAGCACAACTTACTGCGACAACCTTGTTGCCGCCTCACACAGTCCAACATATCCGTCCACACACCAGTCCACTTCAAAGAACTCAACAGAACCAGTATTAACATATATATATTATCTTGAAAGAAACGAATCAGCTTTGTGCTTTACTTGCTATGTGCTAGACTCACGAAATTGCAAAAGATTCACTATAAAAGAATAATTTATCAAACAGGGCATAGTGCCAAAAATCATTTTTGTACATTTCTTTATTATTGTTTTTACTATTAAGTGGTCAAAACATGCATAAGAGAAGAGTTCGCCTCGGTGACAAATGTCCTTGGGGCTGCACCGTTTTATGGTTCACCAAAACCTCACACTTTCCTCACGTTTTCCATCACGTAATGCCCCCTAACCAAAAGGCCACAGTGACATGCTATAAAAGAATGTAAAATATGAAACTGTTGTCAAATATCTTGGTGGACAAGTGGACTAGTGGTAGAAGCTACTTGTGGATTCGATCCCGCCTCCAGTCGGATTAAAACAGAAATGTCAAGTTTTCTGTGTCATTTCTGTGTTCCCACCTAACACTTCTTACTTCACTAACAGTCTTTCGGATGGGACTTTATAAACCGATGTATTGTGTAAGATATGCTTTTAAGTTTATATATCAGGCACGTAAAATGACCAGGGATTCTCCATCTTCTGTATTGATCATATACCCCCTCCCCTCAACTAAAATGATTAACATAATTGCGTCGCCCGGTGGCGAGGACAAATAAAAGCAAATAAAACCAAAATGTGATCACAACAATTATATTAACAGAACATATCGACAGTGGCACAGAGAAATTACTTAATGGTCTCTCTGAAGACAACTTGACAACTTGTGTTTATGTGGGCTTTAATTCGAATTTAGCTTTGTTGGGAGATTTCATGTGTTGTTTCTTTAGAATGACAAGACCATTTGACACAAAACAATGTGTTGGTTCTGGTATAACCCTAACTTTTGTTTCTACCCTAAATTATGTCATGGCGTTTTGCTGAAAGTCACTGCGTTTGGTGAGTTTCAAGTACATACAGTTTTTTTGTCATAATCATCCTATTTTTTTCAGCGTGTTTACAGAAACACAACGCTAATTTCTTTTGTACTAAAACACTTTAAATTAGACAAGCTTGACACATCTTTGAAACAATTTTCGCACAGAGTTTGCGAGTTTTCAAATGCCGCTGTTAGTTGATAATATAACAATTAAGAAACCATTTGTTTAAAAAAAGTTGGCAATAAGTTTCGAAATAAATAAACGCGTTCAAACTAAACCTAAACTAAATCTAATATTATATCGTTATACCGATTAACCCTTAAATCGCACTCAACAGTCATCTAATTTATTGCGTGAAACGTAACAGTACGGCCATTAGCCAACCCAATGAAGCATCTTGGGAATGGTCGGCGATGACGTCATAATTCATTTGCATACTTTACGCCATTTTGGATTTTTTATGAGCCAGGGTGAAGCTCTTAAATCCGCGAAATATCAAAGGCATCGGAGCTTACTGTTATATATTTCCTGATTATTTATCGTCTTTGATCTTCACCCAGAGGAACGGACCGGTGTAAGTATTCACTACTGTCATAGTTACTTTCTATTTTGCTTTTGAATCGGACGTATCCCTGTCTGGGTTCACCTAGTCCGGGACGCTGACATTTTTGGAAACTGCGTTTTCCTGAATATTCGCTTGTCTGTGCATTTGCAATTTGCGTAGACGTGCAGGGTCCTTAATTTTCAGATATTGATTATATTTTTTAGTTGTTTATATCGTACGCCCATTGGATTTGACGCAATTTTGATCTGGTTTGCGACCGGTTTCCAAGAGCTCCTGAAATCAATTTCAGACGGGCTCTTTGACAGGTCTACCCAATACACAAATGACATTCTGCAATTCCTTCAATAATGGTAGTGCATCGAGTATTGAATCCATATTCCGTTATGAATATCAGAATAATATAATATCAGTTTGTCGTTTATAATTTGCTTGGTAAACAAGTGTTTCGTTTTGGGGTCAAACTGTCATTTTCTTTTGTGATATTTTTAGTGTAAATTATGCCCTAATTCTACCTATCTCAGATTCGGAAAATATGTTTATGCAGTGTGTATTTGTTTTTCTCATTTATAAGTGTTGTCTTATGATAACAGTTCAGGCAAATCCAGGATTTTGACAATATTTTGAAGACATCAATTTAGAAACCTTTGTGTTTACTTGGAAAATATTTTAGATGAGTCACACTCAAAATCGAGTGTAATGTATGATACCATAGGTAGTCAGCATTTACCCTACTCCCCAGTCAAATCACAACCTTATCAATATCATTGTTTACTAATTTATAGAAAGTTGAACGACAACAATTGGACTGCCTGTAACATTTTTTGTCGTAATTTTTTTATTATTCAATCAAATGCTTTGTTACGGGTACCAATGTGTAGCTAATACACGTCACTTTCAGGATATATTAACACTTCAATCCTCAAATACACACCCTTTACTTAATTATTCAATTAGAGGACTTCTAAAAAACTTGTCACAAATGTTCAACTTGATGAGGTGGCATGTCATATGCAAACATCCCGAAATGCACCGAAAGATTTTGATACGGTCTGTCATTTATCAAAATGCCGTTGTCTAACATTGATGATGCACAGGCACATTGGAAGACGAACATTAGCGCAGAGTTTAAAGAATCGGGAAAATTATATTTTCCATGAAAATGGATGGAATGTCATAGGGTGTTAGTAAAATTGGATAAAAATGTGCGTGTTAAAACGCATTTATTCAGCACTCTAAACAAAAGAAATTTAACAGATTTTTGGTCCGGCAGTTTTGCTTTTGGTCAGTTTTTGGCAATTTGTAAGACCTTGCGGCAATTTTTGCCAACTCTCGGGATGTCTGCCCATGTCCCTAGCTTAAAGCCTAAAAAACGTTAAAGGTCACATTTGTATATGAAAGGTAAAAATGGGCATATTAATGCTTGTCTGGAAAACTGATCTACTTCATTTATTGGGGATTTTCAAATAGATTGGCATAAATGTTTAACTTAATGAGGCAGCATTTTGCGCGCAAGTTCAGTGTCCTAAGCTTTAAGGTCAAGGCCACAATTGGAGGTTAAAATGGGCTTAATACTTCTCAATATCTCAGTCAAGCATAGATGTTGAAAATTGGAATTATATGAAAGAGTAAGATTCAATTTCGGTCAAAAGAAATTAATTCTTGAATGAGTCATGTCCCTTTGTTGGGGATTTTCGAATAGATTGGCATAAATGTTTAACTTAATGAGGCAGCCAGCAGAGGCATTAGTGTCAGTAGGACACATTTAGCCTGTGTTCAAGTTTAAAACATTACTGGATGATTTGATTACGGGATGTTTGATAATTTTCTGGCAATTGTGATTCATACTTGATTAAATACCTAGAAGAGATAAACACTAGATAATATTACTATTTATAAATATGATCGGTCAAAACATTTGCAATTTCAGAAAATAAGTTTATATAGAAACTAAAATTAATGTGAAAGAGGAAGACATTTTTTATCTATAAATGTATTACCTATTGTACTGACAGGTAGGTTGAAGTGATTGATCAATACTAGATTTTGTCTCTAGACTTCAGTTAAACATACCTTCTTGCCAGGTGCCACTCGTATGGTCGCAGCTAATGGCTGTAGTTTAGAACTCTACATATACTTCTATTTGTGCTCTTTGTGATATAAATTTTGTGATCCAGCTCAGTGTTACTTTTGTATAATGTTACAATCAAACTTGATTACATTTAATGTTTGATCATTAATTGTGTTTGTTTTGGATCTTTTTCAGCTTTAACGGTTCGTTCATAGGGTACTTGGCTAAAGTATCTCTAATGTATATCTTGACAAGATGTCCTCTTTCTCGGGGTTAGGCAATAAGGCCGACAAGAACAAAGGAAAGTTCACAGCAATCAACATTAACACAATATTTAAAGGGAAGAGTGTTGAACAACAGAAGACACCAGGTTAGTCCAGGAATTATTTTACTGTGTTGATATTTATCAAACTTTTAGCTGCATGTTTGTCAATCAAATTCAGCATTTAAGCTATCACTCAGGAATGTCATTTTGCTTCTGTTAGAATTGGCTTAGCAAAAAGTGTTTAAACTTCCCATTCCAAAAAAGAGAAATGACTGAATGTTCCTTTTCATTTAGAAAAAGGAACATTTCAGAATTTAAAGTTCATGGTTAAACAGAATAGTAAGGATACTGAAACTAATGAATTGCAACTAGGGTTGGATTATTATATTTCACATCCGTTCATTCCCTACTTTAAATGGTTCTAATGTATTTTTCTGTTCATTACAGTAACTCGTCAACATGGTTTACAAAGCTTGGGTAAAGTGGGTAGCAGTGCTCGGCGTATGCCGCCTCCGGCCAATTTACCAAGTTTGAAAAGCGAAAATAGCGGGAACGATCCAAATATAGCATTAGTTCCAACAGGAGGTTCAGGTATATATACATCATTTTAATATTCACGATTTCTGTTATTACTTGTAAGCATATTTCAGTCCAAATTGGTCAAATTAGTGAATGATCCTTCGTCTTAAAGAAAAATAAAGGATTTTCCAGTTCGGATAAAAATTTGTCGGTAAGGACCGGAGGACTGACATTTTTGCGGAGCCTAATACTTGCAAGGTTCTGTTCCATACACGAAAGTGATGCATACATTGCCTTTAGTTAGCCACTTTCAATTAATCATGTGGATTATATAGTGAATGTATTCATTGTAGTAAACTACCATTGCTTTAAAAGACTGTTGTAGATGCATCTTTCTATGCTTTATATCTTTATCATGTATACATTGATTATTTTTTATTGTATACAGGATGGGGCAACAAGGAGAAAGAAGAGAAGGGGAACAGCGGCAGTCCGCAGCCATCGCAGCAGCAGCAGCAGGCTACTACAGCACAATCTCTGGGGCAAACAAACAAAGTAAGCACTTCTATTATTTATGCAATCTGAATCTAAGGCTCAGTGCTCCACTCTGATGAGATGAAATGTATACAAATATGAAAATACCTAACTGATACAAACCTCAAAATACTCTCAATGAGTTGCTACAATGTATTACACCAATAATAGACTGTAACATGTATTTTGGCTGTTCAGACTGCTGATTGTAACCAGTATGTTATGTATGGAGTAAATATGTTTATCACATGTTTGACGTCGCGGCAGCTTAATAAAGCCATTATTTATTTTTGATAATACACTAGTGTTATAAAGCTATCACGTGACGTCATTCAAAGGATAGGCGACGTCATCAAAATTGCGCGTTTATTATAGTGAAAAATAAGTAGCTATTTAATGTTTCGGCCGGAAAAGGCTAACATGTGATAAAAAGAACATTACATTTGTGACTTTCCACATTAAATTTATTAAACTCATTGAAAAAATCGATAAAATGCTCGACAGAGCCTCGCATTTGATTATTTTATTCAACTCGTTTAATAAATTCAATATGGAAAGACACTCGTGTAATATCCTCTATTTAATGTATATATATAAGTATCAGTTGTTACTTGCAAAGTTATGTAATTTTAAACTAATCCGTTAAACATTTTGTGACGTTTCAGCCTGTAGTATCTGTCGCAGCAGCCACTGGTTCTCCAGCGGGGCCAGTACACACACCAACAGCACAGACACCAGTAACAACAGTATCATCAGCAGCAGGCACACCTGTCACTCCTGGGGGCACAAACAATGCAGGAGCAACAAGTAAGTCTTGTTTTGACTCTTACCCACCCATGTACTTGTCAATGACATGGGTAAAATTTTTCAGTCAAAATACTGTTTTCAGTATTTTAAGAAATAATTGCCCTAATTTATGTGAAAAGCATCTTGTACAGTATATTGACAAAAAGTTTTCAGTATTTTGAAAATTTTGAACTTTTATCCATATTAATGTGGTATTGATTATTCCCTCAATTCATAACGTGTTCCTGAAACAGTAAGGCATTGTTGTTCTTAATCATTTTGAACAAATTTGCATTTAATTGATCAGGCACCAGTTACTTACGTCATGTTAATATTGAATTGAATTGACATTGGAAATATTGCTCTTATGAAGTTCATAATCCAATGGATTAACTTTTATCACAGAAACCTTCACCAATCAAATGGATGGAGTGTTCTCTCAACTGGTGTTTGGTCAGTTGAATATTTCTAATGCATGTCAAACTAGTTTTATTTTATTTATCACTACTACTGTTGCCTTTTTAGGTGCGGCGAAGTCTTGGAGCAGTGTTACAATGGGAGAACCAGTAAAACGAATAGTGGGGCACAAATCACCATACTTTCAAGAAGAATTTCCAACATTAGCAGCAAGTGGATCAGAGGGATCCGACAAACCGAAAGAAACGGGAGACAAAAAAGATGGAGAACCAGCAAAGGAGCAGCAGTATGGACCAGGGCCAAGCTTGCGTCCACAAAGTAGGTTGTCTTTAACTTATAACGTTTTGTGACTTCTATCTGTTGGTTACTGCAGGGTATTCTATCATTAAGTCATTATTGTGTTTGTGCAATTTACTTTATTTCTTGTTGATTATTTCGTAACTTATTAATGTTTTTGTCTGTAAAATATGCCAAATGATGATTGGGGATTTCAGAGTTTATGACGAAAGTTATCACTCGCCGTACTGACTGGCATATTATATTATTCATTTTTGTGTCGCCTGAAAAGGCGACATATAGGTGTTACTTTGGCGGCGGCGGTGGCGGCGGCGGCGGCGTCACAAATTGCTTGTCCGGAGCATAACTTTGTCACCTTAAGTTCAAATGACTCAAGAATTGGTATGCATGTTTCTTGCAGTAAGCCGGAGTGCAGTGTGCAAGAACCATAACTCTACCTGTCATAGTTTTTGAATTATTTCCCTTTGATTGATTTTATTAGAGCATTTCTTGTCCGGAGCATAACTTTGTCACCTTAAGTTCAAATGACTCTAGATTTGGTATGCATGTTTCTTGCAATAAGCCGGAGTGCAGTGCGCAAGAACCATAACTCTACCTGTCATAGTTTTTGAATTATTTCCCTTTGATTGATTTTATTAGAGCATTTCTTGTCCAGAGCATAACTTTGTCACCTTACGTTCAAATGACTCAAGAATTGATAGGCATGTTTCTTGCAATAAGCTGGAGTGCAGTGCGCAAGAACCATAACTCTACCTGTCATAGTTGTTGAATTATTTCCCTTTGATTGATTTTATTAGAGCATTTCTTGTCTGGAGCATAACTTTGTCACCTTACGTTCAAATGACTCAAGAATTGATAGGCATGTTTCTTGCAATAAGCTGGAGTGCAGTGCGCAAGAACCATAACTCTACCTGTCATAGTTGTTGAATTATTTCCCTTTGATTGATTTTATTAGAGCATTTCTTGTCTGGAGCATAACTTTGTCACCTTAAGTTCAAATGACTCTAGATTTGGTATGCATGTTTCTTGCAATAAGCCGGAGTGCAGTGCGCAAGAACCATAACTCTACCTGTCATAGTTTTTGAATTATTTCCCTTTGATTGATTTTATTAGAGCATTTCTTGTCCAGAGCATAACTTTGTCACCTTACGTTCAAATGACTCAAGAATTGATAGGCATGTTTCTTGCAATAAGCCGGAGTGCAGTGCGCAAGAACCATAACTCTACCTGTCATAGTTTTTGAATTATTTCCCTTTGATTGATTTTATTAGAGCATTTCTTGTCTGGAGCATAACTTTGTCACCTTAAGTTCAAATGACTCAAGATTTTGTATGTATGTTTCTTGCAATAAGCCGAAATGCAGTGCACAAGAACCATAACTCTGTCTTGCATCGTTTTTTAATTATTCCCCTTAGATTGATTTAATTTGAGCATTTCTTGTCCGGAGGATAACTTTGTCACCATGAGGTTGAATGACTTGAAACTTGGTATGCATGTTTCTTACCAAAAGTCCAAGCGCAGTACACAAGAACCGTAACTCTACCTTGTGCCATTTTTCAATTTTTTCCCTTTGATTGATTTTATAAGCATTTCTTGTCCGTGGCATGACTTTGTCACCATAACTATTAATGACTCAAAAATAGGAATGCATGTTTCTTTGCTGTGACATGAAGTGCAGTGCGCAAGAATCATAACTCTAGCTTGTGTAGTGTTTGAATGATACCCTTCAGATTGATTTTATCAGGACATTTTTTTGTCCAGAGCATCACTTTGTCGTTTTTAGTTCAGATGACTAGAGAACTCTTGTGAGTCTGATATGTAGCCCAATACTAGATAGTTTTCCATGACAAATGTGCATTTCGTCAGGCGACACTTGCGACTCGCGGAGCTTTTATATTTGGTATTAAATTTGTTATTTAACATTTATAAATGTTTGCCTTAAGTTCTGTTCTTGTATTGTTATTGCAAGATGATAAGGCCTGCAGATGAGGCTTGGGGATTTCATAAGTTTATGACGAAAGTTATCACTCGCCGTACTGACTGGCAATTTCAACTGCGTTTTAATTCCTGAATGCCTTTGTTAATTTGTTCCTTAATAAAAATCAAGAAAAAAAAAATATAGCCATATGATGATTGGGGATTTCAGAGTTTATGACGAAACTTATCACTCGCCGTACTGACTGGCATCAGTAAGATATGTTAAATGAATTAAGTATTTGGAATGAACTTGATTGCTTTTGACACAATGGTTTATGTACTTCAGATGTAGGGAACTGGAAGGAAGGCGGCGGTCGTGGCGCTATGCAGCAGCCCTCGCCCAGCAAAGATGCACAATCAGGGCCATCATCTGGCCTAGAGAACCAGACAGAAACACAACAGAATGGCCCCCAGATGTCCGGTGGAAGTGGGCCCGCTGGAGACTCTCCTACCGTGCCTCAGATGCCCGGCACAGCTGCCGGGATACCACTGAGGCCAGGAGGTGCCCAGGGCCAAGGTGGACCCATGATGGGTCCCCCTCCTTATGGCATGCCACCTGCGTACAGGGGAATGATGCCACCTTACGTAAGTCTTTTTATTTGTGATCTATTTCTTTTAATCTCGTTTGGATGGCACTTTCACACCTTGAGACAGAGTCTTATTAAACGGAGCATAATTTATCTCATGTTGATCAGTATATTTCACAAAATCTGTATCTTTGGTTGTTAAAAAATTAATGTCGATGATAAGTTATATAAGGTGAACATTTTCATGAAATTACCCAGATACCAATTAGTATTGTCTATAGTTTTATTGGAGGTTAAGTGGTATCTATTATGCTTCGACATGTATGTATAATTGAATGATGTATGATTTCAGATGTACAGAGGTTTCCCACCGTATCCTCCTCCTCCCAACTTCCAGGGTATGCATCGACCGCCATACGGACCGTATGATGGAAGGTATGTTTCATACTTTCGTATTACCTCACTAGAGAGTTCCAGTTTGACTTGTTTCATGTACATTGATTAATTATAATTATGTGAACATACAGACTGCTAGCATGTATTACTCAATATCTTTCTAAAAATAATATTTGATTAATAAATTATAAATAAAAAAAATGCCAGATGATGATTGGGGATTTCAGAAGTTTATGACGAAACTTATCACTCGCCGTACTGACTGGCATTTCATGTTCATTACATACTTGGTATTACGTTTTGCTATTTTAAAACATATACAATTGTGTACCAGGAAGTTCTTGTATTTATAAACATATTGCCAGATGATGATTGGGGATTTCAGAGTTTATGACGAAACTTATCACTCGCCGTACTGACTGGCATTTTCACTTGCATTTTAAATTGTCATTTTATTGCCTGATTGCCTTTGTTAATTTGTTCCTGATAAACTTGTGTAAATTAGAATAGAAACATTGCCAGATGATGATTGGGGATTTCAGAAGTTTATGACGAAACTTATCACTCGCCGTACTGACTGGCAAAAAAATTAACATTTCACAAATAAATTTTTCCCAGCATTTCTTCTACAGCTGATGTTGATTATCATGTATAAATTTCTTGGAAGTCACATTTATACCTTACACAATGTTTTTGCTAGATTTTCTCGAGACTAATTTTCCATGCATTAGGTCTTGTGGATGTAAATAGCCATGTTTAGATTTCATTGATGTCTCATTTAGCCGAACTTACCTCTTTCTTTCACAATATTTTGCTAGATTTCCGCGTCACCCTCCACCTCACATGACTCAACAACGACCGGGCGGTGAGAAAACAGGGGACGATGATGACGAGAAAAATGATTACAAACGTCCTTCAATCATTACTGATAAAGACATTAAAGAGTTTGATGAAATACTACACTTGGATAACAATGGTGGTTGGGCAAGTGCACAAGGAGAAATTGATTACAGGTAAAACCATGTTCTGCTAGTAGAGTTATTATAGCGAATCTCTATATTGTTGTTAAATGTTATAGTTAAACATGTTCCAATCCAATCAATATATAATTCCAGAACAACTGGAAATGTTAACTAACCATCTTATAGATATGTTTGAACAATTGTTGAAAAATTGTGCTTAACATGATAAAAGATAAAAACGAACTCAATTCTCTGTTGGTCATATATTCCAATATTAAATAAGCTCTTCTGCTCTTGTATTTAAATAATATTGCCAGATGATGATTGGGGATCTCAGAAGTTTATGAAGAAACTTATCACTCGCCGTACTGACTGGCAAAAAATAAGCATTTTGAAATATTAGTAGAATTTTTCCCTGCATGCCGTCATGGTTTCTATTTTACTGAACAATACCATATGTTATGTTTTCAGTGAGAAGCTTGTGTTCAGTGATGAAGAAGATGAAAATGGTGAACCAAAGAGAGGGTGTGTACACATTGTTTTATTATCTTATTGTTGTCCGATCGTTAGGACTGCTCTTCATTATCATTGTCCAATTGTTAGGATTTTTGGGTTATAAATCAACATTGTTTATTTCTTGAATCATTTTAATCATCTTTGTTCATTTGTTATGGTCATCAGTTAAGGAGTCACATATGCTTGATTCAAACTTAGTCGTTGAAAACGAGTTTTGGTTAATGTATTGATGATACTAGTGCCTTTTATAGCATTTACTGTGTCTTCCAAATTTAACTTCTTACTGACAGTTATCTGCCTTTAGATAAATAGTTTGTTAAATTCTTAGAATTTGGATATTTGATTGCATTTGCCAAATGATGAGAAGCTTTATGTTGTCATAGTTACCCAACTAGGATGACACAAAATATCACTCACCGAACCGATGGCATTGCTTTAAAAAAAGTGAAACTGTTCAAGTAAAATTGAAAAGTAATTTGAATTATGTATTGTTCTGTTAAAAACCCAGATAAAAGTTAGTGATTAGCCTTTAAAATAGTGATTTGCCAAATGATTGAGAAATTTTTTGTTGTCATAGTTACCAAACTGGGATGACACAAAATATCACTCACCGAACTGATGGCATATCTTGTAAACAAAGGGCTGTTCAAGTTAAAGTAAAAAGCATATTGCTTTGGTAAGGCCTCTTCCCAAGTAAAAATACTTCAAAATCACGCAGTTTTCGTCAAAAATATGTTTACTTCCACAAAATTAGTTCTCCATGTTGCCCAAATGCCAATGCATGTCCTCTTATTAAGTTCAAGGGCCCCATCCCCTACGTTGAAAAAAGTCCTGCTTTTCATTATTCTAGAAAAAAAGTTGGAACTTATTGATGACTTTTAAAATAGCATTCTGTCAAATGATGAGAAATTTTTTGTTGTCATAGTTACCAAACTAAGATGACACAAAATATCACTCACCAAACTGATGGCATGTCTTTTAAAAAGATCATTTGAGTTTAAGTGAATTCATACTGCTATTTTTTCTGAAAAAAAAACGAGCTAAAAAGCAATTTGCCAAATGATTGAGAAATTTTGTTGTCATAGTTACAGAACTAGGATGACACAAAATATCACTCACCGAACTGATGGCATACTTCCCTCTTCAGTTTAAGAATGATCATTATAATTATATTTATTTCTTAGTACTAAGTTAAGTGTTTTACAACATTCTAGGAATAGCTGTTTGCGTAGTGTAGCATTTCATGTTAATAATTGCCATATGAGGACAAATTTCATTGTCATAGTTACCAAACTAAGATGACAAGAAATATCACTCACCGAGCTGATGGCGTTAAATAACAATCATATGTGAACCTTCACTTATTCGTACTTGAAAATTCTCCCATTTTCTTCCAAATATTGTTTCTCATTTTGACAAAAGACTTCTTAATAGTTTCAGGGTCCCCTATTAATTTGAGCTTCAATGCAAAGTTCTAGCTTTATATGTGCCAGAAGTATACTAGATATTGTCTTATGTAGAAGACAGTAAAATCTCGCTAAGTCGTAGTTACTAATGTCTCATAATGTATTAGACTTGTTTGAGATATTGTATTTTGTACAAAGGTGGTTATGAGGTAGAGCTGTCAGTGATAGAAGCAATATCAATGTATTGACAATGTTTTTTAGCTGATCAATTATTGATTCAATATTGATACATGGGTACATGAATGGACCACCCAAAATCCTAATTTCCTGCACATAACATTTTCTTTGTTAAAATTGAAGTTCACAAATTGTCAAAATAGGTCAAGTCTAAACTCAAACCAAAGGTGCTGCTTTCAAAGGCTGAATCTATACCCAACATATACAGTGTAGGAATGGCTAAAAAAGGGAATCATGAATTCATGACTGATGTGCCTGTTTGTATTGGCTATAATTATGTGTAAATCGATATATTGATGTATAGTCGATACTTGTCTACCGATATATCGGAATCGTAGATATGCCTCGGGTAATATCAATGACGGCTCTTTTATGAGATTGTTTATGTGTTTGTTAACTGGAAATATGCATGTTTTTGTTTGCAGTAAAAGAAGTAAGGAGGAGAAGATGCGTGAGAGAGAAGCAAGGGAGGCTAGAGAAGCTGCCGGGGAAGATGTTGATAGGAGAGAGAACAGAAAGGCAAGTGATACATGTGAAAACCAGGAGGCATATAATAAAGAGGAGGGCTACAAGGTAAAGAGCAGCAACACAGCTATACTATGTACAACTACACTGGCTACCTGCTTCATGCTAAACTGCACATTCTCTCGCTAATTGCCTTCTGCATATATTTCATCATCTTTTGTCTGTTTAATGGGTTTCGGTAAAGGGTATTATCTGCTTCATTGAAACACCAAACTCAACTGACTTTGCTAGCATAACACTTGCTTGCTTCTGTACAGTCTAAATGCTCCTTGCTTCCTAAGTGCTTTTAACTAGTCCACACTCAACAGAGTCACATACATTCATATATAATGTGAATGAATTTAGGATTTGGAACTATTTGTCCAAATGGGCAAAAAGGAATAGGTTGCTTATGTGCTCGATAGATGCATAATTATGGCAGATGTTACTAGTCTGTATGAATGATAACTTAGCCCAGACATTGCTTATTTTGTAGACTCTTGGGCGCTAAGTCGCCTTTATTTTATGATCAAAACATTAAATGTTGAAATTTGCCAATGGTTACATGTCTGTTAAACACCAAGACAAGGTGCTAAAGTATGTTCTACTTTCATACAGTATTCATCTATTATATTATGAAGTTAACTTATAAAAAGATCATGTAAGTAAAAAGATATTAAAAATCGGACAGTGAATTGACTTTCTTTAATTAAATTTTGGAAGTAAGGCTTAAAATTTGGACATTGCTTGAATATGAGTTGTTGTATTGCGCAAGATTATCTACACAAGCGGTTTATGTGCACTGTCTTACATTTCTCTGGTTAATAGGATATTCAGGTTGTTGTAAGCTGCTCTTTATTCCTTGATGTTTGTCATGTGTTTGTGTACTTGTTCTCCAGTGTATGTATTGCATGTCCTGCTAGTGTATCAGGTGTCACATTTTCACCTGGTTTCCTCCGTTTGTTTTACATACTTAAAACATTATTTCTAAAGGGTGTGGGAATTTTGCTTTATGCAAGTATTTGCGCCATCACACACCTATGTACCCCGTTGACTATACCTAGTTTATTCACTTCAACTCGTATTTTGCTGGTGTAACAATGTGTATGTATTACTTAAGATTCAGTAAAATTTGTCACAGTCATTTACTTAATCTTACCAACATTATTACCAAAGTAATTCTTGCAAAACTCCTAATCTTAATAATAACTGTAAAATGTTTAAAGATCTGTACCTTACATATTGTTGGATATTTTCTATTCCTTCTGAAATATAATGCTAATATTATTTAGTGTACATACTTTATGGATAGTGTCATTGTTTCATTGTGATACGGTTGAAATTCAATATTGAATGGTTATTTAATGTTCAATATTGGCTTGTGTGTTGTACAGATGGGTGATGGACAGTCACCTGGACCTAGAGAGGGCTGGACACCTGGTGGTCCAATGCATCCACAGTTTAGAGGTCGGCCACCACATCCAGGCATGGATGGGGTAAGTTATCATAGTTTAATATTCTTTGAATGATGTCTATAATAAAGAATAATTCAGATATCCGGATGTTCTGCACTGAAAAGAATGGACTGTTCTGCAGAAAATAGAAAGTAATTTTATTGAAAAATTTCAGGAGTATTGACTATATTACAGGCATTTGAAATTACTTCATCTGAATTTTATCAATTAGACAACTGAAAGTTTTGGTGTAGAAATGTGTGCTAATGGCACCTAAAACAAACTGGCATCTTATTTTCAGAATTGGGTGTTATGTTTTAGTAGGATCCATGCTAGTTGCGATCTCCAAATTTTATTGTGGTGCTGAAGTATTGTATTGTTTTGGAAAACAATGGTTTATCTTTCATAGCAAGTATGGTAAACTAATAGTTGATTATTGACATGTATAATGAGAGTTGTATTGTATTACAGAGAGGATGGCAGATCCCACCATTTGATTTTATGGGACCAAGAGGACCATTCCCACCACATTACAGGATGGGAATACCACCACAGGGTCCCCCACAATCTGGACAGGTACGCCCTATTGCTGTTCTACTTACTAACTAGTGATTACTCCATATACCATTAAATCATAACAGATCAGTATTTGTAATTCCAATACAATTATCAACTTGGCCTCTTACCAATACAAAGGGAAGCAACTTCTAACAGTTGGCCAAAGCAACAATGTCATTTTTAGCTCACCTGTCACAAAGTGACAGAGTGAGCTTTTGTGATCACTCTTCGTCCGTCGTCCGTCCGTCCGTCTGTCCGTCCGTCCGTCGTCCGTCCGTCCGTCAACAATTTGCTTGTGTAGACACTAGAGGTCACAATTTTGACTTAATCTTTATGAAACTTGGTCACAATGATCATCTCAACAAAATCTAGGTCAAGTTCGATATTGGGTCATCTGGGGTCAAAAACTAGGTCACAAGGTCAAATCATAGAAAAACCTTGTGTAGTCACTAGAGGTCACAATTTTGACCTAATCTTTATGAAACTTGGTCACAATGATTATCACAACAAAATCTAGGTCAAATTTGATATTGGGTCATCCGGGGTCAAAAACTAGGTCACAAGGTCAAATCATAGAAAAACCTTGTGTAGACACTTGAGGTCACAATTTTGACTTAATCTTTTGGAAACTTGGTCAAAATGATCATATCAACAAAATCTAGGTCAAGTTTGATATTGGGTCATCCGGGGTCAAAAACTAGGTCACAAGGTCAAATCATAGAAAAACCTTGTGTAGTCACTAGAGGTCACAATTTTGACCTAATCTTTATGAAACTTGGTCACAATGATCATCACAACAAAATCTAGGTCAAGTTCGATATTGGGTCATCCGGGTTCAAAAACTAGGTCACAAGGTCAAATCATAGAAAAACCTTGTGTAGTCACTAGAGGTCACAATTTTGACCTAATCTTTATGAAACTTGGTCACAATGATCATCACAACAAAATCTAGGTCAAGTTCGATATTGGTTCATCCGAGGTCAAAAACTAGGTCACACGGTCAAATCATAGAAAAACCTTGTGTAGTCACTAGAGGTCACAATTTTGACTTAATCTTTATGAAGCTTGGTCACAATGATCATCTCAACAAAATCTAGGTCAAGTTCGATATTGGGTCATCCAGGTTCAAAAACTAGGTCACAAGGTCAAATCATAGTAAAACCTTGTGTAGTCACTAGAGGTCACAATTTTAATTTAATCTGTATGAAACTTGGTCACAATGATCATCTCAACAAAATCTAGGTCCAGTTTGAAATTGGGTCATTTGGGTTCAAAAACTAGGCCACAAGGTCAAATCATAGAAAAACTTTGTGTAGTCACTAGAGGTCACAGTTTTAGCCTAATCCTTATGAAACTTCGTCAGAGTGATCCTCTCAACAAAATCTAAGTGCGATATTGCGCTTTGACATGTACTGCTATTTATAACAGGTGAGCGACCTAGGGCCCTTTGGGCCCTCTTGTAGTTGATTAAAAAATCATTGAAATACCCCTAGATGCTGGGCATGGCATATAAACGAGACACTTAACTCAATGTTCCATATTCATTATTGATGTGCCTCAGAAGCTCAATGGTTAGCGCGCTTGCCGTCTAATCAGGGGACCCGGGTTCAAACACGGTTGGAGGCACTCATATGCCTGCCATATTTCAGCAGAAAGCTGACTGGCAAGAAATGCCGTGCTCAGCATTATACCTGATGATGAAATCCAAAAAACTTATAATATCTTAAATGTTGCAGCAACGTCCTCCATTCCCTGGACATGCACAACAGCAACAACCTCCACCACCACAACATGGCGGTACTAGTCCTAGCAAGAAAGGTGAAGATGATGATGAAGTATGGCGACAGAAGAGACAGGAACGTAATCAAGAGTTCTCGTCAGCGATAGAGAGAGCGAGACAAAGACGAGAGGAAGAAGAGAAAAAGATGGAGATGGAGAGAAAGAAGGCAGCACAGGAGAAGCTTAAAGCTCTCGATGAAAGAAGTTCTAAGAGAAAGGAAGAGAATAAGGTATGCACTCGTTTTGAGCAATATGTTGTCAGTGTTTCATTGTGGTTTAAAAAATCAGCGAGTCCCACTATGTAAAAATAAACTCCCACCAAAATAGAACACTGTTTAATGCCAACGTAGTGTTTGTATTTATACACCCTTGGTTAAGTAATCAAATTAGTAGCAGCACTACACATTTACGCCACATGACCAATGTTGAAGACACTGTATCAACTTGAGGTGAAGAGAAAAGAACGAGACCTTGTAACAAATGTTTTCTGTATCTTAATTCCATCCCCATGCAGTTGCTAAAATCACGCATATGTCTTTGTCAATGGCAAGTAAATTCAAGTGGATACAAACGTTACCTGTTCCTAAAATTAATATATTGACACGTCAATGTTTTACATTGAACGAGGCAGTATTTATTTTAAGTACGCAGGTAGGCAGGAACAACTTATCAGGCATGACTATAAGGGTTGTATTGTATGTATTTCAGTCTGAAACTGATGGTGATGATATTGAAATCGATAGTAAAGTTGAAACCAGATCCAGTAGAACAAGCGAGAGTGAGAGTGATAAAGGTGATAGACCACAGTCCAGGGATGGACAAAAGTATCCACAGGTAAATATTTCTAATATTTCCAGTCCTAGTAAAATTGATTCCAAGGGCTTATATCTTCTTATCCAAACTTTTGCTTCCTTTGAAATTTTGTCCAAAAAAGATACTTAAAGAATGTACATGTATAATAAATGAAAAAATGCATGTTCAATGGTTTAAACAATGTAATGTTAAAATTATTCTGATACTACTTGGGTTCATAGTTCTTGGCGTACTCATAGATACTCAATATTGGCTGCCGTATTTGTACGTAAGCAATAAAAATGTTGGTTATTGTAGGGATCACACAGTAAGAATTACTCCCGAGTACCTCCAAGATTCCAGAAACAGCACAGCAGTGGAGACCAGCCACATTCTCCACACTCGCCACAGGCCACACAGCCTGGTCCTACATCACCCCAGCCAATGCCGGCACAGATCCGACCTCAACAAGGTCCACCTTCACCATGGGGACCCTACCCTTGGGGTGCTATGCCTCATCCTTTCATGGGATATGGTCCAAGACCACCCATGGATATGGCAGGTGAGTAGTTGGTGCACTTACTCTCACAGAGTTAGTGTAAAATAATTATCTTTCATCTAAGTACCCTGATCAATCTATTAAAATGTGTTTTAACTGTTCGTATATGGACAGTCTTTGCATCACGCGTTATTCATAAGAAACCTTGTAGTTTGACTTCAAAATTATACATCATGGGTGGTTAAGATTTTTGGCTTATGATTCCATGAAGATTTGTCAGCAATTTTTATTTTCCTCCATATGTGGAGAAGTTGCTGGTTCCTGGTTGTGAAAAACTGTTGTGAAACGACGCTTAACCTGAATAATCAATTGAATTGCAGTCTAAATGGCTGAAATAGGTAGGATTCAGTCATCGTAAGGGATACAATATAAGTTGTATGTATCTGAAAAACTGCGTTAAACCCAAATAAACTGTTATCAGATACTGATTGGAATGTCTTTGTTTATTCAGTGTATGCCAATGTATATGAATGTGCTATGATTGTTATTGGGTACTGATCGTAATGTCTTTGTTTATGATTCAGGCATGCCAATGTATCCGACAAATGTACGACGTAATCGTACAGATAGTCACGGTTCGGGTACAGAGAGTCAGGATGAAGTGAGAGCTGCAGCAGATGATCCAAGACGTGCTGCTGCTCAATATCATCCACACTTTGACGAGATCAGAAGACAACAGCAATACATAGATCCACGAATGTATCAAGATTATGAAAAAATGGAAGATTACAGAAGGTTAGTATGGTTAACTTTATATTGTCACATTGGAGATTCAGGGCTTTCCCAGGCTGTTTAGGGCCCAGCTGCTGAGACCCTTAGATCTTTATGCCCCCCTATCGATAGATGGGGAGGCATATAGTGCTTCACCTGTCCGTTCGTCCGTCCGTTCGTCCGTCCTGGTTAACCCAAATTGACAGATTCTTCTAGCATCATTTGGCTTGCTACAAAGCTTCCATATTTGCATGGATGTTGTATATGAACACTCTCCACAGGCCTGTATCACCTGACCACATTTTGACCTTCACCTTGACCTAATTTTGGACTTAGACTTATTGAAGGGCCAAATTCTTGGTTAACCCAAATTGACCGTTTCTTCTAGCATTATTATGGCTTGCTACAAAGCTTCCATACTTGCATGGGTGTTGTATATGAACACTATGCACACGCCTGTATCACTTGATCCCATATCGACCTTCACCTTGACCTAATTTTGGACTTATTAAGCGTCTAATTCTTGGTTAGTCCAAATTGACCGTTTTGTTTTACATCATGTCCTTGACGTTGCCTTAAAACTTGGCATACTTGCTTACCATCATAAGCCCCTTAGATTATCAAAGCCATGTAACACTATCCAACATTATAACAGAATTATGGCCCCTGATTTACTTAACTTTTTATGGGCAAGGCTTCCATGGGGGCATAAGCGTTTATCTTGTTAAATCTGTATCTCCTGGGCGCTTGAAAATATTCCTGGGGAAAGCCCTGAGATCTAGTCTTGGATGTATCTTCCCTGTGATTTAGAAAGTTGTTTGTAATAGGCACTAAAATGCTACATTTCGAAATGGTACAGGATACTTGCATGAAAATTTCGGACTTGTAGGTATGTCCAGCTGGTCACATCGACTGTGTGACTTTAGAATGCAAACTGCAAAAAACACTTGTGTTGGAGAAAAGAAGGAACTTTTGGTTGTGAGAAATAATAATCATTCTATGTTTGTGTGTTATAGGGAGTTTGACAAAGCTAACAAGAACATGGAGTACTACCTACATCATAGTGAACAATATGAAGATATATCAGACCAGGAGAATGAGAACGACTTCAAGGAACCAGAACCTAAACAACCAATCGTACAAAAAGATCCGTTTGATGATTCCTCCGATAGAGACGAGAGACGGACTCCATCAGATAAAGGTGACAGAAGGTCAGAACAAGATAGTAGAAGAACGTCAGAGGTGAAAGATAGGTAAGATGTCACTCCGAGTTGTTAGTGTAAATGCAAAATATACCCTAAAACAGATATTTGCTGCATTGCAAAGAAGGAACTTCAATGCAGAAAATAGAAATTATTTGATGAAAAAGTATTGTCGAGACTAAGTTACAGTCATTTGCCAAATGATGAGAAATTTTATGTTGTCATAGTTACCAAACTAGGATGACACAGAATATCACTCACCGAACTGATGGCATATCTTGTAAAAATAAGAATGTTCAAGTAAAACAGGTGTCCTACAAGCTATGCTAGAAAGAATGGAATTATGAGGAAAATAGTTATTTGATTAAAAAAAATATTTACCACACGTTTGGGTTAGAGCTGTTCCAAGAAAGTATTGACGGAAGTTATAGTCATTTGAAATTCCTTAAGCTGAATTTAAGAACAGAAAAAATTGTTTTGAAACAGGTGTAGGGATGTGTGCTAATAGTAACCAAACAGACTAGCGTCTTGTTTTTAGGATGTGGCGTTAGGTGTCAGTAGGACTTTTGTGGCTGATATGTCATGTGTCTGTGTAGGATTGTTTAAATACATTGTATGATATTTTATAGAGATGAGAAGAAAGTAGAAGAGAAGGAATCACGTGATGATAAGATAGATATGAGACAGAGAGAACAAGAAGCTCCTCGAGATAAAGTGAAAGACAGAAGACAGGAAAGTCATAGACAAATATCCAGAGATGATGACAAGAGAGACGGTCAAACAAGGGAAGATAAATCTGATCATAAGGAGAGACTCGATAAATCTGATTCTCGTGATTCACGAGATCGTCCCGAGAGAGACAATAAACGTGATAATTATTGGGATAAGAGTGATCGTGGTGAGAAGTCTAGTAGAGATAAGGGTGATAAGTCAGATAGACGTGATCGTGGTGACCGTGGTGATAATAGAAGGAAGAGAGATGACAATAACTGGTCAACATTTAAACATGAAGACAACAGACCTCATAGTAAGTAGTTTTGTATGAAAGTGGAGTAAAGTCTTCTAATTATCAGGACTAGCCTTTTGATGGTAAGAATTAAACATTTGATCTGGTCAGCTTTAAAGCAATAGCATGGAGAAGATTGACGCATTTACCATCTTATTTTGAGATAGTTGTTTTAATTCTGAAAGAAGGATGTTGTTTTATATCATAATATGTATCTAGGGGGGGGGGGGGGGGGGGGGGGTTATATAGAATTATATGGAAAAGCGCATGCTGAAAAGGCAGTTTATTTATTTACTTATTGTTAGTTATAAACTGCTCTATAGACTAAGAACATTGTCATTTACTGCTGTATTGATTGATACAAAAACTGTTGTTTACCCACAGAACGTGATCATCACAATGCACCTCCTCCAATAACAATGAGAGAATCACAGCAAAATACTCCATCAAGAAGTAACTTTGTATCATTGAAGAGACCTGCATCTACTTTATCCAAGTCTGACTCCAGAGATTCTCCTGCTAGTGATAAAATAGAAGATCATAGCAATAAGGTAATATATATTCACAATATAACTATATGTACCACTTTTAATTTTGTGATCGCAATCATAATGTCTTCCACTTAAAGTAGGGGGGGGGGGGTATTGGTTTTGTTCTGGATGGATGTCACAAGTTTGTCCATGCCATTTCTCGTATTTCAATGAAACATCACATGGATACTTGGTATCGGGCCTAGTTAAGAATGTTAGGTTGGATGGTTTTTGCTGAGAGTTATAAATGTCTATTGTGTTGAAATCCATTTAGTTTAGTTATGTTTGGAAGAAAGTAGCCATTTTCAGTAACTAGAAAGTGCTTGATCTAGTTTGCATGGGACTTTGGTACTTTGTGAGTGATTTGAAGCCAGCTGAGCACTCTTGTTGTATGTATTGCTTGCAATGATGTTGATACAATCTGTCAATCCAATGAAGAATAATGATTATAACCTCTTATAATTCACTGAGCAAGTACAAAATACCATGGTATGATATTTCCTACCTTCAACTTATTTCATCTACAAACGTTTCCAGATTCAGAGCAATCTAATATGTTTCTACATTAATAACAAAACAAATTGAAACTGTTATAATTAAACTAATTAGAACTGTTGTTGAGAAGTATTTTGACTTATTTACCAGAACTGACTAAAACTGCTAGTGTGGTTTGTTTAGTATGTTTGTGCTTGTTGAGGTTGTTATGTGGTATTTTATATGACTAAAATACTGTCGATCAGTGGGGTTTAAAACATTATTTAAAACAAATCTATGTTGTTGTTGAACAGGATCATTCTAGTGATGTGAGTAAACCTGTGAAAGATAAAGACATGAAGGATATTGTTGAGAAAGATATGAAACCTGACAATGATGAGAAGAAAGACAACAGGTATGAACCAGCTATATGCAAATATTGTTGTTTTTAATTACAGGTTATAATTCATGTATTGTAAGAACCTGTGGTTCATCACTTATCAAATAAATACATGGGAGTTATTTGGTCCACTTCAAAGAAGCACAGGTCGGCTTTCTGTCCATTGATGGATCTAACCAGAGCTACAGATAAGCTGCGTATTGGGGTAATTACCCAATTAATTTTCTTAAAAACCCAATAGATTTTGAGAGGAGGGAGTAAGAAAAAGCAAAGACAATTTGAAATACCCAAATAAAAAATGATGTCTTAGTGAAAAATAGTACATAAAAGCTTATTTACCCTTTGAGTTTTATAAAATACCCAATTAAATTTTTTCAAAACCCAATTAAAATTGAAACTTGGTGGTAAAATACCCAATTGTCTAAAACCATATCTGTAGCTTTGACCTAACTATTTCCAATTGATAACAAAAACACATTTTAATTCAAGGTCTTGCCTTACTCGTACCACAGGAATTTGCAGTTCTACCAATAAAATACTAACTTGATCGCTTGTATCTTTTATGTTGTTAGCACTGGCTACGGGATTCCATTTTGGAGGGGGGAAGGCGTTGCGTTCCTTCAGTATTATATATACGTAAGTGATTTGTGATGGACCGACTTGTATAGTATTTTATTGGTAGAATTTCAAATTCCTGTGCTCGTACTTGCTTATGATTTGCAAATTGACTGATAAAGTTTTTGAGGTCAATCTGTCAAGGTTACAGCAACCTGTGTTCTATTGAGTAAGTCACTGTCTGAATGCATACATGTTATTATTGTTTTACAAGTATGTTTCTGTTGAGTTGTGATGTGTATAGCGATTTAATCAATCTGTTTGTTGTTTTAGGGATAAAAAAACAGAATCAGATAATAAAGGTGAGAAGTTGGATCATAAGGATAAGAAGGAACGTGATGATCGTCGTGGTGACAGGTCAGATCGTGGTGAACGTGGTGATAGGTCTCATCCACCAGCTAAACGTATGAGAGACGATCCCAGAGAACAGAGGGATCGTGATCCGAGGGATAAGTATGACAATAGAGATAATAGAGACAAGTATGACAATCGTTACGATAATAGAGCTCGTAGTGCACCTAGAGGACGTGAATTTGTTCGTGGTTCTAGAAGTCGTGGACGGGGACGTGGTGTACGAGGAGCTAGCATGAGTGACCGAGGAAGCTATGGTGGTGGCAGGGGCAACAGTCGTGGTGCTCCATCAGGACGCGGTGGACCGAGAGAGTATCGACCGTATGAGAACAATAATGATCAAAGGAAAGAGAGTCGAGGAGGAGGGCATAGAAGTAATGTAAGCTATGCTGATTCTGCTAAACCATTCGCTATAGATAAATGGGGAGAGGAACCTGTGGTAGAAAATGATGATGAGCATAAGAGGAGACGAGACAAAGACGAGGAAAGTGATTTATCTGTTGAAGAAGTTAGCTCAGCTAGTGAAGACTCCACCAAAGGTGATCCAGATAGACACCATAAGGTAATATATCAAGTCTGTAAAACAATATTTTATATAATCTAGTTGTTTGATTTTGATTTCCTTGAGTCCTTTTCCATTGAACTTCAAAAAAAAAAAACTAATAAAAATAAAGTTTCCAAAATTCAATGCGTCCCAAGCCAACTGTGTTTTATGTTTCCTGTGCTCGGTTGGTTCAGTTGGGCACTGTGTTTTGTGTGTTTTTAATGTTTTCTGTGCTCGGCTGGTTAAGTTAAGTGCTGCCTTCCCTGTCTGACTTAATATAATCTTTTTGATGAGTCTGGAACTCTGGACTCGCACCAAAATGAAATACTGAATATCAATCTTATAAAGTCTTGTATGTTGTGCTTGTTCAGCTTTGTCACTTTGTTAAAATTTTACCTACTGCTTGCAATGATGTTGAAACAATCTGTCAATCCAATGAAGATTATGATTCGAACATTTCTTTAATTCACTGAGCAAGTACAAAGTTTCAGAGTGTAGAGGTGTAATACTTTATCCTACTTTAATGAATGACATTCTCTGCATAGTTTTTACTAAGATTTAACCTGAATAGTTTCCAGTTATGGTAATAAGATGAAGGAATATAGAAATCAAAACAAACTTATTCTTGAACATGAATTAGGAGGTTGTGTATTCAATCTGCATAGGTTTTGAATGCTATATGTTAAGAGTTTAAGATTGAGTGTCCAGGGCATAACATAATTTCTCAAAAAGAGAGTTAGGCCAGAGTTCTTTTATTTTTCGTTACTCGGACCCTCCTGCCCAATCTTTTGGCATTTTCAAAAAAAAAAATTGAAAAACTGGAAAAAAACAAAATTGCATATGTTTTGATAATAAATGGACCAGCCTTGTATTATTATTTCATTATTTTGTTAATAATAAGTTTTATAACATTAGTGTTTCAGTGCAGTGTACTAGCCTTAAGATAAATTGGCTGTTTTCTTAAAAAATAACGCTGTGACAGTTGCTGAGTGTTGATTGCTTTAAATCGGACCGTCATTCAATGACTATTCTACCACCAACAGCTTGTGGAAGCTATATTTTGGGAGTTTTTATTTTTTTCCCTCCTGTGGACTTTTTTCTGAAAAATGTCCGAGTAACAAAAATTAAAAAACTCTGGCCTTAATGAACCAAATACTGTTTGGTGGATGATTTGATCTATAAATTGCTCTGCCTTTCAGGATGATGATAAATCTGGTGTTAATCCCGTATCTAAACCACATGATCGTCGTGACCAACCTAGGGAACGTAAAGATCGACAAGATGACAATGATCGCTACATGAAAGGTGATCAGAGATCGCCCAGAGATGATAAATATATGCCGAGAGGTGAACCATCTAGGCGTGGTAGAGGTGAGTTATTCTTGTCTTATTGTCGGATTATTTCTCTGTGTGTATTTAATATTTACCTACTGCTTGCAATGATGTTGATACAATCTGTCAATCCAATGAAGAATTATGATTAAAACATCTTAAAATTCACTGAGCAAGTACACTGGTGAGATATTGCCTACTTTTAAGGGATTCTGCCCTTCATTGGGACTCGAATCTTTGAAACAGATCTGTTCAGTTTGAGTGTCAACTGCTAAAAATATTGCAAGGGATGTTGGGAATTTATTGTTGCAGGTTTAAATTCTGTCAAGATCATCTGCAAAAATTTATCTCTGAGAAATGAAAGTAACATCTTACATTAGACTTGTAATTTCTGCAGGATATACATGTATACTTTTCTAATTGCAGGTGCATCTGCTTATCGGGGTCGTGGTGGCCCACCTAGAGGAGGAAATGATCGTCGTTACAATTCTGCACCACCTCAACGTGGTGGCTTTGGTAGACCTCCCAACAGAGAATATAGGGGTCCTCCAATGGATGATTCCAGAAATGATAACAGGTAAACAGTGTTCAATCTAGGCCGCGCCATTGCGCCATTGACCCCCAAAAAATTGAAATGGCGCACTTGAGATGTTACTGTGGGCCTGGTCGGCGCGCTCACAGAAAATTGAAGTCTTTTTGCTACATTATCTTTTCGTTACTTGTTGTCCTTTAGCTTCATTCAGTAGCTCTTCAGGCAGGTGTCCGTTGCTATGGTAATGATGTCAGCCTCCAGTCATTGAAGCATGATTGAAACATCTCAAGTAATTTTACGCCAATATCGTTTAAATTCTAAAAAAATGAGGAAGAAATCAAAATGATATTGCAAGAAGAACATCTGCAAGTCCCAAGTATGTCAAATGATGTCTGTAATTTGACCGAAAACATTCGTTTTAGCGCTGATGTTTCACTTTTACAAATCACGCTTATTCACGGGCATGACAATTCTTAGATCTAAAGTATGGATGCTTTATTCTCATCAATCGTCATAAACTCAAAGATATTCCTGTCTGTTGACAGATTGAACAAACTGCTCGAGGAGAATTTCATTTTATTTTTTAGTGATTTTGAATTTAGTTGGTATCATTGTCTATCATTGAGGTTAGCTAAGCATATGCATGTATGAGTGCTTTTCAAGCCTGGTATACTTTTATCATTTACATGAAGTATGAATACTGGAATGTTTATTTTATTATTTTAAGGGCCCCCATTTTTCCCCAATGGCCCCCTGTTGTATAGTCTATGGGCCCGAATGGCCCCCTCTCATGTTGGGCTAGATTGAACACTGGGTAAAAAGAGTTGCGTATATTGTGTATTTGGCTGTTCTTTCATGACTTTGAACATAAGATTTCTTTCTTAACAACTTTCCCAAATCAGCAAAAATAAAGTTTTCCTTTATTCTCGAAGTTAGTTGTCCTAGGCAACTTTACACATCCTAATTTTGCTGACTGCATTTAGCTGGAATGATTTGACCAGCCATTCTTGATGACAAGTTGTCAAATTTTTTAGAAGAAATAAGTTTGGTGTAGGATCATGCTTAAGGCGATCAACTTCTATCAATGTCTCAAATGGTGTAAGTCAATGATTTATGGATCCAAATTATTTGATGTTCATAATAGTAAAAATAGATTAAAGATGCTACATATTTATTTCTATTTGCATGCTTACCGTAAATGCACAAGGTATTGTTATTAATATAAAATATTGTATTTGCCCGGGATATTAATCCAAGTCACTTGTGTTTGTAGACGTGACAGAAGAGGCGAAAGAAACTCCCCGCCTCCAAGATTCTCCCGTGGTCGTGGAGACCGAGGAGGTTTTGACCGCGGAGGTCGAGGTGGGCGAGGACGTGGTCGTGGCAACAATGTTCCACCTGGGTCGGGCAAAGCGCCCCTTACGAAGCAGAATTCTTCAGATATGGCGAACGAGGAATGGGAAACGGCATCAGAGAGTAGTGATGTGTTTGATAGAAGGGATTCAAAAAATGATCTTAAAGATGGTCGTGATAAACGTGATCCTAAAAAGAGTTTCTCTAGTCAAAGACCTCAAAGTGATAGGCAAAATAGACGTGGCGTAAGCTCGTCTGAACAACGTGGTGGGAATAGAAATTACGACCATTCAAAAAACTATCATAAAGAGAGGTTGCCCCACTCCTTGTTGACAAAAAATGGGTTTCCACCGCAGACAAAAAACGGACTGAGTGGGGGCAAACGACCCCCACATAACACTGGTGGTAACAATCGGAAGGAAAATACAAATCAAGTATTCAGGGTGGATGAGGTCGTTCCAAATGACCAAAATGCAATAAACAATGCAATTAACATCTCTCTGAATGATAGGTAAGTTGAGTGAGGCTTTTATTAATCTTTGTTGGTATATGCATGTATTTGGGGTTATTTAAGGTAACAGAAATAAGAATATTGAATTTAGGGTTCCTGTCGAGACAAATAAGGGGTCAAATTGTTTGTGCTAAAGGGAAAATAAATTCTGTATACCGGTAAAGTGCTTATTTCTTAATGCAGGGCTCGACACCAACACTGGTCCCTGGTCCGAGACCAATGAAAATCCAGAAGGACCAGTGAAAATTCTGGAAACTTGTAACTGTCCTATTTACAAATTGGGCGCTTTTGCCCTGTCGGACCAGTGGCCAAAATAGTTGGTGTCTAGGCCTGTTAATGACCTGACAGTGCTAACAAATTAACTCTTTTCTACAGTCTATTGATAACTTTACTGGAGTAATGAAAAGATGCAACAGTATGATTCATTTGATAACCAAATTCTTTAGGGATGGTGTCAAGCAAATATTTCCAAACTTGTATAATTTATGTAACAAAATCGAATAATTGATGTATAGGGTATTATAATTTGCCAAGTACTTGGGATTATTTACAAAATTGAATAATTGATATATCAGGTAATATAATATGCCAAGTGTGTGGATTATGTCGAGCTAACAATGCCAAGCATGTTACAAAACAAAATTCAGGTATCTTGTATAATTGTTTCAGTGGTAAACCGTCTCGTCGTGCAGATCTCACTGATGTCTCAAAACCACTCAAAGTGGAAAAAGAGAAGAAAGATGCTCTGGCAAATATTGACCTCAACAATTATGCAAGTAAGTCAAATATCTTATCAAAAATCAAATTTAGTCTTTAATTGGACTGCTTTATATTCCTGTGTGAGATTTGTGTTCTTCCAGTCCACAGGTCAGATATTCTGGCCCCTTTTCAAACCAGTTCTTTCGAATTGTGCAAAGTTCCCAGTTTTGTCAACTTACAACTGGAAAGTTTTTTCCCAAATTAGTATTATTCCTGTTTACCAAATTTGACCTAAACCCCCTTTTCCACTAGTCCAAGAAAAATGGGTCATTACTCTGCTGATGGTATGTAGTGATCGGGTGAATAAAGTTGTTTGCAATGATGGGAAAGTCTATAATCTGTCAATCCTATGAATACAGAATGATTCTAAAGTTCTATTTGACACTGAGCAAACATTGCGTAGTACTCACCTACATGGTCTTCAAACTTATTTGTTTACTTGATTGTGATTTACAACACATAGAGGCAAAATGATCTTTTTCCTGCCGTAAACCCCTACCCCCCCCCAAATTCTACTTCGCTGAATTAGGCGTTGTTCATTGTATACACATGTACACTGGCTGAATTGTTCCTTGACTACTACTTGCTTGTATAGTATTGTTGATTACTTGTATTGTTCAGGTGCGATTAAACATGTTTGCAATGATGGAAAGTCTATAATCTGTCAATCCTATGAATACAGAATGATTCTAAAGTTCTATTTGACACTGAGCAAACGTATTATTGTACTCGGCATCATTGTCTTTGAACTTATTTGTTTACTCAATTGTGATTAACAGCACATTCGAGGCAAAATTATATTTTTTGTGTCTTCACCCCCTACCCACAAAAAATATCTACTTGGCTGAATTAGGCGTTGTTCATTGTATACTCATGTACACTTGCTGAATTGTTCCTTGACTACTATTCTTGTGTAGTATTGATGACTTATTGTTCAGATGTTAATAAACATGTTTGCAATGATGGGAAAGTCTATAATCTGTCAATCCTATGAAACAGAATGATTCAAAAGTTTTATTTGACACTGAGCAAACATTATAATACAAGTTTGTCAAATGAGTGAATATGTTATGTTTAGTTATTTGATTCTTGATGTAAGTAACACATTGAAGCAGTGTGACACCTTAACCTTTAATGTGTTGATGCACCTTTAAACCCTAACTTTAAAAAACAATAAAAAAAAATAACTCGGGTTCTACATTTCTGGAAAAATCATGTATTATATTGACTACTTGTATATACCTCAGTAGGACCCCTGCTATAACATATATAATATTGAATACTTGTATTATTCAGGTGTTGTTGTGATTGATGATCAGCCTGAAGTGACCATTGATGATCCTAACTTCCTGTATGAGAACAATGATGGATTCCAGGAAGTACAGTCTAAGAAAGCCATGAAGAGTAAACAGAAGGCACAGGAGGCAGAGATCAGAAAACTGTCTGCTGATGGACAGGAAAATGTTCCGAAGAAGAAAGAAGTTGTGTCAAAGGTTGGTTATTTTGTGATTGCGAAATATGAAGGATTTGTGTGTAACTGCATTAAATATGCTATACATTTTGTATATGCTTTTGAACCATATTCTTGCTTGATACAAACAAATTAAGATTCCTACTTTTATTTTTGGCTTAATGAGGAACCTAATAAGTTTCCTACATCATTATTTTAAGACTTTAATGACTCGACAATGCTAGGTTTGTTTTGAACATGTTTGCAATGATGGGAAAGTCTATAATCTGTCAATCCTATGAAACAGAATGATTCTAACTTCTATTTGACACTGAGCAAACATTGTATTAAAAACAAAATACTCACTTTCATATCAATAATTAATATGAGGATTGAGGAAAAAAATACTGAGAACAATAAATAAAACTTGCATTTCACAAGCAAACTAAAATAAATGTTTAAAAAAAATGTATGTCTTCAGGTTGTGGCAAAACCAAAAGGTGTTCACACAGCTACTGACAAGGTTCACAAACCTAACTACAAGTTGTCTAAGCTACCTCCAAGGTTTGCCAAACAACGAGAACAACTACGTGGAGAGAAAGGCAAGATGAAACCAGGAGTCAGTATCGACGAGGGGAACCAGGGCGTGTCTACATTCATGCCTAAAATTGAGAATTGGGATAATGAACTAGCTAACAATATACCGCCTCTCATGTCCCAGGTCATCAATACAGAAGTGAAACAACAAGAGATCGACTTGTCTAAAAGTGAGTGCAGCACTGTTGATACATGTACATAAACTTACTTTTGCTAATATATTTGAAAACAACTTATTAGTGTCATAAATTGAAAGGATATATGTTGACATATCTAAAGATTTTAATAAATTCGTTTGCGATGATGGGAAAGTCTATAATCTGTCAATCCTATGAAATAGAATGATTCAAACTTCTATTTGACACTGAGCAAACGTAATATAGCACTCACTTTATGTCTGTTTTGTCTGTTCATCAGACAAGGACTTGACTTGCCAGTAATTGAATATCTTAACTGTAAATGATTGCGCATAGTTTAGTTAATAAGGTCAGTTATTAGGGATCTCAACCAATAACTTGTCCAATAATAGGATTATTCTGGCAGTAAATTAAAGTACATGGTTGCTTACTCCAATGAAATCTCTTGAATAAACCTGGTGTTTTGACAATTATTCACTTCAAAACCTCAAAATAAATGCATATCACAATAGATACATGACTTACATTTGTGATCGTTAAATTGGTTATTATACCCCCAGATACATAGTATATGGGGGCTATATTGGAGTCATGCTTGAGGTCGGTGGGACGGTTGGTCCGACAAATTTTTTCTGTGATATTTCTTGTTTTCTGATTGTTGACTTAATACTGTTTCAGATATGATCAATGACTACTCACCAGTTGGTCAGACCAATCTACAGAACTTGACACAGATGGCTCAACAACAACAATCACAACAGTCTCAGCCATCATTAGCACCAGCTCCAGTACCCAGTGTTAACGCATGGAATAAACCCATCAGTTTTGCTGCTGTGACTGGAATGCAAGTACAGGTATGTTAACTTGACAAGGGTTATAGTGAGGTGTATATTACTTGGTTGCATGGTGTGTTTGGCAGTATGTAATGTTTGCTATGATGTTTAGTCAGAATCTGTCAATCCTATGAAAAATTATGATTCTACACTTATTTGACCTGAGCAAACTAAGTCATAGTTGAACTGCTAAGTTACTGTGAAGTTATATATTAGGGTAATCAAATACCTATTACAATGTTTTTACTGGTCTGTATTGTGTACATCTCATTACATATATGTAATTTGTACTATGCAGGGCCCTAACTACACTTTTGGGGACTGGGGCCAGGGGCACTCAGGTAGGGGAATTTCGCGTTGTTTTAAAGAAAAAGGGGAATTTTGTCTTTTATAAATATCAATACTACTATAAAAGTAATACATATTTCCTGTACAAAAAGCCAATTTCAAGCTATTAACAACAGCCAACATATTGCACAGTAGAGCCTCTTCATTTACTTCCCAAAAAAAAATTTCTTGCTTTGCTGTTTGCTATGATGTTTTGTCAGAATCTGTCAATCCTATGAAAAATAATGATTCTATACTTATTTGACCTGAGCAAACTTAATCATGTTAGCACTCTAGACGTAGTTGAAACTGATAAGTGAATAGGAAGTGTGCATTAGAGTAGTCAGTATTTATCACATACCTGTGCAGTGATTTTTTGGCTATTTTAAGGGCCCAATACAGGCACCTTCCCGTAGCAAAATAACCTCCATTTTTCCCAAAAAATCATATATTTTTTACCAATAAATATGCATATTTCCCCCTTTTGTGCTCGCTGGTTTTAAAGCAACTACAGTATAGCTGTTTTAAAATCAAAACAACAGATTTTCAAACTTGAAAAAGTCGTTGCCACATATGACTAGAGTATTATCAGTAGAAAATAGTAAAATATGAACACTTTAAACCAAAACAATTTTTTTAATAATTCCCAATTTTGCAAATTCGTGCGCTAAAATTTCCCAATTTAAAAGGCACAGGCTGTTCAATTTTGTTCAAGAAAAATCACTGACTGTTTCTTGCTGTTTGCTATGATGTTTAGTCAGTTGTCAGAATCGCTATGAATAATACATGATTCCATTTATAATTGACCTGAGCAAATCTTATTATAACATTAGCATAGATATGCCAAATTTACTAGGTTCACATTGATTATAAATTTGTGAAAAGTGAGATTGACAAAATGCGTCAGTGATTTTTTTCCTTCTTTGTTTGCTACCGGTAAACGGTACCTTCCCAATTAGAAAAAAGCTATAATTTTCCCAAATTTGAAGGGAGAAATTCCCAATGAACATTTAAAAAAAAAAAAATTCAAAATCGGACATAAAATGACAAAGTTATGAACATTTTTGACAAGAGGTCAAGCATAAAAGTTTACAGAAATCAGTAAACAGTCGCATGTAATCTCTTTTTCTGTTTTATTTGGCCTTTCTGCTTCATGAAAATTCCCAATTTCAAGTTGTCACGATGCGAAAATTCCCAATCTGAACGGACCCAGACCCTTTCCCAAAGAAGCGAAAAAAAATCAATGTGGGTTAATGAGATTACTTTGTCACAAATAAAACCTGTTTTAAGCTAGCTTTTGGGTTCAATTTTCGTCATTCAAACAGCTTCATAACTACCTGGCCAATTTGAACCATATATCACAGGAATGTTTCTTGGATCATCCTTTCTTAAAATGGCTTAAACAATTAAATCCATTCAGAACTCTCGTTGTCATGGCAACCAATTGGAAAAAATTTGTTTTGATGTAAATCAAGGTCGAGTTTGAATATATGGATCTTCTGGATCAATGTATACAGGTGATCATAAAAGGTCTTACTCTTGTATAGAACTTCTGACTGCTGTTTGCTATGATGTTTGTCTTTTGTCAGAATCGCTATGAATAATACATGATTCCAATTATTATAGACCTGAGCAAACCTTGTTAAAACTCTAGTATAGATGCACCAAATATAGGTTTACATTGGTTATGAATTTGATTTTACTGCAGTTTGCTATGATGTTTGTCTCTAGTCAGAATCGCTATGAATAAAACATGATTCCAATTATTATAGACCTGAGCAAACCTTGTTGAAACTCTAGTATAGATGCACCAAATATAGGTTTACATTGGTTATGAATTTGATTTTACTGCAGTTTGCTATGATGTTTGTCTCTAGTCAGAATCGCTATGAATAAAACATGATTCCAATTATTATAGACCTGAGCAAACCTTGTTGAAACTCTAGTATAGATGCACCAAATATAGGTTTACATTGGTTATGAATTTGATTTTACTGCAGTTTGCTATGATGTTTGTCTTTAGTCAGAATCGCTATGAATAAAACATGATTCCAATTATTATAGACCTGAGCAAACCCATTAAACTAAGTATTGTGTTGTCACAAAAACATGGCTAGGATACCATTGAAATTAAATAATCTTCTAAACATAAAGTAAAAGTCGAGTTTTGAAGTAATTTGTGACATGAAGAATTTGCAGTATTGTTGAACCATATTTATTTAATAAGTGACAGATTAAACAAATTTATGGTACTATTAAGGACTGCAGTTTGCCATGATGTTTTGTCATTTGTCAGAATCGCTATGAATAATGCATGATTCCATTTATATTTGACCTGAGCAAACCTTGTTAAACCACTAGCATAGGTGTGCCAAATTTAAAAGGTTCATATATGGATTATATTTTTAAGAAAAGATTTGCAAAAAAATGTGAAGAAAATATAGCCACAAATAAAACCAGCTTTGAAGTACTGTTACTGCAGTTTGCCGTGATGTTTTGTCATTTGTCAGAATCGCTATGAATAATATATGATTCCATTCAATATTGACCTGAGCAAACCTTGTTATGATGTCAAGTATAGGTTCATATTGGTTATAAATGAATTTGATTTTATTGCAGTTTGCTATGATGTTAGTCTTAGTCAGAATCGCTATGAATAATACATGATTCCAATTATTATAGACCTGAGCAAACTCATTAACTAAACTTGTGTATTTGCGTCACAAATATGGCTTATGCCATTGAAATATCATCAGGGTTCCAGATTCAGTCTTACCTGCTCAAAAATGATGTTTTAGCAAGGGTGGGGAGGTGGTGGTAGGGTATCTCAGTATATTTGACCAATAACAGGCCTGAAAATATGTAGTAAAAGCTGTAAAAATGTTTCATTGAGGCAGATTGTTTTAAAGCATCTTGATGAATTTCAATTCATATGTGTGTAAAAAAATATTTATAAGTATAATTTTTGGATGGGAGAAATTGGATATAACTTACAACTGGTAAACATGTGTACTTGCAGGAGCCTAAGTATGACAAAGGTGATCAACATGATAGCGGTATAGATGTGAGCGATCATCCTAACAGTGGTGGCTCGTCTACACGTAGCTCTCCTAGTACAGAGAATAAACTGGCCGTTCCTAAACTTGAGAAGGTAAGTTGATGTTTTAAGTATATTTTGCCTAATAGAATGAATCTTTATATGATTGCATTATATTTTTTGTCTGAGGTGGTGGTTGGACACACACTTTATCGATAATGTTGTGCAGATTAGGTTTCCACTTTGACATTTAGTTTATACTAATTTATTTAAGGTCGATTGTGAAACAAGTTTTTCCAACTTATATTTATCACTCTCGACACCTCATTCCTGATGTTATCCATCGCCACTAGGCTATGAGAGAAGAGAAGCCAGTTTCCCTTTTATGCTGAGCGTCTAGCAAGGGAATTTCTGTTGCCATTTTTATTTCGTCTTTGGTATGACGCGGCCAGGGATCGAACCCGAGACCTCCCGCACTCGAAGTGAACGCTCAACCACTAGGCTATCGAGGAGACATTCACAGCTATTAGGCCTCCAAATGTGAAGTAGCTGCCTTTTGCTTGCAGAAGAGCAAGTAAAAACCAAGTCTTGATCAAATGTGGCAGGATCGCTGGCAACGCACAACCCTGCTCTTGTCACATCCAAGCTTTGAACCGGCGATGGCCGAGCTAAATTGATTGTAATTTTAATGAAAAATTTGCTAAACATTTAATGTATAGCATTTGCTACATAAATAAACAGTTGATAGTAGAACCATGTATGTCTGATGTATTAGAGGTTTTGCTAGTGATAGATGCATGCCGTTTATATAACATTAGTTTTTATTTCCCTGTTGCACAGATTAATGAGAAGACAGCATGTGTGGATGTAAAATCAGAGATGCAGAAATCACAATTTGAGACGACAAGTCCTAAACCACAAAGACAGCAAAAGGTACAAATAAACTTACGTATGACGACTGTATTAGGTCGTCCTTGGAATTGCCGACTGAAATATGCAATTCTCTATTTTCAAAGGCTATTGTTTGTCACTGCTTTCAAAATGTTTTGTCTTGTAAAGTATTTATTACCTTGAACATGTCTTGCTAAATGGCAATTTATCATGATATTGAAATTTTTGTTAGTTTATAATGCATCTATGATAAAAAAACAATTATTATGCAAATAGAAATTATAGGTGGGTTTGAATGGTTTGTTTGTGTTTAACACTGATTTAAGAGCTGCTGCTAGTTAAATTTTGCCCATTTAGCGTGCGGAAATATTAGCGATCTGTTTTATTTCTTCGTAGCTTTGTTAGTAGGATATTTAAGTTCAGTTAATGTATGCCAGTAGAAATGTTAGCGCATTTTGTAAATTTGCAAAATTTGCCAGTGCTAACTTAAACACTTGTTCTTTATTTGTATTATACTTCAAATTATTGTATTGAACATTTTTCTACTTGTTTTTAGCCTGTGCGAAGTGAGAAAGTCAGTGTGAAGGATACAATGAACAAGGTGGATAAAGTCGTAAAGAAACCAGAGAGTAAAATACGACCCAGTAATTCAATGGAGAAACCTCGAGCTATACAACTCCCACCCAGCTTCAAAGATTCTATCTTCGGAAAGGTATGCAGTGATTTTTCTTGAACAAAATTGAACAGTCTGTGCCTTTTAAATTGGGAAAATTGAGCACCCCAATTCGCGAAATTGGGAATTATTAAAAAAGATTGTTTTGGATTAAGGTGTTCATATTTAGCTATTTTCTGTTGTTTTGACTTTAAAACAGTTGTAGTTGCTTTGAAACCAGCGAGCATAAAAGGGGGAAAATATGCATACTTTTTGGGAAAAATGGAGGTTATTTTGCTAGGGGAAGGTGCCTGTATTCGGCCCTAAAAATACCCCAAAAAATCACTGGTATGTGGACAGTTAAATAGCTTATAAATAGAGTCAAGTTTTCTATTTCTTTTAATGTATTATTGTCTCGGAGCAGAACTTGTTTGTTTAAACTGTTCGCAATATTTATGATTGAGCGTGATTCTATTTCAGAAATTATTTAAAGTTCTGTATTTATTCATTGCATGACAGTTCAACAATTGTGTCTCCCACATATATAGTGGGGGACTCCCAGAGACATATTGCTTTTGTGCCAGTCTGTCCGGATGTTGCAAAGGGATTTCGCACTTGTTCTCCTTAACAATTGGTCCGGTTTCAATGATACTTCCTACAAATACTTTTGTACTGAGCTTAGTTGTGCATATTGTGACATTAAATCTCGAATTTTAGGTCAGATGATTCTTGCTAGAGTTAGTGCCCTTTGTGGGAGGTATTTGTTTTTGTGTCAAAACCCCTCCCTAGTTTGAATAAGTATGTAAATTTGAGGGTTAATTTTGTATTTCACAGGGTGATGATGCAAGCGAGATAAAGCTAGATTTTACCTTTGATGCCGAGTTAGCCAAGTTTGCCGAGGAGAAAACTGAGATGCCTGGTGATGAAATCCTTGAGAATCAATCGCCGGTGTCAATGACGTTGGGAAGTGTTACATCCAGTGGACAGAATATTGAAACCATCGCCCCGGAGGATCTCAACCTAAAGATGAAGATTGGTTCCGTGAAAACTGTCTGGGATACGCCTGTTGTACCCAGTGTTGGCAACGTCTTTGAGCAAAAGTAAGTTCTATACAATTATCTTCGAACATTCTTAAATGATGCCCTAAGTTGTCACATGAACTATCTAGGGTTGATACCAGGGTACTGTTTTACTAACATTGCGTAAATGTCGCGCCAGTTTGCACATATATTTGTCACTTACGCAAATCCTTAAATGTGTTTTACTAATCGATCGAAAGTTGTTGCATACATTTACGTAAAAATATTGAATATTGAACTTAGACCGGGCCACAATATTACCAATATAACAGGAACCAGAGTGAATAAATATATATAAAAGTTCGGTAAGTTTCAATGATTAAACAAGTTTATATTACTAATCACGGTCTATAACAACAGGTGACGGTCGAAAATCAACAGTGCATGGCAAGACCTCCTCACTACGTTCATATTTGCTATTTACGTTTACTCCGACCTTGCATAGAATTACGCCAATACTTACGACAGAACATCAGAAAAAAATTCTTAGTAAAACACATTTGCGCAAATATTATCGATGTACGCGATATTTACGGAAAACTTAGAGTTACGCTAGCGTAAATGCTTCGATAAAACAGTAACCTGGTCTGCCTAACTTGAAAAGCACAAAACAATTTCTAGGATAATAGTATACAGTGACATTGACTACAGTTATGTCGACAGCATGAGGTCATGCTATCAGTCCGTTGCTGAGGAGTATGGGTCATGAATTCCCGACATTTTAAGTTTGGCCACCTCTATACTATATATAAATGAAAAACAGCCGAAAATATCATAAAACTTAATAAAAAATATGAATATAAGTTGTTGTACTTGTGCTTTACAGTATGTCGAGTGGTGTGATGGGATCTACTGCTGAAGTGAGCGTGTCCGAGTCATTCTCAACATTCAGTCCAGCAGAAGTGGACATGAATATTGACAATCGTCAGATAGATATTGGTGATACTATGGTCGGTAACATGGATGAGAACAATAGTAACGTGAGTGGTCCGACATCAAACATTTCACCACGTGGTCAAGATAACCTTGTCTTCGGTGGCGAGGCTGATATCACCACTAGAACGTCGTTCTCTGTCGATGTTCCTCCATTCAAGTCCCAATTGGATACAGTGAGTAACTTCTCACAGCCAGATATGGGTAAAGTGTTCACAAACTCTGACAATCAGGTCTACTCCACTTCACGAGACATGGATGGTTTCTCAGGAAGTTCAGATGTGGGTCAAGCTTACAATCAAGGGTTCTCAAGTGCCGAGTCCGCTTACTCGCAAGGGTTCTCGTCTGGCGGAGCTTCAGTATTGTCATACTCACAACCTTTCTCAGTGAACTCCGAGTCGTACACAGGAGAACCTGATGCCACCAACTTCACTCAGACCAATCTGAATAATATCATGGACCTGAAATCTGTAGCATCAGAGAAGAGTAACATCTGCACTGTAAGTTGCATTCTAATTACTGTATTCACTTTAGTATAAAACTTGATCCTTGAAGAGTTCGAATCACATGAAACTGACCTTGTGTGTAACGTCCATGTTAACTAAGTGTTGCCAGGCAGCCAATGTATATTGTAAAAAATGATTTGGTCTCGAAGTAAAACAGACAACTCAAGGAGAAATAAACGAATGGAAATAATTTTTCACTGCATGATAATTTTTCCCCCTAATAAGTTTGTATCAGACTTAACTTTAATCAGGAAAGGTAATTAATGTAAATTTAGCTGAGGGGGCGCATGTCTTAAAGAATATGTTTGAGCCAAGCCTTTATTTGTTAACTGTTTTCAATTGTAACCTGACAAAAGAAACTCTTGTAAAAACCTTGTTATATTAACTTGTCATTCTATGAAGTTGGCCAATGTTTTAACACGAGTAGTATACTTCTGTTTTACAGGTGAAGCCACAACAGTTGCAGTATGCTAATACATCCAACAATAATGCTAACCCTGGCGGTGTTGTGTCCAGTGGTACTGCGGATCCTAGCCCACCTATCGTGATACAGAATCAGCAGCATCCGTTTCAGCCCTTCCAGCTTGGCTCACAGATGATAACACCACAGGAACCTCGACTCAATCAGACAAGTTTCAGCTTCAATCTGTCACAGCTCCAGCAACCTCAGTTAGGACAGCAGGGTTTCACACAGCAGAACATGTTCATGCCGACGACACCAACCCAGCCTGATCCGTACCAACCGTCACAGGTGCAATCGTTTCAGAGGAATCCACCACAACCGTACGGACAGACACCGTCACAACAGAACCATATCATGGTATCAGCAGCCACATCCTCACAGATGTCATCTGCTATCAAACCTCCTGCACAGGCTGGATTCAGTAAGTCTTCTCATCATGTCAAACTCTACCGTCAAACCTGTTAGTGATTACCTAAATTAAGCAACCACCTGTCTTCAACTGTCAAATGATGCTATTAAATTCCAATTTGCAATCCATGGCAGTATCATACCAAGGACAATAAGATAGTACCAGTGTTCCATTGCTTGAAACTGGCTTTTCCTCTTTGATAGCCTCACATAGATGGATACCATCAGTAATGAAATGTTGAGGGTGATTTGCATCAGTTGTTGAACTTGCTTCACAATCACCCTAAAAAGAATTAGTAATAAAGTAACCAGAGATCAGTGATTGTGAGTTACTAATATAAATTGAAATAACTTGGTTTTATGATGGGTGTAGTGCTGAAATAACTTGGTTTTATGATGGGTGTAGTGCTGAAATAACTTGGTTTTATGATGGGTGTAGTGCTGAAATAACTTGGTTTTATGATGGGTGTAGTGCTGAAATAACCTGGTTTTATGATGGGTGTAGTGCTGAAATAACCTGGTTTTATGATGGGTGTAGTGCTGAAATAACTTGGTTTTATGATGGGTGTAGTGCTGAAATAACTTGGTTTTGTGATGGGTGTAGTGCTGAAATAACTTGGTTTTATGATGGGTGTAGTGCTGAAATAACTTGGTTTTATGATGGGTGTAGTGCTGAAATAACTTGGTTTTATGATGGGTGTAGTGCTGAAATAACTTGGTTTTATGATGGGTGTAGTGCTGAAATAACTTGGTTTTATGATGGGTGTAGTGCTGAAATAACTTGGTTTTATGATGGGTGTAGCGCTGAAATAACTTGGTTTTATGATGGGTGTAGCGCTGAAATAACTTGGTTTTATGATGGGTGTAGCGCTGAAATAACTTGGTTTTATGATGGGTGTAGCGCTGAAATAACTTGGTTTTATGATGGGTGTAGTGCTGAAATAACTTGGTTTTATGATGGGTGTAGCGCTGAAATAACTTGGTTTTATGATGGGTGTAGTGCTGAAATAACTTGGTTTTATGATGGGTGTAGCGCTGAAATAACTTGGTTTTATGATGGGTGTAGTGCTGAAATAACTTGGTTTTATGATGGGTGTAGCGCTGAAATAACTTGGTTTTATGATGGGTGTAGTGCTGAAATAACTTGGTTTTATGATGGGTGTAGCGCTGAAATAACTTGGTTTTATGATGGGTGTAGTGCTGAAATAACTTGGTTTTATGATGGGTGTAGTGCTTAAACTAAATGTTTAGAGGTACATACTTTTTATGCCCCCCTATCGATAGATGGGGAGGCATATAGTGATTCACCTGTCCGTCCGTTCGTCCGTTTGTTCGTCCGTTCGTCCGTCCGTCCTGGTTAACCCAAATTGACCGTTTCTTCTAGCATTTATATGGCTTGCTACAAAGCTTTCATACTTGCATGGATGTTGTGTATGAACACTCTCCACACGCCAGTATCACCTAACCCCATTTTGACCTTCACCTTGACCTAATTTTGGACTTAGACTTATTTATGGACAAGGCTTCCACAGGGGGCATAAGCGTTTATTGAACGCAGTCTTGTTAAATACATATTTTCATGTGTGGCTATGTGAATATTCATTCTTTTACTGTGTACTGTTTCAGGTAACCAACTTGCCAACAAGAGTCTAGGTCATAGTCACAGTAATGTAGCATTTGGACAATCCGGATTGAGCAACTCAACACTACAACCATCACAACCTGTGTCGTATATACACTTTGAACCTGGTAATCAATTGTTTGGTACGAGTCAGATATTGGGTACTACACAGACACAGAATGTCAACAATTCACAGATTATAGGATCCATGGTGCCACAGAGGTAAGAATATTGCTGTTATACACCAACAAACCCATAATTGTGAGGTTACTTGGACACCAGAGTAGGTTGCATTCTTGAAAACAATTGCAAATTCCTAAACAAATTGCAATTTTGGTAACTTGTAGACACTTTGTTCACTGAAGTATTATTGAGATATTTTCCGAAATAAGGTGAGAAATGCCTGAAAAACCATAAAGATAGACTTAGTTGTTAAATTGAATTGCTTTGGCAAATTTTGCTAATGTGTTGAGCCTTCTTATTCAAGTCTTAGATGGTCTTCAACAATTTCCAGTGGGGCTGCGTATCAGTTAGAATGATCGATACGATATTTGTATCGATACAAAATGATCGATATTCGATATGTGATATATTATTTTGGCAATAAAACATCTAAATACTGTAAATATGCACGTGCGTATAGGGGTTTAACACAATTAAGCCAGGCTTGATGTGATAAACTGTATATTTTTAGCTCACCTGTCACAAAGTGACAGAGTGAGCTTTTGTGATCACTCTTCGTCCGTCGTCAGTCCGTCCGTCCGTCCGTCAACAATTTGCTTGTGTAGACACTAGAGGTCACAATTTTGACTTAATCTTTATGAAACTTGGTCACAATGATCATCTCAACAAAATCTAGGTCAAGTTCGATATTGGGTCATTCGGGGTCAAAAACTAGGTCACAAGGTCAAATCATAGGAAAACCTTGTGTAGTCACTAGAGGTAACAATTTTGACCTAATCTTTATGAAACTTGGTCACAATGATTATCACAACAAAATCTAGGTCAAGTTCGATATTGGGTCATCAGGGGTCAAAAACTAGGTCACAAGGTCAAATCATAAAAAAACCTTGTGTAGACTATAGAGGTCACAATTTTGACTTAATCTTTATGAAACTTGGTCACAATGATCATGTCAACAAAATCTAGGTCAAGTTCGATATTGGGTCATCCGGGGTCAAAAACTAGGTCACAAGGTCAAATCATAGATAAACCTTGTGTAGTCACTAGAGGTCACAATTTTGACCTAATCTTTATGAAACTTGGTCACAACGATCATCACAACAAAATCTAGGTCAAGTTCGATATTATGTCATCCGGGGTCAAAAACTAGGTCACAAGGTCTAATCATAGAAAAACCTTGTGTAGTCACTAGAGGTCACAATTTTTACCTAATCTTTATGAAACTTGGTCACAATGATCAGTACAACAAAATCTAGGTCAAGTTCGATATTGGGTCATTCGGGGTCAAAAACTAGATCACAAGGTCAAATCATAGAAAAACCTTGTGTAGTCACTAGAGGTCACAATTTTGACCTAATCTTTATGAAACTTGGTCACAATGATCATCACAACAAAATCTAGGTCAAGTTAGATATTGGGTCATCCGGGGTCAAAAACTAGGTCACAAGGTCAAATCATAGAAAAACCTTGTATAGTCACTAGAGGTCACAATTTTAGCCTAATCCTTATGAAACTTGGTCAGAGTGATCATCTCAACAAAATCTAGGTCAAGTGCGATATTGCGTCATATGGGGCCAAGAACTAGGTCACTAGGTCAAATCACAGGTCTTGCATGTACTGCTATAACAGGTGAGCGACCTAGGGCCCTTTGGGCCCTCTTGTTTAAATTTCGCAAGTGGTTTACATAGCAGATTCTTGTTTTAAAATTAGATTCACTCGGACATAAATATACTACTTCGACGACCTGACCATTTTGAGACAAAACAAATAGACGACGGAAAACTTGATTGAAAATGGGTATTTTATTGATTTACATGTATATTTTTGTTGATCGATTTTTTTACCGTTACGGGCACGTTCGATACGATGTATCGATCGAACACAAACTACCGGTATTCGATTTATATCGGAAACTGGTATGCAGCCCTAATTTCCAGTAACATGCTGATGTTGTGATTGGTTTTGCCGCGGAAGTTTCCAATAGTTAATGATATGAAAGAGTAAAATTGTGTAGTATTATTATATGATAGTGACCTGTGTGTGTTTATATTTCAGACCTGCTGGTCTACAGATTCAGACACCGTCGTCATTTTACCAGCAAGCTCCACAGCATGGCCAGCCCACACCCATACAGCCTCCTGCACCCTTGCAACAGACAGGATTTTTCCCTAATCAACAGGCAAACAATAATTTGCAGGTACGTGGAGCAACATTTTAATGAAAATTTTATTCCCTATACAAGTTTAATGTTTGACTAGTTTCAGGGACACCTAATAATTCTCATCTCATTAATTTGCTTCTTGTCAAATTTTTGCTACGGTAAATTATGTATTTTAAAGGACATCCGAAATATCTGTGTAGTTTCAGTTGCTTATATATGGATGAGCAAGTTAGTACTGGGTGATACTTAAAACCAGAAAAAATTTTCAGGTAGTCTGGCCATGTTAATAATGAAAACAAATGTATGAAGTGGTCTTTAAAACTGACTAGCGAAAACAAACAACCATGACCATAAGTTTTGAATAGTAGCAATTTGAACCCATACTGAAAAGAGCCACCGCATAGCAATGAGAAGTGCAATGCAATTAGACCTTCTGCTATAGCGACGACCCCTAAAAAAGGTTACGCCATTATCAAGTATCGATGAGCCTTAACGAAATAATGTAGAGTAGAATTATATATTCGTATGTCAACCTGCATATAATAATTGTATATTTCAGTTCAATACAAATGCACTTAAGTTTGGTGGTACTGAGATGACTTTCCCTGCATCTATAGTACAAAGTCTACAACAACAGTCTCAGCAACAGTCGGGTAACCATGGTAACCAACAACCTACTGGTACCCCAACTGGTCCGCCTCCATTCACATCTCTGACATTCGGGAACCAGACATTGAACTTACCAATGCAGCCATCTAGTCATTTACAGCAACAGCTTGGTATGGGATTAGGGAAGACAGCTGGATTCTCCACACAGACACAGGTCTCCCCTGTTCCTCCTGTAAGTCAAGTTGATCTATACATCTGTAGACATTTAAATAAATAAGATAAAACACATCTGTTGTTAGTCGTTCGTTCCACATACTTAGTTGTTTAAAATCTATAGATATTGTTGAATATTTATTTTAAGGACATATTTTCAGCTATTTGGGTTTGATTCCTTGTTGTGGCAGGTCATACCTTTCCTGGAAAACTAGCTAAAGGTGAATTGGCAGTCGAATATGACTCGTAAATTGTTAAGAAAGAATGTTTAACCTAAATAAACAAAGAAACACTGGAAACTTGTTTGAAAATGAATGAAGCTAGACAGATGACTTTGAAAGAAAATCTCTATCTCTTATACATGAGATGTGGTCTATGATTCAGTTGTGCATTAAATACTTGAAGATGGTGTAACTGTATAATCTGGACATAAAATCTTAAGTTTTGAAATTGATGAAAATCCTGAAATTTGTCTAAAGTTCCAAAAAGCACAGGCAATGATTTAAGTTATGCACTATTTCACTAGACTGCCTAAAACTTGGTGACCATGTTTGTAATGTCATACTTGTATCGTTATTTCAGCTGAAGTCTCCACCTAACAGTATGTCATCATCAACAGTTGGAGCTCCTGTACCTGGTCAGAATGTTAACTCTAAGCCTTTCACATCACAACTGACCAAGATGGCCCAACAGCATCCCCAGCCTCCGGTAAATCAACCAACAGCCAATATGCCAGGACCACAGAGGTTTCCAACCATGACATTCAACAGTAATTTGCCACCTAACACCGCTGCTGCACCGCAACAGTTCAATAATAAATTCACCAACTTTGCTCTGCCAGGTATGCTCATCTCTTCTTGTATTGAATGTTAACTGTTAAACATTAAGCTGAATATCTCTAAACAACACTAAACTGCTCATCTGATATCAAGCACTACTATTGTCTGGGCTGTTAATTGTCTTGAAGAACTATGCTCTCTGACCAAAATAACAGTTATTTGATGAAAATATCTCGAGAAATGGCAAAGTTATTGTCAATTATATCTGCTCTGAAGGATTTTCTTCAATAAAACGTTTGAAAAACTGAGTTATATATGGTTGACGGCCTCCAATTTGTCAAAAATGGTCCGCCGCATATGATTTTCAGGATTTTTAATTTAGCTCTGTTGACACCCCTGTATTGTGCAGTTTTATTGACCTTTCAAAAATTAAATACCTACTATAGACAAGTCATTTCCACAAAGATGAGGATTACTAATAGATCTACAGTGTGCTGCTAGTCAGCAACCATGTAATTATGTAGGTCAAAAACTCCACAATACATGGTTTATTGACTGGAAATCAAACTTACAACTACCATAATGATATTGTGCAGCAGTATTAAAATATTGGGTTTAATGGTGGTCATTTTGCTTTTCAACTTTTCATGACAAATAAAACAGATTTATTGACTTGTGCTATTTCATGAAATACTTTAGTACCATAATAATAAGCCTGCTTAACATGTTGTGTTCAGGCTGAATAATTAAACCATTGTATATTTTCACAGGAGTGCGACAGATGATCTTGAGCAACATGCTTAGACCTGGTGTTCCACCGGCATCATTTCCTAATCCCATACAGCGACCAGCAGGAGCAGTGCAAGTGTCTCAAGTATCACGTCCACAGAGACCCATGAGACCACAGAGTACACCTACAGCTGCCCCAGCAGTCCCTGCTCAGGCCCCTGCACCGCCAGCCAATCCACAGACCATATCAGATGCTAAAGCACGACAACGCCAGGCACTCCTTGCACATACACAAAGCTTCTTAAATCCAAACAATAAGGCTCGTGTCAAGTCCAAGGTAGAAGTCTCGGCGAAAGATGAGAAACCAGGAGCCGATAACACGTCCAGTACACTGGATAGTGAGAAAAAATAATCTGTAGTCATATAATCAATATAGTTGAAGAGTGTACTTTAAATTTAATACCATAATAGTTTCTATGTTGTCCAAACTGACTGGATGTCCCAGAAGATCAGTTAAAAGAAGAAAGAAAGAAAAGTGATTTGATTTTACGGTTATAAATTAATCTGTTGACGTTAAAAGCATAATAATGGCTGATAGCAAACCGATTAACGTCTTAATAAAGGAAGGAGAACATGTAATGTTGCTCTCAGTACAAGATTTTATTTGACATTAAGATGAATAAAATATCCACATTAGGCTGTGGAGCAACAGAAGAATTCTTGGTTATTTAAATGCAGAAAGAAATACTAGAAGCCCCAATGGTTTTGTGAGGAAAGGTCAGTTGAGGAGTGAAAATTGAATTATTGTGTCTACTTTGTTAGAGTTTTGAAATAAGACTGAATATTTTCAAAAAGAAACATTCGACAAGTAAGACTGACATTATATAATAGTGTTAACAAGTTTGATGTAACAGAGCAGTGTGTGATAGGGTTTTATATTGTGTGTACAATAACGAACAATGTCTTCAACTTGGTATGATGTTCTGGTTTATTTATTTCACATGTATATAGATCACCCCCATCGTCAAACACAGCATGATTCTAAGTTGTAGATTGTTAAATATGTTATTTACACATTGTAGTATTGGAACATCGAGTTGGTAACAGATCAGTGTATTCATCTATGTATATCCAAATCAATCATTGTAAGATATTCATTTTTACAAATTTGTACATTTATATATATATATAATTATACAATCATTTTACTTTTTCACTCAAAAAACCTCGAAAAGTCTGAAAATATCTGTCTGCTGTTTTTTTGTTGTCGTAATTTCATTAAAAAACTCATTTATGTATATTTCTCATCACAGACTGTAACATGTCATTGCTGTATACATTAAATATTTGTTTTTTTGTACAAAAAAACTATAGCCAATGTTTTCATCACTGAGTAAATAGTCACTTTATTTACACCTATAAATTTGATATGATTTTGTTTGTGCAGTATAAACCATGATTATATTATGTATAAATACTTGTTTGTTTATGCTGTTGATGTATATAGTGTATATATAAATCATCTCATGTTCGTTATACTGATCTGGTACCAGGCTTGTATGTCGATTGTTGCTTATGTACGAAACCATTGGGAGGTATAAAGGCTTGTCATCTGGACGCCATTTAACGAATAGGATGTACTTTGTAGACATTTTAGAATGTATTGTCTGCGGGAGAAATACATTATGACTTAAGTAGAAGGTCGGTGATTTATTTTGGAACGGAATTAGGTATACAATGTACAAATAACTTAAACTTAAAAAAAGACTTTGGAACAATACTTGGTAGTATTGGTAAATAAAAAAAGATTGTGCAACCAATACTTGGTAGCACATGTATTGGTAACGATGAAAACAAATAGGTAACCAGTACTTGGTAGTACATGTATTTGTAGCGATGAAAAAAAAAATAGGGAACCAGTACTTGGTTGTATTGGTAACGGATGTTTTCCTTGAATATTACTTGGATGCGATTGGCTGATAGAATTCGGCTTATATAGGTTGTTGTTGAAACAATCTGTAGTACGGTGGTATTGTCGAAAAGGTTACATTGACTGGTCAATGTATGATTGACTAATTGATTGATAAGTTTGTAAATAACTTATTTGGAGTAGTTTGGGAAAGAGTAGTAATGGAGTGTGGGAAAGAGTAGTGATGGAGCAAGTATTATAGTAGGAGGGACTGTTTATGGATGGAAGGCATCCAGCAGTAGGAGTCTGCCATAACTCAGTGGTGTGGGTTTATGTTGAGTGTCTAGTATAATATCTGTACTTGATTTAGGCATTGTTTTCATAAACTACTAGGAGATATTCCACTTTCTGAGTGGAAGGAGTTTGTCAGTGAGTTGAAGGGTTTGTTGGTGTTAAGTGACGATTCACTTAGATGAGTGTGTTAGGGTTTGTCGGTGTTAAGTGATATATGGTGTTAAATGACCATGCATATAATTATGATTGAACAAATAATCATTGGGTTAAACAAATTCAGTTTGAAGGTTTGTGTAGGTGGGAACTTGTCTTGAGGACTTGTATGGGAGTTGTAAAGTTACGAATTAACTAGGAATTTGTATCATTTGAGATGGAAGGCATCTCGTTGTTTAAAACTTGGTTTGATAATTTGAGACTCTGGTGAGATACGATGTGGGTCGGTGTGACCACAGCTATTAAGGTACTTTAACCAAGGCGAAATGACAACAAGTATTGTTGTAAGTAAAGGTGCCCCAGTTAATGCTTTTACAAGTTTTTAAGTTGAAACAAGAGGGGAGATACTTGGGTTAGATCATCCTGTATGATAAGAAAACCAATTAAATCTAGTAGCTTCACGGAAGTCGAAGTGCCATTTGTTGGTAGGAGGGAGAGGTGGAAAGCCCTTGATGGTTTTGTTTTAATGTTTTATCCATTTTAATGAACGTGTGCTTTTAACATTTGATGCCCCCAAATTGTTTAAAAGTGTCACGAGATTATTTGGACCTGTAACCTTGACCTACAGATTGCCCCCTGTATGGTCAAGTGTTAAAGTGGTCAAGCGTGATAAATATATTGGTATGTAGTATCTAGATAATATTGTTTGTCTTTTCTATCTTAATTTATAAATATTTTATGTGACATGCTGGTTGCATTATAGTTCAGTTTCTCTTAGTTTTTTTGTTTCTCTTTTGCACGTGAGAGCAGCAAAAGTACATAGATATGTTGTCATCGTTTATTCATACTGCTTTTGGCTTTCATTTCTCTCTATCTTGCTTGTATATGTTTATATATGTCATCAGTCACAGCCCGATATATTCTACATCATGTACCTGCGTGTAACCCCAAAAACTTTTGACGTCGTGCTCTGCAACTCTGGCTGTCTAAACATTGTCATCGTTGAATCAATATTGAAGCAATACATTTATAGCTGTATCAATTCAGGTATAGGTCTACTGTTTAGCATCAGGGAGAGTTAGACAATGGTCTTAATGTTTTGTTACAATATATATGTTTTAAAAATCTGTGATTGGTTCAAATTTGATTTTGATAGACTTTTCTCGAAGATTTGCTGTCATTCTGACCATGTTTTTTTTTTTCAAAGATGAAATTGTAATCTACATTGATGGACTTACTTTGAACTGCATAATCCCACTATGTACAAAATGTCCCTATGGTTCATAGTTCAATAATAATACATTGTTGTTAAATTTTGAAATATATACCTGTACCCATCTTCTGAGGAAGAATTATTTCATGTATATTAATGTCTGTTGATAGATGAAATCTGGAATTCAATGTAATCTGGTATTTCCACACTAATCCTGTGGCACAAACAATCTTTACTTTTATCTTTTCCGTCGGCACAAACACTTTTACTGTTATCTGTGCTGTCGTACAGTAAATATCCATACCATATATGGAAAACAAGTAAGGCTTACCGTATTTTAATTATAATATCATTAGCAGCTTACTATTGTAAATATAACTTGTCCAGTACAAATTTTTGACATGTCAAAATTAACATAATTACATGGTAGTTGCACACTATAAGATTAGTATTGCTCACCTACCTTGAGATGACTAGTGTATAGTGTGTACATACTGTGGAGTTCGGTATTCATTGACACTTTAAAAAAATGCACTGTATATCACGTAAATTTTGAGGGAAAATCCAATTATTTCGAATTCCAGTTTACACCTATTTGCATTCAGTTGTGCATTTTAAATTTTACACAGAAGCATGAGACGATATTGTGTTGTTTGATACAATATTGCGTCGTATGAAATATATATGGGATATAATTATCTATGATAGATGCATACCCTGTATTGTGTTTGTTTAAACAATAAACTCTTGGGCTAAAATAAAATATTGTTTGTTTCCCCATCCCCTACCTACCTACCCGATTAAAAAGGGCCCTACCCAAAATATTTTATTGAAAAAATATTTTTTTTATTAAAAATTGGAAGTGAAAATTTTATTTTTTGTTTACTGGCTTCTTTCTTACATTTTGTACCATTAAATTTTAGACTGTTGGTTTTCACCTTAGAGTTAATTATAAATTTCATAATTTGTATGTCTTAACCAATAACTATCATACTGAAACAATTAAAAAAAGTATTTACCCTACCTACCTACCCATTCTAAATCTGCTAGGGTCGGGAAGGGGAAACCAAGAATATTTTAAGTTCGGCCTTGGTGAATATGTCTAATATAAGTTATTTTAAATCACCAGGGTGATGATCCTGATACAATAGTTTTATCATGTGAACATGTAGTTAGTAGAATATTGACAAATCAGTATTGACTGATATAATGCAGTGTTTTTTACCTGTCAAAATATACAAAATTGCAAGGTATCTGCACATTATAGATACGTCTTCATCAAAACAGGTGAGAATTACTTATCTCCAGTGTCCAGCCACCTTGTAATTGTTATTTTGAAAGATCAAACAAACTGCACTTTAATACCCTCTGTTAATTGTTTAGATTTTGGTTGTTTTTGCACCAAATTATTGTAGAAATCGGATGATTTTGCAGTTTCAAAAATTTTCTTACATCATTTGGAAGTTTGAATTAATTTAAGTGTTGACCGTTGCACTTTGCAGTGTCTTTAGTTGTTGCATCAATTTTTTTACTTTTCTACGATTAAACATCTTTCATACTTTATATAAAACTACCATATATTTTTTTGCTAATGTATTATTAAAAAAAAACAATTCTGCAAGATTTGTCAAAATATTGGAGAATATTGGTAAAACTTGACCACAGCAGTAAAGGGAGATCACAGAGTAGATAGATTGATTATTGACACTGTTGAAACTTACAAAACTTGAATTTGTAATTTGGATTGTATGAAAGCTGGTAGGTATTTAAAGGACTGTTTGGATTGTGTTGGAAAATGTGAAATAAGTTTGTAGTATATGTGTATAACATTATTAAAAATAGTGATTATAATATTCTTGAGCAACTGTTTCTTAAATGTATTCAGATTGGATTTAGCCCACTGCCACTGTAACTCCATATTCTATGGAAAAGTAACAGTGACTGTGCTCTTTACTATGGACATATGTTGGATTTTAGTTAAAATGTTTGTGAATCTCAAAATAATACTGTTTGTCAATAGTCTATTGACTTAAAGCTAATAGCTGGTTATCACAAAGCATCTTAAGGGAAAACTTTAATATTTGGACTCAAGTTTAAAAATAGAGCTGCACAGTATTCCCACGAAGCGAAGAATAACCCATTTTGATTATTGTAGCTCTTTATATAATGCCTCTAAACTATGTAATCAATGTATTCTCTTCATTTTCCTGTTCAGCTGATGCACTAAAGAATTTTTTAAGAATTTAAGAAAATTCTGAGTTTCCCCTTAATATGCTTTGTGAAGACCTGCCCTGTTTTATCCCCAAAAATCTAGAATGGTGCTGCTATGATCTTCATTGTTGTATCAAGTTAAGTCATTGCTCCACTCAATACTGTGTTATATCTATATAATATTTTACTGTTGACTTACAATTCATGTACGGTTATACCTATGTTGGCAAGATGAGATTTGAATCCTATTTATGTTGCTATTTGAATACAATATGGCACTTATTCATGTGCTCTTGTCTATATTCTATAAATGATTATATATATATATACATATATCATGCTGTCAGATTGATTGTACAATAGTTTCACTCCGTGACCGATGTACTGACGTCATGTAGCATTGTACACACAAACACACATATATCCAGATCACAATCCTCTAACACTTGCAACGTTTTGTTTTTACAAAAATTACGTTTTTGTAAATAATAAAATGGACAACCACAGTTGTATATTGTGATTCAAACATTGTGTTATTTCCTCGGTTTATTTGTGATGTTCTTTTGCTTTTGTACTAAAGGGCCATCCAGTATAAAATGGAACATGAACTTACTGATACATAACACTATGAACTGCTAGTTTTTGACGGCTTGCCGCTGAATGTATTAAATGTGATTTTTTAAGCGTACATTCAGCTCAAATTATGAATGGACTGTGAGTTTTTATATCGACAAACTCTCAGCCGACTGAAATGTGTTTGTGATGACTGTATCTATGTGCAACCTATATAGAACACATGTCCGTCATTCTGTTTGTGTGATAGTTACAGTGGTATCAAAATGTTTTTATGGTTTTTCTTCCAAGAATTATCGTTTTTCATGCTCTCAAAATAAAAGGGCTCAATGTGATGTATTGTTTTGTTGTTTATGTTAAAAACACTCAAAGTGGACCCAACATACACACTTATTATACGCCCAAAGGCCGTAATATGTAATGGCCTTTGTGTTCATCTGTCGTTAGCAATTTCCCTTTCGCTCAGTAACTCTTGAACCACTTGAAGGATTTTAAAGAAACCTGACACAAATGTTATCCACATCATGACATAGTGCAGAGCGCATGTTCCGGATAGGTCACTTCCAAGTCTAGGTCATACTCCGGGATTAAAGGTCAAATGACTTTGTTTCCCTTCCGCTCTAATTTTAATCTGAAGTTCAAAATCAGTATGACATGCAGATTGCATACCTCCAAATGGTTCACTTCAAAGTAAATAATATGTTTCAACAGTCAAGTTTGCTCCCAATACCTGAAACAAAACCCTTTGGGTGTATATTGCCCTGTATGACGGTGCTCTTGTTGCTGGACTGCTTTAATAATGAAAGCACTGAGAATAACGTCTGAAGTGAAAGTTATAATGCTCGGATATAAGCATTATATAGATTATACATATAATGTTGCGATAGCTGAGTAGTTACAAAAAAATGCAGACAGACAATTTGCATTCTCGTTCACCAGAGTCTTCTTCACCAGTGATATCACTGGTAGTCTGGGAACTTGACTAACCACTGACGTATGAGGATGACACTATGGAAACCATTCTTCAAAATATTGGCACAGACAATTTGGCCGGTTTGATTCACCAGGAAGGACAAGATAAAGATTTAGTTGATGGAGACAGGTTTCCCATGGTCAAGGAAAAAACAAACAAAAGTCGAGGTGAGGAAAACGTCTGGAGATTTAGGAATTAGGGAAATGTCGGGGAATTCTTTATTAAAGCTGCCGATGAGAGTCAATTTCTGTGAAGGAAAAACCAAAGACATGGGAAGTCTTGCTCGCTATGCTCGGTCTGGACAATGCTAAATTATTCTAAATATAAGTTAATTGTCAGTCTTGCCTTACTGATCATTTGTCCCTTAAGCAATTATAGCTTCCTTTTCTCTATTTTTTTGCAATATTTTGCCCAGACACAATGTCGCCTGTGCCGACCATAGAATGTTCACAAAATGCGTAAAACCCGGTTTGACGACATAACCCTGCACAGGCAGAAACTAGTATTGTAAAGTTGTATTTTTTATGTATAATATTATATTGTCTTGAAGTGTGCAGTACAAATTAAATGATTGTATTCGGCTTGTTTAAAATATTGGACATAATGTTGAGTTCACAGTATGTTGACTCACTGTACCCCCAAAGCGGAAGTCGCTGATAACTAGGCGTTCAGTTTCAATTTGGAGAGCTGTCAATAGTAAGTATTTAATGTTTTTATCAGACTATTTGATTTAAATATACTGGTTGTATATATTTTTTCAGCGTGAAATGAACGTTTCTTCAACAGAAAGTCCCATACTTGGTATAAGCATTTAAAATGAAAACATATTTTAACAAAATAAACAGCTGCTTAAAGCGAAAGATGATTCAATCACGATAAAATGTCCGTTATTTTGGAAATGCTAAGGAAATTCGAGTAATAATCTCTTTAAGGTGTTTCATTATTAATCTATACGTATGAGTTTATACGTGCAGTGATGCATTTCTCCCCTGAATCGTTGCAATAGTGTTTAATCCAGTATGCATTCGAACCATGCACTGGACGCCTATTCGGAAAACGCGAAATTCCATCTGTCCCACTAGTCGCAGTACCACTGTATGCCTATTCAATAAATATTAAATATCTAATTACGAAATGCTTGCGTAATAATTTCTTCTAGGTGTTTTATTATCAATCTATACGTATGAGTTTATACGTGCAATGATGCATTTCTCCTCCGAATCGTCGCAATAGTGTATAATCCAGTATGCATTCGATTCATGCACTGAACGCCTATTTGGAAAACGCGAAATTCCATCTGTCCCACTAGTCGCATTACCACTGTATGCCTATTCAATAACATATTCAAAGATCCAATTACGAAATGCCTGTGTGTATTAGCCTTTTCGAAGTACTCATTGAAATGATAAATATCCGTTTTGCATTGTATCTTTATTTTCGACAAGAAAACAGTAAGTTTTTGGTCAGTTTCATCACCAATGACCTTTGCATATATATCCGTTTTGGACCTATCCATATTTTGTTCCAGGGGGCGGCGGGCAGACCAAGTAGAATTAGGCATTTTTTCTTTTTTAGGGTTTTCAATTCTCCACCCTAGATCTAAAATTGTCTTGAAATGGTTGTCTGCTTTTTGCGGCGTCTAGATTCCCCAATATCGGGATCTAAAACCCGACCAATATCTTTTTCCAGGACCCGGACTCATTCGGCGTGTCAAATTTCCGCCTTTTGGGAATCGCCACCCCCCCCCCCCCCCCCCTCAATGGCACCGAAGGCTCGCGATATGAATGTCATCGTCTGTAAATCCCCGAGGCAGTGGTACCAACGTATAACGTCGGGATCTATCGCGAGTTCTCCCGATGCCTCCCGGTAAAACCCGATCATCTCCGATTAATATAAACTATTCTTCGAGGATTATATCCCGAAACCGCGAAATATCGCCGAATATTTGTCAAACGTTAAAATTCCCACGAAGTTTCCTGATACTTTAGCGATACATGCGAAAGCAACCCCGATTATTCCCCGAGGTTCTGGATGCCTCGGAGATGCCTCCCCGGGATATTCCCGAGCTACGGGGATGCCTTCGAGATATTCCCGATATAAAATCGCGAGTATATCGGGTAAAAATCAATACATGCATTGAAATATCCCGATGTTATTGCGAACTGACTAGATATCTCAAGACTTCACGAAGCTTCCTCGATACATCGGGGAGCTTCCCTCAGACAATGGCGAACCTCCTGATGTCCATCGGTATAACAGCCCTGACGCAGTTGAACCGACGCATTGAGTCGGGAATACATCGAGAGTTATCCCGATGCCTCCCAATTCACAAATTGCCTCATGACTTCCCCGAAGCTACCCATAGACCACGAGGATCATGTTCCCGATGCCTCCCGAAGCCGAGACAAAAAATGCTCAGTGGGACTTAGGCTTAAAGTATTTCGGCACCATTTGTACGAATTTATTCCCCTCCTATCTGTGAAGTGGTATAATTGCTTTGCTTATACATGTACATGTATGTCTGTCGGTCGGTTGGTAGACCAAATTGTTTCCGTTCACAATTTCCAGAATGCTTGGCCTAATTAAGGACCCTGGAACTTTAGATGGCGGTTTGGCATCAACAATAGATTACCGCTATGGAGTGTGCGGTCGGTAGGTCAAGGGACTGTATCACTGTGACCTTTAACATGAATAAATTGGTCAAATGGTTTCCGTTCAATAACTTAACAAGGTCAATAGATCAAAGTCGTCATTCAACCTTATAACATTCCTGACTATCGGGATGTCATAGGGACTTACGTGTATTACAATTTTATAAACCAAACTTTAATGTTAAAGTTATCCAAGGTTCATGTAATTATGTAATTACTCAATGCATATGTCTCCGATTCTTCGGGTCTTTTACTCCAGAAACATTTTCTTTGAATAACAATTGCCGCAGTAGCATTGGTACTGTTCCATGACTATTTTCTACGGTTAACACATAACAAGGTCAGATCATTTAATGTAAGGTTGAAATTACGTTTGCATAGGCGTACAGTTTTTTTGGCGACTAAGCGGACAGTCCAGATTTTACAAAATGCGACTAGTGGGTTAGTCATGTTTCGACTAGTCATACAGTGTAATCGGCATACATGTCCCAGAAAAACTCATTTTCTTCAAAAAGTATCCGTTAAGATAGAGCAACGTTTGTGTGTATCTATGTGTTAGACATTCATTTACAATGCAGAAAAGGTTGCAGGACTTTGTGAGCGCTAAATATACTATTTTTCAAAGAATTTGTAGGTTCTTTACAAGCTTAAACAAATATCTAATCGTTATTTTACTTGAAAATAAAGTTTATAAGGGCTTTTATCAGGAATGTTTGGTATCTACGAAAACAGTATTTTATGGACTACATTTTAACTAAAACAGAGCACTTACTTTATGCTATACTAAGGAATAAACTAATACAATCCAAATTATCCGAGACGGTAAACACGATCATTTTATTTTCTGGACGCCTAGTTATCAGCGACTTCCGCTTTGGGGGTACAGTGAGTCAACATACTGTGGAGTTGGGTATATGAGGGCCAGTCATAAAGAAAGACCCCTGTCTTATGTATTCATAGTATATATGTGAAAGATATTTTATCGGGTCGAATCCCTTTGTATATATCTGGTATATTAATATATATTTATTTGTGCCGACCTTCCATTAGGTGAAATTAACAATGAGCTATACTTTAAACAAAGAATCAGAAGTTCTTTCATCATGTCCTTCATGTTGTAAAAACTCAGTTTGACCCATTTTATATTTTCTTGTCTGGAGGTGCTGGTTGTGGAAAGACTGCTTATCAGAGCTCTATCAGGCACTTCTAAGACTTTGTATTTTAGTCACATGCAAGGGCAAGAAATCTGCTAGGGCGATACAGGAAGGCTACTTGAGTTGCTCCCCTTTGGGTTCGAAAAAAATGTTAATTTGAGCTTACAGACAAACACTTATTAATAACACATATTGTATAATTGTAGTTTTTCAAGCAGTAATTTATGATTGATAAGGTCAAATGCTTTAGTAAGATACAGAAAAATAGTTATAATATGATTTCTACGCTTATTTCTTTTATCCAGTTGTCAAGAATAGTAATCCGGATAGTTTCACATGAGTGACGACTTCGACACCCAGATTGCAGTGTGGATATTTAAATTAACAATCATGTTTTCCAGCTGTCCGTTTACACGCAGACAATTACTTTGGCAAAGGTGTCTTTGTGTAATACATAATAATTTGAATTATTACTTGCACTCATAATGCCTGTCTCGTCTAACAAAGTGTCTACCAAAAGAATACGGGAGAATGTTGTGTATGATCTTTGGTCAACAGTAGGTTTGGTGCCCACATATGGTTAAACGACATCGGTATTTGTCTTGTCCAAGGTCATCATGAAGTTGTGTTGTCTGGTTTGTCGATATTGCCGCATGTGATACATGTATATCCGATGTTTTGAGAATGTGTCCATCCGAAAATTTCCTGTTGACTGGTATCCATGATTATTATTTTGAATATGTTCAAAGATTTTCTTTTCATGTTGTGCTGCGCCCTGAAATGCGGCATTCACCAGACAGGTGTCAATTTTCCTGATTTATCCGGATTAATTATCCCTGAAATAGCAATGGCTTCTGACCAAAATAAAAGTGATTTGATGAAAATATCTCAAGAAATGGCAAAGTTATGGTTATTTTAATCTGCTCTGAAGGATTTTACTTGATACAAACTGTGTTAATTATGGAAACAATCTCATTGAAGGCCTCTTGTTTCGCAAAAATGTCCGGCCACATACGATTTTCCGGATTTTTAATGTGGCCCTGTTGACACCCCTGTGTAACAGTTTGTCCAGAAAACCAAAAAAGGTGTCTTTTTCAACATCATCCCGTAAACAGAATATGTGTTGTATCAAGTAAACAAAGTATCTTGGTCTATATGATGCCAAACAAAACGGAACAACAGCCAGTTCTAATACATCACTTGACTCTTCAACCAATGATCCAAAAAGCCGCACATATTTAAATCTGACTTCAGCTGCGGCACCTAACACATCAACCGTGCAAAAAGGATCAGAAATCTAAAGAAGCACGAAAAACATAAGTACTTATTCTTGTTCACTCTGTCACTTCAGAAATAAAAAATGCATGATTTGGATCACCTTGACCTTCTTGCGTTGCAACTTAGAAAACTGGCTGGGTTTTTGCCCTAACCATAGTTACCATAGTTAAACTAGAGACTGCGAAAACCTTCAGTGGGTAAACTATGGTCCAACTATCGCTAGTTCGCTTTTACTCATGTTTAACCTTATCAAATTCAATTATGGGGTTTGGCACCTGGATACTGTTTTATCAAAGCACTTACGGAAATTGTTAACTTACGTTCTAATCTTAATTCTTTATAATTTTTTAACGACTGCAAATTTGGGATGGAGATGGTTTGTAGGATTTTATTAATTGAATCATTACTTTTATTGCAGCTCCATTTACCGAACTTAATAATTGTAAAAGAATGATTAAGATTTAAAATTTGATCGTAAGTTTACGATTTGCGTAAGTGCTTTGATAAAACAGTACCCTTGAGCAGATAATCGAACCAGGTCAGATTATGTTTAGCGCCAAAGCCCAGCCACTGTTTACCGGTAATTACCGGAAAAAAACGAAAATAGTTTATTTTCACGATTGAGTCCTCGTAATGGACCATTAGGGCCTCGGCTCTATTATCAAGAATGGACAGATTCATGGACTTTCTCTCTAACTAAACATGAAGAAAGAACGACCAGCCAGTCACAACCGGTAACATGTTCGATCTATCGATCTTTCAGTACGTACACTGTCCATATATAGTTCATGGTTCGTTGTATTGAGTGAGTGTGAGAATGTGTCTATTGAATTAAATTTTCCGCCCAAGAATTCTTCAACAAAGATTCCCATTCAATCGCGAGCTATCAGTATCGACTATTGGTAAAAATCAGCTACTTTTATTGTACAGACGTGTATTGATTATACTAGTAACAGAGAGGGACAATAAAAAATGAACAGATTCTAACATATGTGTTGCTTTTATATCTTGTATTTAGTTCGTCTGACTGATTTACTTTGGTCGATTTGGAAAAAAAGTTTTGACAACTTCTAAATCACGTGACACCTCATTCCAGTCGCCACCAGGGTATGACATATGTGTTGCTTTTATATCTTGTATTTAGTTCGTCTGACTGATTTACTTTGGTCGATTTGGAAAAAGTTTTGATAACTTCTAAATCACGTGACACATCATTCCTGTCGCCACCAGGGTATGACATATGTGTTGCTTTTATATCTTGTATTTAGTTCGTCTGACTGATTTACTTTGGTCGATTTGGAAAAAAGTTTTGACAACTTCTAAATCACGTGACACCTCATTCCTGTCGCCACCAGGGTATGACATATGTGTTGCTTTTATATCTTGTATTTAGTTCGTCTGACTGATTTACTTTGGTCGATTTGGAAAAAGTTTTGACAACTTCTAAATCACGTGACACCTCATGCCTGTCGCAACCAGGGTATGACATATGTGTTGCTTTTATATCTTGTATTAGTTCGTCTGACTGATTTACTTTGGTCGATTTGGAAAAAGTTTTGACAACTTCTAAATAACGTGACACCTCATTCCTGTCGCAACCAGGGTATGTCATGCAGAAGGCCGAATCCCCTTTTTATGTTGAGTGTCTATCAAGCGACATGCTGGTACCATTTATTTTAATTCGTCGTAGATACGCATGACGCGGTCATAGATCGAACCCGCCATCTCAGCTCGCACCCGAAGCTTACGCTCTACCACTTGGCTTTAGATCGATGCGGTATACCTTACATGTAAAAACTAGGAGAGAAACGGAATATTTTAAACGGGAACCATACTGACATAGATTGTTACATCTGGTCATTGGGCGCACCCTTTTCAGTCACATACGGCGGACTGTGACCAACCCAGTTTTCCTGGAATTAATTTTCAACCAGTACCAACTTTCTCCGTATCCGAAGCCTAGGAATCGTGCGAACATCGGCCGATAAGTAGCAATGCATATTTCAAAAGACATTTACAATCCGATGTCCGTCCTATATCCGTCCGGACTCCAAAGCACGCCGCCCGATGTCCGTCCTATGTCCGTCCGGACTCCAAAGCACGCCACTCGATGATATTAAGACATTAATCGGCCAACATGATTTAGTCACACTCGATCATTAATTAATGAAATACATCTGTATTAAAACCGCCACTTTTCCTGGCATACATTGAATGGCTTTGTTCGACAGGTTTGACTACTAGAATGTTTGGATGGAATCAGCATCATGCAGCTTAATTATTAACATACTTTAACAGTTACATACAAATATACGTACTCACTATAATAACGCTGGATATTACAATTTTGCGAGTCAATTATATTCATTATATGAGGCATGAGATTTGGCATTCACTGAACTTTTGAGGGATATTTTGAACACCCCCTCATAAGTATAGCAGTGAGTCTATAACATTAATATACGAACTCACAAAAATTATGCTGAATGTTACAATTTGCGATTCAATTATATTTATTATATGATGCATGAGATATGTTTTTCACTGAACTTTAGTGGATAATTTTGAACATCCCTCATAAGTATAAAATAAGGTTGCTCGCATGAGTAAGCAAACGTTGCTGATTGCATCATTTAACATCTTCAATACAGCCATAAAAGCCTAACCAACAGTGTGAGGTATACACACGCTCACGGTACACGTGGTAGCTTGTTGGAATTTTGTGAATACAATTTGTACCAGTAAATACTTATTCGGATTATACAGGAATTATAGGAAAGTTACATAGGTATGGCGGCTGAGGAATATGATATGGCGCCTGTTGGTGCCAACAAGAAGTCAAGTACTAGCGAATTCGGGGAGTCAGACGGTGCCATCAACTTAAAACCAAAACTCTCCCTGCTCAACGGCGTCACCATAATTGTGGGATCTATTATAGGGTCCGGAATATTTGTCAGCCCCAAAGGGGTTCTAGAGAATGCTGGAAGTGTTGGATTATCATTAATTACCTGGGTTTTATGCGGACTGTTTTCTATGATCGGTGCTTACTGTTATGCCGAACTTGGTACCTCTATAATGAAATCCGGTGCCGACTATGCTTACATTTACGAAGCATATGGACCGTTCTTGGCGTTCTTAAGACTCTGGGTTGAATGTATGATTGTACGACCATGTTCACAAGCGATCGTAGCTCTTACATTCTCATATTATGTTGTTGAACCATTGTTTCCAGACTGTGAACAGCCCGATGTTGCTGTTCGGTTACTTGCTGTTGTTTGTATCTGTAAGTATAACTATATGTCATTTCCTTTTCTATACGATATATTAATTTTGTTTGTGTGCCACTTCTACCTATATACAATGTAGTTACAATATCCTAACCACCACTTAAATGACCTAACACTGGCACAACCAGTAATGCAACTTGTCTTCTCATTGAGCGCAAAACAAAGGGAGTCACATGTACATGATACCATTTTATCGATTTTAATCGAGACCGATTATTGAAGTCACAACCCCTCATTGAAGTCACAACCCCTCATTGAAGTCACAACTCCTCTTTCCCGAGGCAGTCTTGTTTACCACATGTCCGCTCAGATCGATTTTTGAACCGAACAAAGACATGTATAAATATAAAATCATTTTAAAAATGTATTGGCAATAAAATATCAATCTAGAGTCTACGTGAGTGGTTAGTTTTATTACATGTAGCGTCGCATGCGGCGTACATGTAGCGTAAATTTATAAATTTGATGGTTAAAGGTAGCAATCCCCCTTGGCATATTGCAGTTATGTATAAACCACATAAATGCATCAAACATTATAGTAAGTAAGTAAGAAAGTAAGTAAGTACTACGCTAACATACGTGTACTGTAAAATCACATATTTTCATGGGTATTAAATTTCGTAGATTTTGATAAAAATCGGTTTTCGCGGGGTCGTAAATTCGTGGATTACAAACTATGGAAGGGTAAAATAATGTTTTGTATTTGAGAGTTCGATAAATCGTCGGCATTAGCTTTCGTGGTTGAGTGGTTAACCCCCTCGAAAAAGAATGATTTGACAGTATAAGCAATAATGCAATCTTCTATATCCTTTCGGCTACCACGATTTTTTCGGGTCCAGGAGAAATTCACATGGACCCTATACTCCGTCATTGAGACATGATTGACTTGCAGCACTGATAAAAACTCGATACACCCGGGTGCTACACACCTGACCGAAAGTTTTTAGGAAGGTAAGCCTAATTTTGGCTAATTTTTGGCCCATTTAGGACATTGATCCCGACCCTTCGTCTAGCCTTATATTCCTTCTATAGAAAAATATATACTTTTTGGTGCTAAATGTTAATGCAATTCCACAGGGATTCGTACCGCAATGGCTGGTATATAACCAGTAATTTCAGTTTTGGAAAACCTACATTCAAAGCCCCTTTAAAAGGGGACCAGCGGGCCCAAAAACCTGTACACGACCTGGGCCCGTAATATCCTTTAGTCTGGGATGCATGTGTATATACCCATGACAACAAAATTCCCGAATTTGGGCATTTACGTCGTAAACTATGGAAGGCCGAAATAGCCATCCCGGCCAGTCTGCGTTAGTACGCTATAGTAGCGGAAAGGATATGGGCTTTACGTCATAAGGTGGTTAAAACACCACTGTCTGTGTTTTTGCTGTTGTCAAATTGTCGGTTTGAATTATAATTTAAATAAAATTTCATATTTTGTAATGTACAAACCACATACATTTATCAAACGTTGTAGTAATGTATACAAACATGCCGCTAAATTGTCTGCAGTTTTACAAGTCAACTTGGATGATATAAAATTTATTACCCTATAATACAATTTCATGTTTTGTTTTATTCGAACAGTATGTTCAATTTGCATTCGCGCCACGTGTTTTATCGTAACATATGTGTAAAAACAACCATTAGGTCTTGAATACATTATGTGATCAAGTTTGATATGTTTTATGTAAATTAGATGCACGAATGCGGTGAACAAGTAGACGTAATCACATAATAATTACGTTGATATAAAATTCAAGAGAAACCAGTTTGTGTCAAAGGGGCTCGACACATAAACCTACAATGATTAAAAACTTTTTTTAAAAAAAATCAATGTAGGTTTATGTGTCGAACTCCTTTGGTTTGTGTATAAAATAACCACAATCGCAACATATGGCATTTTCCACAAACGTCTGGAAATACAAAATGTATATTCCAGTCAGGGTAAGAATCAAGTGACATAGCGGTCGAGTTCACTATTACGGTAAAAACCAGTTAACTGTTATAAAGGCTTATACGTACTTCTATAATTTCAATGCTAAACTAGCATACTATATGAGCTCTACCTGTTCTGACAATGGTTGTAATATGTTGTGTACACATAAACTGCAACGTCACTCTCATAATATCCTAAATGGATTGTAGTAAAAAACCTATTATCCCAGCAAGTAATCAGTTTCAGTACTTTAAACAGTAGCTAAACAAACTTACTGTGAACTCCGCAATTAGTTTGTTTAGCTACTTTCTAAATAGGGGGTCATTACTGTTCGTGGTTAATTTTCATTGATTTCGTGGATGAATTCGGTCACGAAAATTAAACCTCAACGAATAATCAATCGCAAAAAATGCAAGTACAACATCGTTATATCGAGTAGTGACCATCTGAACAAGGTGTTCGTCATATCGAAAGTGTTAACTGATGCTGTTTTATAGGTGCCATTTTGTTCGTGATACAAACATGTTAGTTAATTTGAAATTAGATTCTATGTCACCAAAACACAGTGTTTGGCACTCCCAATTTTGCGTATAATAAAGCGTCGAACTATTGAATTTCAAATCCATGTGCAACATAAGTTAGTTCCGCATCTGATTTAAGGGGAGGGGCTCCTTTCCATTTATTTTGTTAATCTCCACGAAAATGTCAGTCCATATGCAGTTCTGTAGTTTTGTCTACTATAAAAATGAGGTAAATGAAAAAAGCATCAATCAACTCGACCTTTATGCGTTGCCGGCCGATGCTTCACGATGGAAAATGTTAAATCAAAACAGACTGGAAAAGGACGGTTCAATCGGTACCGCTAACATTAATCAACTCTTCTTAAAGCTAGATTGCATCACCTCGTAAAACTATTTAGAGATTTGTATGCCTTTTTAATGTAATTAACATTTCAAGTTTGTAAACAAATGTCGAATCATGTATTTTGCGGTTCTTAACCTCTGAGTTTATGTATGGCGTGCAGATGTGTTAACTTCCATGCATGTCCGTGATAAACATGTTTGTGTGATTTTTGATCAATACGAATTTAATTTCTATCAGCAAATTTTAAGTAAATCGTATTTGTTTTATAATTGTAGAAGTCGTACCCACAGGTAAGAGTAAAAACAAATTAGAAAAAAATGTTGTTTTTTTACTCTTAATCAATGATACAGTTACCTGTGGTCGTACCCATAGGACAACATACTGATGTAGTCGTGTATGCCCATATATGTCATAGATATAGAGAACCGTAACACGGGGTTGTCTTAGTTAGTCCGTCTTATTTGTATCATAGTTATGTTGGAAAAGAGTGCAATAACTGTCGTGTTGCATTGGAAAAGAGTGCATGCTCTGGAAAAGAGTGCTATAACTGCTATACTGCACTGGAAAAGAGTGCAATAACGGCAATTTTGCAATGGAAAAGCGTGCAATGACTGCTATATCCTTTCCGCTACCATAGCGTACTTATGCAGACTCGCCGAGATGGCTATTTCGGCCTTCCGTAGTTTTCGACCTAAATGCCCAAATTCGGGAATTTTGCTGTCATGGGTACACAGGCATCCCAGACTACAGGATATTACGGGCCCAGGGTCGTGCACAGGTTTTTGGGCCCGCTAGACCCCTTTAAAGAGGGCTTTGAACGTAGATTTTACAAAACTGAAATTACTGGTCCTACCCGCCATTGCGGTACGATTCCCTGTGGAATTGCATCAACATTTAGCGCCAAAACGTTTTTATTTTTCTATAGCAGGAATATAAGGCTAGACAAAGGGGGGGGGGGGGGTCAGGAACAATGCCCTAAAGGGGCCAACAAGTAGTCCTGTCAAGTTAAAAAAAAAAAGTTTTTCGCGCAAGGGTCACCGTCACATCGTCATTTCCGGTGACCTTTAGTCGAAATATTGACATTTTTTCTACTTTCGGTTTAGGGTAGGTGTGTAGCATCCGGATGTATCGAGTTTTTATCAGTGCTGCAAGTCAATAGTGTCTCAGGGACGGGGTATAGGGACCATATGAATTTCTCATAACCCCCCAAAAAATCGTGGTAGCGGAAAGGATATATAGTCTCGCAAAGAGTGCTATAACTGCAATGAGTGCAATAACTGCAATACTGTACTGTAAAAGAGTGCAATACCTGGAAAAGAATGCAATAACTGCAATGTTGCACTGGAAAAGAGTGCAATAATTGCAATGCTGACTTTTTTCACCACACTCTCAGTTGAACCAAATGATACAAACCAGACATAGAATAAATGAGACAACCTCACAGTTCAGGCGGTTAATGTATAAGGGGCAACATGGGATCTGTTACGTTGCCATGTGATCCCACTGGTAGTATTTCACATCATAACAAACGTTCCCGAGGTGGAAATTTCAAATTGATGAAAGTGAACGTGAAATTCTGCTGTCACTGCTGTTGCATTATTAAATGGAAATTGTGCTTGCCCCCAGGTGTATACTAGTATATGAATCATAACTATGTGATCATGAAACATTGACATTATTTTGTAGTGCTATGACTGAAATGCGGCTTCATTTATACATGTCGTATATCATATGTTTTAATAAAAATGGTGCATGCAATTAGGGCATCCTGTCATGCTATCCCCGAAGATGACACCTACTCAGAATTAAGTTAGGGTATGAGTAGGTCTCACTGACAGTACTTCAATTATATAGAGGCTATAAGTACTCGGGTCACTTTATCCTGACGCTAAGCCAACCAGTCCTAGAATAACACAAATATGCTCGAAAAATGTTCAAACAAGGGGTATACAAGTACATGTACCATTTAAAACAAAATTGGTATATCGTTGTCTGTGTTCGAACCCGCATTAGACGGACACTCTAACCAATAGTCCAGGGTTCTCGACGTTCGAGTTCTGATCACGTAGCTTAAGGGGCAGGTAATTCTGACTACTCTAACCATTAGTCTGGTCCCCGACGTTCTTGATAGTGGAGGTATTCAATATTGATCTTACTTGACTTAAGGATAAAGACAACCAGTCAGATCACACTATATTAAACTCTTGGTCAGTAACAGGCGATACGATTGGCTATCCTTATTTGACAATTATGTAAGGGGCGGGTAATACAGACTACTCTAACCACTAAAATGTTTTTATTGTAGATATATGTTTTTAAAAATAAATACATGTCCTTATTAATAATGCAAGGTGTGGTTTGACAAAATAACGTTTCTATTTCAATGTTTAAATATTCCATAGTACATGTACATTTATTTTGTACTAGCATGGAACATTATATTTATTAAGCTGCATATGTCCGTTTAATTAAAGGACGTACTGGTAATATGGATGAATGTCGCCATGATAATGATGATTAATTTATTTTACAATTTTTCTCAAAACAAATTCGTGTTTGTGGTACATTTTTGAAAATGTGTTAATGAATTCAGTAGTATACATTTGGCTAACCTCACACTTTATTATGAAACGTGTAGATATACAGTTTGATGTTTAATCTGTTTGAAACTAGTTTGTTTTGTCAGCAGTGAATGTTTAGTGTGACTGGTCTAAATTGCGAAGTTGTTTGAAGGGAGTATCTCTGAATTAGAGTTTGAAATGTATCTTGACACATAAGGACAGCTGTATCAATTTTTTTCTGAACTTCTTTTTCCGCTCCTTTCATCTACCATACTGTGAAAACACTGTTAAAACTTACTGTGCTATCAGCGCTTTGATTTAGAACAGCGCGAGAAGTAATTATTACAACCTCGCCAAAAATTCCCCGGTATTTGCTTCATGGTTTATACTAAATACACCCGTATTTAACAACCGCTGGCTTAAAACAGCCAACTGTTCTTATCCCACAACGTAATGCTTACGACAGACTTGTCTGATCTGTATAGCAGAAATGATGTTGTCTCTTTGCACGGTGACATAAATAATGTGTGATGTACGTTAATTCATTGCAGCCTTGCACTTCGTACGCGGTATAAATTATCACGTCGTCATTATAAATATTTATTGTTTTACTTAATTGTTGTACAGCTATTAAGAGCATCGTATAGCCGCATCTCAAAGCAGTCTATGAAACATGTAATTAATATTGCAAGTACGTGACACAAAGTGACGCGTTTACAATGTAATATAATTATGTTAAAACTTGAAATGTAAGCCATGTACGGAACTGTCTAGATTTCACTAGTACATTGGTGTGTTCTTACATTTTCAAAAAGTGAAAGTTCACGACAACCTTTAAAACATGACAGTGATTCAGTGTGTAGGCCTATGACAGGAGGCCGTTAACATGAGCGAGCGCTACATAGCCCTTTCCACGGGAGGTAATTGAACGGGGGGTAATTGAATAATCGGTAGCGCTTTGCTTAGGCAACGGACACCAGGGGTGGTATCCAATATTGATCTTACTTGACTTAAGGATAAGGGCAACCAATCAGATCACTCCATATTAAACTATTGATCAGTAACAGGCGATATGATTGGCTATCCTTATTCTCCAATTAAATAAGATCAATATTGAATACCACCCCTGATCTGTATTTACAGTGATATAGGATCTGTGCATAGCATCTACAGACGTCACAGTATATAAACGAGTCATTTTCGGTAATGGCAATAATTAAGGCGTACATGTTGAATTATATATAGTCTTGCAATAAGTCGTACAGTGATCGGAAGTCACAGATATTTTTAATCACAATAAGTCATACAAGTTGAATTGTATATAGTATCCTAATAGTTCGTACAGTGATTTGGTTTATACGCGGTTGACGCAATTGCACATAGTATGCCTTTGACATTTTCTACATATCAAATAAAGATCCACTGACAACACTCCTTAATTTTTATGTTCCTTTTGTTATGTTAAAGTGTGCGTGCTGCACGTGAGCTAATTAATTAATTAGTTATCGAAACCTGCCATTTCTTACGAACATGCACATGTAATCAGTGTGTAGAATGTAGCTGGTACTTAATAACGGATTTTCATTCACGTCGCACATGTTTTATGAGTACAATTGTACATGTATGTGCATTTGTATACATGCATAAAAGTGTGTTTTCATACAACCCAATGTTGTCTGAATGTCATTACAAGATGCCATTAATGCTTATTACACAGCTACATGGCCACATATAAGTTGTTTTAACATCAGAGACATTTTATGGAGCACAGGAACAGTATGACGTAATACTCTAGTTATTTCATAGTTTCGTTCATTTAATCTTACATAATTTATGAGGTAATTACACTTGAAAGGAAAACCTCAGTATGAAGTATATTGTGAGAAAACATTTGGCGCACCTTGGATGTTTCCTTCATTGAAGGCTTCAGTAGATTGGTACCACGATCCTACTCTCAATGAGACAAGTGGTACCAGTCTAGGCTTATTATGACGGAAAATGTCGAACTCTCCCGTTTGCGAGAATACGGGATACTAAGCCAGGCACGTGAAACATAAGTGAAAAAGTCACACATATAGAAACAAATAATGACGTTTGGCTCCATACTTAAGAAGTCAATAGAGAAAAACGTCATACATTTGACTGGAAACAAAATACGTTTCAACCACATGTAACTGTTTCATTGATATTAAAAGAGCAAAAAATATTTTTTCTATAAATTTATGTTCTCGAAATTTTATTAAAAAAAACCACCCCAAACTTATTATTTTACTCTATCAATGATGCAGTAATTACCAGTATTTTTCAACAGGTGGCTGAATGATTCAGGTGACCACTATTACTTATACAGTTTTGACCGCGTATACAGTTCCAGGATTAGTAAATTGTGACTACAGATCGAACAACAAAGAATCCATGTACACGCTTGTTGACACCCTTAAGTAAAGCTCAACTTGAACAATTTCGAAATATTTTTTTAAAGGAACAATCGGATGAAAAACGGTTCCAGTCTGACCATTTCAGCTAGAAACGAATACACTGGACTCCCTTATTTATAGACCGTTACTTGAGGGAGATTTTCATTTCCTGACAGGGGACCAGGAGACTGAAAATAAGAGAGAAAGTCTCCATAAGGGAGCATGCATTCCTTCTTTACTTTCATAACATTTTATACAGCTTCGTTGTCTTTAATTTCATTTCATGTTATACAGGTTCATTGTCTTTAATTTCATTAAATTTTATACAGTTTCGTTGTCTTTAATTCTATTTCATGTTAAACAGCTTCGTTGTCTTTAATTTCATTACATGCTATACAGTTTTATTGATATGCACTAGGCAAACTCCCTGTATCGTATTTTGTTGTTTCTTATAATGAATTATTAACACTACTTATAGTGGTGTTCCTGTTGATTCCTCGTTATGTGCATCTGAGGGTCTAAGGTTTACATGTGGGGAAAAGCTCCAGGAATTGATTAATCTTTATGATGTTAGCATGGTGGAACATCCGTTTACTCTTTAAAAAAATATATCAATTAACTCTAACAATAGAGTTTGTTCTGTATTCTCTTCTGTTTGCCACTAGGCCTACTTATAATCGAAGAATACTCGAAATGGAACCGAAGCAGACTGTTTTTCCTATATGATCCGCCATTTTTAAAGGAAATATCGCGATCGGCGAACTTGTACGAGACTTGACTTATACGATCTTTTTATAACGTGATATTTTAAAATTCAGAACATAATAAGTGATATAGATTATATGTATCATTAAACCCATGAAATACACGTATTCAAAAATATAATTCTCTATTTCGCGTGAAATTCGTGGTGATTGATCTTCATAGCGGTGTAACATAATTAAATGTCAATTTTATGGAAATTTTATATAAATAAATGTATGTGAAAAAAGGAGACAGTTAATAATTCAGTCTGATACACATCTATAGATGTTAGTTGTCGATACAGGCTAACCACTTCTTGTGACTCAACTCAGTGGTGATAGTGTCCGCTTCGGGTGCGGGAGGTCGGTGGCTCGCATACTGAAAACGACATTGAAAAAACCCCAATCGTGAAAGTTCGGTCATTTCCGTTTTGTCTCCGGTTGCAATGCACAAAGGCCGATGTGATCAGAATGCAGCATATCCTTTATTTGACGCTCAGCATTCAAAGGCTTTCCCCGAGTCCCGTGCCCTTGTGGCCTGATGGGTATCATCAAAAAACTATGTATTCAATTAACCGGTATAAGTTGTGGAACCAAGTCTTGTTTCACAATCGACCTATTTTTTAAAAAGTAACAATGTACTTCCATAACTAGTACAAAAAAAATGTATCTATTTATACGGTGGCATAATTTTTTTCCGGTCGTATCATGAATACACCATCGTACAGCCAATCTAATTCCGTGTTTAAACCGAACCCAGACTTTCGAAAATTTCGAATCTGCCCACAGCAATATAGGGAAGATCATGCTTGTATAAAGAGGTACTCATATGCAAATTTGCGCACCAGCTACCTATTGGTGAATGGTTGGTTTTTATTATTCATTCATCCAATACACTGCCGGTGGGCATTTTACATATGAATTGGTGATATTCCTATTTGTATCTTATATCTGTCACACACAGGTTCTCGGCATATGGATATGACCCCTGGACCTCAACCTGTACAGCCCAACAGCATTTTCAAAAAAATTTATATGACATCCGACATTATTTTGAAAATGCTTTCAATGCTGTTGGGTTGTAGAAATCGAGGTATATGGATCATACTCACATGCCGAGCACTTGTGCTATCACAGAGGGTTGGTCTAAATGAAGTTTTACTGTACCGTTACAATGGTACTGTACTCTATATGGATAACCGTGAACTATATTGCCCTGATAAAATCATGAAAACTACATTTCACTCTTGACTGAGTTAGGTGAATAAAAACCTGAATGTTGAATGCATTTGATAGATTATTAATATTCCATGATAGCGATCAGCGATCTCTCGCTTGTTTGCCGACCGTTAAATAAGTAGTTTTTTGTACTCAATATTTCTAGGATAAATTATATGTGTTTATCACAAAAAGATGAATGTTGCTCATCTAAAAGTAAACTATGTGATTAGAGAATATGGGTTAATATTAGTATGTCAATGATTATTTATACGTTAACCCTCGATTCACATATTTTACTTTTTGATGAGTAACATTGATCTTTTTGTGACACTTGAATCTGGGCTAGTGGTCACCAAAGATTATTTGAATAAAGTCACTTGTATTATACAGCAAATCATTTTAAGGATTCATAATAATACATGTGTGTGTATACTGACTCCGCCTCAAGTCAGCAGCCAACTTCTTTATAATGCCACAATTAATGCAAACCCTGACTGACAAACAGGTAGTTTTTAAAGATATCCTTTCAATAGTCGGTACCATTGGAAACTAAAAGCTTTTTGCTATTCAATAGTACATCGTATACATGGCGTTGCCGTCATAAATGACGTTGTCATGACGTCGCGAATGTTATCACTTTGCGTTCTTTTACGTCAATTTTGCAGCGCCCAAAAATGATTGTTTCAGGTTTCCTAGTCTCGCCGAGAACCGTAGGAACTTTCATAATTTATAAAAAAAAAAATAAAAAAAAAATGTTTTTTTGGATTTTTTCCACTACTTTAGAGCCTGTATTAAATAAAGAACACATAAAAATACATGCAAGCGACCAAGGCCGATGTGATCCACACGATAGCGCCACTTTGTGTATGTCGACCAGCTTCCAAAACTGGCATGCGTTGCTATGAACAGGGTTTACTAGCTATCCTGAATAAAAAACTACGTGGAGGTATTTTACAAATACACGGTGGCATTGTGACGTGATGAAAGCTCTTATTGTTGCAAGAACGGCAATTTATTATCACTGTGTATTATATTATTATTATTATTTATTAAATACAATACTGTGGTGTTCCGAGGCTAATATATTCACTATAGTCAGACGGTAAGAAATATTAATTAATCAGCCATACCTTACTATCATAATTCATCTATGAATACTGCTAGTCTTGAATCTGGTACATTTTCGGTATGTGACCTAAGTTAACTGTCATATTTATATCATGTCACAAGGAATTAATGCGAATGTCTGGAACAATTGCAATAACTCATTGTTAAAAATAATACGTTTTAATGTATAAAATAAATAAAAGAAACAATGTTCTATGAACAGAACATATATTTTTGTGAAGACTTGTACAATAAATACACGCTCTTGTATATTTGCATAAATAATGCTGCCACTTGTGTTTTTGACATTCTGGTATTTTGCAAATAAATGATTCTGACATATTGTTAAGTTTCATTAATACATACTAGGGATCTACTGTACATTAATGTATATTTATAATAACGGCCTCAGGATGGCAACTACGGTGTTGCTAGAATTACGTAATTTCCCCAAATGGACATAAAACACTCGTCCAAGCCCAAACCAATATATACTTAACTAAGCAAGGGTTAGAAGTTGGAACAACATGGACAATACGCACTCTCCTTCCCAATACCATATAGGGGTTCGTTATTTTTTTCATAATTCAGTCCAAATGCCGATTCTCAAGGACTGATCACCACATAACTAATAAAATCTACTTTCAGTAAATAACGACATTTCAACCATGCACTACTTCCACTTTCTGCCACAGGAGACTGAACGTATAAAACGACTCGCAGTTCCGTTGGCATAGTTTTATGATTCCACTCAACGTTACTTGAATACAGAATAATCCGCTGAACACATGTACAGACGTCATCAGCCGAGTATCCATCCGTCATCAGGCGTTGTGCCCCTTAATCAAGATTACCCTCGCCATGATGGGGCAAGCAGTGGTGATCAGCCACCGCTCCGTCTATGCTGGCTTCCATGATGTGTCATTTTCTTCTAAAACCAGAGCCAACTGGACGCTCGCTGTGTAGCCTTGTACAGTACTTACATTGCTGTCTTGCGGTTTCTACCCTTGATTCCCGATGCTCCCATCATGTTCTATACTGACTGAGATGGAAAGCCCCATGCATCCAATTTCCCCTGGGGAAATCCAACTTATCCACTCTTGGTCTCTCCTCTCTGCATGTATTGGCCAGGTCCTCATACCTTGCCTTCTCTTGTTCATATAATTCCTCTACTCTCTTCTCCCGGCATGACACAGTCAGTACGTTCAACCATAATCATCCGCTTTGTTGTATTTGACCAGATGATAATGTCTGGACGAAGGGTTGTGGGGACCACTTCTTCAGGGGATACCAGCTTCTTCCCCTGGTCTATCCTCACCTCCCAGCTCTTTGATCCATGTACATTGTAAATTAATTGTAGTATGTCGAAACTTTCAAGGTCAGTGTAACATAGCTTGTCCATAGTGCTCGTCCATTTCTTACGTCATTACTTCAGTCAGATTTAACGTAGATTGCAAAGCTTGATTGTGACCAATGAGCTACCACTACTTTGTGCATTAGTGTATTTTGGACAAGGGGGGCTACTGTTGTTATCTGACATATTAATCATACGAGAGTTATTCCCCTTTTTAGACACACACGCGTCTCATACGACACGATTTAGTTGAAGTAGGTTCGGTTTTGTTTCCAGCTGTTGTATTAAAATGTCATACGTGGTAATGAACCATTATACGACGCGTTAATCAAACAGCTGACGCCTCATCGTGATAGATCGTATTCTTAATATTGGAGATTGTGACTTGATTTTGAATACAACCGATCTTGAAAGTACATTGTATCTGACAATGTATATAGATCATGCGTATTACGTAGGCCTTATGCGCATCATTCCTTCGTAATAAAGTAAACAGTACGTGCAGTATATCGCTGGCTTATAATTAGAAGATAAATAAATAACTCTGACTCTATTTATTTAGTTATTTATTTATCATATATGCTTTCCTATTGAGAGACAATACAAAATTTATATAATTAGAAGGTCGTAAATCAATATTTTGAGAAAACAAGAAAACAACTGTCTGATAACTATAGTCCAGTTAGGATATTGTGACAGTGACGTCGCAGTTTATGTGTACACAAAAAGTCACAACCATTGTCTAAATAGGTAGAGCGAAGTTTTGTATGTTAGTTTAGCATTGAAATTATAGTTGTTTGTACAGTATAAGCCTAAATATAATTTGTTTTACACCGTTATAGTGGACTCGACCGCTGCGTCACTGGATTTTTATCCTGACTGGACTATACTCGATCTTTACTTATGGAAAAACAAGCTTTTTAAACTTCAGTTTGGTCAACATGCATTCTAATCCAGCAATATAACGTTATTTAGTTTCGACGACAGACTACCTGTTACAGCTAAGAGGATTTTGTTGAAGATCTATATAGCTTTTTGACGCTTAATAACAGCTGATGCTTTACTAGTACATGTATACATGTCTATAATTATATTGAATTTGTTAACAATGATAAACGGCGAAATTATTATGTAATGTGTTTACAAAGAATGGTCCCTTAAAAGTTACAAAAGTAAAGTTTTGGCGTATCATACGGCAAGATAACGACTATTTGATCTCCATACATAATTGTATAATTACAAACGTTGTGCCCGCTTATGCACTTGTCAATGTTTTCACCCAGAGGGTGTGAGTGGGGGCGGGGATTATATAGGGGAATTAGACATTTTTGGAAATTGGTTGTCAAATTTCCTTCCCATGTGCAGATAGTCCTTGGGGTCCCCGGTCCATAAAATACGGACCAAGTCTAATTCCCGCAACTTGTGACGACAGGGTTTATCAAATTCCCGTACATCGGGAAAGTCTTTATGTCTACTTCCCCTTGCACCCCCACCCCCCCCCCCCCCTCTGGGGAAAACATTGATACGTGCGTTAACAACCGAGTTATCCATTTACGAACATGGATATCTAGTAAAGAAACACGTACATAATACACCACGAAGTTTTATCAATTAATTAACGTGCGTGACTACATATGTTCATAATTTCTATTTGAAAATAGACAACTCATTCCGTGTTGAACTGAAATATGAGAACTCAAAGAAAGTGATATTTTCTTTCAATTCCGTGAAATGTAGACCTATTATATAATATTTTACAACACGGATGCAATTTGTAAATGGTTGTATATCTAGGTATACTGTCTTTTTTTAGAGTAGATCTTTTTCCGTGAGTACATATTTAAAATGTAGATCTACAAAAAACTGCACATTCTTTGAACATATACCGAAACAACTATATTTATATTGTGTCAATGCCAAGAACAGCGACGATAAAAAAGGTCAGTGCCAACCTAATGAAGACCTAGCAAGAATTAAACGCATGTTCGATAAGCTTATCCTTGGCCCTGGCATAGATCTCATGGATCTACATCATACATGTAGATCTAGAAACCTAATGATCACTGTGACACAAGTTTATCATTTGGCAGGGGCGTAGCTAGAGGTATTTCAATGTGTACGCAATAAGGCTAGGGTGGTCTGGGGGCATATATGCTCCCCCAGAGAAATTTTGTTCTATAAAACGTCTCTGGTGCGTTCTGGCGTGTTTTTTGCATCATCATTGACAATGTTTTTACTGATAAAACTAGGTTTTTTTGTTTGCATAGAGCTTTTTAAAAGCGTTTCTAAGAAGTGCTGAAAATACTAAATGATTACCCCCTTAGGGCTTGGGCATCAGTTTATTGCATTTTTCGATCATTTATTTTTTCACTTTTTGAGAAGTATGTGTACGCAGATGCGTATTCTGAGTACAGGTAGCTACGCGCCTGATTTGGCAATACATAGAACAATAGACTGGATCTAGAATTAGAGACAATAGATCTGCTAGAATCTAGATGATTTTTTTTTCTTTTTGTTGTAAATTTCTTAAGTAGGCCTACGAGTCATTAAAGTTTCATGAAAACATCGTTTTCACGTGAATGCAAAATGAAATGTTTACGCAGCAGCTTGTGGCACTTTGACGAAACTCGTGGAACTTGATTTTCTAATAGTTTTCTGTGACTTTCACGGATTTTCCAAGTCTATACTAATAAAGTGCCCTTTAAAAAAAATAAAAGTGTCGCGAAATAGGGTAGTACAACTTGCATGTGCGCCTCTAGTAATTTTAACGGTTGGATTATTCTGCTGCACCGTTTGTATGCGGAACTCCTCAGTATTTTCCCTCATATTTATAGAGTATCGGATTCAGTTTACGTCATAAGCTGACCTTTTGTGTTCAACGCGATTATTTGCTGACAATCGAAGCGGAACACACGCTTTATATCGCATGGTGACAGTTGTAACTGAATGGTGAAAACGTAACCACCCACTTTGAAAATATATTTCTTGGATTTATTGTGAACAATACAGTGATAAAAACATGGTAGCCGACGGATACGAAGTTACACCCGCCGGTGGTGCCCGGGATAAAACGTCAACAAGTTCACATTCGAGTGGGGGTGAGGACGAGGGTGTGAATCTTAAACCTAAAATATCCTTGTTGAATGGAGTTACGATAATTGTTGGGTCCATCATTGGATCAGGGATTTTTGTCAGCCCCAAAGGGGTTCTTGAGAATGCTGGAAGTGTTGGATTATCTCTAATTATTTGGGTTTTATGTGGACTGTTTTCTATGATCGGTGCTTACTGTTATGCCGAACTTGGTACCTCTATAATGAAATCCGGTGCCGACTATGCTTACATTTATGAAGCATATGGACCATTCTTGGCGTTCTTAAGACTCTGGGTTGAATGCATGATTGTACGACCATGTTCACAAGCGATTGTGGCTCTTACATTCTCGTATTATGTTGTTGAACCCTTGTTCCCAGACTGTGAACAGCCCGATGTTGCCGTTAGACTCCTGGCTGCTGTGTGTATATGTAAGTATAAGTATTAAAGGTCTTCGTGTGATGCTATGTCAGATTTTAGTTTAAAAAGGCAAGTGCTTTCGATGGTGTTGTAATGGAAAAAAAACAAGTTGGGAGATTGTGTCAAACCAACAACCTCCCTAAACAAGTTTAACAACTGGTCAGGCATCTTGCCTCACATCACCACACTCCACCCGCACCTTCATGAGACTCAAACATACATGTAGCTGCCATCAAAACTTCACTTAATTTCGAAATTAGCTGCACTCTTCGGAAGAAAGTGTTAAGGTCTCTGCGTTTAAATTGTGACTGGACCGAGGATGCTGTTGTGTCTGTCGGCCCCAGAAAATGTTTCCCATCATGTGGGATACACTTAACTCTAGTGACATGCTCTATCATGGCGTCAATTGGACAGCTCTACTGGGTGGTCGTCTTGCACAAATTCGCTTCACTCCTTCCCAAGCATTTGAGCAAGTGGGCTGTCAAACCACAGTGACACTGCTAAAATTGAAGTGGACTCGAATCCGCAACTCCTTTAACACTTAAGAGGAACTCTATCAACTGAGCAACTAGCAGGGCTCGACACTAACACTGGTCCACTGGTCCGAGACCAGCGAAAATCCAGAAGGACCAGTGAAAATTCTTGAGGACCAGTAACTGTCCTATTTACAGTTTGGGTGTTTTTGCCCTGTCGGTCCAGTGGCCAAAATAATTAGTGTCTAGGTCTGACTAGGTGGCTGTCTTGCCCCCCCATCATCAGTACAGTCCTCAACTATTTGTGGGCTGGCAAACACTGTTTTTGTATTATTGAATTAAGGATTAAAGTGGGGCTCAGACCCGGCCCCCTCAATACTTGCGAGGTGCTGTACTACTAACTATACCAACCTGAATTAATGATCTCACATCACTGCTCAGGACTGCCAAAGTAACCAAGTATAATATAATAGTTGTGTAGGGTTTGCTGATCGTCCACCTTCCACAGTCGACATGGTGCCGTCTCCAGTCAGTGAATATAAGATTGTAAACATATTTTAAATTGTTTAAAATGGCATATTATATGTGCATGCTACATATCCAAGTAGCACAACTGTATTGCAATCTTGTTTTCTCTCTAAATAAATGTGTTTGCTTGAAATTTATACAAATTCTTAAATGTATTTAAAATGAGTATACATATAGATGTGTTTTCAATGTATCAACTGTTCAAAACTTCGAGATCTATACATGTATGCATTAATATAAATTGAATAGTTTCCTTTGTAAAACATTTAGAATTCTCTTCTTTGCTAAGACTTCTGTCATTGATATAATTTAAACCGGATGTTTGTATTTATTTAGTGACAAGAGATTTTTCAATAAGGACATTAAAATAATTTACATGTAACATTGTACATGTGTATGTGTCAGCACCAGACTCAGGCCTTTACCGTTAGTTTATGTGCTTCAATTAATTTTTTTCAGTCCTGATCATGAAGAGAAACTTTAACCTTTAGGTCATTTTCTCAATTGCAAAGTGCCCATCAGGTGTACATTGGATCATGAATGAATAATAAAAAACCTGCCACTTACCAATAGCTACTAGTTGTTGGCCACAATAGTTGGGAGACTGCTTTTAAACAAGAATATTTTTCAATGTGGCCTAATTTCAAAATATTTATTTTACTATCATGGTGTGCACACCTTGACAAACCTGAGCATGCTGGTGTTTCATGATCAGCCAGCTACATGTAACTAGGCTTCCGGGCTACCTGCTACCATGTGCTGATGCAATTCTTTAGAATGTATACCCGTTATAATAAAAATACTATTAATAGTTTCATCAGCCGACTACAGTATTGTATAGACTGTCTGATGCAAGAGCTACTCAGCGAAACGTGCCTGGGTATAGGTTTACTATGTACTCTAGGGTGTATTACATACTATAATATCCTTATTGACTAATCCATTCATATTGGTTCATTCATAACGTGAAGTATAGGAACATTAGCATATTTTGTTACGCACCAATCAACCTCGTGGGTTGTTAATGTTATTTGTTCATTCAATGCTGAATTTTGAACTATTCAAGTTGTATTTGATTCCTTTGTTGATTGTTCTGTTTAAAAGTTTTGATATTATGCAATATATTTGTTTGTTCTATTGGTTATACTTAAGCTACCCTTATGATGTTTTATTATAGAAGTCTTGACTCATTCATGTCTGGATCGAGTAGTTAAGAATAAGATTAAGATAATATTAGGCCTAACATATAATTGTCTGTTTCTGGTACATGTAGTATGTCCCCCATCAAAAAGTGTATACATGTAAGTGTACTAAGGTCTGAAACTGTATTTTTTTTGGACTTTTCAAATCTAGAAAAAGAATTTACCTTTGGAAAGCGTAAACAATGAGTGAGAAATCAAGAATATAATCTATAGATTTTTTTGGAACATCATTTTATGTTTTATTTAAGGTTTAAGGCTACAGGAAACCAACAATTTTTTACATTTTCTGTTGAGGGATTAATTAATTTATTCATGGTGGGACATTTCAACCTGTTATTCAAGTTCCTACGTCATAAGCTCCGATTTTGATCTCCTATAGAAAAACTGATTCTTATGCTACAATAATATTCAAAACCTTAAAACCAATATAAAATACTGTAGGAGATTTATCCTCTTTAAAAACTTGTGTAGGATTTATATGCAATAATTCAAATTTCAGTAGTTGTAATGCACATTCCATAGTCCATACTCCCACACATTTGTTGTTGTTCTTCTTCTTTTAAGCTATTGTCTCTCTCAGACTCTGTACTTCGCGGTGATCTCCCTTGCCACTACGCTCATTTATTTATTATTTTCCTGATACTTCAGATCAATATACTGTAAACCAAGAAATTACTTTGCGCGATTCAATTTCACTGAGCTCGTGAGTGGTAGAATTTTCGAAAATTTCGAATATGTCGACAATCAGCACAACATGAAAGTTAGTATTGGCGAAAGTAAATTGGTTTACAGTGGTTATTGAAGAATGAAGAGCATCTGTCATAAACCTATATATCCGGTATCCACACAACAAAAACCACCTAAAATCACATAAAAGTTGCTCATACATCTGTGTTATTAGTTCTGAAAACCATTTAACTAAAATTAATGGTCTTTTATTATACTGTCCACCTTTGGAATAATCCTTGACAAAGACCTTGGACTAATGTTTATGTTCTTGGTGTTTAACACACATACATAAGTAATGTACTTCACTGACTTCAAGACTTATGTTTTACATACCAACCCCCCCCCCCCCCCCTTCAGACGTCAAGGTCAAGTATCAAGAGTTGAGTCTTTTGAAGTTTATAGACTTGCCAGTACCATGCATATGCTTACTAGATAAACATCAGTTGACTAGTAATGATCTGACATGTTCTTAGACCTTCAGTAGAATGCATGCGGTAGACAGTGATCATACATGTACAGGGTTCGGACTTCCACTAGCTTCTGAATCTGTAGGGTCATTTTGATACTTTTAACTAAATTTTACCATTTTATAGGCAAAGTACATTTGTATGTGTACACGATTTTAAGAGAAAATGACCCTTCAAACCAAAACCTTAAGAGTCAATATGTGACTTTTTGGAAATAATGTGTCAAAACCCCTACTCCTGAGTGAAATGAAACCCCTACATGTACAAATGAGAGTTCTAATTATTTTTAATGAGTTTAACTAGAGCTCAGAGTGGAGTACACCGATGACTCATGGGTTGCTAGGCAACTTATTCTTTTTACTTCAATAAAATACATGCTAGGCCTAAAATAAAATATTGTTTGTTTCCCCTTCCCCTACCTACCCGATTAAAAGGGCCCTACCCGAAATATTTTATTGCCCAAATTGAAATAATATTTTTTTATGAAAACTTTGGGATGAAAATGTTATTTTTTTGTATACGGGCTTGTTTCTTACCATTAAACTATTTATTACTAAATTTCATTAATTCTGAAAAAATCCAAAAGGGTTTTCAGTATTCACCATAAATACTTGTTAAGTTATAAATTATATTCATTTGTTTTTCTTGATATTTGAAGCAATATTGTGACCTTGATCATTCACAGTGCTCAGTGCTAGGGTTTTTAACTTGTACTCCCATTGTAGCTGTGGCCTTTGTCCGGTGGTTTGCATGCTGGATAAGTAACCCATTGACCCAGGTTTGATTCCTGGTCACAGCAGGTCGTACATTTCCATGAAAATTTGACATCAATATTGATTTTCCTCCACATGTGGAGAAAATACTGGTTCCTGGTGGAATGGTAAGTAAGTACAGGTTCGAAACAGTCTAGGATTACAGGTTACAAATGTAGGTGAATCGGCCATCCTATATAAAAGAAAATCTTTTGAGTAAAATTATTATTGAACCATCTGACTGCTGCTGAAGAATGTTGTCCCGGTGTTGGAGTCAGTAGTGGGAAGTTCTAACCTGTCACAATCATTGCTGTATGCATTGCACTTAGTCTTTAAGACTTATACATGTTTTATATTACAGAAAAAGATAGGGATATATCTTTGAGAGTCATTTTGATAAAGGCACCGAATTGACAAGATCATTGCCGTGATTTATTTTAATATGGCCAAAAAAGGGTTAAAGTTAAATGGAAACCCATTGGAAAATATATTTCTTGTTTTTTTCAGAAAAAAACCAACAACAAAAGTATGTATAACTACATCTGATTTTGATTCTTTTTCTATTTGCAGTGATTTTAACGTTCATCAATTGTTATGATGTGAAATGGGCTACAAGAGTTCAAGATATCTTCACGTATGCCAAGTTGTTAGCATTGGCGTTAATTATCATCACGGGGATAGTACAGTTATGTCGAGGTAAGTTTCTGTTTACAAATAATTTAATAAAGGTCATTCTTAAACTCAGGAGTGTTTAATTTTCCTGATTTATCCGGAATTCCGGATTTATCATTCAAGAAAGAGCAATGGTTTCTGACCAAAATAAGTTATTTGATGAAAATATCTCAAGAAATGGCAAAGTTATGGTAAATTAACTCTGCTCTCAAGGATTTCCTTCAATGCAAACTGAGTTAATTATGGAACAATTTCATTGAAGGCGACTTGTTTGGCAAAAATGGTTGACCGCATATGATTTTTAATTTGGCCCTGTTGACACCCCTGTAAACAAGAGCACTGCCTGCGAGTGCTGGAAACTCGACTTTCTCGTACTTGATAGTACCCATGTTCATCTGTGAGTGAAAATTCTATGAGTATTAAGGGCAGATAACTCTTAAATATAGGTCACAGGGTTACCAGCCTTGTCAGTATGGACTCCATTTGTGATGGCGAATAACTATGTTGCGTTTCAATGGATACCTTTTATAGTCTAAAGTTCACAAATTGACGTTTTTGTGTAAATATTCAAAGTCAGTTATTGGGGATAACTCTTATAAAATGCTGAATATCGGTAGATTTGTTTCCTCATGTCAGTAAAAGTAGGTCACCACATGCCACAATTGTATTGACTTTCAAGTTGAAATCTTTGATACTAAGTGTTGAAGAAAATTCAATTTATATGTAAAATTTGTCACTTTCTACATACTATGTCGAAACAAGGGCAGATAACTTAATAAATATAGGTCGCAAGGTTACTCACCTTTCCAGCAGCTGGAAAAGAAAAGGCTTGAAACTGTAGTCGGATTGCATCCAGGTTTCACAGGATGCTGGCAAAAATGGTCAAGTAACTTATATTTCATGGAAAGCAAATAATTTACCCCTAAGTGTGGCGTATATTTCATAGAAATCAATCAAGAAATGAAATACTTATCACTATTTATTAGTTATTCCTGGCTTTGTAAATGGAGCCATGCATGTCCTTGTACCAGACTTGGATTTCATATCAGAACTGACCGACTTCCTTGGAGCATATAACATTGAAGTGATTGCACGTTCTTGTCTCTGAACATTAGAAGTTAAAAATACATCCAATCCTTTACAGTGCAATTTGCATGTCATTGTCCTCGAAGTCGGTCAGACAAACTTATCATGATAACCGCATTACAAATGTATGAGCCGAGCATTTTGACTTGGTTTTATACTCATGTTTACTGATCTTAATTTATATAATATACAGATTTATAACATACTAATGTATCTTTTATGCTGCTTTAAAATTAAAGGTTTCACATTCATTTAAAAAACTGTATTTATAACTTTATAAATAGTTTATATTTCTCAGCTCTTCATTAAACTTTGAATGCAATGATAGGGACTTGTCATTAACATTTAAAATTTGATACATCATTTATGTAGAAAATCATTATACTTGATGCATTGTTACACGCGATTCTTATTCGTGATGCATGTCACATTGTGGTATAAATGATATGTTTAGATGTAAGATTACTTCCAAATTTAGAAGTTATTTACTGGTACATTTTGTATTCAGTTTAATGTTACTGGTATTCAGTTATTCAGCAGCATGTTATGTATTGATGCACTGTGCATGTTTCAGTGTTTTGTCCACAAATGAGGCTGGCGCTAGTTATCCACATGCTGTAACTTTTCATTAGCCGATATTTAGTCCAATTTGATAAAATAAGTTATATACTGTCCAGTTAGGATAATAATAGAGTGATACAGTGGGTAATTTGGTGTTTGGCTAATACATATGTTTTTTTAGCTGTAATACAAAATGTAGTTTAGTACTAATTTTCAGTACAGTTTAGTTTATAATGGAGCGTAGAACCTGCACTTGAGCTGATCAGTTCACATGTGAAGTAAATTTGTATGTCAACTTGACATAATTGATTGTGTTTCACATGCATGTGTAATTATGCAAACTGTTATAAACTGCTTTGTAGTCAAACGTTCAAGGTTACTGCTTAAGTATTATGCACCAGCCATGGCCCCCCCCCCAACACGGGGAAAAGCGGGGATTTTAATTTTGCTTTTTCAAACCCCGGGTAAAATCACAGCCCCCAGGGCCATACAGATGGTAAATTACTCACAAATTGCCCCACCCTATACCTCACAGCTATATTTCCCCTGTATTTGGTGTGAAACCAAAGCCCTGCATTTACCTGGCGGGGACATTGGAAAGGTAAAAATTAGGGACTGTTCCCCACTATCCCCTGTCCTTCCCTGGGGTGGGGGGGGGGCGAGGTTTAAATTGACTGGTGCATTACCAAAGCTTTGTGATATTTATGTTGTAAAACCTCTATAATCAGTTGGAACCCTTGAAAACTGCTCTTAGGATCAATTACAATTAAACAAAATATGGTCAAGGAGTGTCTTCGTCAAGACTTTTAAGAGCTGTATGTGGGCCGTGGTGTTGGTGCTATCCCTTCCATGAAAATTTGACAACTATGTTCATTTTTCTCCACATATCTTGTACTTTGTTACATTAACTGTTTTATCATGCTCTTCAGGAGAGACAGAATACTTTGAAGATCCATTTGAACATACGGAGACTAATATAGCGAAGGCAACCCTAGGTTTCTACTCAGGGCTGTTCGCATACAATGGATGGTGAGTTATGTTTGATTGTCACATATTCTTATCTTTGCTCAGACAATCCACCTGCCTGATATAAGGCCCTTCAGGAGCTCCTACTTCTGGGAAATCTGGGAATTTTTTAATTGTTCAAGAAAATAGGAAATTGGCAAAGTGCGCTTCTAGCCAAAGAACTTAATATTAACCACATTGGAACAAACTGCCATTGCATCCACAGGGTATAAATATCCTGGAATTCGGGTGTTAATATTTTTTTTGCAGTGTTAGTAAACCAAATACTGTTCTTATTGATCAAAGTCTGACAGTAAAACCTGTCTCAATAACTAATTGACCGTTACTAATGTACTAAGAGATGTTCTTCAGTGTATGACTGATAGTATCAATTTCCTATATATAGTGGACACTTGACACGCTTGTCCTTGGCTATAGGTAGTAAACATTGAAAGTTATTATTAGTCTATTATGATCGTGTCCGCTCTCTAACTTTTTAATGCCTTGGCCAAATTTTTGTGAAGAATAATAATACCAAGCTAAACCAGTCTTTTTTTGTAAACAATAATGAATTAATACCTGGCTGAACCAGTCTCTTTTTATAAAAAATTATGATGGTCCGGACCTGGGATCGAACCCGGGGCCTGGGATTGAAGCCTAGACCTCTTGTACTGAAAGTAGAGGCTCTACCACTGGATTATCAAGCCAGATTCTGTGGGGGGGGGGGGGGCGGGGTTAGCATCATCGGTTTAAAATGAAGTTGAGGTATCTTTCTGAATTACTTAAAGGAGTTATTTGGTGGGTTTGTTTTGATTTAGCGTAGAATCCATAGCCTTGAGTGAATACTTATCAGATGTTTATTGTCAATTTTCAAGGTTATCGTCAGGTCATCCAGTTTAATTATAATAGCTGTTCTATTTGATTAAGGTATAACTGGTAGTATTGAAGCAGTTGATAAACTTTTCAACTTCATAAATTAATAAAATTAAGTTATATGTATAATGTATCACTGAATATATAAGGTCTCTGCTGTGCTATGTAATATTTGCCTAACCTTTGAGAAGAGCCACGGTCGTGTACTGGATTTGTAACAAGATGATCCTACATGTAGTTTCATTGCTGGTCACCGCAGGTCAAACCCTACCATGACAACAATATTGATTTTCCTCCACATGTGGAGAATTTACTGGTTTAGCTGTGGAAGGTACGGTTAGGTCCATCTAGTTTTCTGAAGGTTGTCCTCATCAGACTCTAAGCCATAACAATTAACAACAACCACGTGTAAACATGTAAGTTACGGTATTGTGGTCTGGCCCTGGCTGATACCCTCACTGGATCTGCGCGTGATGGGGATTTTATATCCACGAAAATCAACCAATTTTATCCCTCATGAATATTAATTACATTACAATTGGATAGATTTTAATTTTGCTGACGAAGCAGTTATAATGTATTCATTCAGATCATTAGGTGGGGGGGGGGGGGAGTTCAATTGATTTACATTTGTATACATTATTATGTGCAGGTGCACAGGCCCATCAATTAGCCACTGAACTTTGTCTTTTATCTTAAAATAAGTTGGTGCATTTGTCTCCATTTGTTTTGTCAGATTTAAAGTACCGTATATGTGTGCCTATAAGTCGACATTGAATATAATACTTTTCCGAACAACAATCGTTAAACGTCGGCCATTTATGTTTTCTTCGATAATTGAACCTCTTGTTTATTGCAATGCAAAAGGCCGAGGTGATCCGAATAAACTGGACAACGGACCGGATAGTTGGATTTTTGCATTAACCCTCGGATAAGACGGGTCATCTTATGCATGGTGATATAAGATATTGTTTCTTTGGCTCAATCTTTGTTAAAGAAATAATCGAAACTTAAAAAAAACTTAATTTAAACATTGGTGTCCATTAGCTATGAATTGCATTGTCAGCAAAGTGACGTCCCGATCAATGTGTTTACAGCATCTTTGACGTAGAAAGCAAAGACATATGAGGACTTAATTGCAGATTTATTTCTTCCCTTTGTTTCCTGTTCTGAATACAAAATATCAAGTTAAGGACGTTCTTTGATTTATTTCTTAGAGCAATTTTGTTTATTACAGTTGTTGTCAATTTCATCCAACGTGAAATCAATTTATACCTATTAATGATTGACATAAAACTATCTCTCTATTGAAGAGCACAGAAGATATTAAAATAATGCTTTCTTACGACTGAAGAGCACGTCAGTGGACTATCATTCTTATTTCGTCTGACATTTCACTTAAAAGCAGTTCACACAATATATGCTATATTGGTCTGGGGAGATTATTAAATAAAGCATATTTATCGCTTGTAAGTTAATACGTAGGATGTGTTTTGGGGATTGTAGTGGAGTCCAGTCTGTGGTTTATAAAAGGCATGTCTATGATTTGGCTGATAGATAAAGGCTTGGTAATTTTCAGGTCTGTGCCTGATTTCAGGTTTTTGGATCCTGAATTTTGTTCTTTGTTTATATTGAAAAACTTAATTTCAGGCTTTGAAACTGTGATTTTCAGGCTTGTAAATGATTGCTAATTACCAGGCCTGTAGATAGGCTGATGTTTTCTTTCCAATGTCAGCTGTCTCATGGCACTAATCCTGATTTACCGCTTCTCAGTTTTGTGAGAGAATTGTCCTGTTTTCATATATGCTCTGACAGAACTGAATACCGATGGAATGCTCTGACAGAACTGAATACAGATGTAATGCTCTGACAGAACTAAATACCGATGTAATGCTCTGACAGAACTGAATACCGATGTAATGCTCTGACAGAACTGAGTACCGATGTAATGCTCTGACAGAACTGAATACCGATGTAATGCTCTGACAGAACTGAATACCGATGTAATTCTCTAACAGAACTGAATACCGATGTAATGCTCTGACAGAACTGAATACCTATGTAATGCTCTGACGGAACTGAATACCGATGTAATGCTCTGACAGAACTGAATACCGATGTAATGCTCTGACAGAACTCAGGATACATGGTGTCTAATTTTAGTTCCTTAAGAGAAGTACATAAGATTCCAGTTCTGTCAGAGCCATATGATAACAGTGCAAGTCTCTGTCAGAAGTGAGAAGCAGTGTATTGGGATTAGTACCATGTGCCTGTTGTACTCCTTTCATCCTGCCCTTAGTACTGTGAGTTCTCAAAGACCAGATTTTATTTTTGTCCATGCCAAACAAGGAATGAAAATGACACGAAAATTTCGCAATACGTCATGACCTGGATATTGTAAATGACGAGAATTCAATATTCTAGCGAAAAAGAAATTTTGAAAATTTCGAAAAAATCGCGAAATAAAAATTACGCAAAAATTAAGTGATTTACAGTACTGCATTATGGAAAGTAATTATTAATTCCATTTCTGGCATTAGTCTGTACCCAGATACGGAGACACATTTTAATAAAAGTATTATACCTTTCCTGATACTGCGTGTTGTTGACATCTTTCCCTAATCAATTATTTTCCAATCAACAATTGATGACATCTACTCGCAGAACGTAAAGCTAGACTCGCTTCGATAATTAAATATCCTCCATTTATCCTTGAGGCATTGTGATAAAGCCTGTAAAGGTCAAGTTCACATTTTCTCAAATGTTTACAACTTCTATGAGAAGGGCGAACATTTTAAAGGTCACCTTGACTTTGTTGAGTCTATATAAGGGAAAGAAAGAATTGGATAATAATCTTTCTCAGCAATGTGTGTTCGTGCTTGTGGTGATAAACATTGTACGATGATGCAATGTTTCCATTAGGAATCTTTATAATGGACTGGTAGAACTGTTGTTGAGGAATCATTATAATTAAGAGAACTGTTGCCGAGTTAATTGAACTAGTTTCCCTCTATCAGTCAATAATTATAATCAACATGCTGGTTGCCAGGATTTCCTATAGTTTAAACAAATATTTTAGGTGGATTTTTATGCCCCCGTATCGATAGATCGGGAGGCATATAGTGATTCACCTGTCCGTCCGTCCGTCCTGGTTAACCCAAATTGACCGTTTTTTCTAGCATTAATATGGCTTGCTACAAAGCTTTCATACTTGCATGGATGTTGTGTATGAACACTCTCCACACGCCAATATCACCTAACCACATTTTGACCTTCACCTTGACCTAATTTTGGACTTAGACTTATTTATGGACAAGGCTTCCACAGGGGGCATAAGCGTTTATTGAACGCAGTCTTGTTTAAACAAGTTTTTATAACTTACATTCCCCAAAGTAAATTTAATTGGCCAATCTGGCAGGGAAAAAAAACAAATGGCCTAGAGCAAGCAAGCAAGCAAGCGAGCGAGCATTAGCAAGCAAATCAACAAATAAGCAAGCAAGCAAGCATTAGCAAGCAAATCAGCAAGCAAGCAAATAAGCAAGCAAGCAAATCAGTAAGCAAGCAAGCAAATAAGCAAGCAAGCAAGCAAATAAGCAAGCAAGCAATGTAACTTATATTGATCTCTTGAACACCTCATTTCTGATGGTAATCATCGCCATGAGTGTAAAAGAAAAAAGAAGTGAGCTTTCTATGTTTTATTTTGAGCGTTCTGGTACTATTTTTATATCGTCTTTGGTATGACAAGGCCACAAAATCAAAAGGTTCTGTATGCAACACACAATGTCTGTGGTTGTAAAAAGACTTCAATAATGATCTTCTTCTTATCCTTGATTCTGTCTGTGACATTTTATTGGGCGACATTTGTTTATTACACTCTATGTTTGTGATTACGTGATGAAAGACTGTTTGTGTCTGCTGTATACCTGAAGGGCTGATCCTGATGTCTACGAGAGAAACATTAAGTCCTTGTCGGGGGGGGGGGGGGGGGGGGGGAATATGTAGTACCAGTTTGACAAAAACAATTTGGAGGAGTGGCAAGTATAATAATAAGCCAAGGTTTATGAGTATGCCCCAGAATAAGATGCCAATACATTCATTTTGATCAAGCTATGCCCCTGAGTATGATTAATAAAATGCCGAAAGTACCATGCATTAAGTTTGCGTCACCATGCGTAAATTAGTTCGCATCAATTTTGCCTATAATTTTTGTTGGGCAAAAATAAGTGGCTATTATTTTAAAATGGCCAGTGTGAGCCCTGTACATAGGAAGTATTGTATATTAATTCTGTATAATTATAATATATTTCAGGAATTATCTCAACTATGTTATAGAAGAGTTACAGGACCCTGTCAAGTAAGTACATACATTTGTGTAATATATTACTGGTCTTTTAAGCCTCGAATCTTAGATAATGGTTTCCGTTCAATAACTCAAGAACGCTTTGCCCTAGGATCTTCAAAATAAAATGGAGGTTGGTAGATGACCCCTATTGATTTTGAGGTCAGTAGGTCAAAGGTCAAGGTCAATGTGACCTTCGCCATTTCTGAGTATTTGGCTGCAATGGGGCATATGTGTTTTACAATGATCTCTTGTTTTTAAAGTGTTACAGATGGTTTTAGTTGTCAATATGTTCATAACCGGTATGGAGATTGAGTACATAATGTAATTTACATTATTACCGGTCAGGATACAGTCCTTAAAAACTGGTTAGGTGAATCGGTTGCTCTAATATGTAACCGTAAAATTGTAGAGAAAGGGCGTTAAAACCAGAATATACATATAGAACAAACATAAGTGAATACTGTAAACAGTTTGAACTGGATAAAACTGGTATATTACAGTCTAAGCAATGTTTACATTTTGTATTAAACATATAGTTGTCCTCATTGTTTGACATTTCTCATGACATTATAAGGTGGTTCTCAGCATCTCTCATATTCTATCAGCAAGTATTTTATTTCAAAATGTCACCAAAGCAGACTCTGTCCATCAGCAAGCATTTTATTTGAAAATGTCACCAAAGCAGACTCCGGTCCTCTCATCTGTCCTTTTTCTTATATTTCTGGTCACCGTACTGACAGGATCAATCAATATATGATATGCGTATACACCTTGTAGCATCTAGGTAACAGCTGATATACATGTTGTTTACCATAGTACGGAGAATTTGACATGATTCTCGACCTTCTATTAGCATAATTTAACAGCTGATATTATATTGTCTATACTTGTTATCCTGTGTTTTTATTAGCGGGAAGAAATTAAAAGGACCGATATTGCATGATTTGTTAGCAGAAATTTATATATTCAATGCAAGACCCTTGTAATATATTCATGCGTAAAGTTCAGGATCAGGTCAGATTCTCAGTGCTAGACTAGTTGAACATAGGTTTAATTATATGCTACTTCAGCTTGATAATTACACTTGGTTTGAGGCTGTTGTATATAAACTATTTGCCTTGATAGGCTCAAGGTTGAGCACCTGTTGAGTGTGAAAGCTCTAGGGGTCAGTTTAAGGCCCCAATCTACCAAAGTCGTTAAAAATGGTAAAGGAGAAAAATTAATCCAAATTGAAATAGTCATCACGTTTTTGAAAATTAGATTTTCGAAAAACATTAAGTGATAATATTATTACTAGCGACCTTAATATGGCTGAAAACGCAGACTGCTTTGCAGTTTTTAGATGTTGTTAATTTAACAAACACTCCCTATTGGCAGTAAATCCTACATGAGTTATTGATTGCCCACTCTCTCAGTAACATGTCAGTATTCTGCTTCCTATTGGTCGTTTGGGAATAGTACAATATTGCGCAATACTTGAAACCCACATGTTCTGTGTGATAGAAATCGTAGATATGGACGCCAACGGTATATTGCAATCGCCATTGTTGTTTCGTTTTTCATCAGTATATTAAAATGTTATTTAGATATCATTGATATGCAAATGTTTTAAGTGCTTAACTTAGTCTATCTATCGACAATTTTCTGTTTTTGGGAGCCGAACATATCATCATCAATTATCGGATCTTTCTAATACCGTAAACAAGTTGTATTGCTATGTAGGTATGATGCAATAGTCTGTCTGTTTATGTAGATAGGAGACAGACAGTGGGTGCAGGATATGGTAATTTGTATCAAGGCTGATATAGTGATAATAAACATCTGTTGTCCAGTGTAAGAGGAAAAAAAAGAATAGTAAAAATGAGTTGCGTCATTCGCTGTTTGTTCAAATATTGATCATTTGTTTATTATCTAGGAATGTTTATATTTAGACATATAAGTGTTCTTTTATGATTTAGTTAAGAGGAATATTCTAGATTCTATTCTCTGTTAGGTTTGTGTAAATTACTGATGCAACGAAAATTGTTAGCTAGGCGAAATAAATGTACTTGTTGACCCTGACTACATGCACACGGAACATTCTTATCTTTATATTTTCTGTCTTATGTACTTGTGTATGTAATCTCCATGCATGTTTATCTGATATGCATTCAAAGTATATGAATTTACTAAAAATTTGTAAAATATACAGACTGTCCAGGTAGTCTTCATTTAATATGTATCTAATATGCATTCAAAGTATATGAATTTACTAAAAATTTATAAAATATACAGACTGCCCAGGTAGTCTTCATTTAATTGCAATAATTTAAAGTAAAAATAAAATCCCCAAAATAGGCGGTGCCTTACTGTATATGCGTGGCCATAAATTGACTTAAAATCAATCTTAAGTCAATTATAAGTCAATCATAAGTCAATCATAAGTCCATCATAAGCCTGGAACTTTTTTAGGTATTTACTTCTATGATACTGAAATATGAGAGATCACCTATTCATATGCAAAGTGCCCACTGGCAATCTATTGGATGAATGAACAATGGAAACCTGCCACATTCACCAATGGCTAGCTGGTGGGCACATTAGCATATGAATACTCTTGTATGCATGCATGTCTATCTTTCCTTAGTATCGTGATAGGCTGCTGCCTCATAATTTCTAGATCTGTTGTCAAACAACAAAATAAAAATGAAACAACAACAATGAAAAACGAGGTGAGCAAAGAAAAAGTAACGTGAATACCTTCAGTATCATATGATAATGTAGCCAAGCTGTGGCTTATTAAAATTTCTTAACATTTATGTTATGAACACCTGTAATGCAATTGACATTCATTGGTACTAGCTACAGTGGGTAGTTATGTTCCAGACACCTGATAAGCCAACTGGCAGTGACTCAAGAGACTAGACTGACACTAGAACCTCTCGATCTCTTATACTTTCTTGTACTGTAAAATCACTATTTTTCGAGGGGGTCGAATTTTTGTTGATTTTGCTGTTAACCTTAACCATGAAATATAATCGACTCCCAAATACCGAACATACTGTAGTTCACCCTTCCATGTTTTGTAATCCACAAATTTTCGGCCCCACGAAAATGCATCTTTATCAAAATTTAATACCCACGAAGATATGTGATCTTACAGTATGTATCTTGAAGTGCTAAAATACAGAATATCCCTCAAAGCCAAAGGTTATTAGCCTGGAATTATGTACACACTACGAGGACTCAGTCTAACGCCCCAAAAAAATTGTAGACTTAATTTATGTATCAATTAACGCAATCATGATTTAATGCAGCATGTAGTTGGGAATTATTCTGTGCTTATCTGCATTTTAAGACACTACTGGGTCTTGACCTCTGTGGCTGTGGTGTTATGGCAGTGATTTTTTTTGCATCTTTGGGAAAGGGTACGGGTCCGTTCAGATTGGGAATTTTCGCGTTGTGACAACTTGAAATTGGGAAATTCCATGAAGCACAAAGGCCAAATAAAACAGAAAAAGAGATTACATGTGAATGACATGTGAATGTTTACTGGTTTCTTTGAACTTTTATGCTTGACCACTTGTCAAAAATGCTCATAACTTTATCATTTAATGTCCGATTTTGAAAATTATTTTTTTGAATTGTTAATTGGGAATTTCTCCATTCAAATTTGGGAAAATTATAGCCTATATGCAATTGGGAAAGGGTCCGTTTACCGGACCCTAATAAAGAAGGAAAAAAATCACTGTATGGGTATCGCACTCACGTAAGCTACCTTAGGTGGTCGGAGGTGTGGCCTAACAATTGGTAGAAATCCAATGAATTGATTACGTAACCACTTAATTCTTTTGTTCTTTAAGTGGTCATTCCTTTGATCTTAACAATAGAATGACCACCTAAAGTAGTGCATAGGGGTATCTGACTTCAAATCACTTGCTGAGCATTTATTGCTGCAAGTTTAAATTCGTATTGTAGGGGTATTGTATTTCATGGCTGGAAGAAGACTAAAATTAAAAAGATGATAACCCTACAATAGGCTTCTATCTACTGACTTTGACTACATGCAGCCAGTCATGTGTTCAGTGTAGGTTGCATTGCATCATCTGTTATTGGTATTATTGATTTTAGGTTTGTTTGTCAGCCAATGAAATTTCTGTATTTGAAATTTTTCAAGAGTTCTTAATTCCGTAGAACGAACAAGATGGTTCACTATTATATACATAGAAAATGTTTCTCATTCAATAAAATGATGAAATGCATCCTTATCATGTGTGCATGCAGTTGGCTGACCGTATTACATCATATAATGTTGTTCGTATAATAATGAACAATATTTTACTTAGAATTAAATGATGAAATATATTCTCTCTTGAAGAGGCAACATCCTGTTATCTAGTATTGTAGAGTGTGGGGGCAGGAAGTTATACACTACTGTATGTCAGGTATTTTTTGCGATGTGTTAATTTTCTGAATAGTTTTATTCATGAATCCATGTAAAAATACTATCATAACCTGGAACCAATCTTGAGGAATTTTCAACAACAAATTCATTATGGGGGCTAATATAGCACCCAAACATACTTGCCTCTCGTTTGGATTGGGTATTATGCCTCAGTAGGACCCCTGCAGTCAGGACTGAAGAACTGGCAGTTTTCGCTGAGCCTGTGAAATTAAGGAAGTAATATGAAGGAGTGTCCAAATCGACTGACAGTCTAAGAATAAAACTGTTTTAAAGATATAGGCTGGGTTGAGACATTATAATCAAAGTTGACAAGTGTCTGATGACAGAAGAATATCAATTTACTGCAATGACATTGATTTTGTCTCTGGAGAGGGATGCACTGGAGAGGCATATTTCATTATATTGTCCATACAGAGTATTTTATGTGTCAAGTTCTGACATTGTTGTGTTGATCACAGTATGGAAGTTTATGTAGAGGACAAGTCAACTGGCCAGATGGCTCAGTTAGTAAAGCTGTTAGACTCATTGAGAAGCTCTGTGTTTGATTCCCGTGTTGGATGGCTAAGGTTATGTGGTTCCTTATCATTAGCTATGGTCAAGTGGAAAACATGACCATAGCTAATGATATGAAGAAAGTTGCCATGGTCATGTCTTCCACTTGTGGAGAAGTTGTTATGGTTATGTCTTCCACTTGTGGAGAAGTTGCTTTGGTCATGTCTACCACTCGTGGAGAAGTTGCCTTGGTCATGTCTTCCACTTGTGGAGAAGTTGCCATGGTTATGTCTTCCACATGTGGAGAAGTTGCCATGGTTATGTCATCCACTTGTGGAGACGTTACCATGGTTATGTCTACCACTTGTGGAGAAGTTGCCACGGTTATGTCTTCCACTTGTGGAGTTGACATCACTTTCTTGCGGAAGAGAAAGGTAACTGGTCGATGATTAGAGCCACAGCTTGAAATATAACATTGTGTTGGCATAGCTGATGCTTTAGTTTGAATTTAAATTGTCTGGTCCTTTTGGAAAAAATTTATACTCATGATTTATTAAACCTTTCTACAGCAAACTGCCATAGAAAACTGGCTGATAGTCTTTAAAACAAAATAAAATATTTACAGTTCTGAAAATTAAATGTTTTTCAAACAGTTACGAGTTGCTTTTTATGCTCCCCTCTCCGAAGAAATTTGGGGGAGCAAATAGTCGCCGAAGTGTCCATCCATCACACTTTCTTGTCTGAATTATTTCTCAAGAACTACTGCTCAGATTTTAACAAAACTGAATGGATAGCTTCACTACCAAGTGGAGATGCGCATATTGTTGGTCTGTTCTGGTTCGCTGATTATTCACACAGTTATGCCCCTTAGAAGATTTGCACTATAACTATATACTTTTTTGTCATAAAGCCCAGTTGACTTGTATCAGGAGGCTATCCATCAGTTCTACTGATATTTTCTTGTTTGTTATTGTTTAAAAAGAAAATCGGTGAAGGTCTTCAGAGGCAAATATTAAGGGCACCAATGTCAATATTTGTTTTAATGACATCAAATGAAGAGCTTCAAGTGTGTTGGTACAATTAATGTATTTTGAATCTTGATAATTGTTTACATTAAGAAATTTATGCTGTATGCGATTATTGTGACGAAAGGTAGAAGTTGTGCTGCTGACTTTGAAAGCACAATAGTTTGGTCTGCGTTCCTGTTCTTTAGCAATTTTTAAATGACGAGCCCCACTGTCAACAGATAGTTCACATTATAAGGGTGTCAGGGAAAACAGTATTTCAAGTATTATGTAAATATTTTCTTGACTATGAATAGAATGGAGTGGCAGTTTAACCGCATTTAAAAAAATTCCCTGGCTTTCGATTGGACAAAAAAGTAGAGTAAACTATAAAATGGCTATTATCATTTGTGCCATATGTTTGTTACAATTGTCTCTTTGTGTAACCCCTTAAATTTTCCTGACTAAATACATATGAGCCAGTCTCCAGGAAAACCTGCTATTTTGACAAAAATATTTATTTTGAGATTTTCCATAGCTTGAAAGAATAATCTTTATGAAGCAAAATACAAAAGAAATTTTGTTAATATCTTGTTTTTTAAAGAAGTTACAGCTGTTTTTGTTGTGTCCCCTTTCGGAGCTTTTTTGTGTGACGTCGCAAACGTCATTCAAACGTCAATTGACGTAATTATAACACGTATTTCATAATTACACCATTTGATCAATTATTGTCATAAATTATTCAAAATGGTATCACATTTTAGCAGTATCTTTTAATTTTTAAAATATTTACCAAAATCAAAATTGTCCGCATTTAGAGAAAGGCTACTATTGTTTTAAACAACTAACTTCTCGTTTTTCTCACTATGAGTACTTTTCCGAAATTGGTCACCATAGCAACGAAGTATGTAATTTCGACATAATTCATGGGAAAATTAAAAGCTAAGGTATAGTTCTATATGAGTAAACTTCAAAAATAGAATCAATGGATATGTATTTTTTTCTTATATTAGAGCTTTTACAAACCTTGTTACATAATAGTAATTACATAATGTCATTATAGCAGGTTTTCCTGGAGACTGGCTCATATATTAATTTGCTTTAATTGGTTGAAATTATATGTGACGTGGATAAAATAAAAAATATAAAATCGTTTTGCATGTCACAAAATATTCTGTAATAGTTTACGGACATTAGTTATACACAAAAATTAATGAGGTTAAAAAAACCTACAAATATATATGTTTGCGGTTAAGTCGGTCAGGTCAAATGCAGAATACCTTCAAAAAAGCTACAATAAATGAACTAGTATCAGATTGTAAAACTATTGGTAAATTAAAACTAAGAAGACATTATTCATGTTTGTAGCTATTGACTGCTAACTTGGTTACATTATTTGGTCCTATTGTAACCTGAATGCGAAATATTGTCCAAATTCGTCGTTGTTGGTTGATTTGATAGTGCATTTGTATACCCGACTCTGATTACTGTAAACCATCAAATTATTTTGCGCAATTTAAGTTTGCAGAATTCGCAAGTGGTATGAATTTGCGAAATTAACTATAATCCATGAAGATGTTCCAAACATGAAAAACACAAACACATATGTCTCGTTTATGGTAGACTTAGATCGCGAAATCTGTAGCCGCGAATATGCCAGCAATCGCAAAAACAGGAAAATTTGTATACGCGTAATTAAGTTGTTTACAGTATGTGAAGTGATTTGGCAGTTCTGCCTAGCTGTTATCAACGTAATCGCGCAAATTTTGGCCTCGCAAATTTTGATCTCGCGATTTATTTTATGATTTTACTATAGTGCATTCATTTTTGTATCATGTTTGGAATCTACCCGATATTTGTTACAGGTTGTTCAATATATGTTAACAATTTGAATGTGATTTCTGCACGTAGTTACCGTACAAAGCGTTATTTGGTTTGTTTTTATCGTACTTTAGCGCCTTTTTCAGCAATTTTTCAGTCATTTAAAGTGGTCAATTGATTAGTTATCTACCAACACTTCTGTAAGCAGATGAATCTCCACTGGTGTGCAGGACACAACCATAGCCTATATATGTGGCAGGACACAACCTTAGCCTATATATATGTGGCAGGACACAACCTTAGCCTATATATGTGGCAGGACACAACCTTAGCCTATATATGTGGCAGGACACAACCTTAGCCTATATATGTGGCAGAACACAACCTTAGCCTATATATGTGGCAGGACACAACCTTAGCCTATATATATGTGGCAGGACACAACCTTAGCCTTTATATGTGGCAGGACACAACCTTAGCCTATATATGTGGCAGGACACAACCTTAGCCTATATATGTGACAGAACACAACCTTAGCCTATATATGTGGCAGGACACAACCTTAGCCTATATATGTGGCAGAAGTTAGCATATATAGCTGCTCGACCCAGTATTCTGACCCACTGTCCGACCCAGTATTCAGACCAGCTGCCCATCGCCCGTCCCAGTTTTCTGACCCGCTGCCCATCGCCCGTCCCAGTTTTCTGACCCGCTGCCTGACCCAGTATTCTGACCCGCTGCCTGACCCATTATTCTGACAGCTGCCAGACCCAGTATTCTAACAGCTGCCAGGCCCAGTTTTCTGACTCGTGTCACTGGAACGTTTTAGTACTGTGAGAGCCCGGGTACCCCTGCACTAAATATGGGTAAAATCTATTAAATTTAATCACACTGCTAACATGAACATACTTCATGATAATATGGTATAGGGTTTGTGCATGAACATACTTCATGATAATATGGTATAGGGTTTGTGCCAGCAAGCTGTGTATGAGACAACTGTACTTTAATAATATACCTTATATGTTATGGGAAAATTATGTGGAATGCAATCTGTATGATTGAACTAAAAACCTCTTTAAGGTCATGTCTAAAGTATATGTTATATATAGTATATTATACTGCCTTGGGTTGCCTCAGTATTTGATTTCCTATGTAGGTGAAGGACTGTGCACACAAGTTTGATTGTAAGCTGCATGCTACGTATTTAGATAGTCATTCGCCACCTGGGAGGAGGAAGGGAAGTGGTGTAGGCAGGGGTTCCACTAGCTAATTTTTAGGCAAAATACCCAGGATTTTAAGAGAATAAGACCCTTCAAATCAAAATCTTGAGGGTCAAAATGTGACTAGAAATTTCAAGGGTTTAACCCTAATACTCCTGAGTTAAATGGACCCCTGCATAGGGCATCAACCAGTCTCCCCTCCATCTAGATCTGGGTCTGCATATTTAGGCCAAACAAAATGTTTCAGTTTCATGCCAAGGACTACAGAATAAATTGTGACATGTTGCTGTAACTTGAGCCAAATTGCAGGAAATTTAAAAAGATATTTTAGGACTTTTTGTTTGGACAGGTAGATTAATTAACATGGAGAATATAATTATGTTTAGTATTATTAATTGGTAAGTAGTATATAAGCAGTGCTTAGTGATCTACATAATGTAACCTATATCTGGTCTGTGTAAATAAATAGCAACAATAACAAAAACATTCTACAGAGTTCAATGGTTTATTATGATCGTCTGTGATTCTGTGAATGTCGGTTATTCACAACAAGTTGTATGGGGGGTAGGTGGGGTTATACCGGATTCAGCTTGTTGGTGAAGATTGCCAATTACAGTGTGATTATGTCATATCTCTCCAACCTTCCTAACAGGATGCAATTTCACTTATTCAAGTGTAGAAACACTCCAGGGTGGTATCCAATATTGATCTTACTTGACTTAAGGATAAGGACAACCAATCAGATCACTCCATATTAAACTATTGGTCAGTAACAGGCGATATGATTGGCTATCCTTATTCTCCAATTAAATAAGATCAATATTGAATACCACCCCAGGTATTGGTCCTCCTGTATTTCATCATTCTGTAACATCCTGGTTGTATAGTCCAGAGAATTTGACACGACTCTCGACCTTTAAATTAGCATAATTTAACAGCTGATATATTGTCTATAATTATAACCCCGGCTGTATGTTTTCATATGCGGAGAGTATCACGAAGACGCTTGAGGTGTAATACCAAAACAAATCTAAAGAACCGATATTGCACGATTTGCTCGCGGAAATTTATATATTGAACGTAATTACCTTGTAATATATTCATGCATAAAGGTCAGGATCATGTTAAATTTTCTGTGCTATACTACCATATAATTTATATACAATTTTAGTTGTAATTATTATCGGTATCTTTGGCATAGTACGGTATATCTGTCCATCTGTTTGTCCTAAATAAACCAGTCTTGTTTGTTGGCCTTCGTTACTTTCATGCGAAGAATATTTCTGCCTTACCTTTATTTATAAGTAACCGCAAGATGATTAAGTAAACATTGAATGATTAATTAAAGTCTTAAGAAGCTTAAAGTGATAAGTTAAATAATTCGGTTGTCTTCTTAATAATCTGTTATTCTATATAATCAGTATTTAAACTTGTTGAAGTTTATGACTGACTGATATAGACCGATTTCGATAATCTGACCTTTTGTTTTTATACGAAGGCTATAACATAAACATAATACAGGTGATCCAGCTTTGATAACATGCATACAAACTCTTTATTAGGCTACACAAAGCACACATTTTTCAATTGCAACCATAGCGCAGTTGGCAGAGCAGATAGTTTCAAATACCAATTGAATCAAGTTTTAGGTTCAACCCCCACTATCTCTATTTTTTTTTTAAACGCATATAAATAATTTGTTGCTTATATTTATTGTTGGTTTGTTTTGTTTTATGGTATCAAGCTGATAAAAGGTATGAACTTAAATTCATGGTAAGAAGAAAGTTAACTCAGGAAATCGAATCTCCCACAAAGAATGTAAAATACATGCAGGCAGAATGTTTAAACATCGTACCAGACGAACAAGTTTATATATTGAATATTGATCTATATGATAGTATATCGAATAAAAAATAAAATAATATGATAAATAATGCAAAGAAAAAAGACGACTTCTCCTGGGCTTGAACTCAAAACGAACGATTTCAAACGACAAATATAATTATGTCAACGCACATATCCACTTAGCCACAGAGGCTATTGAATATAACACGTTACTAAACTGATTTTATCCAGTAAATTGGTGCAATTTTGCTCTAATCCAATAACAAAACATGCTCCCCTAAACGCTTTGAATGCGCTGAACCAAGAAATCCATGTTATCGAAATCGGATTATACTTGGTTCTACTCTGTAATAACTTGTGGTAATCTCTGTTAAGTCATTAGTGTCGGACTGTTGTATTATCTTGACTACTTGGTTTTGTAGACAGATTAATTTATTTACTTGTATTGGTTATATTTACATTGATGTAACAGTTTTAAGTACTGTGGATTTCATTGACAAACTGAATGACTGTTTATATATTCAGTGAATAGCTGTGTCTAGCAGAGCTTTTCCCGATTTTCAAGATGGGGCTATAATCGTTGCAGTTGACTATCTATAGCACAGAGAATTTGACATGATCCTGACCTTTATGCATGAATATCTTACAAGGTTCATGCTTTGAATATATGAATTTCCGCAAGCAAATCGTGCAATATTGGTCCTTTGGGTTTGTGTTGGTATTACCCCTCGAGCGTCTTCGTGATACCTTCCGCTTATGAAAACAAACAACCGGGATTATAAATATAGACAATACGTCAGCTGTTAAATTATGCTAATAGAAGTTCGAGAGTCGTGTCAAATTCTCTGGACTATAGTTGGCTATCTATTTTGTAGTTGACTCATAACCTAGAGACAGGGAAATAATAAAGAATTCTAAATCTCCTATACTCAAGCACTGGCAGTTACAACCAAATAAGTATTGTTTCAAGCCCCAGTCTGGTCAACAAAAAATAAATAAAGACCTCATGCAGTCAAAGCATTGTAACACCCTACCATACGGTGGGTAGTTACACCAAGTATATCACCAGCATATATTATATTGTTGTTTTGTTATAATTTATGGTTGTCAATTTTATATTTTCAGAAACTGTCCTAAAGCTATATGGATCTCAATCAGTCTGGTGACGTTGGTGTACACGTTCGCCAATGTTGCTTACTTCACCACCGTCAGCAGAGAGGAGGTACTGAGTGGAGCTGCTGTTGCTGTGGTGAGTTTCAAACTTCCAACTTTTAACTGCGAACAATCGCTTTCTGATTGTTATTGACAGGTGTCTGACAAGGGCAGACTTAAAATCAATGGAGAGGCAGAGGTGTGATACATTGAATCTGGGTGTGTTACCCTAGCTTGTTCCTAATAGTTTTAAACCATTTGTCGGATTTCAATGAAATGCCAAATGAATGCTTGGTACCAAGCTTAATTAGATGCACAGAATGTCAAAATATTAGGTTGGATGATTTTTGTCAGAGTTATGGCCCTTTGTGGAATACATACAGTTGTGGCAAAAACCCTGAAAGGCTTCTTATTTAGCAAAATTGGATAGAAACAATCTAAAACATTTTCTTCTGTAAAAATGTCAGTTAAAAAGACCTAAAAGTAAGAATATATTGGTCATGTTTGTGGTCATATATACTTTGCATAATTTGTGTACATGTTTGTGTATTGTAGATGTTTTCTAAGAGGTTATACAGTTTCATGTGGGTGATAATGCCAATATTTGTGTCCCTCTCTACATTTGGAGGTGTGAACGGTATCCTCTTCACATCGTCAAGGTAAGTGTATTAGTATACTCCCACAAAACGGATCTGTTTTTGGTTTCCAGATGATAACTTCTGTTAGGAAGTAGATATTGTGATGGAATTTGCTGTGTAGGTGATTTATATTGTGGGTTTAAGGAGACAGTATTTTTGAATCAGTGATAATGATACCACAGTGCCTCACGGTTGGGGCACGGTACCACAGTACAGCACATTGGGGCACGGTACCACAGTACAGCACATTGGGGCACGGTACCACAGTACCACACATTGGGGCATGGTACCACAGTACAGCACATTGGGGCACGGTACCACAGTACCACACATTGGGGCACGGTACCACAGTACAGCACATTGGGGCATGGTACCACAGTACAGCACATTGGGGCATGGTACCACAGTACCACACATTGGGGCATGGTACCACAGTACAGCACATTGGAGCACGGTACCACAGTACCACACATTGGAGCACGGTACCACAGTACAGCACATTGGAGCACGGTACCACAGTACAGCACATTGGGGCACGGTACCACAGTACAGCACATTGGGGCACGGTACCACAGTACCACACATTGGGGCACGGTACCACAGTACAGCACATTGGGGCATGGTACCACAGTACAGCACATTGGGGCACGGTACCACAGTACAGCACATTGGGGCATGGTACCACAGTACAGCACATTGGGGCATGGTACCACAGTACAGCACATTGGGGCACGGTACCACAGTACAGCACATTGGGGCACGGTACCACAGTACCACACATTGGGGCACGGTACCACAGTACAGCACATTGGGGCACAGTACCACAGTACAGCACATTGGGGCACGGTACCACAGTACAGCACATTGGGGCACGGTACCACAGTACCACACATTGGGGCATGGTACCACAGTACAGCACATTGGGGCACGGTACCACAGTACAGCACATTGGGGCACGGTACCACAGTACAGCACATTGGGGCACGGTACCACATTATGACACCGTTAGGGAGCAGTACCAAAATACTGCATGGTTGGGCCACATTACCACAGTACCACATGGTTTGGGCACGGTACCACACGATTGGGACACGTTACCACATTACCACACCCTTTGGGCAAGATACCACAGTATCGTACGGTTGGGGCACGTTACCACAGTACTGCACGGTTGGGGCACGGTACCACACCATTTGGGTTCACCACTGTAAAATTGAAATATTACAGTAACTCAAGTATGACCATTATAAATTGAATTTCTGACTGGTTGTCTGACACAGTTTAACCTTGGTATCATTCTGCTACCTAGTTACATAAATTCTAGACTGGTTATTATTAGAGTTGCTACCTTGGACTGGTTATATGATCTACTGCATGTGCAACATTGGAACCAGTCTGGTTATATGATGTAGTGCACATGCTTAATGAATGGAATGATGTGATTGATAACATTCAAATCTCAAAGGACCGTAGAGAAAGTATTGTAAGGCCATCCATTAAAATTTTTTGTTTGCCCTTACACGACCGACTGGTGAAAATTGGCCCTACTGACTTGTTTTGGACATAAAAGCAAAGAATTTTTTTTTTCCGATTTACAAAGCAGGTTAGCATTATACAGAGGGGTGTTAATAGCCAATAGATGCATACAACAGATAATTAAAGCTATATAGGGTTAGTATGTGTACAATATAATATACTGATCTAAGACACAACATACATAGTTAATACAACATCTATAAGGAAAATCAGACCCCACCTCAAAAAAATAAAAATAAACCTACCTTAATAACCTACCCCCTGAAAAAAATCTGGGTCGCAAAAGGGCAAACAAACACTTTTATAGGATGGCCTAAAGGCTATTAGAGAGCCTCGATGTCTGGAAGATAACGTGTGTGTTCTTTGAAGACCCAGTTTGGTTCCCATTTTAATTCAATTAATTTGTCATGTTTCCCAGTTAAAAAAATGGATCGGCTGATTTTAAATGTCGTTGTTGTTCGTGGAAAATTGCATGTGTACCATGCGTTAATGTAATGACAGGAAAATCAGGTCGATAAAAAGCTTTTAATTTGTCTAGAAACACACCAGAGCTACTGGTTGATTCTCTAATCTGATTGGTCGATAGACTTACTGGGGGTTGATTCTCTCCTCTGATTGGTTGATAGGCTTACTGAAGCTTATTTAGTATTACTCGACACAGTATTTTCAATTATAGCTAGAAAATCAATTATCTTGTGGATGTATTTGTCTGTAAAATTAATTAAAGTTTCCTTAATCTTAAAGTAGGTGGTTTATAGTTGATTTAAGCCTGTAGTTTGCCGACTTAATCAAAATGGTTTTCTAAGAAGTTGGTTACATTGAGTATATTGTTGATAGCGGTTAACAGGGAAGTAGCTTCTTAATGAAAATTGTATCAATAAATAAACCCAAGAGACCAAGACTTACTGGCATTTTAGGCCTAATTGCTATCTTTTAAGTTATATCAGGCCTCAATGAATCCACTCGTCCGCTCGTCCTGCACAATATCTTCCTTCTTTATTTATAGCAGGACAAGTAAGATTTTGGGGTTTTCTTCTTTGTCTATATTGCAGGACGAGTGCTTTTAAAAATATTTGTTGAGGCCTGTATATAATGTAGGGTGGTTCATAAGTTGCTATTCTAAATGGACAAATTTAGTAGAAAAAGTTTTCTTAGGGGGGATGGTACAAAAGTTGCTGTAACAGTTATTTATTGACAACTTTTGTATGAGAGAACTTAATACCGTATGTGTATTCCAATGATTGCATGCTGAGGTTATCATTTCATGTCTACGATGTGCGTGACAACAGTGTTTTTCTGGCTTGTCTGTACAGTACATTTCAAGCCTGTATTAGTTTTCCGTATAAAACCTCCATTAAGTCGTGACAAGGCCATGTTAATATTACATTACCTTGTGTCTTAAAGATTTGTATTCCCATTTTCTGAATATGTTTTATGGTCTACTAAATTGTATGCCTCTTAAAATGTTAAGTGATCCCATTATGTACCAATATGGCTTGTCTGGTTTTAGCAATTTTATTGGTTAAAGATATTATTTAGAAGTTATGATGTTTTTGATGAGAAAAACATGCATGTGTCTGTCACTGAATGATGCAATAAAAGGCCATCCTTAAAAAAGTGTTTGTTTGTCCTTACGCGACCGACTGGTGAAAATCGGCCCTACTGACTTTTTTTGGACATAAAAGCTAAAAAAAATTAGTTTATTCAATTTATAAAGCATGTTAGCATTCTACAGAAGGGTGCTAATAACCAATAGGTGCATACAACAGGTAATTAAAGCTATAAAGGGTTTAGTAAGTATTTGTACAACATAATAATTATACTAATCACAGGTGCAAGACACAAAAACAAATTCGGCTATATAGGCCTATTTGTATATAAGAAGAGAAATATACTAATAGGCTTATATAGCCGAATTTGATTTTGTGTCTTGCACCTGTGATACTAATCCAAGATACAACATAGAAAGTTGATACAACATCTATAAGAAAAATCAGACACACACCCCCTTTAAAAAAAATCCCTACCAACCTTATTCCACTAAAAAATCTGGGTCACTTAAGGGCAAAAAACCCCTTTTTAAGGATGGCCCAAGCAGAATCATTGTGGGAAGATTGGTGATAATCTTGTTTTGTCATCTGGAAACTAGGGATTTGTTGTATTTCTCTATAACTTTTTTATTGAGAAATGCTAAATACATGTACTATAAACCTTATTTATTTATAAACCTCATAAATATACATGTATATAGTGCAACTTCTCTAGAGTGACCCTTCAACTAACAACAACCTCTCTAAAGCAACATTATAATTTTGTTCCATAAGTAACTATTTACTATTACGTTTACCTGACCATTATCAACCAAAGTTGTGTTCCCAACAGATGTTGCTCTAGAGAGGTTGATCTATATAACTCAAAATTGAAAACATTACTTCCAAGTCTGTTTGTTGATTGTTGGTTTACCTTATGAACCCTTGTATATTTCAGATTGTTCTTTGTTGGTGCCAGAGAGGGTCACATGCCCCAGATACTCTCCATGGTACAGGTCAACAGACTGACTCCCTTACCCGCTTGTTTGTTTATGGTAAGTTCTTGTAATTACCAGTTCTACACATTCTGGCTTAATCTGGAAATTTTTATGAAGGGTCCTATGCTTTCGGTGTTTTTGGACTTTTGAATTTTAGGGTTTTAAATAGTATAATTGTCATATGATTGAAAAATCTGGATTTTGTATTGTTAAAATGCAATTTAGACTTTTATTGATACACCAAGAGTTACTTCCCTAATTAATGTTTTGTTTACATTAGGAAATAAAACTATCCAACAATGGTCTGGGGTGGTATTCAATATTGATCTTACTTGACTTAAGGATAAGGACAACCAATCATGTAATCACCAGTTCTACACCTTCTTGCTTAATCTGGAATTTTGTAATTATGGTTTTGGACTTCTGAATTTTAGGGTTTTAAATAGTATAATTGTCATGTGATTGAAAAATCTGGATTTTGTATTGTTAAATGCAATTAAGACTTTTCTGGATACACCAAGGGTTACTTCAGTAATTCCAGTATGCTTCATGTTTGTATTAGAATTCATTATTCTTACTTACACATTGTTCAACATTTCAGGGTCTACTATCTCTGGTATATTTAACCTCATCAAACATGTACGCACTCATCAACTATGTTAGTTTTGTAAACTGGCTCGCCATTGGTCTGTCAGTGACAGTATTGTTGTACTTCCGTTACACGAGACCGGATATGCCACGCCCAGTGAAGGTAAGTTATTATCAACAGTGCAGTTAATATCAATAATTTGCTGGGCGGTTTAGAATGTGTAGGTCGTAAGTGCTACTCTCAGTGACTGTAAGAAAAATGTCAGCATGTTTGCTTACCTTCGAACCAAACATGTGATGTTGTACACTTCACTCTATAAATATAGGTTATTGACATATCGTCATGGCGTGTGTTTTGTGCGATACCTTCATATCTCTGATATGTTGTAAACCTATTTACATCAGTGTAGCACCAAGTCTTATCTCACTAGTGACTGCATTAATTTTGCTAGTGCATGCAGTTTTGATAAGATTTACGTAAAAACTGCAGTTCGTACAACTGAATTTGTACTGTAAAACCATTACTGTTTCATGGTGAATAAATTTTCGTTGATTTCGTAACTGAACTCAACCATGAAATAAAATCCCGGCGATTAATCAACCTCCTTAATCAACAAACCCAAGGGTGTTCCCTCTTCATATTTTATATGTAATCCATGAATTTTCAACCCTACGAAATTGCATTTTTACCAAAATCCTCAAAATTCTATGCCCACTAAACTTAAGTGGTTTTGCAGTTTATAATGACATGCGTGGCATACTTGTTGTAGCCTTGGTACACTTAACTGGTTTAATATTCTAGCAGCATTCAAGTACTCCAAGGCTAAAGTCATTCAGTTACTCGCTATCAGTAATAAATATTTTGAACAGTTAGTAGCATATAAGCTGCATATTCCAATTCTAATAACTTCAGTATGTTAAGTGTGACTTAATTGGACCATTTTGACCTCATTTTGATCTGCATCCATTGAACAAGTACTTGATTTCTTCTCCACGTAAGTCACCACACTGTCTGTGACTATATATAAATAATGACCTTGTCTTATGTGTACTTGATCCGTAAAATAGTACTCTTAAAGGCTGCAATGACATTGTTGCTTATTCATCAATTTGTAGACTTTTTAGCTCACCTGTCACATAGCGACAAGGTGAGCTATTGTGATCACTCTTCGTCCGTCGTGCGTGCGTGAGTGCGTCCGTCCGTCCGTGCGTCAACAATTCATTCAAACAACTTCTCCTCCTAAACCACTTGACCAATGTCAACCAAACTTCACAGGAATGTTCCTCTGGTGGTCCTTTCTAAAAATAGCTAAAAGAATTGTAATCTATAAATAACTCTGGTTGCCATGGCAACCAATAGGAAAATCTTATTAAAAATCATAAAAAATCAACCGCTGGTCAGATTTCAAACTAATTTTACAGAAATAGTTGTTGGGTGACCCTCTTACAAAATTGACATTTTTGTCTTGATTCATCAAAAAACGTGGCTGCCAGTGGGTAGGGCGCTGTTTTTCCCTATATATCCATAGTAAAATCTTTAAAAATCTTCTTCTCTAAAAGTACTGGTTGGATTTCATTATAAATTGATTAAATTGTTCATTGGGTGGTCCTTTCTTAAAATAGCTAAAAGAATTCCATTCCATGCAGAACTCTGGTTGCCATGGCAACCGATAGGAAAATCTTAAAAAAAATCATAAAAAATCAACCGCTGGCCAGATTTCAAAATAATAATACAGAATTTGTTGTTGGGTGACCCTCTTACAAAATTGACATTTTTGTCCTGATTCGTCAAAAAACATGGCCGCCAGTGGGTGGGATGCTGTTTTTCCATATATATCTATAGTAAAATCTTTAAAAATCTTCTCCTAAAAGTACTGGTTGGATTTCATTATAAATTGGTTAAATTGTTCCTTGGGTGATCCTTTCTTAAAATAGCTAAAAGAATTCCATTCCATGTAGAACTCTGGTTGCCATGGCAACCGATAGGAAATTAAAAAAAAAATCATAAAAAATCAACCGTTTGCCAGATTTCAAAATAATTTTACAGAAATAGTTGTTGGGTGACCCTCTTACAAAATTGACATTTTTGTACTGATTCGTCAAAAAAACATGGCCGCTAGTGGGTGGGGTGCTGTTTTTCCCTATATATATATCTATGGTAAAATCTTTAAAAATCTTTCATATTAAATGGGTAACAATATTCCTTGGGTTATCCTTTTTAAAAATAGCTAAAAGAATTATAATGCATGCAAAACTCTGGTTGCCATGACAACTGATTGGAAAAAACTTTTTAAAAAAAACATGGTTCTACTTGATCAATGTGCACAGGTGAGCGACCTAGGGCCCTGTGGGCCCTCTTGTTTATGTTGTTATAAAATTTTGAAGTATAAATGATTTACATTGTATATCTTATATTTACAGATCAGTTTGGTATTGCCGATCATTGTATATTTTATATTTACAGATCAGTTTGGTATGGCCGATCATTTACATGGTATATTTTATATTTACAGATCAGTTTGGTATGGCCGATCATTTAAATTGTATATTTTATATTTACAGATCAGTTTGGTATGGCCGATCATTTACATGGTATATTTTATATTTACAGATCAGTTTGGTATGGCCGATCATTTAAATTGTATATTTTATATTTACAGATCAGTTTGGTATGGCCGATCATTTACATTGTATATTTTATATTTACAGATCAGTTTGGTATGGCCGATCATTTACATTGTATATTTTATATTTACAGATCAGTTTGGTATGGCCGATCATTTACATTGTATATTTTATATTTACAGATCAGTTTGGTATGGCCGATCATTGTATATTTTATATTTACAGATCAGTTTGGTATGGCCGATCATTTATGTTGTATATTTTATATTTACAGATCAGTTTGGTATGGCCGATCATTTATGTTGTAATGTCTCTGGTACTGGTTCTATTACCTATGTTCTCAAGTCCGACAGAGACAGGTACGTGTAATGTTTATTTCAAATTTTCGTAATTAAAAAAAGGGTAAGAGGGTGGTCCAGTGGATAACACTGTTGAATACCAAATCCAGTAGTCGAAGTCCCGGTTTGAATCCTGACCGGGGATCTAGAAATTTTAGAAATGCTTTTTCATGGTTTCCCACCCAGCTAGAGATGAACTTGTTAGAAACCCAGAGGTAGTCTCAGTCTCACATGTATCAGTGCTTCACCATTACAGAAGCACCTCAAGTAGATATCTCAGCTCAAATTGAGATTTTGCTCAAATCATGAGTCTGAATTTTAGATAAATATGAAGCTCGAGCTCTCGAAAGGACAAGGTTCATTTATGGCTTAATTTGGCCCTGAGTTTTATCGAAAAATAGAAATGCATCTTCCTATAAATCTGTCCTATGTTTCTAATGCCCTAACATTGTCTTTCAAAAAATTAAGCATACTTTTCCAAATTTCCCTCGTAATATGTCGGCAAATCTACTTGAAATAGGCTAAGTTTACCAAAAAATGTCATTTTTAGCCATTTCCATGGCTTTTTATGGCCTAAAACCTTCCCAAAAACCACGATGGCACTCTTGCGACACTTTGATATTTTGTACATATATAAAGACTTGCAGAACACTGGTTATGTGAAAATATAAAAGTGTCGCAAGAGTGCCATTGTGGTTTTTGGGAAGGATTTACGTCGTTAAAAGTCGTGAAAATGGTCAAAAATGACATTTTGGGCAAAAAATGACATATACATCATATTCTAGGCAGTTTTGTCAACACATTACAAGGGAAATTGGGATATGTATGCTTATTTTTTACACAGGAAATGTTATTTGAATTATAGGACAGATTTATAGGAACATGCATTTTTATTTTTTGAAAAATCACAGGGCCAAATTAAGCCATTAGTGAACCTTGTCCTTTTACAGTAATAAACTCGGAATAATGTTTCTGTTTTGTTTTACTAATTTAGAGTACAATTTTGCATGGAAAGGGTAGGTGACAAAATTTGAGTTGAGATATCTACTTGAGATGCTTCAGGAGATCGGGACCTGGCAAGGAAAAAATGAATGGCCAGACTGTCTCAGTTGAATGCAAACAATCAAAGAACGATTTGACAAAGGTTGGAGGTTGTACTGTGTTATTAAATAACAGTGTCATTCCGTTGTTGTTATTGCCATCTTTTCAATTTCATTTCCATCGAGATAAGAAACACTTTATATGTATAACTCTAATATTTCCTAACTAAACAATTTCTGTCAGTCGAGCCTGTCTAATTTGAATTTAACTCGTAATGTAATGAGATAAATATAAAATTATTCAGATAAAGTTTATTTGTGTAAGATTTGTTGTAAGGCTTTAAAGGGACACACCCTATAATTTTGATTGTTTGAATAGATTTTAAGAATATTCGACATTAATAAGAATTTCGATTGCTTCAAAGCCTCAAAATTTCAGCAAAAAACTCCTCACCAGTTATCGTGAAAATAAAAAATTGTTTCCGTAACTAGTCAACATAGTTGTCACTATATATTAGGTTTTGGCCAACAGGCTTGAATGAGTTGTTTCCCTTTGTCTAAAAGTAAATAGCTGGCATCGATAAATTATTATTAATATTTTTTTGTGATCATATTAAAGACCTCTTTCCACACATTTTCTTCAAAAAGATTAAAACTAGTTATAGTTATACTTCGTACATTTAGCTCATTAAATGCCAGGGCCCTAACTACACTTTTTGGGACTAAGGCCAGGGGCCCTCAGGTAGGGGAATTTTGAGTTGTTTTGAAAAAAAAGGGAATTGTTTCATTCATAAATATAAATACTAATATAAAAGTTATACATATTTACTGTACCAAAAGCCAAGTTCAAGCTATAACAGCAGCTCTAATAACTGCTGAACAGCATTTACAAATGTACTGTAGAGGCACTTAAATTTATTGATTTGAAAAAAGGGAGATTTTTCTAAAAAATTAGGGGGAAAATGTATATTCATTTAGGGGGAGAATGGGGCCGATTTTTTGGGGCCCCAAAAATGGTGAAATGAGGGCCCTGAATGCGCTGGTGGAGAATAAAATGCTACAAGTAGGGAATGCCCCTTTAAACTTTTGAGTTACATCCTTTGTAGACACAATGATTTGTACCTTATCTTAGTCCTTTATTTCTGTATTTGATGTTTCAAATTCTGCCCGTGTTACTAATCTTGTGCAAACAAAGATTGCCTGCCTTTATCTGTACTTTTGAATGGTATTTCCTGAAGTCTGGTTGGATCTGGACTGTACCAGTCATATTTGCTCCATTTTCTAACCGCAGGAAACGTTACATAGATTCAAATTCATTTTATTCAATTCTCGAGGTTGTTGAACTATAGCAGATATCAAAAGTTAATTGAATATGTTCTGTATTTAACATTGACTAAACTTGATGAATACCTCCATTTAAAAAAATACACTAAATTTTCTGCTGGACTTCAGTGAATTTTTGTGCCAGTTATTTCCAGTTGACGAATCAGTTTTGGTTTCATTCATATTCCATGTATACTCATAACACAATCTCAATAAAAAAAGATTTCAAGTAGCAGATTTTAACTAATACATTTATGTTATAAATACCGGTATGTAATATAACCACCTAGATAGCCTAATGGTAGAGCATCTGCTTCAAGTGGTTAGGGTCTCCTTTTTGGTCGTGATCATGTCTACATATGAATGAAATACTGTTTTTCAGTGGGACGTAAAAAAGCCAACAACTAATTATGAATGTCTGACCATTTTTGCCAACTTTCTGAATGTCTGCTAATATGTATACTATATTGTATAAAACTTGACTGTATCTCCATTTTTATTGCAGGTTTCGGATGTCTCATTATTGCAACTGGTGTACCAGTCTACCTTATATTTGTATATTGGGAGAACAAACCAAGAACTATCACTAGAACATTAGGTAAGACATACCTCACTTGTGTTAAATGCACCTTGTAAAGGCTCTGTTACATATCAAGGCACTGACCGCCTCCTTGTAGAGCATGCGCTTTGAGTGCGGGAGGTCTCAGGTTCATTCCCTGGCTGCGTCATACCAAAGACGAAATACAAATGGTACCAGAAATTCCAAAAAACAAAGCAATAGCCATGCCTCTGTGTTTTAGAGTTTGTAGCAAATCTTGCCAATTTATGAACCTGCGATAATAAAAAGTTAATAAGTGTAATAAATCACTTGTGAAATTTATTGTTAACATAGATTAAAAGATATTTTTCATGTTTATGTTTATTACAGACAAGATGACACTAGTACTGCAGAAGTTAACCATGTCTGTACCTGAGGAGAGAAAAGAAGAGTGTAAGTATTTATAGGATTTTTGTTCGTAAATAAAATCAAACAAAACAAACTCCAGGATTTATAGACGTTATGACTATATTTACAAGTCTTCTTCAGGAATATAAACAAATAGATCTATGTAAACGTTTTTTATTTTTGTAAACATCTTAGAAAAATTATTTAAAAAACTTAGACAATTTGTTTTCTTAGACTAAAATTTGTTTCTCTTAGACCAAAAATGTTTTTATCTTAGACTAAAATAATGGTTTTCATTGACCAAACAAATGTTATTCTTAGACCAAAAATATTTTTCTCTTAGACTAAAATATGTTTTTCTTAGACTAAAAATATGTTTTTCTTAGACTAAAAATATTGCAGGAGTTTTGTGAATTTGGTCTTCAGCTCCAACATGTTTTACATTTATAATTAAATATTATGTTTCAAGGGAGATCATTGTGATAAATTATGTTACAGTAGAAATACAGAATTACCTCCCTTGATTATCTACCATTACTGAAACTAATAAGTTGATTTCAATATTTTCAGGAAACCTAGGAACCATGCTGAATGAAAGTGTACTATGGGTACCAGTAACCATTGTAAAGTCACAACCGGCGTTTGTTGTCTGAAAAGGTCAATGTCAAAATATATCAGCGGCGAAAATTCGCGTCCAGAGCACCGGGGGGAATAAACGGCGTCTTCTCTGATTATTGTACACAGTCTCCATTGTAATTGTTAGTTATATCTCAATGCCTAATGTTGTTCAGTGACAATTGAACACTTTAGAAAATAACACTAAAGGTGTTGTTATTATCTCCCATCTTTGAGGGGGGTATATTGCTTTGCTCATATAGGTCAATCAATCTCTCTGTCTGTTGGTCGGTCAGTCTGTTGGTAGACCATATAGTTTCTGTGAATAACTGCAGAATGCTTGACCCTAGGATCCTCAAATTTTACATTAAGGGTTGGTCATCAACAGTATGGCCCCCTATAGACTTTTTAGGCCAAAGGCCAAGGTCATTTCTGACTATTGGGCTGACATCTGGGCGTAACGGTTTTACAAACATCACTTGTTGTTATTGTCTGTTTACATACTTGTAACATTCTACAACTTTCGAGTCAATTTCTCAACTTGATCTGATATTTTTCGGTCTGATAATGTCGGATTTTCATCATTATGTCATTAAGAATGGAATGCTTCATAATTTCATGTCATATTTACTTTGTGCTGTTGATCTTCACTTATTTGTCTAGATTAGATATTCTCATGTTACACTTATGCAGTTTTATGCAGTTGAACACTTAAATGATAGAGTTTTATTAGTATGGTTATTTCTTCGACCATTAAATGCTTATGGGTCGGTGTATTCGGTCATTTAAATTTTGGGCCATAAATTATTTATGGGTAGAACTTTTTACGATAAAATGCTCCTGAGTCAGATTTTTTCTGCTATTTCACGATTATAGGTAAAAAGTTTTACCATGAAATGCTTATGGCTCCGTATTTCCAGCCATTTAACTGTTCAAATTGTAGTGATATGTGTCTGTAACTTCATTCAAATTGTGAATAAAATGTGTAATGTTGTTATGCCCCGGCATCTACTGATGCAGGAGGCATATAGTGATTGTCCTGTCTGTCTGTCCGTCCGTCAGTCCGAAAATGGTAACCAAAACTTTCAAGTTGTTGAAACTCTAAATTATTTTTAAGTCCCATCAAGGCATTGCTTTCAAACTTGGCATACTTGTTTACCATAACAAACAACTGACTTTGTAACAACTATGTAACACTATCCATCATTTCAACAGAATTATGGCCCTTGATTGTCTTAGCTAGTTTTTATAGACAAGGCTTCCACCGGGGCATAATCATTTATTGAACACAGTCTTGTTTTGTGTTATATTTTACCATGTATATGATGTATTTAAATTGTTGATCTTAATATTTGTTAGTATGAAATCAGGGTATGCTTGTTAAGAATTTCTTACTGTATTATAAATTAATATCTGCTAAGTTTGTTCTTGTGCAGTATGGGTATTGTTTGATAGTGTAAGTACGTGGTCAAGTACGTGGTCATTTGGGGTTTTTCCTGCAAGATTGACAAATGACCTCTGACTTTGAGGGAGTGTTTGAGTTTTAGATTAGGTAATTAGTTTATAATTGTGCTACATGTAGTTGATATCACATAGGTGCTTACAGTTTGGCCGCATTTAATATTCATAATGTTTCCTTGTTAACCAGGTTTTTCATTTTTACAAAAACGAAACAGTTTACGTGACATTTGTCATTGTTCTTACCCAGAACTAACATCAAATATGCATTTCATGAGTAATCTCATAGGGAAGCATTCAAAACTCTACTTTTGGTAAAAGAAATCTCCATTTCTATAACATATTTTACCTATTTTTTAATCTATGTACTTGTGTGTTATTTTTGTGAAACAAATCTCAAAAAAATATGTAAAAATCTCCATTTTATTCTATTTTTTATCATTTGAAAATACCATTTGTGTTGATTATTTTTGTGAAAAAAATCTCAATTTTTATTCTTTATGCCACAGAACTGCCACTAGTCATAAAGACTATTTTTCTGTGAAAATATCTCAATTTTTAAATAATTTTAATCAAATTGTTTTGCTGATTTTATGATATTTTTATTCCATTTATTATTTATCATTGTTTTATTATACAATTTTTATTTCATCCAATGTTTCATACTGTTGCTATGTCACCATGTTTATAATCCAAGTTTTTTACTTTGGGGAAAACCCTAAGTTTTTTACTTGGGGGAAATGAGTGGTTACTAGAACGGCAAATTTGACAGACTAGAGTCCGCATTTATTAAGTTGCATGTAGCAGTGGAAATATTCTAGCTGTAGTCAGGCAAATTTGTTTTTTAAAACCTAGGATTTTCCATGGAATTTCCAGGGTTTTCCTGTTCTATTTTTAGAATGTTGGATGTAAAATGTACAATGTTTATGTACATTCCTTATGTCAAATGTCTGGTTCTATTATATATGTATATAGTTGACATTTTAGTTGTACAGTGTTTCATTGAAATTCAACTTTTTGTTTTTACTTAAGAATCTGAAATAATTGTGTTCCAAATTTTATTGTAATTTTACGTGTATCATTTGAGTATTTATTCCAATGTTTTATCTGAACTACTATTATTTGTATGTTTAGTATATTTATATCACAATTCATCTAAATATATTTATTTTTAAGTCAATCTCATATATTCTAAGTTACATTTCTGTTATAAATATAAAAAAATCTTTGATACATTTTAACTAAATGCTTCTTCTAATTCTACCCAGTTATTATGTTAAACATTACTTTTTCTCATATGGCTTGATTCAAGTAACTGACGCTTAAGTTAGAAAACTTAGTAATACCTGATAGCAGCATTTAGTTTACGGTCACCTAGTTCAATGTCCCCTTAAATTTTTCTGTCCAAATGTGACAGTTTTTTTGCAAATTTTAATTTCGATGATAGTTCATTCCCCTAATGATTGAATGATGACATGAGCATAAATGTCTGTTTTATTCCTAGTGGGAAATATGCAAAAAAATAGTTACCTTACAGTAAAAAACATCTTACCAACATTGGGGTAAAGATGTGTAATTATTACCAATTGTGCTATACTCTATTTTTCTGATAAAAAAACAATATTTTTTATAAATGTTTATTCTTTCACAATACTTTGAAGCTAATGGTTATTAACTGTGCTTAGGGCAGCAATACCTTCATGTTTTCATCGCTCAATTTTTTAGTAATCATATTGTAAGATATGTATAGCGCGGAGAATTTGACCTGATCCTGACCTTTATGCATGAATATATTTCAATGTTCTTGCGTTGAATATATAAATTTCCGCGAGCAAATCGTGCAAAATCGGTCTTTAAGATTTGTGTTGGTTGTACAACATGAGCGTCTTCATGATACTCCCTGTTTATGAAACATACAATCGGGGTTATAAATACAGACAATATATCAGCTGTTAAATTATGCTAATAGAATGTCTAGAGTCCTGTCAAATTCTCCATATTATACCACTAGGCCTCCATTATTGCATTTAAAGTCAGACCTATCTGAAGCCACCAGCCAAGGGATGCATCAAACATACCCATGTAAAACATGTACCTATATACTCGCCCATAAGTCGGGTCAACTCCAGTAAAACAAATTCAAAAAGTCAACCAGACTATGTCTGATAATCAGAATAAGCCAGAAGAACTACAGTTGGTAACTGATTGTGTTGATATCAAAACATATCAACAGAGAAAATAAGTAACTTTTTGAAAAAATTGGGAGTTTTTTTTACCTGCAGGGGTGTCAATATTACTGATTAATCGGGAATTTCATGTCTATCCTAAATGCGCTATGCTTTCTGACCAAAATAAAAGTTATTTGATGAAAATATCTCAAGAAATGGCAAAGTCGGCAGTAGTTTCTAGATGGTTGTATATAGGTGCATTCAACATTGGAACCATATGACCATTGGTTGGTGTAGACAGGTGTCTGCTTAACTTAGTCGATTATTATACACAGGTTCTATCTGTAATTGGTCTAGCTGGGCATTAGGCTTAATTCAGGTGACCATTATAAACATTAAACACAGGTTCAAGTTGCAAAACGGGCTGATTGGTCATTATGCTTTGCCACAATATAATGTACAAAAAAATGCAATTGTTGCGATTGTATACATGCCTCATAGATGTTCCTAAAAGTTGCATGGATGCCTCATTTTGTTTGGTAGCCAATCATCATGTGAATAGCCATCAAAATATTCCAGCAACCATCGTTACCTTGACGGCCTAAGCAAGAGGCTGATTGATGGCTACATGCTGCTGAGTCTAGTTGCTGACTATTTAATGAGTGTGTGGATTTTGAATGCAATTCTAACTTCATTGGGAATATAATTAAGAATCATGTTTAATAATACTATCATTATTGGTGAAAATTTAATTCCATATAATTACGGAGACCATTATTTCGTTTATAACTTAATTTTATTTTAGGTACTCATATTTATGATACTTTGTATCTTCTAATATTTTAAAATTGCATTTTGGGCAATTTCTTATCTTGACTTATTTGTCAAATATGGGATATTAGATCCGTATGTGGTTCTTAATGGGTAATTTGATCCATAAAACTGTTCCTTCTTTTGTTAAAATAATCTTTCGCTTGAAGATATTGTGTTGCATTTTTATTTTGTTCAAATATGCATGGCATTATGAAAGCTGATTTATTGTGAACATCGCTTTGCATTATTGGAGATTTTCAACATTTTAATAAAATGTTGCTTTGCATTGTGGGAGATTACCTAGGAACTGACAAAAGTTTCTTTGCATTATGGGAGATTTTCTTGGAACTGACAAAAGTTTCTTTGCATTATGGGAGATTTCCTTGGAACTGACGTAAAATTGCTTTGCCTTATGGGAGATTTCCTTGGAACTGACGTAAAATTGCTTTGCCTTATGGGAGATTTCCAAGAAACTGACATAAATTTGCTTTGCATTGTTGGAGATTTCCTAGGAACCGACAAAATGTTGCTTTGCCTTTTGGGAGATCTTCAACATTCTGATGAAATGTTGCTTTGCATTATGGGAGATTTCCTAGGTCCTTACAAAATGTTGCTTTGCATTATTGGACATTTTCAACATTCTGATGAAATGTTGCTTTGCATTATGGGAGATTTCCTAGGTCCTTACGAAATGCTGCTTTGCATTATGAGAGATTTTCAACATTCTGGTGAAATGGTGCATTGCATGATGGGATATTTCCTTGGAATTAACAAAAGTTAGCTTAGCATTATGGGAGATTTCCTAGTTTAATTAACAAAAGTTTGCTTTGCATTATGGTAGATTTCCTAGGACATTACAAAATGTTGCTTTGCTTTCTGGGATATTTCCTTGGAATTTTCAAAATATTGCTTTGCATTATGGTAGGTTTCCTAGGAATTAACAAAAGTTCGCTTTGCATTATGGGAGATTTCCAACTAACAGAAGTAGTGTTGCATTATGGGTGATTTCCTTAATTCTGACAAAATTTTGCACAAAAATCACAAAAAATTTGCTTTGCATTATGGGAGCTTTTCCATGTTGAGCAGAGCTATAATGTTACATTTTTACTATGTAATTCAAAGATATTTTTATTCCACATCTTCAAACAATTCAAATTTGCGGGTTTATTTTCAAATTATTTATTATGGTGCTCAATGCTCAAACTTAACCCATTCACATTTTGATATGAATTTTAAAATTATTTTATTTCATATTTTAATGGGCATTAATCTTGAATCAATCCAACATTACGGAAAATATCATCTTGATATCATGTCTCTGTAAATCATTTGATCGAACAATTGTCCCGTCCATAACTAGTCAACTACTTTATTGACAGTGATGATGAGGTTTTTGAAACACGCTACTGCCAAATGTTTAGGGTCTTATCTCTGTTACACGAGAATCTTGCCCCCCATCTCATGAAGCATCTGAAGTATAAATCTCAACTCGAATTGAGATTTTGCTCAAATCAGAGTCTGAATTTGAGATAAATATGAAGCCCAAGCTCTCGAAATGTTACTGTAATAAACTCAGAATAATGTTTCTGTTTTGTTATACCAATTTGGATTACAATTTCGCATGTAAATTATATGTGACAAAAATTGAGTTGAGATTGAGCTCAGATTGAGTTGTAAAGGGTGACAGCCTGTCAAATGGTCTTTGTTTAGAGAATCCCCTCCCTACTGATATTTGTCCATGGCAGATATGACTGTTCTATGATCACAATACACTGATACTAGTGTAAAGCTTACATTTTACTGTTGTTAGTTGTTAAATATTTTATTGTTAAAGTATCAATGTACATTTTTGACAATGTGGGAGTTGTTTTTGTCATGTATACAGTAAAACTTTTATAATTTGGCCACTTTTGGTACACTTTCAAACTGGTTTTGTCATTCAGGAGGTATTAATATTAACGACGAGTAAAGAGCAAAGCAGTGTAATTGGACTTTGAAAAATGGGGTCTTAATGTTGAGGTAGTCTTATAATTGAGGTGGTCTGTAATTGAGGGTTTACTGTATATATGTACATTTAATGTAAACATTCTGTCTCAACTATTGTAAAATCATGTCATATTTTACTGAGACATGTCTCAACTTAAATGACAATTAAATTTAGTTATAATATGGTACACTTTGTATGTTTGTACTTAAAACTATGCATGTTTACTGATACTAAGAGAATAACTTAGTATTTGCCCAGTTGTTGAACCAGGAAAAGTGGCTACTTACTTTATATTTAGGCAAGTAATGTTTTATCATCAACAAAATGAGGTTTGGATGTCAGGTCACTTCAGCTGAAGGGGATGACACTCTTATACCAAAACCTGTCTGTATCCGGCTGTATCAAATGCCGCTAATGTCAATCATAGTTTTCAGTTCAAATTTTGGACTTTTCAATAATTAATTCTGTAGCATCCAAATAACACACTTGCTATGTGTGGTATATTTTACACATGCCAGTATATGTATAAACACTACATTATGTTTAATGGGCTGACCACTAAATTATTGATCAAATACTATTTCAGTTAAACCTTAATAATAAGACAACCCTGAAGACTCCTGAAAGCTGATCTTCTAATTAAGTTTGTCTAGATATTAAGGTTGACTAGAAGCGAAACAGTTAAAATGACCTTAAAATAAATCAATGAGTTCTTAATTATTGTAAGTGGTCTTATTTACTGAGTTATATAAAATCTGCAGCAGTAATATATTGGTCAGCCCACATTTAGTCAACACATGTAATCATATATTGTTAGTCATTTATCGTGAACTTTAGGATGTCGAGATTCAATTATGTAATGATTATAAATTCTTATCCTAATTGAAATCGATGATCTCATGTACATTGCATTGTGGTTAATATGAATGGGTTAGTAGCGAGTCCATGACCCTAATGTACACTCATAAGTGATGCATGTATAATGAGCGTCGTGGACCCGCTACTGACTCTTCTGGTTAACATCAATATGCTGTCGATATATTGTAGTCAATCATCGTATTTATTCAAACCCGTCTCATGAAATAACGAAACGTTCATCACTAATTGTTGTTGTTATGATATAAGGGAGACGATCCACTTTTGTGATCCCTTGTGAAAAGCCCTTGAGGCGTGTGATGTGAATCCCCTATATTTATGTTTTGTTGATATTGACTGGGGTTTTATTGTTGATGTACATTATGTTTGCACCATACCGAGTCAGGTGTTAAATTATATACATGTATGATGTGTGGTTATATATACATGTATGATGTGTGGTTATATATACATGTATTTTGTGTGGTTATATATACATGTATTTTGTGTGTATTATGTTGTCAGGTTATATTATATGTATCAGTAGAATGTGGTGATGGTTGTTGTGTGTATGAATGATTGAATAAAAGCTATCTTTGAACACACGTCTTGTTATTTGATTTGAAGTTTGCCAGCTGAAATGGTAATGATATGAGCTACAAATGGTAACAACTATGGACAGTATAAAAGTAACTGTCAAACTCGAACACTGCAAAATGTAGTCTGGGGTAGTGTTCAATATTGATCTTACTTGACTTAAGGATAAGGACAACCATTCAGATCACACCATATTCAATTATTGGTCAGTAGCAGGCGATATGATTGGCTATCCTTAATCTCCAATTAAAAAAGATCAATATTGGATACCACTCCTAGCATCATTTACTTTGTTAGCTTAGTGGCAGAGTCTCTGCTTTGAGTGTTGTGGGTCTAGGGTGCACTTCGTGGTAGCGTCATACCAAAGACAAACTGTTGCAGTGTTGCTATTGCTTTTATTGGTTCTCCTCGACAGAGAGCTCATGGGTCAGTGTTTTTGTAATTTACTGGCATTCCGACCCTTTCTTCCAAGAGGGCTACGCTCAGTTGAACCAGAATATCACTGGCTGACTGACATGGTGAAATAAGAAAATCCAAATGGCTCCTTAAATACTGAAAAAGAGAGTATAGATGCGTTGTAGATGTTGGTAGATGTTGGCAACAACAAATCGTTGTGACATGTATGCATTCAGATATAGTAATACGATATACATCTATATTTAGTGTGGAATGTCACAAACGTTTGACTTAGAAGGCAAAAGCGAAATAAAAGCAAAAGTTGTGACATTAAGATTACAAACAGTAGTATGAAAATGGTGTTATATTAGCGTTGACAGGTAATGATCAATAATATACAACAATATACTTCATAGCACACATTCACAAAATCAACTTACCTGGTTTTAACATACAATATATGAACTCATGAAAGAATGTATGTATTTGTAAATCGTTAATTTAGCATATTACTATAAGAGTAATCAGCATCGCAACCCTCAAATAGTCATCATAATGATAGAACAAGAGTACATATCTAGTATATAGGGCATAGTCTATAACAACATCGTAATCATCAATTACCACCATAGCAGTTGAAAAAAGGGTTACTATAAACACACACACATACAACAGTTTACATAATCCAGTGGTTAGCTTAACGACCTGAGTTGTGAAATGCATGTAGACAATGAGCTATCATCTATTAATGAAGCAATACTAAATATAGTTCTACATTGAACAATGTGTGGTTGTCGTAAAATTGTAATGAAATTATTCACACCATTCATATTAAGCATAATGTCCCAAAGCTGTTTCTGATAGATTACATTTGCATGGCAGTATAATAACAAGTGGGACGGTTCATTATCAGTTCTTAATGAGCACCTTTGACATGAGCGCATGTACTAGTATCTCCGGGAAACAAAGAGTCCTATATATCGCATAACTAACCTGCGACTAAAGAGCAAAACTATTTAAAGGAACATTAACATTAAGTTGTAAAGTTTTGAGTTGGTCATTTGATGGATACTACATGTACCTGTAAGTGAGGTTTCACGTGCTGTTTGCACACAACAGCTGGTATCACTCCCTGTTGATATGAAACATAAATATAATAATAAAGACTTTATTTATAGAGGCAACATAGTTAGGCATCTGCCCAATCTTCCCTATGAGCCTCTTATTATGCATGTTTCTTCCCTCCATATCATAGGAACAGCGTATGCGCAATACATATCATTAACCCACGTTAACAAATTAGTCACAGAAGCCTATTGTTCTTAAATATTTTTTAAAATATATTTTTAGCATTTTTCAGTTTTTCAAATTCAAATACAAAGCAACTATAGAAATATGTGTCATACATTTTATCACATTCTGTCAAGATATTGTAACTATGGTCATAATCTTCAAAACTCATTTATTAACACTGATTGAAACTTTAAGGACAATATAAAATTTTGACAAGTTATAACACCTTGATGAAATTATAGACACAGGTCACGTACATTTGTTTCCCTAATTGACCGTTAGTTAACTATCACTTTTGCTGAACAAAAATCTTTTCAGATACCCGGTAGATTATTTTCAGAGGTTCAACGCCATCTTCGCCGACACGTTGGTCTTCTATCTCAAGTCGAATGATTGAACTTGTATTAATTACTTGCATGGTACGCAGACTATATGAATGCTTAACACAGTGTTAGAATAATGTAACCAAATTGTCTCTGTCCGACTAAAATGTTGTTCGTGAAACGTTAAAATCGCCTAAAGTTCAAATTGGTCTTCATCTTCATAAATAATATGAACATGTAAAGGTACAAGCTCTAGTTTTGTAAGAATCAAACTTTACTTAGTCCAAACTTCAGTTGTCCATCAATAGGGCTATAATTCTGATCCTTGTAGTTCTCTTCATTCCCGAATAACTTTAATCCTAAAAGGAGGATAACCTCAGCACATTGTTTCTCGACTATTTGGACAACCTCCCATGGTAATGTTCTACGGTAAGAAAACAGCTTAGTCGGATGGATTTCTGTAGAATTATATTTAGCGTTTTTGCTGAATTTAACTGAAACAAAATTTAAATACTTTTCCGAAGCATCCATGCCGAGATAGTCGTAAAGAAGTTTAGCTTTTTCTTCAAGGTCATAGAAGTCTTCGTATTGTATTCCTCTAAGTCTGTCCGGGTACCTTTCATGAAATGAGATGGCCGCCTGTATGTCGGCTTTCATTCGTTGGCATAATACTTTGGCGTCCATATCAATAGATTTAGTATTAGTAATGCGTGTAGGAAACCATTTTGTGAACACGTGACTACTTATTGTGCCTCTAGGGTCTCTGAAAAGATGGACTATTTTCAGCTGCGGATTATCCTCCATAAGTAGGTCAGCAAGAGATAAACCAAGGCGCAAAACTTTGGAAACGCGTGTAGTATGATTGCGACAAAATTCCTCCATCATCTTCAGGCAATAAGTTTTGTCTCTTCGTCCCTCTTTCTTGCAAGTATGGTATGGCTGCCACGAATTTTCCCCTGAATATTAAAAAAAAATCATCGAGTTACTTGGCTAACCTATAGAAAGACGAGAAATGTTAGTGTATTTTTAAACACATTAAAATTTCCAGTCCTAAATCTATAAATATTTTCAGCCAAATAAGAGCGACAATAAAAAAACTGTCGTTATCATTTTGTTCTGACATTATCGATTCTTGTGCAACATTGAGGGCTGAAACTATGTAATTCAGCTTTTTATGGCTGAAACTATGTCAATCAGCTTTTTATGGCTGAAACTATGTCAATCAGCTTTTTGCAGCTGAAACTATGTCAATCAGCTTTTTATGGCTGAAACTATGTAAATCAGCTTTTTATGGCTGAAACTATATGGCTGAAACTATGTCAATCAGCTTTTTGCAGCTGAAACTAGGTCATTCAGCTTATTCATAGCTGTAACTAGGTCTTTCATCTTTTTGACAACTGGTACTTGGACTTTTGGCGGTTAAGTTCATTGTCTCGTTCAGTTGTGTATTGGGCATTGTGCCGTGTAATGAGAGACATAAGTGACATATTAATTATCTCCCTTGTAAGATAAAGCCCGAGGTAGACCAATTAGCATATAGGTCCTAACTAGTTGAGATCCTCGGACTTTATCCTTGTTTTTAACTGAAATATCATTGATTTTAGATATGAAATTTCTCACTTCTGTATTACCTAATATGTTAGGGCCATAAAAAATTTTATACCATGGTGTGTAAACAACATGTAGCCAAATGTATTATTTGATCTGATAATTAATGTTGCAAATAGTTCAGCCTAATTACTACCATGTACAACAAACAAAACAGGGATAAAGACAGAGTAATCCGCATGATAGGACCGGTGGAGTTTTGGAGAGTAGTAAGGGGTGATAATTTACTATTTTTCCCCATTGTTGTATGCCTTGTTTTTTATGTTTTCTGGACTCGGCTGTTAAAATTATGTGCTGACTTCCCTGTCCAAGTTTTAAATATATTTTTATCCTGTCACGTTATGTGACTGAAACTTGTCCCATATCAAATAGTCTAGTAACATTATCGTAATCTAAAATGTATAGATATTTGGATATAGTGCGCTGTCATATTGAACGCATTTGCAAATTTTACATGGGATGACATAACATTTTTGGGAGAAGCAGCTTTTAGTAAAAAATATTTAGTTTCTTTCAATCTTTACGCATTTAACCTGAGTTGGCATGTATACGAGAGGTGGCCCACTTATATTTGAACATTGTTGAATATCCGACAGTTTCACGTTAACCCACTTTAAATGAAATAACTCTTCTGAACCGTGTAAAATTATGTGTCTGGTAACATATGCTCTCACTGTTTGGTTTGTTTGTTTGCAATACGATTCGAGCTGAAATCAGGAATTTTGTAGAGGGTGTGGTGTTTGTCTTTTTGAAGGCCGAATGCTCCTTAATAAGCACCAAGAAGGTGTTAATAGATCGTGGATATACCGTTTCAGTGTGGCATCCGTAGCTCAATGGTTAGCGCGCTTGCCGTCTAATCTGGCGACCCGGGTTCAAATCCGGGTGGGGGCACACATATATGCCTGCCATATTTCAGCATGAAGCTGACTGGCAAATAAAGGCTATGCTCGGCATTTGTTTAAAAAAAAGTGAAGCCTTTTAGTATTTTCGTCCCTAGAAGGGTGTGTTACGTTCTGTTGCTCTAATATGTGAAATGACACAAGATATTAAAACATGCCTTCAAAAATCGTATACATTGGTTATATAAGTATGATAAATCCAATAACCAAAATGGGGATTGAAATGAAAAGTATGAGTATCCTTCGAAACTATTAATCAAGTAATTTCAAAAATGGCGAATGCCAAGCTCTGAAAAACGGTCGGTGTTCACCAGCGATTTTACCAAAAAAATCCAAGGGAGACAATCGTCTTTAACCCCCGTACATGCTACAACGGAACGGTACTTTCGTTAACTTTGTCCCCTCTGTTTAGATAATGCTTTATCATTGAGATATTTACGGTAACACAACATATTGCTATTTGAGAAAAGTTAACATTCGTTAAGCATCGTGAGTTCCCAGCCGGTTTCATGACTTGTGTTGTTGTTTGTTAAAACTAATAAAAAATAACTCATTATTATTCTACAAAGGGAAGAATAAGCGCACATGACTATGCTCCTAACGTTTAAAATAGTTTTTGGACAACATATTTGCCACGCCTCGTTCTGGACGACAATGCCTGGAACATAGTGTTCTGGTCAAGACTCAGCTTCATACCCCACCACAATCACGCTATTCGATACCGTAAGAACACGAATTCCAAGTATATTACACCTGAATAGTAAATGCCGAAGTCTTACCATCATGTATTCATAAACTTTTGAATCTTAACGATAAAGCAGCATTGATTACACTCGATCAATGTTTACACCAACTATTGGGGGTATTCTGTCTTAAAAAAGCTCACGTCGATGCCCCTACAAAATTGTTGATTTTGGGTCTAACTAAACTGCAAAAATAAAAAAACAGTGAAATGATGTTAGTCGACACATTAATATACATGGCTGTTTAGAGACATTTCGATTAAAGCATGTCGGCATGAAAATATCGGATGTTCAAGGGTGTTCAAATATAAGTGGGGCACCTCTCGTACATTGCTGTATAGAGACATGTCGATTATAGCCTGTCAGCATGAAAATATCGAAAGTTCAACGGTGTTCCAATATAAGTAGGGCATCTCTCGTAGATTCTTTCAGTGATAAAGAAAATGTCAAAATCTTTTATTTTTGTACCTGAACTGCAAACTTTGAACATTTTTTATAGCTTGTAATAAATGAGGTATAATATGAAAACACCAAAAGCACCTAATTTATTTAAGAATAATGTATAAAACTATCTATTGAATTAAATGAAAATTATACTGTTTTCCATAAATAGCTTCATATACAGGGTACATGTAAGAATGTAAGTTGTTTTATTTCACAGTACATTGTCAGCATTTACATGAATAATTATCTCCTACACAAAGTGATTTAAACACCCTGTAGAGGTTTCCTCCCCTTGCATAGCTGACATAAGAGGCCCTTCACGACATGCTAGTGTATTTCGTCTAATTAGGCAAGAATGAACGGCGGGCTTCCTTAATACTTGTTGGTGTCTGTCGACGAAGTGTTTACTATACTGATGTGTTTTTAATGGTTTATTTTATTTATTTCAATTGTGTATTTGTAAGTGTTTTTGAACGCCACATGAAAATAAGATATATGTTGTTTGAATACAAGTCATGTACTTTGTATATCTTAAATGCCAACATCGTAAAATAAAGATACATGTATTATTATTATTATGTAAATAGAGGATCTTACATGAGTGTCTTTCTATATTGAATTTATTAAACGAGTTGGATAAAATGATAAAATGCGAGGCTCTGTCGAGCATTTTATCACTTTTATTCAACGAGTTTAATAAATTTAATATGGAATGACACGAATGTAAGATTCTTTTTATCACATAAACTAAATACACAGTAAAAGTTTGTCAAGAATGCACACACTTCCCCTTTAGCAAATAAACTCCATAGGAGTAAAGCGGTTCATTGAAAGAGCTAAGAAAATAGTGCAACAATGTATACTCCAATATGTTAATCTTTCTGCCTTTGAAAATAATATTTTTAGGGTATCTAAAATCCTGCAGATGTAAATCTACGCTTAACAAAGTAAATAATTAAATCTAGGACCGCAGCAACACCTCGTATTCTGTTCTGTTCCGTGTTCCGTTCCGGGTTTTAGTAACAACCAATGACAGGGGAAGTAACTAGGTTTTTCGCGTGAATTTATTCGCGACTCGTCTGAATAGCCGAAAATAACTGATTGTAGACGATGCAAGTACTTGGTAAGCAAGGAAAATCGTCTTTAATACTCAAAATTAACGGATTTATACAATGAAATCAACATCCGATGCTGTGTTTGTGAAGATGCCAGATATTTGGTATGTACATTTCGTCCCGATCTTATTCGTACCCACGTTTAACGGACCTACCGTCATGTTTACTTACAGTCATATCTCTTAAGTTCTTGTACATCTGTTATTGTGTGATTATAACATGCCCTAGAGTGCTCATAATCGGATATAGAATTTATTCTATTCTAAAAATGTATTCTTTTACTTTTTTGACAACGTGTATGAATACATAAATAAAGTGACTCGCCCTTGTATATACCTCATTTGCATGTTTATTACACGTGTGTATTATGACTTTTATGTAATGGGTTTATTAAACTCCCAGAGCCTATTTTATGTGATAAAGTAGTAATTGTGAATAGTATTTGGATTGTAGATATACAAATGTTATTACCCCCCGAATATAGGTTTGCGTGAATGTTTTCTTGAAATCTCGAGCCAATATCTAGAAGGTGACACGTATATATATTCTTCAAAATGCGTCGACTAACATGAATCGCCTCAGGTCTGAAATGATAGAAGAGAAGAACTAGTACAACCTTAGTAGACATCTGATATAGTGCAAAGCATTTGACATGTCGCTAATTATTCTTTGTGTTTTCGTTAAAAAAAACATCACATACATGTACGTACCACAAGTACACAGCAACATGTTACGTACAAAATATGAAAATGTTTAGTCCAGTTAGGGTATTGTGACAGTGACGTTGCAGTTATAGTGTACGCAAAAAATCACAACCATTGTCTAAACAGGTAGAGCGAAGTTTAGTATGATAGTTTATTTAATGCTAACTGATGAGATATGGAGTTCTATCAGTGAAATAAAACCTATATCAGTCACTGGTTATCACCTACAATGTGACTGATATAAGCCGCCCCCTCACAGGGACTACTTTAATTTACCAAAATCTCAACACTAAAATGTCTGTAACTTTTTTATTACTGAACGGAAACATGTCATGTGGGAGTTTTTATTCTTAGTTAGACCATTTCCTACAAGTTGGTGTATGATTTAATGCAAAATTCTCAAAAAAGTCGATTTCACCTATTCACCATAATCCAAGATTTTGAAGTGAAAAATATGAATGGAATAACATATTCATACGTAGCCTAACCACAGTGGTAATTTGGCATAAATAACACCAGTTTTGACACAATAAAAGCATCAAATAAATAGAATATTTGTTTGTTTTGATTGAATATGGTTAATATCTCATCTTGTAGTGATAAAATTTTAATATTTTCACTCGCGCTACGCGCTCTTGAAAATATTGAATTTTATCACTACACGATGAGATATAAACCATATTCAATCAAAACAAACAAATATCCTCTATTTAGCATTGGTATTATAGTTGTTTGTACAGTATAAGCCAATATAATTGGTTTTACACCGTTACAGTGGACTCGACCGCTGCGTCACTGGATTTTTTTTCCTGATTGGACTATACATGATATATTTTCATTGGAAGTGTCTACACATTATGAGACAAAATAGAATGTGCATTTTTATTGTTTTGAAAGGTAGTGTAAAGTTATTAGAAACATAGGACAGATGTATAGGAACATGCTGTGATGTGTCTCCAATTCTAAATCACTTTGGTCCATTTTAATCAATTCATTTTTTTCTTTCGGGTTTAACTCCTTTTCTCAATAAGGTTTCAGTTGCATACGGCTTGCTTGTTTATCAGGTCCCGGAATTACAACCTATACTTACACTAAGTACTCAGCACTCAAATATTGAAAATGTAATATTATGAGCTATTTTTGGTTTTAGATTGCAAAACTAGATGAGGAAAATGTGTGAAATTGTTGTATAAGTGTTGAAAGTAACATTTGATACATTTTTAGCCATTGTGTACTATTTATGAGGTAAAGATGTAATTATAGAATTTGAGTTTCACACTCACCACTCAGATTTATAAACTACAATTACAAATGTATAGCTAAAAAATGCACTACATTACACTATGAAGTAAGCCAACAATATGATTTAGTGACAATTTAACATTATTACAACTTCTTGGTCTCAAAAAAATGTCGCTAGTCACCTCAAAAGAGTAAATTTCAATAATTGATTGTTTAGTGCTGAGTGTAAGTATTCGTTGTAATTCCGGGCCCTGGACTGTGCCCAAACCAGTACTAACTTATCCTTCGACAAGGAACCAGCAACTTCACAGTCATATTTATGACAATTGACACTGTGGTCAAATTTTCATGGAAGGTACGACTTGCCGCGACCGGATATCAAATAAAAAATAAAATAAATATACCAGATTGATATAGCGCCCTTTTCATGCGAACGCACACATTCAAAGGCACTTTACATTATTGTGTTGCAGCCACAAGGGCGCAGGCGTATCCTCTACCAGTGCAGATACAGCATGATCTGACCAGAGGGACTGACTAAGAGAAAGCCCCCGAAGGGAAAGAGAGACATTAGATACAGGCATGTCTAGCGCTGCACAAGTGCGCCTAGCTCTTATTTCGAATAGACAACCTGGGTCTTTAATGTGCCCGATGTATAGCATCGATACACAGCTTCCTAGCACTTCCAGATACTTTGCAGACCACACGGCCAGATATAGCGGGACATATAATGCATATTTCAGAAATCTCAAGTTCCGATGACAGGGATTGAACCCACGACCTTTGGATTGACAGCCCAGTGCGTTACCACTGAGCTAAATCCGCTTATATCAAACTCGGATGGACGGGTTGCAAATCCAGTGCTCTAACAACTTGACCACGACAGCAACAAATTTGAAAGGGCTGTTTATTGGGTATTAACGACTACGAGACTGGTTAATTCGGTAAATGACTTTTATGTTTTTTACTTTTTTTTAAAACCATAGACGATACGTACTTGAACAAACATTGAGACGTTGTTATGGAGCATAGTTCATCTATTCCTTTATGGTAAGTCCACGTATTTCCTGTCCACAAGGGCTCGTAGTAATAGAAAACATCGTCACGATGTCCTAACATCCGGCCCATAAAACTGGACCCACTTCTCATGTAAGAGTTCAATAACACGTGGTTATCACGACTGCCTTTTCTAGCGACAATGTCTTGACCCTTGTCCAGCAGGTTGTTTTCATCAGCGACAGTGTGTTTGACCTTGTTCAGGTTGTTTCTATCAGTGTCATATTCAGTACCTTTATTGTCACTTCTGTTTTCTAAGTCTGCAATTGCAACATAAACGTTATATCGATGGATTAGCATTAGAACTTTTCCGTAAGTCATTCGAATATTCAGGATCATCTATTTTGAATGCTTTACCCAGTCATATTCAGCAGTCTGCTACACTCAATCAATTCAAAGCCCTTTATATAAAATGGTTCTATTCTATGAGGTAGCACAATGTGGAAATTAATTTTGATACCTCTGAGTTCACGTGCATGTACAATGGTGTTGGTATGTATTGTAATTGTTATGTATGTTAATTCACATGTCTACCATCTTTAACAAACTATATGACATAATTATAATTTCATTATATATCCATACGCTTGATATTTTGTGCATTTGTTATTAAATTTATTGATGTCATGTTTCTGTTATTTCAATGTTTTTACTGTTGAGGGCCTTACGACAGATTGACAATTATGTTAAGTATGTTCCCTCTATAAATAAAGTCTTTATTATTATTATTATTATAAGACTGACTCATATTTGAAATTTGTCTTATGAGCCTACTAGTATTTGCATGAAAATCGGAACTGGTCATGTTGACCAAACGGAAGTTTGAAAAGCTTGTTTTCCCATAAGTAAATTTTGTTCTTACGACTTCTTATTCTAAGCCAGCGATTTGTAAGTTGATGGTAGTGGTATAATGCACCAGTCAATATTTTGCAGGCCCAGGGGGGGGGGGGGGGGGGGGGTGACCCAGGGAGAATTTGGCATTTTTTAAATCTTTTAATGTCTAAATCCCCCAATGCTTACTGTCTAACTCCACACTGTTGGGCATAGTTTTTCATCCGGGTACTTTAAAAAACACGAATAAAAGTATCACTGTCGTCTTTCGCTGTGTCGAAATTTCCGGCCGGGACTGGGTGTCGATAAGGTCGTCTATTCCCGCCTGTCGGGAAGATTCGTCTGTCTAATTCCCCATTATATTGACTGGTGCGTAATAGCTATTTATGCGTACAACATGCTATATCCTTTCCGCTACCATAGCGTACTAATGCAGACTCGCCGGGATGGCCATTTCGGCCTTCCGTAGTTTTCGACCTAAATGCCCAAATTCGGGAATTTTGCTGTCATGGGTACACAGGCATCCCAGACTACAGGATATTACGGGCCCAGGGTCGTGCACAGGTTTTTGGGCCCGCTAGACCCCTTTAAAGAGGGCTTTGAACGTAGATTTTACAAAACTGAAATTACTGGTCCTACCCGCCATTGCGGTACGATTCCCTGTGGTATTGCATTAACATTTAGCGCCAAAAAGTTTTTATTTTTCTATAGCAGAAATATAAGGCTAGACAAAGGGGTCAGGACCTATGCCCTAAAGGGGCCAAAAAGGAGGCCTGTCAAGCTAAAAAAAAAAAAAAAGAAGTTTTTCGCGCAAGAGTCACCGTCACATCGTCATTTCCGGTGACCTTTAGTCGAAATATTGACAATTTTTTCTACTTTCGGTTTGAGGTGGGTGTGTAGCATCCGGATGTATCGAGTTTTTATCAGTGCTGTAAGTCAATAGTGTCTCAGGGACGGGGTATAGGGACCATATGAATTTCTCATAACCCCCCAAAAAATCGTGGTAGCGGAAAGGATATGCACTGGGGTGATATACACAACGTTTCTTCGTACAGTTACGCACGTTCAACCTTTCTTTAATTTATTTTTCATTTGAAGACCCATCGGCACTTAAATAATTTCTAAGTCTGTTGGAACGAAACTATTCCAGTCAAATACACCTACAAATAAATGCACATTCATTTGTTTTGAAAACGTAAATGATGTAACTCATTGCACCACGCCATTTTTCCAAAATGATCATGAAATTCAGCGCCACACGACCCTGATTAATACTTTATCACCCGGGATGAAGCGGTACCAGTATCATCAAGGTAAAGAACCACCAAATGCTTACGCGGGCCAAATGGTGTAGGCAAGTAGTCCTTAAACAACCTTGGCTTGCCTGTAAATGGGGATATTTCTTGACAAGTGTGCACTGGAGTGATGAAATTGAGTTTAAATGCATTGTTAATATGCATGTTATGTAGTGAAACTGAAAAAATCTGGAATATTTTGATATTCTTACATTGATACCAAAGTGAAAGTAGAATAGGGTAAAACCCGGATTGAATCAGTCCGGACATGTGTAAAAATAGGTAGACTATGTTTGATGGACAAAATATTTCTTAGAAGATACACGACCCCCCCCCCATCTTTTATTGTACTTTTTTAAAATGATATATGTCTTCCTGCTGGCCATAAAGATGTAAAAAATTTGGACCTAACATTGTAACTTTACATTGAACTAAAGAGCAAATTTATTTGGTGGTTTCTAACCTACAGGTGAGACTTCTTGTACCCTCGAGCAGAAGGTTTTGAGAAGTTTAACAGTAGACCAAGCTCGACGTCTTGTGTCTTTATTCAACACACAATACCCTAGGCCTTCCAAGCAACTACTCGAAAATCTGACGGTATACTCAGGTGTGTATCAAAGTCCCTCATGGACAGAGCGTGCTGTGCCTTACCCCTTTTGTGTTGCTAGTCCAGTCAGGGTAAGAATAGAGTGACAAAGCAGTCAAGTCCAATATAATATTACGGTGTAAAACTAATTATAAAGGCTAAAAGAGACAGCTATAATATCAATGCTAAACTAACATACTATATTCGCACTGCCTGTTCAGAAAATGGTAGTACTTTTTTGTGTACGCATAAACGTCTACGTCACTCTCTTCATATCCTAAATGGACTGTAGTGTGGTGCCTTTACTTTAATACGGGTGTGTTTGTTTGGTCTGTTTTATGCTATTTCAGTGATTATGGCTTGTCTGAAAGGTATTCAACTTATATTTGAACAAAATTGAACATCCATGATTTTCATTAATTTAATATCGAATTGTGTCTATTCAATAGTGTCTAGTAATGTATCAAGAGATATAAACAACATTGTAGATTAAGAATGTATATCTAGTATCCTTAGAACAGAATCAACTATTGTGTCGAGTGTGTTGATTTTGCATTTTCTGAAGTCAAAAACCTCAATGTGCCAATGCTTACAATTCGCTGTTATATTAATGTTTCAATATTCTCCAAATTTAATTTCTATTGATAATCAGTATCGGTATCCATTGTTTGGGTATATACTTCCCAGTCGAATTCATAAGGTACTTATTAACATGTTTTGTAGAATGACAGGAATTTCAGTATTGGGGAAACATCCAATCTTTGGTATGTTACCAGGAAAAGGACGTGTCGCATTTTTGTCGAAAAATAACTTTTAAAACTTTTTCATAAATAAAAGATGCTATAGTCCAGTCAGGATAATAATCCAGTGACGCAGCGGTCAAGTCCACTATAACGGTGTAAACCCAATTATAAAGGCTTATACTGTACAAAAAACTATACTTTCAATGCTTAACTAACATACTAAACTTCGCTCTACCTGTTTTGACAATGGTTGTGATTTTTTGCGTACACATAAACTGCAACGTCTCTGTCACAATATCCTAACTTGACTATACTTACGACCTATGTAAGTAGTACTTCTAAGCCAGCGACATATTGTCAAGTTACAGTTGATAAATAATTTAAAGTTAAACGTAAGTTTTAGATTTCAGAAAGTGATTTGATAAAACAGTACCAAGTTGTTGAGGTTAGAAACCACCAAATAAATTTGCTAAATATATACGTTTATATTCAAATTCGCCGATCACTCGAGGATAAGTTGTTCGTGAGTGTAAAATGTTAAATGTTCGCGAGTGATTAATTTTCGCTAAATTGACGAAAATTCGCGAATACCTATGCCAGCGAAATGAAAACAACGAAAGTTAAACGCAAAAAAGCAGCTGCCCTAGCGCTTTCCGAATAGACCCCTTGGTTCTTTATCGTGTCAGTTGTGTAGCTAGCACATGTACACTCGAAACTACATATGGGTTCCAACCAGTTCATCCCAAGTTGGGTGGATTCACTTGAAAAAACTTCCTGAAATATGTTGAACATTTAGCCTAATTATTAAGGAAAAGACAACTTTGTCGATAGTGATTTTTGTACCTGAGTGCTTGTACGAGTTTTTTTCCCTTTACACCGGAAAAATCGATAAACATCCCCCTGATTAGTATACATGTAAATAAATACATCTATAGAATGTATGACCCTATTGTTTAACTAGATCGATAGACAGTGACCAGACTGTATTATTCTGATAAGGGACTATCAAACAAGTAAAGGGATTACCCTCCTGCGGCTTTTTATTTCCCGGTCACAAATATCCATACTGACTAAACTTTATAAGTTTAAAAAGTAGAAACACATACAAACTTTCATTGAAATAGTGTGAATGTATTGTTAATGTATTTTATACATTGTTTAAATAAAAAGGCTATACATAGAGAAAAATTATATTTATGAAAAACTAAAGTGTTGCTATGGAAAAAAATATGAATTTTGAAAACAGCCATGGTAACGTTATAATACCTTTTAATAAAACCATTTGTAGAAACATAAAAATGCCTGAAGGCCATTTTAATAAAAGTTTGTAAAACAAAGCATTTTTGTTTATTTTCTAACAGATATAATATACATGTACTAATAACAATAATAATATCTTTATTTAGAGAAGGTAACATGTACTCTTATTAATATACTCATTAGGCAAATTTGCGAAATATCGAACTCTCAAAAATATAGGATTCTACTGTATACATTTATTTTACTGGTAGTTATTCATCCCTAACAAAGATATCATCTTAACAAATCATGCGGTTCCTATAACACGCAATATCTTACATGTAATTCAACAAGGTAAAATCACTAGACCTTGTACACAACTGATTATAAATAAAGGTCATACCGTATTGGTGTTACATCAATCTGTTCGTAGACAAAATTAGCGAATACTTATTGACGCTTCCAGCATTGAGGCGTCTACACGGTCTGTACACAGGTATCCGGCATGTTGGCTGGGACCCCCCCCCCCTAGTGACCCACTCCACGACCCATCCAGAGACCCATACAAATTGTTGTATAACATAACATAACCAACTGGTGTTTTTTAGATGTTTAGTGAAATGTTATTGTATGTTGTTTGAACATTTTTTACAGATGTTTTAAGCTCTCTGGATGGGTCGTAGAGTGGGTCACTAGGGGGGGGGGGGGGGGGGGGGTCCAAGCCAACATGCCGAATACCTGTGGGTCTGTAGGGGACAGACTGGTACCACGGTCATACTATCAAAATTGTAGACCGTGTCAGAAAATGAGACAAGCGGTATCAGACTAATATGGCAGGCAATTTTGTTTTGATAATGTTTGAGACTTTCAGAATAATCTCTGTCGTTTTCTAGTGATTCTAAAACCCGTACATTCAGGTAAATTATTGTAGTGCATACCTTATATCAATGAAAAAGAAAGTTTATGTAAACAAATAATTCTCTTTGTGCATGTTCGTAGAACGATTTTTTCAAATCTTGTGAATATTCACTTTTAATGATATACTCTTTAAATCTACACTGATAACAAGTGGCCAGTTGACCGTACAGTGTATATATTATGCATGTTTGCTTATTGATAAGTCTGTCTAGAGTTACCGCCGGCGAGCTATACGAGGGATGTTCAGAAATAACGTAGACTTTTACTCTGGAGATCGCATTTTTTGTAGTACGAAAATGAAAAATACACCATCATAATTCGGTATCTTTCTGCGATCAGTACACCAAATTAGGTATATATATTACAAGTCTGTCATAAATTATAGCTTCTCAAAACCAGTCACTACCACGAACCAGGGGCAGCACAAATGACGTCAGCGGCGTTACAATATCCGTGTCGATGACATAACCTCAACGATCACTTCACTAAGTCGCGAATATAACAATTGACACCCATTGCACTTCTCAAAAAATGCCTTTACACTTATTGTGATCGTAATGTGCTTTAATGTTGGAGGTAGCACGCTGAATATCGTATATATTTCTTCTATTTCTTTCTAGACTATGCATTACGTTTTTTTGTGCATGAAACACGCAACGTAAATGTCAACGCTAACGTGACTACAAAAAAAATACATGTTCATATATAATCTGCCTACAACATTGGTCGTTTTACAGCAACAGTCTACGTTATTTCTGAACGTCCCTCGTAGTTGCAATATGTTAATGAAACTATAATATTTTAAATAACAATAACATAACGTTAAGTCATCTTGAATAATGACATAATTATGTAGAATAAGAAGCCATAATATTATTTTAAAGACATAAAAGGGAATATACCGCCTCCTCGATAGCCTAGTGGTCTCGGTTTCGATCCCTGGCCGCGTCATACCAAAGACGAAATAAAAATGGTACAAGAAATTCCCTTGTTAGACGCTCTCTTCTTTCATACCCTCGTGGCGATGGATTGCATCAGGAATGAGGTGTCGAGAGTGATTAATATAAGTTGGAAAAACTTGTTTCACAATCGACCTTAAATAAATTGGTATAAACTAAAGGGAATATATAAAATACTTACTTTGGTATATAACAAGAACCGTAATTCCAAGAACTGCCAAACAAAAAAATGAGAATTGAGCTTGTTGCTTCTTTAAAAACCTCATATTGAAATTGCTGACGTTAACTTGCAATTCTTAGAACAACAATTTTAGTTTCCAAATTATCGAAACGTAAAAGCTTCGATTGCCCTAAAGTTACGCCAATAACCGTTAAGGGCTGTCCGATTAACTTTCTGTAAACTAACTAGTTGATCAATCCAAATCAATTACACACTGCAAACTTATGGTTATTATGCATTTACATTTCTCGTTTTTTTATAGTATTTGTTTTTAATACCCGAACGATCGCTATAGCGCTTGATTGAACATGTACTTGTAATAAATTTTAGTTTAATAAAACTTACTCACCGACTTGATAATTTGACAAAACTCGGTATAATTTTATCCAACCGAACACAAACTGCGGTTGCTATAGTAACCTAACTTATGGCTACCCGGACCAGCCCAAGTTTTCAGTGAAATGTAGAGCGTTGATATGACAGAGTGCTTGGTATAGTTGCCTACAGCGGAAAACATCACATAATGTTAATTATTTCTACATCTACGTTATGTTATTTATAAATAACGTTTGATGTCATTGCTGTACTGTTACTGTGTGTGAAGCGCTGTTTAGTGACAACGGGCGTGTTTCCGTTAATATCGCAATGAAATCGATTTAGTTAGAGAAAAACTCGATTATGATACAATTTCGTAATAGTATTAGTTATACACCTGAAAAACTAAAGAATCTATTTTAGAGAAGACTTTTGGGAGTATTCGTATAGGTGGATTCTGCTTATAAACGGTTCTATGATGACAAGAATCACCACGAGATGATCCAAGGCCGGGTCAATCTAACGTCAGAAACAGGAACGTGTCGTCGGTTAAACACCAGTTGGAGGGGTAAACACACCTTGAATAATAACTACTAATGTATTTACGGAACCATGCGAAATTATAGTGGATACAACATTTAACATCACTAACAAACATCGTAAAATGGTTAATGTGTGTGCTCGTGTGACTTTATGGTTCCAAAACGATGATCAAATAGAGAAAACGTGTCTCGTATTAGGAGCGAAAATGGCGTAGCGTCACAATATTTTGACATCGACTTGGGCCGACTCGCGTAACATGTACTTATTAAAACACTATTATTAAGTGAACCCTTCGTCGCAACAAGATGACATTTCGTACGTGAATTAAGGAATGGCGTGAATCTATTCCTGTAAGTTTTCACCAGTCGGTTAGTTTTCCAGCAATATCGATTGCCTGGTTATTAAATGAACGACCCTCGTAATGTATGGTACTGTGTCTCACTATACTGCGTCTTATTATATTAAGCATCCAAGATGGCGTCCAAGATGGCCGCCATTTTTACGCGAAAATGGCAGTGAACGCTTATTTGTGCATGAAATGAATTGTTTTCTCACAAATATGTTTCAAAATGTACTTATAAGTTGAAAAATGAATGGAAGACACACTTTTATCTATTTTGGCTATTTTTAGGTTATTTTTCTTAATTTTGTATTGTCAATAACTTTAAAGTACATTTATGACTGTAAATTTTACATTTAAATGATTTTATTTATTGTGTATATTTAGTATGAAGAAAATGAGTGTGTAAGATTTTCAACTTTTTAGTTGTATGCTATCGCTAAGTGTTTGAAGTGGGTGGGGTAAATATACCCCAAAGTGAAAAAAAAGAAATTACATAATTTTGACTACCTTTATGTATATAGAGCATCATGGGTTGACTTGTTGTACACTGTGCATGGAATGATGTGTTTTTGACAATAGTTTTGGTTGCTCTTGTTCTTTTCTACGAAGTGGGTGGGGTAAAATTTCACAAATAAGATTATATGATATCAATTTATTGAACTACCGGTACGATACAATGTACTTTAGTTTTATAGTTATGAAGGTCGTATGATATCAATGCGGGTGTGTTTAGAAGAATCAATCAGAATTTATTAAAGCTAGAGGTGTTACCCTTTGCTTCAAATGTGTGTTTTGTCTTTTGCTTATTGTCATAGTCAATACCTGATACCGGTAAGTATAGCAAGTTTCATTTCAATATCTTAAACGGTTTTTGAACTATGAAGAATGTTGTAGTTTTTGGAAGCCAAAAAGGGGCGTAAGTCGAAATTTAGTAAAGCTAGAGTTGTTGCCCTTTGCTACAGGTGTGTAGATGTGTGTATAATCACTGTCAATAAGTATAGCAAGTTTCATTTGAACATCTATTATGGTCTTGAAGTTATGAAGTTAAAAAGAAAAAAGGTAGGAAAATCGGAATTTAACAAACGGTCATAATAATTCCAATATATTAGCTAGAGTAATGGTACATGCCATAAAATAGCGTACTATAACAGTTGTAGTGAGCTCGTGAAGAGTGAAGTTCATACCCTCAGTCACGGGTTTGTAAGTTATTAAGAAAAAAGATATAAACAGAAGAAAGTTTGAAATTTACAAAGGACCATTATTCTTCAATATTGTAGTTGGAGTTATGTATCTGGTCATAAGATAGCGTACTGTTGTCATGACCTTATGTGTAAAGGTTGAAGTCGGTACTTATAACGATTTGCAAGTATAGGGAAAAACATGACATACATATAAGGTGATTACTGCCTGCTTAGTTGGAATGATATCCTCGTTCGGCCCGGCAAACACATTTGCGGGGCCGAACGAGGATATCATTCCAACTAAGCAGGCAAAAGAAAAGGCGAAACAATTCTGCCGCCCCAATCACGCCAAGGTTGAACTTTGACATACTTACCTCAAAACCATCTATAAGGATATCGAGTTGGTGAGGGTCTCAGGCCCAACCATTCTGGAGTTGTTGATTGGAAACTGTTTTGCAGCAGATGGTTACTGTGACACTGGCCGCGAGGCCTGTGTCTTGACAATTTCCAGATGGAGTTTAAGGATCCTAGGCCCATACGTTCTTGATCGGGAAACGTTTGATCTACCATCGATGACTCAAAACAACTTACTGACATATACGAGTATGTTCATTTTTTGTTTCCATTCACATTGACCTTATCTCTTCTGTTGGAAAAACATAATATGTCTTCATCCGCTTGTACATTTCGCCGCATACCACATGTGTAGCAACGTCTCGTGTAGGCTATCAGGTAATGCTTTGTGTTTGGATCGATCCAAGATACACTCTTGGAAAAAAGATGATAACCAACCGGACAGGGAAGCCGGCTCTCAGCACGAGGAATCTTTGATATTCTGTGCATGGTGAGTTGTAGGCAGAATTGTCTGAGCTGAGCCTGTTGGCACGGCAGTAATAGGTTGATTTCCAGATGTCACTTATGATTTACAAACTCCCCATACGAGAGGTGCCCCACTTATATTTTAACACAGTTGAACATCTGATATTTTCATGCTGACACGCTAAAATCGAAATGTTTCTATACAGGCATGTATATTAATGTGTTGACTAACATATACACTCAATCAATTTTTACAATTTAGTAGTTTCAAAGTTTATTGCGCAAAACAGGCCACCGGCCTATACATAAGAAAAAGATAGCACATACATATGACGTTTAACAATGAATGAAGTGTGAAGTAAGACCCCTACCAACATTCTCGTAGGGGCATTTTTTATAGTTTTTTTAAGACCGAAAACCTCAATATACCCAGTAAACATGGATCGAGTGTAATCAGTGCTGCGGTATCGTTAAGATGCCAAAGTTTATGAATGCAGGATTGTTAGACTTCTGCATGTACTATACTGGTGTAATATACTCGGAATACGTGTTCTTAATGTATCGAATGGTGTGATTATAGTGGGGTATGAAGCTGAGTCTTGACCAAAACACCATGTTCCAGGCATTGTTGTTAGGAACGAGATGTGGCAAACTTTTTGTTCAAAACAGTTTTTAATCATTAGTAGCATAGTACTGTGTTCTAAGTGTTCCCTTTGTAGAATAAATATTAGCTATATGTTATTAGTTTTAACAAACAACAGGAAAAGGCATGCAACCGGATGCGAACTCATGTTGCTTAACGAATGTTAATTTTTGGTAGTCTCGTAAACATTTCTCAAATAGCAATTTGTTAGTTTACCGTAACTATATCAATGATATCTCATCAGAGGTGACAAAGTTATCGAAATTAACGTTCCGTTGTAGCATGTACGGGGGTATAAGACGATCGTCTCCCTTGTATTATTTTGGTAAAATCGCTGGTGAACACCTATTGTTTTTCAGAGTTTGGCATTCACTTTTTTTCGAAATTACCTTATTCATAGCTCCGACGTATACTCATATCTTCATTGAAATCACCATTTTGTATGTTGGAGTTATCCTAGTTATCATATAACCAATGGGTACGATGTTTGAAGGAATTGTCACTTTTTGGCATTTTTTAAATATTTTGTGTCATTTCACATATTGGAGCAACAGAACGTAAAGCATCGTTCTAGTGACGAAAATTACTGATAGTCTTCACAGACACGGTACATTCATGACCTATTAACAACTTCTTGGTGCTTCTTAATGAGTATTTGCCCTTTAAAAAGCGAAACACCACACCATCTGCAAAATGCTGATTCTGGCTCGAATCATATTGCAAACAAACCGAACAGTGAGTGCACTTGTTACCTGACACATTATTTTACGCGGTTCAAAAGAGTTATTTCATTTATATCGGGTTAGCATGAAAATATCGGATATTCAGTGGTGTTCAAATATAAGTGGGACACCTCTCGTAGTTTCTTATGTCAAACCATGCCCGTAAAACACAGCCAGGGGTGGTATTTACTATGCATCTTAGTAGAAAACTTAGAATTTTTTAAAAACGTAAAAAGACTATAAGTTTTTCAGCTAAAGAAGACAATCAAGATTATGATTATTTTGGAGATATTTGAAGCATTGCGTGAAGAGCTACAATAATCGCTAAGAAAAGATGAATTAATCTTCAATTGATGGAAAATATTCGTAACACATTTGTTTCAGCGTAAGTAAAAAATAGTTTAAGTTTTTCCTTTAAGACATTTTGTAAATACCAGTCCTGGTTTGTACAACCATTCAAAAGAACACGTCGCACCAGAGTTTCGACGCTCACTGTCAGAGACGTCAGCACCTCACGGCTATGACGTACTACACCAAGACATCAGATGCATCTACAAATACATTATACTAAATTCATATGCTCAGTTGTTCCAAAAGTATCAATAACATGTATGGTTAAGACACGGGTGGTAATTGTGTTTTGGTTGGATAGGAATGGATCGATGACGGTCCATAGAGTCCATATTTGGCTATTAATGGAATTCGCCGGCTTCCACCGTATGTGGTTAACGATCCGGGGATTCCAATAAATTTAACGAGATGTACAAATAAGTTTGAAGAGATATTCATGTTTGTAATAATACAGACACATTTATGATAATTAGATATAGCACCATATTTCGTTTGTAAATCACGAATAGATATAAGTTTTAGGATATTTTCACAATGATATTTGTCCATCAACTTTACGGATGACCCTCGTATTTTTTAATACTAGTAAAAGATTAAAAATCTAACTAAAACACGGACAAGGGAAGCCACATTCAACAGAAACAGCTGAGCACGGAAGTGGCCTCCGTAGCACAATGGTTAGCGCGCTTGCCACCTAATCTGGCGACCGGGTTCAAATCCGGGTGGAGGCACACATATATATGCCTGCCATATTTCAAGAGTAAGCTGACTGACAAATAAAGGCTATGCTCGGCATTTAAAAAAACAAACATTTTTTTCTAAGGCACATACGTAGCGACTATGGAAAGGTGTATACATAAATTATATATTAATTACATCATCAGGGAACTGTGCTCAAATATCCAAATGGTTTTTCACTGAACAAACATCTAGTGCAGCACACAAGTCTAGCTTCTAATACAAATATTGAAATATCCTGCGGCTTTAAATTAATTTCTTCTTCAAAAAGAACTGTTTTATGTAGGTACAATAGTTCTAGTTTTATTTTTTAAAGGTGCAATGCATCTAGGCCGACATTTCTGCGTTTAATGGCAAGAGCATTGTCACCGATACGACCGGTAGCGGGCTCTATCTCGAGGCACATAATAGTCATTGAAATAGTTCTGGTATTTATGCTCCTATTACATTTATGACAAGACTTGTGCGAAGTAACTAGTTTTCCAAGTACAGGCATATCAATGTGTACCAAGTCCAAACCTAAGTTGTCCATCAATAAGGTTAAAATTCGGATCCATGTAGTTCTCTTCCTTTTCAAATAATTTTAATCCTAAAAGGGAGATAACATCAGCGCATTGTTTCTCGACTATTTGCACAACCTTCCAAGGTAATGTTTCACGGTAAGCAAACAGCTTAGACTCATTAGTTTCTGTAGTGTTATATTTAGTTTCTCGACTGAGTTGATCTAAAACAAAATCTAAATACTTTTGCGAAGAATCCATGCCGAGGTAGTCGTAAAGAAGTTTAGCTTTTTCATTCAGGTTGTAGAAGTCTTCATATTGTATTCCTCTAAGTCTGTCAGGGTATCTTTCATGAAATGAGATGGCCGCCAGTATGTCAACTTTAACTCGTCCACAATATACTTGAGCGTCCATATTAATAGCTTTGGTATCATTGATTTTAGTAGGGAACCATTTTGTGAACACGTGACTACTCATTGTACCTCTTGGGTCTCTGAAAAGATGGACTATTTTCAGACGCGTATTGTCCTGCATTAGTAGATCAGCAAGGGTTAAATCAAGGCGCAAGACTTTGGTAACGCGCGTAGTATGATTGCGACAAAATTCTTCAATTTTTGTTAGGCAATATCGTTTGTCATGTCCACTTTTCTTGCACGTTTCGTATTGTTCCCAAGAATAATTCCCTGTAATTGAAATTAAAATAATATCGTAGAAACTTTATAGTATATATTTGATTGTCAGGTCGAAGTCTAGAATCGAAGAGAATCCTACCATTTTGGTTAGGCAATATCGTTTGTCATGACCACTTCTTGCACGTTTCGTAATTGTTCTAATGAATTATTCCCATGAATTATTCCCTGTAATTGAAATTAAACTAATATCATAGAAACTTGATAGTACCTATTTGATGGTTATGTCGAAGCTTAGAATCGAACCCAAGACCCCCGCGTTTGAAGCGGACACTCGACCACTAGGCCTTCTTCTGCTTCTTTGCTGTACGTAAATGAAGATTCCGGATATTTGGTGTGGTTATTCCTTTAAAATACTAGATATAAACCCGATTAGACAATCGCCATTAGAATGTTATAAAATTATTACCTCCAAACTTCACAGACGTGTGAACCTTTTCGGTCAATTTTGCCCCAATATCTCGCAGGTGACAAGAATATACATTCTTCAAAATGCTTCGACTGATTTGAATAACTCTTGGTCTGAAAAGTCAGGGGATAACGTCTTACATAATCTTAACAAAATATCACATATACGAGGGGTGATTCATAATTACGTGGACTTTTGCTCTAAAAAGTTAATAGTTTAAGTCAGATCGGTATGAAAGCTACACAAAAGCGGCTTTCATCTATTATTGACATACACCACAACACATATTTAAAAACACTTATTTGCATCAACAGTTATACGCTACCATAGCAACACATAGATGCTTTGGCGTATCAACACCGATTTTTTCAGTAAAACTTGTTACATTATTGCTGATTGTGACTGTGTGTGTCTTCATTTAAAAAATCAGAAATATGACATCATGATGTCTAATATCGTATCGAAAACTGCGTGAAATTTCAACATTAAATTCGGTATTTTCGTCATGTTATAAATGTATGTGTAAGTGTTGTCATATCATTATCAACGTAAACATGACGTCACAAGATTTCATTTACAGTCGCATAACCATGCAATTCTGTGTACAGCTAGAAAAAAACCAAACGCAGACGAAAAAATGTTGGGAGAAATAAAGTTTTTGACCTATTGTATCCCAGCTACTTGTTTTTAAATGACATACACCTTTTTTAAGAAGGCCTGGACGGTTTGACAGGTAAACACCCGACGTTGACTGAATCGATGCTTACGTTGGTCAAAATCAACCATCCGTTTCATATGTAAAAAAATATTATCTTGTTTATAGCCGTTTTGATTTCTTTTCGGCAAATTTCGGCGGTCTCGTTTCTGTAGCCCATAAAACCCCGTATGCCATAATCCGTACCTACTGGTTTAGCAAAGTATACGCAGTGATCTCCATTTTCATACGTTATGTAAGGAGATTGCCTTGTCGCATAGAGAAAACTTATTTTAGATATGTTGTACAGTAAAGTTCCGCTAATAAGACCACTTTGATTATTTTGAAATCATGCAGATTTTTGCCAGTTTAAGGTCCCAAAGTATTAGATTTAGAACAAAAAAGGTCCGCTAATAAGACCGATTCGCTATTAAGACCACCTTTTTGACTGGTCTTATTAGCGGAACTTTACTGTATATAGAAATAGGGATTATGGTAAATGTAAAAATGTGTTTATGCAGAAAACTCTCTTATTTTTAATTATCTTACATAATTATATTTATGATATCATTATGGCGTACCTTTTTAATGTATTCAAGAAATGTGAGATTTAGTATGATTTTTTAAAGAAGTGTCATGTAATACTAATAAAGTGTATCTATCATATTGTTGAATGACTGTTCTGATTTATTAAATCCGGCTCAAATTCAATCATGGTGTTAGAAATTAAGTCAGTAGGTCTAATCAAGAAAAGGTTTGTTCCCAATATACTCTTACAGGCCACATGCTAAGATAGGATCATCAAAATTAGTCTTGTTACAATATGGGATTGAATCTAAATTTTAGCTTCAGTTTACTTTACAGTGGAGTTTTTCAATCTTTAATAATCTACAATATGTCATACTTTCTAAGTATTCGTCATTTTGACCGGGGCCATTTCGATGCAGCTAGGAGTTATTTTATTCGCATTCACTATTCGTCATATATCTATTTAGTTCACGCTATTCGTACCCTACTCGGGTCGTTTATAAGTTTACACGTAGCTGTATGTATTTTTTGTTGCTAGTTTTCTCATTTCCTTGCGCCCTTGTCTCCACGGTGTTCGTAGAACATGGTTATTCTACTTGGGCTTACTATTTGTTTAAAGTAGGTCACTCGGCCTATTTTTTGCTGTTGAAACGTGGTTATGTTACCTGGGATTACTAATTGTTCAAATAAGGTCACTCGGCTGGGGACACACTTCTTTTTTGCGGTTGAAACGTGGTTATTTTACCTGGGATTACTAATTGTTCAAAGAAGGTCACTTGGTTTGGGGCATTCGGCTCATATGTATTGCTGATCCCTTGACACAGCTTTTTCTTCTTTCGCTACTTTTTAGGCCTAGGTATTTCAGCCATTTTACTGATGGAACTAGGTCATTCAGCTTGGATATTCAGCTTTTTGATTGCTGAAACTGGTTTATTTAGAATGTCGACAGCTTGGACATGGGAGGATTATAACTTGTTTAGTTGGGCATAGTGCCTTTTATGTTTTTTGTTTTCTGTGCTCAGCTGGTTCAGGTGGGCATTGTATATTGTGTGTTGTTTATGTTTTGGGCTCGGCTGGTTAAGCTGAGTGCTGCTTTCCCTGTCTTAATACTATATTTTAGAAAATGCTCTAAAATTAGAAAAATGGGATGGTCTTTGATTTAACTTGAATTAAATTAATAATTTAGTAAAATAACTTAATTAAGTTAAAATGACTTCTGTCGTTACTATTGTGACAAATTTGTGAAAAGTACCCATATTGAGAAAAAAGAGGGGTTAGTGGTTACAACAGTAAGTACCTTTTTTAAAAGGGGTCATTCACGAGTTTGATATGTTTTATTAAAGCCACATTATCTCTCCCAAAACTTTTTCCCCGACCATCCAGTAAATATACTAAATACAAAGAATGAGGATGTTTTTCACAAATGACCTATAATTGACGACAGAGTATCTGCTATATCTGTCGAAATAGTATACCACGAATGACATTTAGTAAAATATATGGATGACAAAATACTAATTTTGTAAGAGTTGCTCCCCGTAGACTTTAAATTATGCATTTATTGCTAACATTTCGTTCATTTGTTTACCAACCAACTGGAGGCTTTAGTTCGTTTTCTTCCATCTTATGGCATTTTCCACCTCTGCTCGAATTGCAACATTTTGCACATAGGTTGTCAAGTTATTGCTTTTTGAAAATAGCCTTTTAAGGTATAATGAGACTTTAAAATAAGAACATAATTCTCAAATGTGATGCAATTTTGAAAGGTGTACGGCAAGAATTTATCAAATACTGGATTTCTGAAATGCTTGTTTACGTAACGCCAAGTAACGTTTGAATTACGTTTGCGACGTGACTCAAAGTTACGCGGGAGTGGTTAGTTTTAAAGGTATGTAACTTTGTAAGTGGATGTTATATTTGCTCAAATTTACAGAAACTATTCATAAGAGTCTTGTCTTTCTAATGCTATGTAAATATCATGATTTTCATAATTTTGTCACTAAGCTCGGTTTTCCTGGTGAACGGCTCATAAATAGTTGCACCTGTCTGTAGGTTGGTTTCAATCACACTGGTTTAAATGATATCATATATTTTAGAAATTAAACATAAAATTGCAAGGTTGCAAGTTGTTGGAAAGTCTATGAGTGACATATTTTCATTTTAAAGTATGCATACTTACTTCTTCCAACATCGAGGAGTTGTTGTGGAGCACATTTCATCAATTCCTTTATGGTAAGTCCAAATATTTCCTGTCCACAAGGGCTCGTAGTAATAGAATACGTCATCTCGATGTCCTAATATCTTGCCCATAAAACTGGACCCACTTCTCATGTAAGAGTTCAATAACACGTGGTTTTCACTAGAGTTGCTTATACCAGCGTCCTTGTCATGGTTGCTAATACCATCAACAGTCTTATGGACGCTGTCAAAATTGCCTAAACCAGCGTTCCCGTTTTGGTTGCTAATACCAGCGTATTTGTTCTTGCCCCTGTGCAGGTTGCCTCTATTAGTGTCACCGTTAACAACTTTGTTTTCATTTCTGTGTTCAGATGCTGCAACATGTATTAATGGAAATTATAAAAAAGTCATACACAGTTATTATTGGTATGTGTCAACGTTATATTAATTTACGCACTTGCAACTTTCTAGATCATTTAGATTTTAAGTCCCGTTGATACTACAATTTATAGACATTGTCTGTTTGATTGAACTAACTACATGTAATTCAGAACAGAACCAAAACACACATATTCTACAAAAGTGATGCAAATAATATGCCAAACGACGACGTGACTGTACTTATTCAAACAAGTATATAACTAAAACCGGCATGACGTCGCCACAAAATCACGCGCCAAAATGTCATTATTTTTAAATACAAACGCATGGATGATGTTTTATGCCATAATAGCATTTACGTACGTTTTTCGTTCCATAACCTCTGCAGTGTCGCTCGAGAGCGTTTGTGCACTCGCAAATACATGCTCGTGCGTCAAACGTCCCTCTGGGCTCTGCAGATGTTATAAGACGAAACAAAACGTCGTATATTTATTCTTTATTTCAGTCTCATTTAATGTATACAGTTATGATCACAATATATATCACAGAAACAATACCATGTGACCATTCTAATATAGAATTATAGGAGTCTACCAAATATTAAAAATGCACTTATATAATATGCAAACACATATTATCAATATATTAATCATTATCAACAAGATATCAAAGTACATGTTATAAAAATCAAACTTTAGACAGACAGAAACGCTCAAATCGTATATGACTGGTTGTTTCGTTTGTTCGTAGGACATCAAATAACTCTCATTAATCACGTTATAAAGAATATCGCATGAATGCATTGCACACGATGATAGTTACACATTAAAATAATAAAAACATGATAAAAAGGGTCACACGTGACAGACGTGTAACAAGAAATACATACAGTACGGGTGCTAAGATCAAACTATCTACATATAAAAGAGTTTCTACGCCTGTGCCATTTCCCAATTTGCATTGACATAGGCGATTTCAAGACGGACAAGACCAGCGTTGCCTTGTGGTCAACATGGGACGTTCAGCGATCCTCCGATCATGTTACCGCCTTCCCAACAACCCATATTTTACCATTCGCTCCTCCTCTGATGTGATATGCTTTTGTAGTAAGCATAATACACCCACAGGAGACAAAAACATAAAATTAACTGGCACGTTTATGTAATTGTAACGCAGTAAATCAAAAAAGTTACCATAACATAGGGTGTCGTCACAAGTAACTGTATCATTGATTAAGAGTAAAAATATATAAATATTTTTTTTGTTTAATTTGTTAATGATACAGTTACCTGTGTGTGTCATAGCAAAAAGGAACGGAGCCCAGCGGACACCACAGGAACCAACGGGGGTGTTAAATCATATATAGATATGATAAATATTGAAATGTTAGACTAAGTTGTTTCTCCGACATTCAATATTAACAAAGGTAGCAAAATTGCCAGTGTTTCTTTAATTATTTTGAGCAGAATATAAACTTTAAAGTGCTAAAATCAGCTTTCCAGTTTTCAAGTACACTTGCGACACACTGAGAGGTAGAATCGTCCGGTAACTGGATCTCCATAGGGATAATAAATTTGCGACTAGCATTACCAATGCCAACTTAACGTATGGTCAACGTAATCATCCATTAAATCATTCTGGAGTGAGTGCCAGTGTAAATGCTTTGGGCGAAAATGTATTTTTTTTAAACAAGAAAACTATTTTCGCTCAGTTGTGCTTACATCAATACATAATGTACGTAGCCTATTATTCCAACAAAGCTTGCCTGGACGAAAACATTTCCCTTTCGAACCTGGATTAATGATTTTTTATGGAAGCGAGTTATACATATTATCCCAAGAATATTGTAAGCTGAGTCAATATCAGTTTGCGTAGTAAAACCTAGTTCAATATCGTCTATACTGCTATTCACTCTCTCTATAATTGAACATAATTGATAAATCGACAGAAGACAGAGTTAGCTATGAATATTTTACACCGTTTCCATAACGTCCAAACAAAGTATGTATTGACGTGTTTGGTCGTTCATGTAATGTATTAAATATTTGAGGATCCGTGCCATGTCGTACACACCTACGCCAATGTGACATATGGTAATATAAAAAGCGAAAATACGACGAAGTGTTACTAGTCAATGTCCCAGGTCTTGAAAATTGAAGGTTCATTACCAAAAAGGTAAACAGACCCAACAATGATTTTCGGTTAGTTTGATAACTCAGCAGTTAAAAGTCGACTTACGGGTCATTTTGCCAAATGACCTTTTAGCGGCCATCTTTAAAGATAACAGCCATTATTTTAAGCAATCATAAGCTTTGGGAAAACTTGAATTAGGGCTATCGGCTTGCAATATGTTATACGAAGAAGCAAAGATACAACAGGTGTTATTGGAAAACACAATGCGTTATTTGACCTAGTTGTAATATATGTAAGTAAATCAAAATATAAATGATCATAGTACGACGTTAACTCATATTGAACAAGTAATTAAGAATTGCAAGCAATACAGAAGTCCCCTACCGGTTTTAAGCCATTTTCAATGTTTCTGTTGCCATAGCAACCACAATTTTGGTCGGAATCAAAATTTTGGACGTGCATGATGCCCCCTATCCACATACCAAGTTTCATAAACCTAGCTTGGAAACTGTTTGCCGAGTTATGTCAGGATCCAGATTTTTTGACGGACGGACGGACGGACTGACTGACTGACTGACTGACGGACGGTGGGCAAACCTATAGTCCCCTCCGGTCAAAAACCGGTAGGGGACTAATAATAACATATGTATAATAACTAGCCATATTTTAAAGACATAAAAGGGAATATTTAAAATACTTACTTTGGTATATAACAAGAACCGTAATTCCAAGAACTGTAAAACACAACAATGAGAATTGTGCTCGTTTCTTGTTTAAAAAGTTCATATTGAACATACATCTGCTCTTTAGGAACAACAATTGAACATAGTTTTCAAAATTCCGAACATACACCCGAGATTATAAATATAGACAATATATCAGCTGTTAAATTATGCAAATAGAAGTTCGAGAGTCGTGTCAAATTCTCTGGACTATACCGATACATTTCAGTTAATAATTTCATTTACATTACTTTATCTAAGGCACGTAGAGCATATCAACCAACAAGTTACGTACAATTGTACTGCAAAAATGTTCAAGTCATACACAGCTATAGTCCAGTCAGGGTAAGAATCCAGTGACGCAGCGGTCGGGTGTAAAACTGATTATAAAGGCTTATACTGTACAAACAACTGTACTTTTAATTCCAAACTAACATACTATATTTGCTGTACCTGATCAGACAATGGTTTTAATCTTTTTGCGTACACATAAACTGCAACGTCACTTTCACAATATCCGAACTGGACTGTAGCAGTTTTACCTACATAAACATTGAGCACGAGAACTTGTACTTGAATTCACGTTCCGGATCGCAGCTTAGAAAAATAACGTACTATTAAAGCGTTCCGAGGAAGATTTTTATTTCAACAGCTAAATGCATAGTCTGACAACTTGAATACAATTTTAAAAAGTATATACTCTATTTATATAGCGCCCTCTACATGTACAAGTGCAGTTACAACATGATCTGACCAGAGGACCTACTGAGAGCCCCTGAAGGGAGAGAGAGACAATAGATTGGGGCATGTCCAGTAGACAGATGTGCATAAGTGCGCCTAACACTTATTTCGAAATGTGCCCAGCGTATAGCACCGATATATAGCTTCCTGACATATTTAACACTATACTTCGCAGTCCACACGCTCAGATACAGCGAAAAATACAAGCTATACTACAAATAGTATTTCAGAAATGTTCAGTTACCATGCCGGGGATAGAACCCACGACCTCTGGATTGACAGACGCATGCGTTACCACTGAGCTGTCGCCGCTAGATATTATATTTTGTCAATCAGTTATCATTATTCTCAGTGAAACACTGGTTCTATCAGTGACAAGGGTAAATCATTAATTTACGGCGAGTTGAAAGCATACTAGAACTGCCTATATAGATGCTTCACACCAAACAGGACACCTTATGGCAAGGTGGCATCAGTTAGATTCTATTATGGCATCAAGAAAATGCAAAAACATTTTGTATTTCCCGGTTCATCCCAAGTTTAATGCTCGTGTGTGGTCGTGAAAAGCCGGGAATAACTCATTAATGTTCGTGGTAGAAGTCGGGTATCGTGTGTGGTCGTGAAAAGCCGGGAATAACTCATTAATGTTCGTGGTAGAAGTCGGGTAGAAGTCGGTAATTATCGTGTGTGGTCGTGAAAAGCCGGGAATAACTCATTAATGTTCGTGGTAGAAGTCGGGTAGAAGTCGGATAGAAGTCGGTAATTATCGTGTGTGGTCGTGTTCAAAGCCTGGAATAACTCATTAATGTTCGTGGTAGAAGTCGGGTAGAAGTCGGGTAGAAGTCGGGTAGAAGTCGGTTATTATCGTGTGTGGTCGTGTTCAAAGCCGGGTCGTATACAAGCTTGAACAAGCAGTTGATCGGAACATGGAAGGTCTCAAACGGTTAGATCTTGAACCTATATAAACCAAAGGTTCCGGGATCATAGATTTTCAAAGGTTATGGAAACTCCAAATTGAATGGAATGGCTGTACCAAGTCGGGTGTTTGGTATATAATTAAATTTAGACCACAGCTAACTGTAGCTAGTCAATCAACGTGGAGAAAAAGTATTGGATAAATCTCATATACCACTGTTTGGTGTGGTATATATACAAAGTGTTGTATATAAACTTACATTGATTTATCCAATACTATTTAGGCCAAGCAAAATAATCCACCCAAGTCAGGAAATCTTTATTGAAAGCACAACCCGTTGACAGCTAGTTGTGATTGAAACAATGATCAAAAACATGAACAATAATTTGTTAAACATTGCTCTTCCAGCGCAAAAATTGACTAAAATTTAATTTCTTTTTCTCAGTTGGTGAGTCATGCTACTGACAAATTATTCAAGCGTCATGTAAACAATGATAAACAAGAAAACATAAATATCGAACGTGAAAGTAAATTCTGGTATAATGATGACTGCAATATAAAACGAGCTCATTTTTATCAGCTTTAAACAAATACAGAAATCATATGTCCGATGAAAAGGGAGTTTACTGGTCAAAGCACGGTCTGGTTATAAAAACTCATCAATCGTATCTAAACAAGAGCGCTTATACTTAAGAAACATGCATACAAATATAAAAATGCAAAATTATATTGGAAACAATTAGAAGGTCGCAAGTACAAAATCAATATTTTGAGAAAACAAGAAAAACTACACTAGTTTAAACATATTTATTCTCATTATTTACAACATATACATTACAATTATTATAAGGAGAGGATTGGAACGAAAGCCTGAATCTTATTGAGTTCTTTTCCTACTTTGACTTCGGTTCGGTGTTCAATAATTTAAATATACGACGTAATATGTAAATACGATGATTGTGAATAAGAAATCATATACTGCTAGAAATAGTTTGCTGACAAAAATGAAGAAATAAAATTACAGTAACAGTAAGTACAAAACAATGAGAGAAGACATGAGAGAGAAATAGAATACTAGTACGCACACTGATGTAAAAACTATGATATGTATAAACCTAAACTAGGTACTTCAACTAATTGGAAGTAAAGCTAATTTCAATAATCTAATAGAGCATCTAATAAACATTCAAATATTAATAATACGCTCAATAAGATAATAATCGATATTTCGCTGATTAAAAGTTTATGGAAGCGATAGCATTGTTGTAGATCTAATAAACTATTAGTAAGACAAAGGTTTCGAGCATTCAAATCTTTAAACCCAGAACAAACTCTTGCAAAAAGAAGAAATAATAGGTAGATTTGTATGAATTAAAACTTTAAATTAAAACTACAAATTTAGATGCTTCAAATGGTCCGTTTAGTTGGTTTATTTATAACATGCTATTTGGTTGTTTCGAACATTCAGACAAAATGTAAAATCCATCTTCCGAAACATTGCATATTCGACACAAATTTTCTCTCATTATAATAAGGTGAAGTAATTGATGTTCACCACGTGGTCATGGAAGGCCCGTTAACAACCTATTCATTGAAGCTTCTAGGTCTTCAAAACCCTTTTTAACTTCTCAAGAAAGGCAAATACGTAACCACTCTAACTATATATGCATAAATTATATCAAACAACATGGGTTAACTATAGTCAAATATTCAATAGTTAAATATTCACACTAATTAAAATATCAAGCGCAATACAAGTTACAAATACAAATATTAAAACATGCGAAGGCAAATACAATACGTTTTTTATCGTTGTTATTTCGTGGGGTTCGTGCTTCAAACTTGGCATGTGTATCCATTGGACTATTGTCTTCACGTAGGTAAAATTTGGAAGACATCCGTTCATCAGTTTGGTCAAAATTTAAGTTTAATAAACACTTGCTAAAAACGTTCAAAAGCGTATCGCCAAACTGCCTGAAATTATGCCCTGTATCAAAGAAAGGTCTAAACTTAATCTGAATGAAAAATTTATACATGATGCGCTTTTTAAGATAAAGGGACATTGTACGGCGTATTTTAGCGTTATAACACGTTTATCACATGTTTCAAAGTAGGCCAATAACATCTGACAGGTAAAAACAAAAGTGGTCAACTTAAAACAACATCAATCAAACAGAACATTGATAAAAAGCAGGAAATTCGTCACAAAGCTGCAATATTGACCGTTCACTTCATTAGGAAGAAAATTCTTGAAGTTAACAACATGTGTACCTACTGTCTACCATGCTCTTTACATGGTGACCAAATAAATGCCAATAGAATAATACCTACAGTACTTTCAAGAGACGTTGTTACGTGGTATAACAAGTGATGAAACACACGCTCACTATTTTTGACCAAGAATGAAGCAGAAAGATCATTATGTGCAACCACAAATCCTAAGAAACCCGTAATTGTAAAATCACACACAGTAAGTGATGAAAATGATACATTTAATTTCTTCACACACAAACGTCGTGCAATTAAAAACAAGACCCAATGGCAAATATGTTACAATTAGGTTCTATAAATATAAAACTTAAATATTTCATAAATCGTCGTGTTAACGAAATAGACCATACGTATCTTTCTCCTGAAAATGCTTATTTGCACAGGGCTTCCACTGTAAAGCAGTTTTTAATGCATGGTAATGATTTATGACCAAGTCTATTATTTAGACCTATTCCTATGCGACTAGTTTAAAGTTCCTAGACTTAAATCGCATTCACTAGATCTTAGGTACGTTTCCAGGAAACCTATGTGGTCAGCCATATTACAGTACATGAGTGTTGTACTTTTTGCAGACGACAAAACATAACTTCCACCTTGAATATATATAAAAGTTAAATTAGTGTGCAATGTGTGAAAGAGATTATTGAAGGTCTTCTGTGACTCTCATTGTAAATGAGTATGTCAGTAAAAAGTTATAGAATAAGTAGCACTTCTTTTCGAACACCCTCGTAGTCAGAGTAAGTTGCACTTCTTTTCGAACACCCTCGCAGTCAGAGCGAGTTGCACTTCTTTTCGAACACCCCTCGTAGTCAGAGTAAGTTGCACTTCTTTTCGAACACCCCTCGTAGTCAGAGTAAGTTTCACTTCTTATCGAACACCCTCGTAATCAGAGTAAGTTGCACTTCTTTTCGAACACCCCTCGTAGTCAGAGCGAGTTGCACTTCTTTTCGAACACCCCTCGTAGTCAGAGTAAGTTGCACTTCTTTTCGAACACCCTCGTAGTCAGAGTTAGTTGCACTTCTTTTCGAACACCCCCGTAGTCAGAGCAAGTTGCACTTCTTTTCGAACACCCCTCGTAGTCAGAGTAAGTTGCACTTCTTTTCGAACACCCTCGTAGTCAGAGTTAGTTGCACTTCTTTTCGAACACCCCCCCGTAGTCAGAGCAAGTTGCACTTCTTTTCGAACACCCCTCATAGTCAGAGTAAGTTGCACTTCTTTTCGAACACCCTCGTAGTCAGAGCAAGTTGCACTTCTTTTCGAACACCCCCCGTAGTCAGAGCAAGTTGCACTTCTTTTCGTAGCGCGTTCTATCACGGGGCACACCATGGTACTGTGTTATCATATTGTTTAATGAAAGCTCATTTTTTTAAAACCTTACAATCCTTTATCAACGACATACTAAGGGAAGATACAGCTTGAAGGATTTCGTTTATCATTATCACTATAACATACCTACTTGTATATACCACAATTTATTAAAAGCTAAAGAATCGTAAATAATTTAAATTTGGGCGTAAGTTTAATGTTTTTTCGGAAGTGCTTCGATAAAACAGTACTGTGATACTGAAGTCATAGAGATGATTCTGACATTTGTACCCCTCTGATGGCACGACTTGTTCTAAGTGACTGCTTTCCAAGTACAGACAAACTGTACTTACAGTCCAAACCGAAGTTGTCCATTAATAGGGCTAAAATTCGGATTCATGTAGTTGTCTTCATTGCCGTATAATTTTAATCCTAAAAGGGAGATAACATCAGCGCATTGTTTCTCGACTATTTGCACAACCTTCCAAGGTAATTTTTCACGGTAAGCAAACAGCTTTGACTCATTAGTTTCTGTAGTGTTATATTTAGTTTCTCGGCTGAATTGACTTAAAACAAAATCTAAATACTTTTCCGAAGAATCCATTCCTAGATGGTCATAAAGAAGTTTAGTTTTTTCATTAAGGTTGTAGAAGTCTTCATATTGTATTCCTCTGAGTCTGTCAGGGTACCTTTCATGAAATGAGATGGCCGCCAGTATGTCAACTTTAACTCGTCCACAATATACTTGAGCGTCCATATTAATAGCTCTGGTATCATTGATTTTAGTAGGGAACCATTCTGTGAACAGGTGACTACTCATTGTTCCTCTGGGGTCTCTGAACAGATGGACTATTTTCAGACGCGGATTATCCTGCAATATTAGTCCGGCAAGAGTTAGATCAAGGCGCAAGACTTTGGTAACGCGGTTAGTACGGCTGCGACAGTACGCCTCTATCTTCTTCAGGCAATATTGTTTATCATGCCCGATTTTCTTGCACTTTTCGTATTGTTGCCATGAATTTTTCCCTGTAATTTAAAGAAATATAACACTTTAGTTACTTGATATTGTCTACGTGTATTTGGTACTTTTACACCATATAATGTATACCATAATATGTTGTTCCTAACTAGGATAAAACAACTTCATAAATATATGTTTAAGTTATGTTTGATGTTGTACGCGGATGATATATTTTTATTTTTATATCAGAAACTCAGGATGGCTTACAAAAAGGTTAAGATATATTAGAAAATTATTGGGACAGATGGAAACTGTCAGTAAATGCAAAACAAAGGTAATGGGGTTTTATTAGGGGGTAATCTGAGTCAAAACTTAAACTTTACATACAAAGGTGAAATTATTGAAATTGTTAAAAAATACATATCTTGGACTTGTTTTCTCAACAGGTGGCTCATTTAAATATACATGTGAAGCTTTAGCTGGCCAAGGAATGAAGGCTACTTTAAAATGAAATTTTACATTGATAATTTCTACAATATGTCAATAAGTCAAATATTGGAGATATAAGAAAAAATTGTTGAGCCTGTTTAAAGCTATGGTAGTGAAATATCGGGTTGCTATAATACCAGTGAAATTGATAAAACAGTTTGAAAGTTTTTGTAAACAATTATTATGTGTTTAATGGCAGACTCAAAATACTCGGGTTTATGTTGAATAAGGAAAAGTCTAAAGTTGATATTACGTACAATTAAGAAATTGGCTTAGAATACTATCAACTAATGATACAAAATATGTTAAACTTGTGTATGATAAGATGTAACAGCATCTTGAATCATACCCAAATAAGGAATCTTGGGCCAGTAAAGTTAAAGGGATACTTAACAATCTTGGATTTGGTGAAACCTGGTTTTCGCCTTACAATTGGAAATAATGAATTATTTTTATCCTCGGTAAAACAGAGAATAAATTGATCAATATTTACAAGGTTGGAGAAATAGTGACATAGAAACTTCCAGTAGAGCAAATATTTATGAATGATCTTAAATTTTTCAATTACAGCCTTATTTAGACAAAGTCCAAGGGAACATATTATAGAAAACCATTATCAAAATTTAGAGTGTCATCACACAGACTACAGATAGAAGTTGGTCGTTGGACTAAACCTTATCAAACACTTGTCCCTGAAAGAAAATGTAAATTTTGTAACTGTGTAGAGGAAGAATTTAAATGCAACCTATATCTTAGAAAAGCATAATTATATTCCTCAACATTATAGACAACATCCAAGCATTCTTAAGTTTAGAGACTTGTTACAATCTAGTGATGAAAAGATTTTTAAAACATTAGCTGTCTACCTTTTCAAATGTTTTGAGCTAAGAGAACAGTCTTTATAGATGCTATTTGTATAATTATTATAGTTACCTATTTGTACATATTATCATAACTTAACGACTGCGTTCTGCGCTTTTTGTATGGTGTGTTTTCCATATGCCACATAACATCAGACTTTATTTACATTAAGTTTGACGGTAAAAGTAAATGGTATTATAAATGGTTCTGAACAATAAATCTCAACACTTATATTTTGCATGTAAAGCGAGTATTACATGTGTATACATTAGGGTGTGCGCGCGTGTATGTGCGCGCGCGCGTGTGTGTGTGTATGTGTTAGTGTGTGCGTGTGTGTATGTACGTTTATGTGTACGTAGGTATACATGTGTATAGGTGCGTCTGTGTGGACATGGTTGTTTTTAATGCGTATTTATATATGTATTCATACATTGTTGTAAACATGATCCATGAGAATTATGTCCTAATTTCTAAAATAACCTGTAAACTGTAAAACGACATTATAGCATAATCAAAGCACTGAAAGTACTGATGTGTGGCGTACTGATGGCATTAAATCCAATATCGAATCCAGGTTGTATCATAATTTTATGTTACAGTTCTGATAAGCCCACCCTTACTCAAACATTTGTGCTGCTAAAGACACCAAGAGAACCAGCAGTTACCTGGAACTTACTTAAGTAACTATGAAGGGATATTTACAAATACCATTTTTAACGACTTGGAGAATTCGACCAGTGTCAAGATAAGTGACTGTTTATTCTCCGTATGACCACGCATGTTAATTAAATGTATATGACACTCTATATTAACGTATGTAAAAGGGGTAAACATGTCGCTCATACATATCGATCGGCCGATTAATGCTTTAAAAACAAGTTTTACATTTTATAAAACCTTAAAGTATTAGCTTTTAAAACAAGCTTTAATGAACAAAATCGATCGAATATTAAATTAATAATTGATGATTTTCGACCGTTGATAGAATTTTTATTTGGTATAATACGGGATATTTTAAACTTACTTTTACGCGGAACGGATTCTTACTCGTCGCCGTGGATTTAATAATTAGGGTATCGTGTTGATTGTTGTCTAAAAGAGAGACATATATCTCTGCTTCATTACAAGCTTTAAATATTCAAAATCGGATAATAGATACGAAAATTATGAGGTCTTATATAAAGCAGGGTAGAAATTGACTAGTGCGTTTAACGCTTACCGCGGTAACATTGTTAATCGGCCGATCGATATTTCAGTTCCCCCCACCAGCTATATATAGCATCAATGTTTGTATACAACATAATTAGGCCATCGCCTGCAATGTGCAGCGGCGGTGTGGTTTACATACGTTACAGTATACGATTGAAAACCGTGGGAACTATTTTAGATTCCCGCCACCAGTGAGAACATTCTTTGGTAGTAAAAATATAGTCCGTTGCGGAATGATTTGCTATAAATATCCTCTAAAAATAAAAGTCTGATATAATTGTTGGTCTAAATATAAGTAAATGTTGGTAATGTAAACAAATCAGGTCCAATGATACGTGTAACCTGTGTTGCATGCTTGTAATATTGGTCAAATCATAGAACTATTTATTTGCCGAGGCCTAATGCGTTAAATTGGTCGTAAGCTGAAAAGTGGTAATAGCATTGTGTGGCGTTACGCCACACAAAAACGGTGATTTTGCCCATACGTTAACGGGACGAAAACCATGCGTAAACATAAAGATTCACGCGAGAACGCGCTGTTTTACGTATGCTCATTTCAGGGCCTCACCGACGATAATAAACGATTTTACAGCGTCTTATGAACTGCAATTCCCATTCTATTTGTAACTACTCATTAATTTTCTATAAGATCTAATTAACAAATTTAAACAAACCCGCATTATCCATGTTTTCTTGGTATTTGCAGAACCCGGAAGTCGACGCTCATAACAAAAACTGTTATGACGTGACGTTTATTTTCGCGACGTAACGTTTGTTTACGCGACGTCGCCACAAAATCTCCCGCCAAAATGTAATTATTTCAAAATACAAACGCTTAAATTGATGTTTTGTATGCGATAATAGCGTTTACGCATGCTTTTTCGTGCTATAACATCTGCAGAGTCCCTCGGGAGCGTTGGTGCCCTCGCCCTAACGGGCTTGGACACCAACCGTCCCTCGGGACTCTGCAGATGTTATAGCACGAAAAAGCATGCGTTAACCCTACATTCGAGTAAAATTTAGATAACTTGAGTTCAATGTTCATATGATATATATTCGCATTTTAAACACGTATATACAAATTTTAGTTATCTAGTATTCGTAATTTTATATCTAGTATACTGGTTGTTTAAGTATTGCAGTAAAAAGATAGTAAAAAATCGAACAGGGAAGGCAGCACTCAGCTACAACAGCCGAGCACAAAAAAACACGGACAACAATTTAAACGGCACGATTCAAAACAAACAACTGAACTAGGCAAAAAACTTAACCGCTGACAATGACAGTTTCAACTGTCAAACAGTCGAAAGTGCAAGTCCAAGCTGTCAAAAAGCTGAAAAACCTAGTTTCCGCTATAAAAAGGCTGAATGAATAAGTCACAGAAGTCATCAGTTTGTCAGCCATATATAGACTACTCAGTCACATTATTCTGACACTTGACTAACTGTGCTGAGCGTCAAGCAAGATATATTTACCAGTATTATCACGAATTGGGTATGTCGCGGCCTGGGATCTACCCTAAACCTCTCACACTTACGGATAACGCTCTATCACTAGGCTATCGTGACAGGCTTGTAATGCATTCCAGTGTACTGATTTACCAAATTACTTACAGAAATCGTAATCTTACGTCCAAATTAAAATTCTTTATAACTCTTTAACAGATACAAATTGTGGTAAATGGATCAGCAATATTAACAATGATTCAGTAATGCACTCATACAAAACATAACAGTTCCAAATGTGTAGTTATCAACTTCAAATCTTAGCGTAAGTTTAAGTTTTCCGTACGAGCTTTGATAAAATAGTTCCCAGATTCCTGAATAGATTATTCCTATCAAATATTAGACTGAAAAGAACTCATCGACTTGATATTGACAATTCGAACTTCTAATAATAATATAATAAAATATGTGCATCTAAAATAAATAAAATTACCCCCAAACCCCACAGCCGCGTGAACTTTTTCGAACAATTTGGATCCAATATCTCGAAGATGACAGGAATAGACATTCTTCAAAATGCTTCGGCTGATATGAATCTCTTCAGGTCTAAAATGTAAGGGGAGAACGTTATGAACATTCTTAAAGAGGCATTTTGCATCTAGTATATTCTTCTACACTAGCGCAGTCAATGATATCATCGTACAGAAAACTATAAATCGTTAGCGCCATTATCTATCTCTAGAATGTTAACTATATATGTACATAAATAAAGTCAAACAAAACAAACTCCAGGATTTATCAAAGTTTCGACTTTAATTATTATTAGAATATAACCTACATTATGAGCCAATGAAAACGCCGAATTTTTGCGGTTAAATGAAAATTTAATCATTAAAATTTTCTCTTCACAGACTTGACGTCATGCGTTGGCGCTACTTTCTATCAGCCAATCAGAATTCAGAATGTTATATTCTAAGTTAGTTAGAACATATTAAGTAAATTTTAATGACTAAAAAGGACTCGCTTCGCTCGCTCCGCCCTTTTTAATCATTAAAATTTACTTAATATGTTCTAACTATAACGTCTTCATCAGAAATATAATTATACTAATATATATGTCGAAATAGTATGCCAAAAGTCCCATTTAGTAAAATGTATGGAAGAAAAAATACTCATTCTGCAAGATTTGCTTCCCTTAGACTATGAATTATGCATTTATTGTTTACATTTGGTTATTTTGTTTGCAACCAATTGAAGGCTGTATTTTGTTTTCATCCATCGTATGGCGTTTTCCACCTTTGGGACTCAACTAAAATGCTAAAGTAGCTTAAAGTAGCTGTTCAAGGCTTAATGAAGCTTTAAGAACAAAATGTGTATAAATTAAATAAACATGTCTATGAAAGCAAGAAAAAGAATTATATTCAAATACCGAATAATAATTTATCACTGCCAGCGATTTATTGCACATCACTGACAACTAAAATGTTCACTTACGGACAAAGGAATACAACTCATTGTTGAAAGTTTGTTGGTCGAATCCTTATATAATGGCTCGTTAAAGAAATACAGTGTTTTATTCTTTTTATTCTCGGTGGCCGTTTGATTTTGTTTTTCTCACAGTTCGAGGGTTTTTAGCAATAATAGATTCAACTATCGAAATGTATTGGAGTTTTAACAATAAAACCAACGTTGTTTACTCTGGCTAACAAAATTACCCTTGCCCAAATTTGAAAAAATATATACCGGCGAATATCGACTCCATATTGAAACTTGGGAACCAATTGTGGATGGCCAATCAACATATTGCTGGTTTAGAATGAGAACGAACTTATAAGATTGATGCATATTTGAAATCTGCATCACAAGGCGCTTCTTATGAGCTTATTTCATGAAAATCGGAACTGGTCATATTGACCGAACCGAAGTTTAAAAAGCTTGTTTTTTATAAGAAAAGAGCAGTTTTCAGACAGTTTTTTTCTTATTTTCTCAAAATATCGATTTGTACTTACGACCTTCTCATTCTAAGCCAGTGATACATTCGTTTAATTTACCAGACATAATGTAAAGGTTTAGTGAGTAGGTTCTCATTGAAACCTCTCTAAAACACCTTGATCCATTATGGTCCTTCCATGTGGAATTATAGGCTTAAGTGACTCGAGGTTCTTTCCATATACAATTGCTTAAATCACAATAGATATTTTTCAGCCGGATTTGGGGAATTTTTACTAACCTTGCAAGAGATATATTCATTGGAATCAATGATAAAGTGGCTAGAACGTTAACTTGTCATTGACATACATGATTTTACATTTGAATACACATACATACTTCTTCAAACATCGAGGAGTTGTTGTGGAGCACATTTCATCCATTCCTTTATGGTAAGTCCAAATATTTCCTGTCCACAAGGGCTCGTAGTAATAGAATACGTCATCTCGATGTCCTAATATCTTGCCCATAAAACTTGATCCACTTCTCATGTAGGAGTTTAATAACACGTGGTTTTCACTCCTGTCATGGCTGCCTACATCGGTTACAGTAGCTTCGTCCCTGTCCAGATTGCCTCTATCATTTTCATCAATTTCTTCAATAACGTCTTCGTTTTCAATTCTGTGTTCTAAATATGCAACATGTATGTTACTAGAAACATTCATTCGACATAAGAAGCACGTAATATTCCAAGTACCCCGTTTTTTACTTCTATTAACCTACATTTATTTGCACATGAAGTGCTTTATATTACCTGTATTTTTCTCTTTGTGTGTATATATTGAACCATGTACATTGTATATACACTCAAGGATTAAGTTCTTGAGTGTATGTTATTTTATTATGTCGTGTCTTTGTGTATATATGTTTATGCGTTTCGTTGTCAAAGGCAAATGTGTTTGCTTATTTGCAATAAAGTTAATTTGTTGTTGTTGTTGATGTTTGTTGTAGTAAATTTATAACAATTGTGTAATAGGGCAGGCTTACGTTATAATTATGTAGAATACGCTCATTCTAACACGACCAGCAGTTTCACCTATATACATGTACACATAGAGGGAACCAAGGGGTGCATGAATTATCATTCTAACACAACCAACACCTATATACACATAGAGGGAACCAAGGGGTGCAGGAATTATCGTTCTAACACAACCAGCACCTATATACACATAGAGGGAACCAAGGGGTGCATGAATTATCATTCTATCACAACCAGCACCTATATACACATAGAGGGAACCAAGGGGTGCAGGAATTATCGTTCTAACACAACCAGCACCTATATACACATAGAGGGAACCAAGGGGTGCATGAATTATCATTCTATCACAACCAGCACCTATATACACATAGAGGGAACCAAGGGGTGCAGGAATTATCGTTCTAACACAACCAGCACCTATATACACATAGAGGGAACCAAGGGGTGCATGAATTATCATTCTATCACAACCAGCACCTATATACACATAGAGTGAACCAAGGGGTGCATGAATTATCATTCTAACACAACCAGCACCTATATACACATAGAGGGAACCAAGGGGTGCATGAATTATCATTCTATCACAACCAGCACCTATATACACATAGAGGGAACCAAGGGGTGCATGAATTATCATTCTAACACGACCAGCACCTATATACACATAGAGGGAACCAAGGGATGCATGAATTATCATTCTTACACAACTAGCACCTATATACACATAGAGGGAACCAAGGGGTGCATGAATTATCATTCTAACACAACTAGCACCTATATACACATAGAGGGAACCAAGGGGTGCATGATTTATCGTTCTAACACAACCAGCACCTATATACACATAGAGGGAACCAAGGGGCGCATGAATTATCATTCTATCACAACCAGCACCTATATACACATAGAGGGAACCAAGGGATGCATGAATTATCATTCTAACACAACCAGCACCTATATACACATAGAGGGAACCAAGGGGTGCATGAATTATCATTCTATCACAACCAGCACCTATATACACATAGAGGGAACCAAGGGATGCATGAATTATCATTCTATCACAACCAGCACCTATATACACATAGAGGGAACCAAGGGGTGCATGAATTATCATTCTAACACAACCAGCACCTATATACACATAGAGGGAACCAAGGGGTGCATGAATTATCATTCTAACACAACCAGCACCTATATACACATAGAGGGAACCAAGGGGTGCATGAATTATCATTCTATCACAACCAGCACCTATATACACGTAGAGGGAACCAAGGGGTGCATGAATTATCATTCTATCACAACCAGCACCTATATACACATAGAGGGAACCAAGGGATGCATGAATTATCATTCTATCACAACCAGCACCTATATACACATAGAGGGAACCAAGGGGTGCATGAATTATCATTCTATCACAACCAGCACCTATATACACATAGAGGGAACCAAGGGGTGCATGAATTATCATTCTATCACAACCAGCACCTATATACACATAGAGGGAACCAAGGGGTGCATGAATTATCATTCTATCACAACCAGCACCTATATACACATAGAGGGAACCAAGGGGTGCATGAATTATCATTCTATCACAACCAGCACCTATATACACATAGAGGGAACCAAGGGATGCATGAATTATCATTCTATCACAACCAGCACCTATATACACATAGAGGGAACCAAGGGATGCATGAATTATCATTCTATCACAACCAGCACCTATATACACATAGAGGGAACCAAGGGGTGCATGAATTATAATTCTAACACAACCAGCACCTATATACACATAGAGGGAACCAAGGGGTGCATGAATTATCATTCTAACACAACTAGCACCTATATACACATAGAGGGAACCAAGGGGTGCATGAATTATCGTTCTATCACAACCAGCACCTATATACACATAGAGGGAACCAAGGGGTGCATGAATTATCATTCTATCACAACCAGCACCTATATACACATAGAGGGAATCAAGGGGAGCATGAATTATCATTCTATCACAACCAGCACCTATATACACATAGAGGGAACCAAGGGGTGCATGAATTATCATTCTATCACAACCAGCACCTATATACACATAGAGGGAACCAAGGGGTGCATGAATTATCATTCTATCACAACCAGCACCTATATACACATAGAGGGAACCAAGGGATGCATGAATTATCATTCTATCACAACCAGCACCTATATACACATAGAGGGAACCAAGGGGTGCATGAATTATCATTCTATCACAACCAGCACCTATATACACATAGAGGGAACCAAGGGGTGCATGAATTATCATTCTATCACAACCAGCACCTATATACACATAGAGGGAACCAAGGGGTGCATGAATTATCATTCTATCACAACCAGCACCTATATACACATAGAGGGAACCAAGGGGTGCATGAATTATCATTCTATCACAACCAGCACCTATATACACATAGAGAGACCAAGGGATGCATGAATTATCATTCTATCACAACCAGCACCTATATACACATAGAGGGAACCAAGGGATGCATGAATTATCATTCTATCACAACCAGCACCTATATACACATAGAGGGAACCAAGGGGTGCATGAATTATAATTCTAACACAACCAGCACCTATATACACATAGAGGGAACCAAGGGGTGCATGAATTATCATTCTAACACAACTAGCACCTATATACACATAGAGGGAACCAAGGGGTGCATGAATTATCGTTCTATCACAACCAGCACCTATATACACATAGAGGGAACCAAGGGGTGCATGAATTATCATTCTATCACAACCAGCACCTATATACACATAGAGGGAATCAAGGGGAGCATGAATTATCATTCTATCACAACCAGCACCTATATACACATAGAGGGAACCAAGGGGAGCATGAATTATCATTCTATCACAACCAGCACCTATATACACATAGAGGGAACCAAGGGGTGCATGAATTATCATTCTATCACAACCAGCACCTATATACACATAGAGGGAATCAAGGGGAGCATGAATTATCATTCTATCACAACCAGCACCTATATACACATAGAGGGAACCAAGGGGTGCATGAATTATCATTCTAACACAACCAGCACCTATATACACATAGAGGGAACCAAGGGATGCATGAATTATCATTCTATCACAACCAGCACCTATATACACATACAGAAACCAAGGAGTGCATGAATTATCATTCTAACACAACTAGCACCTATATACACATAGAGGGAACCAAGGGGTGCATGAATTATAATTCTAACACAACCAGCACCTATATACACATAGAGGGAACCAAGGGGTGCATGAATTATCATTCTATCACAACCAGCACCTATATACACATAGAGGGAACCAAGGGATGCATGAATTATCATTCTATCACAACCAGCACCTATATACACATAGAGGGAACCAAGGGATGCATGAATTATCATTCTAACACAACCAGCACCTATATACACATAGAGGGAACCAAGGGATGCATGAATTATCATTCTATCACAACCAGCACCTATATACACATAGAGGGAACCAAGGGGTGCATGAATTATCATTCTAACACAACCAGCACCTATATACACATAGAGGGAACCAAGGGGTGCATGAATTATCATTCTATCACAACCAGCACCTATATACACATAGAGGGAACCAAGGGGTGCATGAATTATCATTCTATCACAACCAGCACCTATATACACATAGAGGGAACCAAGGGGTGCATGAATTATCATTCTATCACAACCAGCACCTATATACACATAGAGGGAACCAAGGGGTGCATGAATTATCATTCTATCACAACCAGCACCTATATACACATAGAGGGAACCAAGGGGTGCATGAATTATCATTCTATCACAACCAGCACCTATATACACATAGAGGGAACCAAGGGGTGCATGAATTATCATTCTATCACAACCAGCACCTATATACACATAGAGGGAACCAAGGGGTGCATGAATTATCATTCTATCACAACCAGCACCTATATACACATAGAGGGAACCAAGGGGTGCATGAATTATCATTCTATCACAACCAGCAGTTTCACCTATATACATGTACACATAGAGGAAGCCAACTTGTATATGCATTACCGTTAAAACACAACTACGGCAAATAACATAATAACGTTCCGAGGAAGAAAATAGTGCATCGGTTATTATGTCTTTGTGTTAGCGAATGCGGTATATTGGCAATGTTCGAACCGAAATAATTAATATGTATCTGCGTTTTATCTTTAATAAAGCACACGGTCACTTGTTCGGATGCGTGCAACGCGCTCGTTATTTAATTACTACGCTTCCAAACTCTTTATTTAAATTCTTTATTCTACGATAAAACGCAGGTACACATTTATTACATGTACTCCTTAAGTAAAATAAGTAAATTACATTGTCAAGTCAAAATGAGAAATTAATTCTAATTGTCATGATTGCTATGTTTAGTTAGATAGCATGGCCATGCATGGTCAAGAGTGGTATTATCCGTAAGATAGCATTGTCAATGAATATACATGATTGCACTGTTTTGTTAGATATAATAGTCATGCCTGATATTTAGTTATTGTACTGTCAATGAATTACCATGATTGCAACAATGTTCAGGAAACGCCAGTAATGCTATGCAACATAATAATAGTATTTTCAATGAATTGTCATGAATGCTATTTTAAGTTGAATAGAATGGACATGAATGACCATAAGTGGTATTTTCCATAAGGTAGTATTACCAATGAGTTACCATGGTTAATGATTAGTAAGATAGAAAAACCATAAATGGCCATAAGTGGTATTTTCCTTCAGGTAGAATTGTCAATTACTAACTATGTTTTTTATGTTTAGTTAGATAAGATGGCCACGAATGACATGGCCGTTATGTTCCATAAGAAAAGCATTGTCAATGAATTGCCCTGATTGCAATGTTTAGTGAGATGGAATGGACATGAATGGTCATGTGTGGTATCTTCCATAAGGTAATATTGTCAATGAATTGTCATGATTGCAATTTTTAGTTAGAAAGACTGGCTATGAATAGTCATGTGTGGTAATTTCCTTAAGAATAGAATTGTCAATGAATAACCATGGTTGCAATGTTTAGTTTGAAAGAATGAGTTGCCATGATTGGAATGGTTGGTTAGATAGAATGGCCATGAATGGTCATGAGTAGTGTTTTCCAGAAGGTAATATTGTCAGTGAATTGTCATGATTGCAAAGTTTTGTTAGATAGAATAGCCATGAAAGGCCATGAGTAGTATTTTCCATAAGGTAATATTGTCAAAGAATTGTCATGATTGCAAAGTTTTGTTAGATAGAATAGCCATGAAAGGCCATGACTGGTATTTTCCATAAGGTAATATTGTCAACGAATTTGCATGATTGCAATGTTTAGTAAGATGAGATGGCCATGAACTGCCATGCTTGGAATGCAATCAATATTTGGTTATGTTGACAATCATTTCTGACAAATATCACAAAAAAGTACTTACCAAAATAATCTACTACATGAATAAAATTACACGAAATAAGTTTTCAGTACTAACCTGTAAGTATCGGAACCTGATGGATTTGTGTGTCGAATATAGTCGCAAGGCGTTGAGCTTGATCTACAGTTAAACTTCTTAAAACGCTTTGTTGTAGAGTACAAGTCTCACCTGTAACAATAAGATTACGGTAAGTTTGCATAAATCAACAAATGTAGGGAATTAAACGTCGTATAGTCCGTTTAATGAGGTATGTCACTCCTATACAAACAATTCAATATCAAAACTAAGCATATTTACTGATAGACCGTACACGTCTGATTAATCCTCCTTTGCGGAATATAACAAATTTCCCGCCTTTCACGGAATCCTGGGCACACTATAAGATATAATTTATTCTTTGTGTAATTTGTGCTTTGCATCCATATGAATACATGTTATGCCTTGTTTGTGTTTATATTTACTATGTGTTATATCAGCAACGAAATAAATAATTACAAAACAAAATTATTGTTTAGAATATCTTAATCGGTTAAAACGGCAGAGAAAATCAATATCTTATGAACTAAGCTATATGTTCATATATTATTAGTATTATTATACAATATCTGTTAAATACGAGAATATGAATTAATAAGAAAATGCAATGTTTATATTCACAATGTTATGTAAACAGGTGACTGACCTGATAAAACGAGTTATAGTACATGTACCATACACAGTGTAGCAATACCACGTAACATTGGCACCACTCAAGGTTACAAATTCAAGACGAAATAGGTTTCGATTCGAAAACAAAACTATCCGTAAGTATTTCATTTCTTTATATATTTCTATGAAACATACAGCAGTCTAAGCTTTGCACGAAAAGTAGGATCCCTATCATCAGCTGGGCCATTTTGTCAAGCACCCGGTGAAATATTCGGAGTGATTGTATGCGGTTTGTGTACAGATTCAAGCCGTTTTTTTTTCCAAAGGTGTCGCGGGGTGCTGGAAAAATAGCCAAGCTACTGTTAGGGGTCCTACATTGTGTGGAAAACTAACATTTCCCCTTAGATTGACGTATGTTTCGTAGAAATTGGTACAAAAGTAATTTTCTTACAGCAATTTTAGTTTTCCAATTTTGACAAATTTCATTTTGGATTTGTGACCTTCATTAGTGTCAAAGTTACGTATAGTAATACCAGGTAACTTTGACACTCATAAAGGTTACATTGATATAGTTCATGCAAAAAGTATAGAACAAATTCATTCACACTTTTAACTATAATTCCAGAAAATTAGTACATGTATTATTAAATAATACTAGTCCACATGTTATTCAGTGTTGCATACATGTCGCTGGCTTAGAATGACAAGTTCGTATGCACTACCTTATTAGAACCATACATAATTGTAATATGCATCACAAGGCGCTTCTTATGAGCCAATTTTCTTGAAAATCGGAACAGATCTTGTCGACAAAATTGAAGTCAATAAAAAAGCATGTTTTTCCATAAATAAAGAGTAGTTTTCAGCAGTTTTTTTCTTGTTTTCTCAAAAAAGCGTTTTTGTACTTACGACCTTCTCATTCTAAGCCAGCGATGTATATGCATTTCAAATAATACATATACCCGAAAGTTTTTTTTGGTCGGTTAAGAACCAGCCGCCGATTAAACTGTTGCGAATAGCCAAATAAAATACGTAGTTTCGAAGAGTTTACTACGAATCAGTTAGCTTGTCGTATGCAAACATCTGAGCATGGTCGCATAAGACGATGTCAGTGTCGTCCTATTTGTTTAAATTATACCGACTATCTCGCTCTTCACCTTCTGGACATCATTTCAGGACAGTGAAACATCCTGTAGGAAAGGGGACGTTATCTATGCAAGCTGTAAATTGCCACAGGTTTCACTCCTAATATAAACTATGGCTGGGTTTTAGCGCTAACTATAGTCTGACCTGGTTCAATTATCTGCGCATGTCTGGTTTGTTTCAGGCACCAAAACCAATACTAGTATGTACGTTGGAGTAGGTTCAAGGTGAAAAATATTTAACAAGAATAAAAGCGAACTTGCAAAGGTTCGATCATAGTTGGCCCACTGAAGGTTTTCGTGGGTTCTAGTTAAACCATGTGATGGTGACCATGGTTAGCGCCAAAACCCCGCCAATGTATCGTAGATTTCCGTACGGTTATGCAGTTCTATATCGACACAAATTCAACTTGACAACAATGACCATGTGCCGAAAACATGAGCTGTGGGATAGTCGATTTTTATAAATATATACAAGTAGAAACAAATTGTGTTTTAAGTCGTATGAGTAGCAACATGGACATCCCATTTTTAAAGCGCGCCTCCTTCTAATCCATAATGGCTGATATTGAAAACATTTATATAATTATGGTTAATCATGTACACTGTATATCGATTGGTTGGCGGAAAACTATTGTAACTCCTTCATAAAACATAATAAGTTACAATAGTTTTCCGCCAAACCATCGAATTATGTATTGCAGTTGTTAAACTAAAAATGTTATAGCTTTTATGAACAGAAGCATATTGTCGTATGGAGTACCTGTAATTGAACATAACTGTCATATCGACAGGAGACCGGATGGTATTCAATATTGATCCTACATGACTTAATGATAAGGACAACCAATCAGATCACACAATATTTAACTCTTGGTCAGTAACAGGCGATATGATTGGCTATCCTTATTCTCCAATTAAATAAGATGAATATTGAATACCATCCTGGTTAAATATTAATATATTTTTTTAACAATTTGCAATGTCTTGTATAGAAACGAAACATAGAAATATTGGATTTTTTGTCATTGACAAGTTATGTACTGTGTATGATTTGTTTATGTAGTTTAAGCCGACCGATCGAACAAATCGAAAAACTTAAAAATATTGTCTCAACAGCCATTTCATGCATATGCATGTTGGCCGAGATGGCATTCTTTCGAAGACCCCTGGCATTCTTTGATCTAATGTGATAGGTTTGTTTACGTATGTAGTGTCTCATATTTACATTGATATTATTAAAATGGCTGTTATGACAATATTGTTATGTTTTTAATTAAACAAATGGTGTATAATTTGAGAATATGTACTAACCAAAACAACTATTGTTTTTATAATCAAACTGAATTCAAAATACATGCTATTCTAAGAAAAATAGAGAGCAAATATTCATTTTAGCTACTTTTTTCACTTTGACATTGAACCTCAAACGTGTCCGGTTGTATGTCCATTTGATGCACAATATCAAACGGACAATATCCATGCAAATATGTGTCAATACATATATGAACAAAAATTCGTAAATTTGTTCGGAAGCAAGAGTTGCTGCCCCTGTTAAAAAACCTGCACCACTTTCAGATCTGGCATCCGCCTTTTTCCAAAGCCTAAATGTCTATATTATTCGAAATAGCAACAGACTTTTTCAAACAGATAGGAGTAAATGAAAATCCATTTTGAGGCCCTTTTGAATCTGCCTATATTATTTTTTTATAATAGGGAAAGCCTTTTGATTGAGCAGTTTGGTGAAAGCTAATACCCTGTAGTCTAGTTCAATCAGATTTGGAAAGCTGTTGATACTCAGTAGGAAAAGCTGTTGTAAACTGGGTACTTGTGTGGAATTCCCTCTCTTATAACTGTGGTATAACACACAGTATTTGACATGATCCTGACCTTTATGCATGAATATATCACAAGGTACTTGCGTTGAATATATAAATTTTCGCGAGTAAATCGTGCAATATCGGTTCTTTAGATGCGTGTTGGTATTACACCTCGGGCATCTTCGTGATACTCCCCGCTTATGAAAACATAAAACCGGGTTATAAATATAGACAATATATCAGTTGTTAAATTATGCTAATTGAAGGTCGAGGGTCGTGTCAAATTCTCTGGACTATATTTCACGTCGTAACTTTATCATTCATATTCCTGCATTGATAGCTATCTAATTGATCAGTTAATTCACTCGATAGTAACCATATTATACTTCACTGCACCTATGAATAATAAATATCAACCCAGCTTACACTACACTCGATATAAAGTTTCAACATTCAAGTACGTATATTCAGTATTCATTTAAAACTGTTTGAAGCAAGAATCCCCAGTACACGGATCAATAATTAGAATGGACGCACCATTGCATTTCAACGGTTCCAGGGCATAACTATGGTGTCTGATTTATGCCATGTTTTTTCGCCATTTCATCTTTACGCTTTGTTGCGATGAAAAATCGAAACTACTACACAGCGTAAATCAGTCACCATACATGAAATTGTTGACATACAAGAACCAGTCAAAAATAACTGAGAGTTGCTAAATAATCCATTGGAAAATGAGTGTTCGTAAAAAGTTCCCTTTATCATCGTGAAATATGGTATCTCACATAATTATAATAATGCTTAAATGAACATGAATATTTTATTAAAAATGAAGATGTAATTGCCTGTGACCGTTCAGTATTATGAATAATGCTAGGGTTACAAAGCTCGTAAGATATCCGTGCGAATTATCAACTCGTACGAGTTCACAATTATTGAAATCCTAACGGTGTTTGTATGTTCGTAGCGTCTGGTCACAGCTCGTACGGACCACGAACGATCTATAGAGATACACTATTACGATATCCATACGATGCTCGTACGAGTTAAGAAAATCCCTACGATGCTAGTACGAGTATTCGTTGTCCGTACGGGCTCCGCACGGCCGCCGTGCGAGTTTGCCAAAATCAACTCGTACGGAGCTCGTAAATAGCTCGTAGGGCAAATGTGACCTAAACATAAGCTAAGTATGTGTCTGTATTCCAAACTTCAATGTGTGTGGGTGTGTCGGGTACCCGGAGCATTGCACATGCGAAAGTACCGCGAACAAATTAACTTGGTACTCAAACCTTCTATATACATCATCTAAAAGTTGATTTCTTATCAATAATTTAAATTTATTTGTCTATTGTTTTCATGAGGGGATTTAAATTTATTTGTCTATTGTTTTCATGAGCGGAGAATATTACCAATTAGTACGAGATACTATGAACACGAATCTAAATCGCCGACAAGATACAACTTTCTGGCGGAAATGGATATATCCCTAACAAGAAACTTGTAATTACATGCATAAATGTTCAAGGAATGCGTTAATGTGTCCGCATTATACTTACTACATCTAAAACTTCTTTTCTTTCTCAGTGTAAAAATTAAATGCCATGTACATGTATTGAATGTCTCCTTATGGTCATATACTTTTGAAATTACTTACATTGTTTACTGTAACAATCTAACCACTATAGTGCGCCCAGGATAATGTGAAAGCCGGGAAAATATGGTATATTCCACACTGGTGGATTAAAATTATGTGCACGAAATATCAGTGGTGTTTTGAGCACATTACTGACCTTAACTGTTTATTTTTAAAAGTGATTTGTAAAACCAATTTTACCACAGTTGACCAAATCGATAGATGTTTGTAAAATTAATATCACGTTATCCTGGGCGGACTATAATAACTCTATAATGACTGTGCTATTGAGCGGTTGTAATTGACATTGTTTATATTACTTGAAACTGTATATATGTTCCCATATTATATGTTAATCTCTTAACGGTGGAAATAAAGAGTATAATAAGTCATATAACCAATATATGTCCACAATAAATAGGTTTAAAAAATAGTTAAGATCTGACATTAGATCGTAAGTTTAATATATCTGTAAGTGCTTTGATAAAACTTAATGTAATAAAGCAGATTTAATGTCATCTCCTATAAAACCACGTGATTAAAAACACTATAAGTAAATATTAAGATATGTATGTGTTTGTACTTTAAACTATGGATTTGTCCGATTATAGGTATTCTGAACAAACACATAGGTTTTTAAAGTTGTATAGCACAGAGAATTTCACATGATCCTGACCTTTATGCATGATTATATTACAAGGTAATTGCGTTGAATATATAAATTTCCGCAAGTAAATCGTGCAATATCGGTTCTTTAGTGTTTTTTTTGGTATTACACCTCCAGTGTCTTCGTGATACTCACAGCTTATGAAAACATACATCCGGGATTATAATTATAGACAATATATCAGCTGTTAAATTATGCTAATTTAAAGGTCGAGAGTCGTGTCAAATTCTCTGGACTTTACACGTATTAGATTTTAAACGTAAAAGTATGCCTCCGCTGGTAAGAAAACGAGTCCATTATTTGGATGCCTTATTGTCAATATCTAAACCTCTACCTATTTATATATCTATACAGTAGGCGTTAAAATCAACAACCATTGTGAATATCTACAATAAAAGTATCGGTTTATTTTCAAGTATTTAACTAGAAAGACTTTTATATACATGCATATAGCACAGAAAATTTGACATTGTCCTGACCTTTATGCATGAATTTATTACAAGGTACATGTACTTGCGTTGAATATATGGATTTCCGCGAGTAAATCGTGCAATATCGGTTCTATAGATTGGTGTTGATATTACACCTCCAGCATCTTCGTGATACTCCCCGCTTATGAAAACATACAACCTCGGTCGTAAAAATAGATAATATATCAGCTGTTAAATTATGCTAATTGAAGGTCGAGAGTCGTGTCAAATTCTCTGGACTATATCTCTGTGTTAGAATGAGAAATCTGCATCACAAGGCCCTTCTTATGAGGCTCTTATCGTGAAAATCGGTACAGGCCATGTTGAAAAGGCTGGATTTTCCATAAGTAAAGAATAGTTTCCAGACTGTTTTTTTCTTGTTTTCTCAAAATATCGATTTTGATCTTAGGTCCTTCTCACTCTAAGCCAGCGATATATATAGAGGATATTTGTTTGTTTTGATTGAATATGGTTGAATAATTATGGCACCCATGTGAATTTACTAGACAGTGGTATGGATAATGTCGTTGGTCTATTTAGTGCATACCCGGTCTTATGGGGTCACATTCCCTAATTAGGCCACTATGAAGAGGTCAAAACGGACAGACATGTTTTATGATGTTCTTGTTTCATGCTGATATTTGTCTATGTTCGAGCCTCAGTAGGGGCCTCCCTACGGTTCATCAGTGGTATTGAGGGTTCTTGTTGAGCTCCTAACACTCTCGGCTGCCCGTACATACCAGGAGACCGTTAACATGGGCGAGCGCTACGTAGCGCTTTTCACGGGAGGTAATCCTCGCCTTCTATATTTAATTGAACGGGAGGTAACTGAATAAAGGCGCTCGGTATCGCTTTGCTTAGGCAACGGACCCCCGGTCTTATGGGGTCACATTATTTATAATGTTACCTTGCATACTGTCATGAATGAACGTGTTCGAACACGATGTTGTATACTATACGTCTGTGCCAGTGTGTAAGCAGGCCCTGACCATTATGTTTGAATATATTACAAGGTTCTTGCGCTGAATACATAAATTTCCGCGAGCAAATCGTGCAATATCGGTCCTTTAGATTAGTGTTGGTATTTAACCTCGAGCGTCTTCTTGATACTCTCCGCTTATGAAAACATACAACAGGGGTAATAAATATAGACAATATATCAGCTGTAAAATTATGCTAATAGAAGGTCGAGAGACGTATCAAATTATCTGTACTAGACCTATCGGGACTAATTATTACTTTAGTTTTGTCCACCTTTATATTATAAAAAAGCCTTCCTATTACAGTTTAGCGATACCACGTGACTTTTGGCTACAGTTACAAGAAGAAAATTGTAAACATTGGAAAACAAAATAGCTATAAGTATTTTATTTCTTCATCGATTTCCATGAAATATACGCTTCGCTAAGGGGGAAATTATTTGCTTTTCGTGAAATATAAGATCTTTTTAGCAGCTTTACCGATTTTTCCATTACCCTGTGAAAAACCTTCACGTTCCACGGTTTCACAGGGTCAAGGACTAAACGGCACAACCGCTGAAAAAGATTTTATATCTCATGAAAAGCAAATAATTTCCAAATTTTGCCTTGGAACTGTAGCCAAAAGTCACGTGGTATTGCTACACTGTATTAGGCAACCGCGTTAATTAACTGAGACGCGTCTCAGTTTCATGTCAACAAATAATATCTACCCAGCCCTATCTAAATAACATGGAAAGTAGAAGAGGAAACGAACCATATTTTTATGTTAGGCCTAAACAACTGCGTAGAATAATTATGTAGAATAACTAACCATTTTTCAAAGACATAAAAAACGACATACTTACTCGTGTAAAAATAAAGAAATAAACATCCAAGAACCGTTAAACACATAAACAACTGTGCACGTCTTTTGTTTAAATATCTCATATTGAATTTGCTGACGTTTGCCCGCACTGTCAGTTTTCAAATTAACAAATCGCTATAACTTCGAAACGCTTTAACAATTGAGGTGTGTAAGAATAGCCGTCTAGGGCTACCCAATTATATTCTTTAAGATTGTTTCCATAAAGGTTTAGAACTCCAATTCTAATCCCAACTCGCAACGTACAGTTATTAAAATATTTGCTTTTCTTATTTTAAAAAGAATTTTGTACAAGTGAAGGTCGTATAATCACTGATAATGTACATGACTGTGCTACCTATAATACAATATTATTTATTACCGATTCTCCTGTATACTTTACAACTTTTCAAAGATTATCGCAAGTTTTGGAAGATCTTTAAAATTATGGCTATATTAAGAGTGAATGACTATGCATTGTCATGTAACTTGACCGATACAATGGTATTGTCATTATAATAGTCTCTAACATGTGTAAATTATTTTCGATTTATAAATTAGCTTCTCATCATAATATTTCCTATAAATTCTCACGTTTTATTCACTACATCTGACTTTATCTGTATCTTTATTGGGTTTTGTCAGTACTTGTATTGATGAGACGAAAATAAACTATTTAACTATAGAAGCATGTATAATTGCAACATGTATAGTTCGCCGGAGATAACACTAGCCTTTGTTTACAAATAAAAATGAAAATTAAATACATTTTCGATATTCATTTTTGTTCAATCTTGTGCATATACACTTTTAATGATATACTCTTTAAATCTACACTGATAACTGGCGGCCATTCGACCGTGCAGTGTTTATAGTTTGCTTTGTTTGTTTATTGATAAGGCTAGAGTTATTTCCGGTTTTTGGTTACAGTCGGCTGTAAACATGTGGTTTGCTAGTTACAGTTACAAAATGGCGAACAAACAGATCATGTTTTCGCTATTAGAGGGCCGAAATTCGGCCCAATTCCCCTATATCATAAAAATTACAACATGCAGATCTATATCCCAACCATAAACGTCTCTTTTAGATGTATATATTAATGCCAACTGTATAATCGAAAAACAGCTAATATATAAACAAAGGCCCCGGTCCCTGAGTCTCCCAAAGTAGAGAGAGAGACAGATCCCGGTTAATTATTGAGAATCTTAATTTTTACATGCTTTTATTTCTTGAATATTCATTTTAAATAAGAACATACAGCTTCAAGATGTTACCGCCATTTTTGTTGAATTGGAACAATTTCTGATATTCACGAACTCGCCAAACATCCTCCCGGGGTGGTTCGGTCGGTGTGACCAACTGGTTTAAAAAACGGCGCCAAGTAAACCGAAACCAGTTGCTTCCTGGTTTGTTTAAGAACGTCTGGTGTTTAAAACTGTCAATAAACCAAACCGGTTCGCCACCGATCCAATTGGGCGCCATTTGTTATAGTGTCAAGTACCGGGTGGTAAAATACCCTTGTGGTGGTACCACTATGGATGTGTAGGTTCAGGACCCAATCAAGAGCATAACACAAAGTTCCAGTTAAACAATCCATTACTAGTCTCAACTCAACATCAACCAAAGCCCTGCAATTCACAATATGAACAATACTAAATACAAGGTCATGACAATATATACAGGTTAATCAATACATACATTAATACATATAATACTGCACAATGCAGTCATGACTGGGCTATTCCAATGACTCCGATCTAGTGGCCGACACACAAATTATATTACTATTAAAACATTACAATTACAGACACATTACAGATACAGATACATTACAAATACATCACATATACATCACAGATACATTCACACAGGTAAACCTACCAATTGTGGATTAGGCTCTTCCGACTGTATTCTTAGTCACACACTCTTATAACACACTCATCTTTCTCAGTGTTGGTTACTGCAATATTAATAAACATGGTGAACAGATAGGGTATTGATGGTGTTTCATATCATTAGCACTAGGGGTAATCAATTAGGTATTAATATACTATTAATGTACTGCCATCTTGAATATGAATGCAGGTGCAAAGATGTACCTGTCTAACAATTACAAAGTCTAAAAAAGTAATCACAACTCAGGGTTCTAAATCACTATAAAGTCAGAAACCATGAATACCAAGGGACAAATCATACAAAGGGACAAATCATACATACACATCCAATCATTCTCTGCTGACAAACCAAATATTCATAAAAACAACTGGACTCTTCAAATTCCCAATCCGCCCTTAAGGTCAAATTATCAATATTCGCGGTCGGTTGATTTTCGTTAATTGCCTAGATCTCGAAATTAAATCCACTCTTATAATTAATCTAAAAATACGAGACGAGTTATTTTTTAATATAATTCAAATGCTTTTTTTGGATTTTTTTTATCATTTTACCGTAATCCTCCAAATTTAATACCCGCGAAGATTAATTTGTTTACAATAAATAAAAGATTGCTTGCTTCCCGTCTCGCGAGGGTGGACAAGTGGTCCTGAGTAGTAAGAGCTATACTGACTGCTGATTCGAAGGTTGTGGGTTCAATTCCCGAGGGTCGAATAAAAGCATGAATGACTTTCAGTGTTTCCCAATTATCGTAACTGAATTCACTAAGTTAAACAGTCTTTTGGGCGAGACGTTCCCGTCGAACCGAGGTCCTGAGTATGATGTTTAAATGATGCACGAAAAAGAATCAGGGAAGCTTCTAGACCTGGTGACTGAATCATGCACTATCCACCAAAAAACTAAAATGACGAGCCTCTCAGTCTGGGGACCACGCCCATATGGGTTGCCCGGTGGTAGGATAATACGAGGGGCGTTCAATATATAATGTCTTTTTGCTCACAAATTAGAGCATTCATTGATTTCTGGAAATCTTTTTACATTTCTGAAACCATCGACCATTCCGCAATATTTCGTGAAGATTCTAATAAAATGTAATTCCCGGACTGTTGTTTCTGGTGTCTTTTTCAAGGGTTAGTAATAGACACTGCGTTGTTTTGAGAATAATTGACCATTAAAATTTCCTATCGGACAATAATCTTATTCCACAACTATTATACCGTGCATAATGTAAATGCCTTCCATAAAAACATGATTTCCTGTACTTGATTGCCATTTTTGTACATAATAAGATCATTTGAAAGTCGCGAAAATAGGTGTCAAAATAAGTTCAGAAAGCATGGTATTTTTCAATTCATATGTTTAATTAGTTTTATTGGTTGGAATTTGGCATATTATACATGGGCGTACGCCGTAGACCATTAACATGAATTTCTGGGAAGAATTTGCGAACAAAATATAATTTATATGAAGTTATTGGTGCGTGAACCAAAAAGCATCATTTGGTATAAATATGACTAGTCTCCCATGTATATGACCGTCTTATTCGTAGACAAATATACTTTCATGTTAATTTTAACTTCTGGTAAAAACATAAGGATTAAGTTATCGTTTGGTATGTTGCAATTAAATGAATACTGGCATTTACTTTTCTAAACAACTACTGCAAAGATGACACATATTTTGCTTAAAATGACAATAAGCCTTGTATACTCGAGTAGACCTTCTTCCAAGTTCAATAAATTACTTAATTTTTGACGAAAGGCTGTTTGATGTTTCAGATATAGAATAGAAACATACACCTTTTAGACAGTAATCGTAGAATTCTTCTAAATACTGTCATAGCGAAATGCAAAGGCCATGGACATTATATATTGAACGCCCCTCGTAGATAGTATATAAAATTATAAATCGACATCATTAATATAACGGTTTTGTAAGAAAAACGTAGGTAGATTTTTGGTCGGGATGATCGAGTAGAGATCATACAGGGATCGTGTATAGACCGAGTTGGTCGAGTAGAAATCACATTTGGATCTTGTTTGGGCTGTGTTGGTCGAGTAGAGCTCGTATAGGAATCGTGTATAGACCGAGTTGGTCGAGTAGAAATCACATTGGGCTGTGTTGGTCGAGTAGAGCTCATATAGGGATCGTGTATAGACCGAGTTGGTCGAGTAGAAATCACATTGGGCTGAGTTGGTCGAGTAGAGCTCATATAGGGATTTTATTTGGGCTGAGTTGGTCGAGTAGAAATCATATTTGAATCTTGTTTGGGCTGAGTTGGTCCAGAAGAGCTCATATAGGGATCTTGTTTGGGCTGTGTGGGTCGAGTAGAAATCAAATTTGGATCTTGTATGGGCTGTGTTGGTCGAGTAGAAATCAAATTTGGATCTTGTATGGGCTGTGTTGGTCGAGTAGAGCTCATATATGGATCTTGTTTGGGCTGTGTTGGTCGAGTAGAGCTCATATAGAGCTCTCTGTATATTTTTCTTGCTGATATCCAAGGGAGGTAATTTTGTGAGTAATGAATATTTTTCTGTTGCACAAACGCAGTTACTTCCCTTGAACTTCATTCCTGAATTTACCATTGCACTGTCATTTAAGTGTCTAACCGACTTTTTCAGACATTCTGGTAAGCCTTGTCATCTGTCTGGAAGTCTGTGATGCTAGTATTTGTCTGAACTGTGATTTAGTCAAGTTTACACCTGACCGTTGTACAGCTTATTGCTTAAAAACATTACATAATTACATTTTTTTACAAAACATTATTAGCACAAAATTTAATTTTATTCTTTTGCGTTCGACTGAGACAGTCGTAGTACGTGGCCATTCGGTTTTACCCCTGTCTGAGATCTGGCTTGGCGGGACGATACAGAAAGTGATACAAGGAATTTAAGGTACTCAAGTAGTCCTTAAAAAACTTAAGCTTGCATGTAAATGGGGATATTTCTTGACAAGTGTGCACTGGAGTGATGAAATTTAGTTTAAATGCATTGTAAATATGTATGTTATGTAGTGAAACTGGAAACTCTGGAATATATCTTGGTATTCTTACATTGATACCAAAGTGAAAATAGAATAGGGTAAAACCCGGATTGAATCAGTCCGGACATGTGTAACAAGAAATATCTTTAAAAAAGATATACAGCGTTGAGTTTAAATAACACATTGCGATTGTTACATGTATATTTTTTCAATACATTTGCGAAAGATGTCAAGTGGTTTTAGACTCGAAGATGTAAATCAGCCACTCACTAATATATCGAAGCAGACAATCTTTGTGAGAGACATCCATCCATCGTGACAAAGAAATGTCCAGCACAAATATGGGAAACGGGAAATTTTCGGATGCCTAATGCATAAAAATAAAATGACGGTTCCCTAGCCAATGCACGTACCGTTTGCTAGCCAACCGGTGCCGAACGAATAATTTCGCTGTCTTGTCGTCCGGTGCGCAATTCCAACCGTACAACCATGACGCAAATGAAATAGAGTTCTCAAATGACCGGCAAGTATAATATTAAATACGTACTGTTTTGTAAAAATGTACGATACATGCTATTGTTATTCGTGTCCTGATTTTGTATTTAAAGAAAGAAGCAAGATAAATAATGTAATAGTAAAACGTTATAAAACTATCCATGTTTACGTATTACTCCGCATTGTTGTGCTCTGCTAATGTAAACCAAAACCCCGTTTATGTCAACATGTGTAAGCGGTAGCCGATAACAACCGAAGGTGTTCGCATGGCTGTTTTCGATGAGTCACCGAGGTCATGGTAAGACATTAACAGAGATACATAGCTTGGAAAAAGCTAGCGGACATTTGTCACTCTATAGACCACTATACTTTTCAACACACTTCGAATACAAAAACATACAAATCAGCATCTAACTTGTTGTGTTAACTTTACTATATCTTCACCAATCACAATTTAAAATCTATACCGTGCGGAGATATTTACAAACATTTCATTGGTTTTTAAAGTGGGTCAAAATCTAAGCTAGACAGCTAACGCTGAAAAATAGCTAGGCCATGTTTGATGGACAAAATTTTTCTTAGAAGATACATGTAACCGGTTGATATTTTAAATTTTTTTAGTATTTCACTTTTTGTGGTGTTTGACCTGTGGTAAGTGGTTGTTTTTAACCAAGATACCAAGGAGGTATGGATTAACTCCCTTGTTTTTGTGTAATGAAGAACCAGTTTGACTGTGTTATGTTCTCTTGCGTTAATCCCTAAATTGGTGTCACATGACTGATATTCATTGTCAGTCCAAGTTAGCTTCTGGAGAAAGAAGGTAGTTAGGAGTTGAAGTTTGTTGTACTATGTATAATAGTGGAATATAGAGGTTTGATCTTATTCTTCATAATATTATATTCTTATGTCTGATATTCTTGTATATTCATAGAGACCTGTATCTTAATTTCTTAAATGAGCTTTACTTTAATTGTATTAATAGTTACAATTAAAGTAAAGCTCATTTAAGATTAGGGGTGGGCCGATGCATCGCAATATCGACATACTGTTTTCGTACATGCAACCAGTAGAGTAACTATTATAGAAGTTTTATCCCAAATTTCATGGCAGTTGCTCGGCTAGATTTTTTTAATTGTCACTTTAGTGAATTCGAAAATGTCGAAAACCAGAAGAGTTTACAAAATACATCAACGTTTTGAATACGTTGTATCCAGTTTTCGCGATAATTTATTTTGAAAAATGTGTATATTTAAAGATGAGTCCATGCTCTTTTGCATTAGCTAGTCTATATTCTTACGAATAAATGCAAAAGAACATCCCTCTAAAGTATTCGTGATGCTTGCTAAACAAAACTTAAAACTTTGATACAATTTTATGTGGGCGCATTATATTACGTTTCACATACGTTGTAGCTAGTATTCGCGTGTGTTGGTGTTTCAATTTTTGGAATAAATGGCACATACATTTTCAGCTATATAGCTTTATTCTGCAAGCTTATTATAGTATATAGTAATAGGGATTCTAATCGAGATGCCGAAGGCATCTCGATTAAAATCCAAGACGGCATTGTACGTGTTGCGAGTTTTTAACCCATCCGAAATTTGGTCACCCCTGTCCGATTGAGATTTGTGTGTACAGGAAGTGTTTTTTCGGGGTACTCTGAAGACGTGAATGGAATTGGCAAACTCATTAAAAAAATATTTGTTGTTAATAAATTATCTTTCATTTTCTAATGATGTTTAAAAATGTTCCTTGAGATAACCGAAGGCCCTAGCTTACACAACATTAAACGCGATAGGGGAGGTAAGAATGCTAGCGCGCGAGATAAAGGCGGTCGGTTAGCATTTTAGACTGTCCCTCGCAAACGGAAGAAGTTGTTTCATTCGTCTGCCGTCAAGTAAGTACAGCCTACAATCGTTAAAACATGGGCGTAGGAGAAGGGGGGGGCCAGGGGGGGGCCAGGCCCCCCCCAATGTTAGGACAAGGGGGGCCAACATATCGTTTGGCCCCCCCAATAATTCAGACAATTTTCATAATTTTCCATCTAAAATAGTCTTGTAATAGGTAATTCTTGGTTAAAAAGTATAAAATGAAAATTTTCGTGCTCGCTACGCTCGCAAAATTATTTTAATCTATGAAATATGTTATCATGTAGCTGTTGAAAGAGCTACACAAACTATAGAAATACATTGTAATATAAACATTGCCCCCAGCTCCTATATTGCCTTGAACTTTGTCATTTCTATGTTAAATTATCCCTTACTAAACCCCTTAATTCTCAGAATGCGGGCACCTGTGCAATAATTATTAAAAATATTTTCAAAATAAGGACTTCATTTTGCTGGATCTTGCAACAAACATGTCTTGTAAAATACCAAATATTTATCTCAGAACACACAGAATGCACCAGATTGGTCCATTGTTATAAAAAATTTCCCGGGGGAGCATGCCCCCGGACCCCCCTACTTGCAATACGAGTTTATGATAATGTTAATCTTTTACCCACTATTTTGACAAGCAAAACAACTTAGTAGATATATCTTACCTTAGTTATGATATACACAAACATTTACCATAAGCTATTAACACTTAATGCAAAGACCTAAATATATGTATATTTAGGTCTTTGCTAAATGTGACCCCCCCCCCCCCTATCTCAAAAGAAAATTCGCCCCCCCCCCCCCCTCCCAAATGTTTGGCCCCCCCAATGTTGAAGACGCTCCTACGCCCATGTAAAATGACTGCTTATATGTTTAAAGTACTTGTTTTAAACAAGGAAAACTGTCTTTTATACACATAATTGGCGTAGGTAAACAAAGAAATCAACTTTCGATGCTAATTTGCATCATAAAGTTTGATAAACGAAGCGTATCCAAATTTGTTCGTACCCAAATTGTCAACAACAAACAATCAATCAACCAACCATTTATTGTGAATTAATTATCAACAATCATTCTGTGTTAGATGACCATGTTAATTGATCACAACTGCCTACTGCTGGTTTGTCAATACAGATCTCCGTGAAAAAATATGAGAATTGACCAAAATACAAACAATGTAACTTTTCATGAGTGCTTTTATGATTATTTATAAGAATTTTTTTTTGGAAAAAAAAGACATAACAAGACCGGAGAAGTGACAGATGTCCCAAGACCCTTCAAAGAACCCTCAGATCCAGTTAAGGTCTGTGTTGGTTGACCCGCGTTTAACAAAGTTTCTGTCGTGTTGATCGGTATTCATCTGTCGCTCTGCTGTGACTGTCCATTACAGTATGTAGCTGCCATGTGACCTCCGGTGTGATGCCATTATAAAAGCTGTCATTGACCTAAGCGGTATCAACAATATTTTTAACCAATCGATTATCGATTCACATTTTAGAATATTCACCATATCGACATTACTGGTTAAAACCCGTTGTCTGGGATTACGGAATTAATTGAGCGATAATGTGCGAGATATTCTGAATGTACGTCAGGGGGGAAACTGATATAGGGTATAGAGCAACTAGGTACAAAAATCGCGATTATTTTAGCCAAAAGATAAGAATTTGAATAAAGTCTTACTTGAACACATTGACAACATTATTTTACGACCTCGCTGACAATATTTTTGCCTCAATAATATGTTTAACTTGAAAAATGCGTATATTTTCTCACCATCGGTATCGAGCTTCGAAAGCGACAGTGTAGAATAAAATGCAATATTCAAATATTGAACATTTTTTCAGATAATTCTTGCTAAAGTTTATAAAATTAAGATGTTTAATGATAATGTGCAATAATTGTTTTATATGTTTTTCATGTCTAAACGTTGAAAAAGAAAAAAATATACACCCCGCTATACCGCTTATTGCTCGCTAACCCCCTGACCGTGAAATTCCGGATCCGGAAAATTGGGTTTTAATTACCGAGTAATATCGATATCGAGAACCGCTACCTGGGTAAATGAATGGAACCACCGAAAATCCTCCTTTTCCTGCACAAAACAGTCCCTCTGTTAAAATGTAAGTTCACAAATTGTAAAAATGGGTCAAGTCTAAACTCTAACCAAAGGTGCTATCTCAAAGCTGAATATATACCCAACATGTACAGTGTAGAATGGCTAAAAAGGGATCATTGACTGAAAGGCCTGTTTCTTGTTCGTCTATTATAGGACTCCAACATTTTGCTAAGAAGGAGTCCTGGGACTCCTACTTCAAAATCCTACCGAGAACCCGGTCTATATGTGTAACTGTATAACGATGTATCGCCGATGCTTGTCTTCCTCTATATTGGAATCATCGATATGCCTTGGGTCGTATCAATGACAGCTCTAGTCGTCATTCAAGAAAACGCTAAAAACACACTGTTCTTCCATATTCTGGCTCATTATCATTTTGATTCCTTAGGGGTCTCCTAAGTTCAGTTATAACTGCTGATACGGTTTGTCACTGACCATATCAACATTACAGGATAAAACCCGTTTTCCAGTATAACAGAATTAATTTAACAGCAATGTGCGAGAAATTCTGAATCTAATACTTTTTGACAGGGGTGGCTGCATTAAGCGAATAGAGCAACTAGGTACAATAATCGCGATTATTTTTGCAAAAAAGGAAGATTATGTGAAGTCTATATAGTTACATTGTGACTCTCTGAACTTATGTAATGCTTAACTTTTACTCCGGCACTTGGGGTAATGTGAGTGTGGACTGGCCATACGGCTTACAAAGACGCATCGCCATCAACAGCCATTTCTCTGTAACTTGCATGTAGAATTTCATGGAACTTAATCAAAATAAATATGAACAACTATACAGTACTTTAATGATGCCTGTCAGGTGTTTTTCCTTTGGCAGTCATTTACCTTGATTTATTAAATATTTCTGTCTGTCCTTCCGTCTGCAGCCATTTTTCTACTAACTGGTACATTTTTAAGCAACTTAAAATAAAAAAGTCATGATGCCCGTCAAGTTTGTTTAAGTTGGTCAATTTTCCTTATGAGTTATTACCCTTGATTTAGAGTATAATTCACTCTGACCGTCCATTCGCATTCCTTTCTTTGTAACTAGCTTGTAGAATTTCATGAAACACATAATGAATATGAGCACCCAATTACTGTGATGATGACTGTCAAGTTATCATTATTGGTAAATTTTCCTTAGAGTTATTGCCCTTGATTTGTTGAAAAATTTCATCCGCCAGTCCATTTGCATTCAGTTCTTTGTAATTAGCTGGGAGAATTTCATGTAACTTAAAATGAATATGAACACACATTCTGTGTGTCAATTTTCTTGAGTTGTCACCCTTGATTTATTGAAGAATTACCTCCGCCCGTCCTTTCCTAGTCATTTCTTTGTAACTACCCGGTAAAATTACATGAACCTTAAAACGAAAATGAATGCTCACACTAAGATGATGCCAGTCAAGTTTTGTTATTGAACAATTTTCTTTAGAGTTATTGCCCTTGATTTAATGAATAATTCACTATGCCCGTCCATTCACATTCATTTCTTTGTAAATAGCTGGCTGCTGGTATGATTTCATGAAACTTTAAATGAATAGGAAAGCTCATACTGTGATGATGTCCGTCAAGTTTTTAGCTCACCTGAGCACTCGTGAACATGTTTTACCTAATCTACATGAAACTTGGTCACAATGTTTGTCGCTTTGCAATCTAGGTAAAGTGCGTAACTGGGTCATCTGGGGTCAAAAACTATGTCACATCAAATTAAAACTTTGTTTACGCTCTAGTAGTGATGGGACATCGGTTGCAAATCATAATCGATCATCAGCTAGAATCGACTGGCACTTCCAATGCGATTTTCCCGATTAATAATCGGCAGAACAGGGACTGAATATGCAGTGTACTAATGCATGTTTTCCTACTTCCCAAGTCGCGAAAAAAGGTGACAAAGGGAAAAACAATGATTTTCGGTAGACGTTTTACTATCTGAGTTTGAACAAATTCTTTGAATTGGTTCTAACAGGCATCCAATTGGTTCAAACTTCCATGCTTTGAATTTTCCTAGCAATTTTTGATTAAATAAGTCTTGTTTAACATTTGGTTATATTTATCCGATGATCGATTATGGATGAATGACATCGATCATAGGAATCGGCTGACTTCTGCACATCACTAATCGATGTTATCCGATAATCGGTACATCACTACGCTCTAGAGGTCACATTTTTTATGTTATATTAATGACACTTGGCCACAATGTGTAGCTTTATGAAATCTAGGTATCTCGGTAACTGGGTCTCCTGGCGTCAAAAACTAGGTCACAAGGTCACATCAAAGAAAAACCTTGATAGGACTCTAGAGGTCACATTTTTACCTAATCTATATGAAACTTGGACACAATGTTTGTCGCTTTGAAATCTAAGTCAAGTGTGTAACTGGGTCATCTTGGGTCAAAAACTAGGTCACATCAATTTTAAACCTTGTTTACGCTCTAGAGGTCACATTTTTTATGTTATATTAATGACACTTGGCCACAATGTGTAGCTTTATGAAATCTAGGTCTAGTTCGTAACTAGGTCATCTGGGGTCAAAAACTAGGTCACCAGGTCACTGATTCTGTCTAAACTGCTGGTCATATGGTGAGCGCTTTAGAGCCAATGGTCCTCTTGTTGTATTAGTCAATTTTCCTTGAGTTATTAAAATTCTATCTGAATTTCATGAAATGTAGAATAAATACAAACTGTATGAACAACCATACTGTGAAGATGCCCCTCTATAATAACTACAATGAGTTATTTTGATATAGTATCAATGGATGATTGAATCCCCTTTAGGCAATGCCTTAGTTCATATTAACTATACAGTATATTCGCGATTTTAAGACATGAGAACATGCTGACACATCAATTTTAAGTTTTTCGTACTATTTCATCATGGTAGTCAGACGCTTTCAATACATCTTATTTACACCGATTTCTAAACTCCCGCTCAACTGAAGAGTTGGGAATCACCTTAAACAGTTTACTTAATCGAACGATTTGTCGACAATCCTGTTTGAACAATATGTCGGCAATCGTGTATTCCCTTTCACCAGATTAAGTAATAAATTTTCCATTAAGAATTGTCAATCGAAAAATCAATTCTTTATGCTTTTAAGCATATTGTAATGTGAGGTACTCTTACAGACCAAGTCATCGGGTGTCCAGGATTTATATAGCTGGGATACAAGTTTATATGCAATAAAGGAAGTTCCCAAAGTCGTAATATGTCGCTAGCGTTTTTAGCAAGGCTTTACGGGAACCTCGAAGTTACACTTTCTTAGACCAGGTCGCGGAATCATATTACGATTACCGGACGACTACAAATGCAACGTCAAAACTATTGCAGGCATTTACATCACAAGTTGGTACAATTGATAGATTGATTAAGCATTCATCACTTACACATTCACAGTTGATAATACTTCCATACTTGGTAAATCCAGAGGAACACAGTTTACACACACGTTTGCAGTATGCAGAGATTACTTGTTACTATTTATAGAAGTACATGTATGTCACATCATGGGGATTCCTTGTTGTCACCATCGATACAGTCGAAGGGTGCGCTGCACGACCAGTACTCTCTGCATACGTACTTATGGATCACCATAGTCATTATATTTCCCTTTATATTAATTGGAAGCTCATATTTTATACATATGACGGCGGAATACATTCCACAAATTCAATAGTAGCGGAGCGGACTGTACGTTCGGATCTAATTTCTTGTACGGCGTAAGAACCCATTGTTTGGGAAATTCCGAAAGCCCGCTGATTGGTGGAATAGAACATAGGCAAAGAAGGCGGCTTCAATATGATTGGTTGATACTTCACACGTCACCGCTCTTTTGTTCTTAAGAATCAAAGCGCGGCAAATATAAAACAGAGAGCGCGCAGAAGCCGGCAGCTTTTCACTTTCGAATTTCGGCCAGACAACATCCAAAAACTTCAACATTAAATAGAATCTTCAAGTCCTCACAATAAAACTTATCATTAAATAGTATTAATACATTATAAACTAAATACATACTAAGAAGACCTACAGTAGATCTTCCTACGGAATACAGGACGACTCTAGATCTACTTAATAAGACGTTTTACAGACTTTGGTGGATTACTCTGAAGAATGGCGGCCATGTAAATAAACATACTGACATTTATAACATTATAGATCTTTAGATCCAACGTCAACTTTCGATTATTTTGTAGTAGATATCTTTGTCTAGAATATAATTGTTATTTGTTTCAACTAAATTCGTATTGTTGTATTTCTATTGTGTGTGTACATTGATCCACGTCCACCCTCCTCCCGGCCACAAGTCAAGCCCGCACATAAATATCGTTGAGACCTCCGTCCTGTTACAATATGTACCTGTTAATGTTAAGTGTTCAATCATTTTACCTTTGTAAATAATGTAACTTATTTATTTATTCATATTTTCTGTTTTACAGATCCTATGTAGCAATTGTTATTCAGTTTATTTTCGATCTGATCGAAGGTGATAAATTTATTTTAAAACGTTTTGTAACTATACACATTAGTGTGATTTTGATTTTCAGTGTTTTATTTGATATAATTATATCTTAGGGCAGTTTTTATAATTAGAATAACAATGGTTACATAGATTTATATTGTAAATATTGTGAGTGTTTAATGAAATTGTGATTTGATAGTCTCATATAATTATTTTTGAATGGCTTTGTACTGTAATATATGTTTTGTTAATTGTATAGTTTATGTGTACAGAGTTGAGACTTAAATAAAGATATATATACTTCGACGTAAAAAATAATAATACATGCGCAAAGAGATGCGCACGAAGTGTTTTGAAACACTCCTTAAGCGAACCATTGCTGTGAAAAACCGATAGTTGAAGGATGGCAATACTTAGCTTAGATTCTAAAGGAGTAAAAATCTCATTTCTTTGCTTAATGCTCGTTGGATTTATAGTTCCCATTATGCACAGAAGTAAGTGAATTGTGTTTTCTCTATAATGTAGTTTAGTTTAAATTTATTTTAGCGTTACTACCAGCTCTTATTGATTTCGCGTATCTGCTACAACAAAATTTTATAAAATAAATCTGGGTTCATTAAATGTATGTGATTTGTATAGTAGTTGAACGGAGAGTGGATGTGCCACGCCCAGTATAGTATTACAGTTGTCGCACGTTGTTTCAGTGCAGTATTGCAGTCGCAGTTTTTGTCCTCTTGACCAGTGCAGTATTGCAGTTATTGCCCTCTTGACCAGTGCAGTATTGCAGTTATTGCACTCTTTTCCACAACCCGAACATAAATCGTAAAGACACATTTCGCGGTTTTTAGTACCCAGACAAACTATTGAAAACCATGTGATTGGGGCTACTTTAAGAGTAGCAGATTTTTAGATATTCGGTATTTGTTACATTCTTACCTGTAAAGGTGTTGCATTCAATATACAAACTACATGTATACAAGGTGTTATTATAAATTTTATTTTATGTAAATGAACAATTCCCAAAGGAAGTGGCGGATCGGAGGAAACGCCTCATACCAACATTACAAAAGGCGAAGGCAAAGTGTGTTTATAATTTAGTGTTTTCATAATGGCCTAATAATTATGATTGTCTGAAGCCTGAGGCAATAACATGGCCATTATGAAAATACTTCATTATCGACAATTTTATTAATTAACTCTCAATTTGACCTTATATAGCTATATTTTTGTCAACAAAGATTCTAGCTTCACTAATGTCTATATTTTAAAAACGTTCATTGAAACTGTCATTCACCAGAATTCGAAGAAGATCTATCGTTTAATCAGTGAAATTGTCACAAAAGTCTCCATTAATATAAAACAAAGTTACATCAAAGTAATTTTGTATGCCCGTTTTACTGAGGATGAAATTGGCTCAGAATACGCTCCCCTTCGTTCATTTTTGTGCTGCCCGTTGATGACGCGTTCTGTATGATGACGCAATACGATGACGCAATACGATGACGTAATCCAAGGGTTGTATATCGATGAGGTGGCGGAAAACTATTGTAACTCCTAATGAGTTACAATAGTTTTCCGCCAAACCATCGATATATAAGCCGTTCAATCATTTTCATTCTCTGCTAGTATTACAATATCATCAGCATACAGAAGAATACACACAGTTTCTTTGCCTTTGTATGTGTAATGTACCTATCAATGTTTCCCCCAGGAGGGGGGCGTCGGGCTGACCCAGGGGAATTTGACATTTTTACTTTTTCAAAGTCTAAATTCCCACCCTAGAGCAAGGGCAATTTGTCAAAATCCCCTCGCTGGGAGATTCTTTACATACCCCCGGGATCAAAATTACGGCCAAAGTCAAAATTTCCCGGGACTCGGCACCATTCTGTCTTTCAAATTCCCACCTATCGGGAACAGGCTTCTGTCAAAAGTCCCGCGTATTCTCGCCGCCCCCACCCCCTGGGGGAAAACGTTGATAGGCGCATAATGCGTAAATCAAAGTAATTGAAATTGATAAAAATCTACCTTCCTGTGTTTTGTTGTGTAATAAAACATGGGGAATGTTCACATGAGTATGCCTAGTAATAAATTTCAAGAGAGTAATAATTAGTAGTCTATTGTAAAATAACATAATTTCGATGATATCAAAGTTCAAGGGTTTTGTTAAAAATCCATTTTCGTGGGGTCTTGAATTCGTGGATTTGACAACATGGAAGGGTAAAACTATGTTATGTACATTGTATTTGAGAGTTCGATCAATCGTGGACATAATAATTCGTGGTCGAGTTTAACAACGAAATTAACGAAAATCTCCGTCGAAAAATAATGATTTTACAGTAGAGTATAAGCTCACCCAAAGACCACCTCAATAATGAGACCAACTCAAAATTAGGACCACAATTTGGGGGTCCAATTTCATCTGGTTTTTTTTTCGTTATTCAACCTCAATGTTTAGACCAAATCAATATTGAGACCAGTTTTAAGGGTCACAGGAGTGGTCTGATTAATGAGGTTTTATTGTATATGTTGTGATATCTGTAGGATTGTCACCACGGTTATAAAACTACTAAGTCTTGTAAAATTGATGTTGTAGATTTACAATTTGGAATACTCATTAAAGAGGATGATGCTGCTGTCGATAGAAGTAACCAAGACGGACGCGGTGGCATCAGTAAGGATATGGTTTCTAGTAAAAGCAACAATGACATGGACGCTGTAATTAGCAACCAAAAAATGGATGCTGTTATGAGCGACGCTGGTAAAAACCACGTGTTACTGAACTCCTACATGAGAAGTGGTTCGACTTTTATAGGCCGTGTGTTAGGATACAGAGACGATGCATTCTATTACTATGAGCCCCTATGGTTAAGGCTTACATGGAAGTACCATAAAGGAATCGACGAACTATGTAATTACTTGCAACCGCATTGCTACAAAAAGTAAGTACAGCTTAATATTTAAATGAGAAGAAAATGAAATTCGGATTTTACGTTACTATACTTTTAAAAAAAAAATCAAATTTCCAATAACCATTTGAAGTCGTTCACGGTCCTTCTTGGACCTCGAGTCGTTGAATATTTTACAATTTTAACACAGGTTTATTTGTTTGTGGCATAAGACTGGCAATATTGTGCTTGTTTTCATCCTTTACACGGGTCAGATTTCCTTCTGCACGTATTACACGTGTTTTCTTTATAGATGACGTCATGGCTTCTCAAAACCACGAACACACAAATTGACTACTGAAATGTTGATACTTATGTCATGACCGATATGTTAATTACATCATGTATGCATACACCGCCATACAAGTATAAGTATTAGTACCCTGAAAAACTTGCTAAACTTTATATTTTCAGTATATATATATGATTCATAAATGCTGAACAAATCAACAAAATATATATTTATTGATAACAAAGCTGAATCTTACCAATTGTACCAGTCATGGAAAATGGCCAGCTTTATCAAAAACATGATATTCAATTGGCTTAAGAGATTATCATAAAGCAATCGTTTTCTAAGCAAACATTGCTACAATAACTTATACAGTAGAACTTCGATGCCTCGAACAGTATTTGCCTCGAACACCCTAGATGCCTCGAACTAGATATTCGGTCCCGGCAAAATCCCTTCTTTATTCGTATAGTATCATAGCATGTTTGTATCCGTTCCCACTGGTTTTAAACACGTCTTTATTGTGAGCATTTTTGAATGCGTAATTACATGATAAAAGAGTTATATAAATATCGTAAAAATTAAATAAATATGAGGCATTTATACAATGTCTCCATTGACGAGTGAATGCCAACGGCTATCGGACGCCTAGCTATACCAGCCAGATGAGTTATAGAATATATTAGATATATATAAAATTCTATAGACAGTACGATAAAGATTTGGTATTTTTAAATCGGCAATAACCTTCTCACAATTGAGTGTGTATGTCGAATAGAAGAGAATAGAGCTTCAAATTACACATAATTAGTATACTTTAAAAATATTTGCAAAACATACGCTGTAATTTCAAGATCGTATATCCTATTACAGTGAAATATCAGTATTGACAGACACTTTAACAAAATCTTAAAGTTTAGTGTAGGGACCGTCATTAAAAAATATCGACTTGAATAATATTGAGAGCAAACATTTCTTATTTAAAATAATTCCTAACAACCTTTTAAAACAATGTATAACAACAGTCTCTTAGCTATATGCATGTAAATAATCCTTAAAAATTAGCAACGTAGTAGAGTATTATTTATGGTTCTTTTCTGAAAATACATTGTATTGTATATAGAATATTAACATTTTAATAATGATTAATATATTAATAACATGTGTGTATATAGGTGCATTTTTAATATGTACAATTGCTGTGAATTTTTATGAGTCTCTTATATTTCTGTATTAGAATGGTCACATAATAATGTTTCTGTGATATAAGTTTATTTACAAATTACCTGTAGGCCATAAGGCCCATGAGGTCACAATACATAATATTGCAAGCAGTTTAATAAAAGTACAATCGGAGAAGGTTATTAATGATACATAATGTTACATTTGTTAGTAAAAACATGTATACGATTCATGAACATATAATGAACGAAGTCATTTAGATAAATGTGCGTACAAGATAAACATATATATTGGATTGTTGAATAAGCCAGTTTAACATAATTAGATATACGAGGGTCAGTCAAGAAAAACTAAGAGTTGCTTAATAATGCTTGGAAAAATAAGTGGCCGTATATGTTCTATGCATTATCGTAAAATATGGTATCTCACTGATGTTATGGCGAATACCAATTTGGGTTATGACATTTTATTCTTGCTGCCAGGCAACCAAAGAGGACAACTCATGGGCATGCGTTCACGCTGTTGGTAGAACAAAAGTTTGTGTTGCTATGAAAACATAAAGATATATATTGAAAAGAAAAGGTGAAATCAGTTATTAGTTTTAGAACACCATGGCAATGAAAAGAACGTGTGCCGAGAAAATTGATGAAATCTGGGTAAAATTGTTGCTAGGCAACAAAATAACACAGCATAAGTGTCCATTCTGAAATAATTGCTAATTTGTATTTGAGATATGCTATTCTACAATATACACGTATTAGTTGTAATAAATCACGGTATATAAGGTTGAAAGAAACCATTGCATTTACACCAAATTCAATTCATGTCGGTGGCGCGAACGCATACCTCTTAGTGACGTTCTTTGGTTGCTTGGCAACTATATTTATAAGCCTATATCTGATGACAGAATTCTTCAGAAGTTCCGCAGGGAATACTAGTTGACGATGCATAATATAAAGTTCAACTGCAAACATATTTTGAATATATAATAATGATAAGGTCCTTTGGGTGAGCAGTTTTTCATTATACTGATATATAATGTGATTGTATTTTTATATGTGAATGAGACTGAAATAAAGAACAAATGAAATATAATAAAACAATAGATGACTCGAACACTGTCTAGGTCGAACACTCGAACTGATTGGACAGTCCCTTGCTATGATTTGCCTGTAGATAGGTCGAACAATACCAGTTTTCGCACCTTTCATTGAGTGTTGAAATCCATTGCTCGACTGCGGGTAGTCGGCGACATGTGTATTAACGTTAGAAGTTGTTATAATTACTGTAATTAACAATTGTTTGTGTACGAATGCATTGTATAACACGCTTTTGAGAAACTAAACTTTATTGTATTTTAACTTAATTTCGTCAATTTAATTCAGAAGCAACAACATATCAGAATAACATAATATTTTTTTTAATAAAGTACTCGTATATATTAAACGTTTTTGTTTCATTTCCATTTATTTATTGGTAGTCGAACTTGAGAATATTCCGTGCGCTTCTTTATATAAATACACTATACATTGTATAACAAGAAACCTTAATAAGAATTGTCAAAGATCATATAAATAGAGTATGCTTAGGACTTGTGATCATTCGAAAAGTTTGCCGAAGATGATAAATCAGACGCAATGTCAATTTTGTCAAACTATATTTTGTTATTATAATGAATAATGTCACAAAAATGATACACAATCATGCATTAGTTATGCATATCAATTATGCAATGCACACACACGATTTGTAAGGGTTATCATACTGTCATCAGTTCGAACTTATACACATACATAATTAGTATTATCTTTTTTTAACTACCGTCTTATATTTTTTTCATATACACATGTGTACTAATAAGTTGTTACAATCGGTGAAACCTTGTGCCTGTGAGGGATTCCTTTTTCTACGGGGGAATGCGTGGTACACCTTGTCATTATATTAAGTCATAGAGAGCTTTTGAATGGATGGACTAGCTAGCTGCTATGGTATTTTATTGATAGAACTAGAACTTCAAATTCCTGTGGTACATGTTGGTTTTACTTTGAAAAGCCCTGAAGACCGCTAGTATGGATGAGCGCTTCGAAGCGCTTTTCACGATAGGTAAACCATATATTATACATGTATATTTAATTGAACGGGAGGTAACTGATTAAAGGCGCTCTGTAGCGCTTTGCTATGAAGGCAACGGACCCCTGTTCAAGTGCACATCAATAAATCGAAGATTTCATTACCGGCTGTATTTCAATTCAAATAAAGGGAGTATATGTTACATAAACCGTTGTTTACAAATTAAATACACGGGCAAAAGTAACGAACAAAATCATTTAAACAAATTGGTCTGAAAGAGAATTGTTAACTTCTGTACACATATCTCACTATCTACCCACTTGTCAATTTCTAACATATATACTCGTACATTTACGTACAAGTTTGAACAAGTTTATTTACAAATTACCCGTAGGCCATAAGGCCCATGAGGTCACAATACATAATACTCGTACATTTATAGTCCAGTCAGGATAAAAATCCAGTGACGCAGCGATCGAGTCCACTTTAAAATAACGGTGTAAAACCAATTATAAAGGTTTATACTGTACAAACAACTATAATTTCAATGCTAAACTAACATACTAAACTTCGCTCTACCTGTTTAGACAATGGTTGTGACTTTTTGCGTACACATAAACTGCAACGTCACTGTCACAATATCCTAACTGGACTATACGTATGACACTTTGATATAACTACAATTCTAACACTACTGTCAGTACCAGCTGTTTCACCTAGTATATAAACATAGAGGAAACCGAGATGTGCACTAATTACCGTTAAAACATAGTTACGACAAATAACACAATAGTAGCGTTCCGATGAAGAAAATTGTTCAGCGGTTACTATGTATTGATGTATTGTCAAATGCGGAATATTGGCTATGTTAGAATCGAAATAATGAATATGTACCTATGTTTTAGAATAAAGCAATGTTACTTGTTTGGATGCGTACATTAAATCATATATTAAATAAATTACTCATGACTGTGCTTTATTCTATGATAAAGCACAGGTACATATTAATTATTTCTTAATCAATCCAATTTGAAATACCAATATAATTAAATACCAATTTGATAACGTTACATATTTGCTGATAAAAAATAATAACCGTTATGCGGGTCATTATATTTTTGCAACACTTCGTGTCCTATATATTGCAATACAGTCATGTAATGGTTAACCCGAAACAAAAAAAAACATTTTAGGTTAAACTAATTTGGGAATTACAGATAGTTTTAAAATATTTATTCATTCAGATTTAACATATCTATCCCCTTAAATTAAGTAAGTTATGTTGTTTTTGGCTGTCCCTCCACTAATACGGGATAGGAGGGGAACGGTGCTTCGGGATCGAGAGGTCCCGGGTTCGACCTCCGTCTGGACCTCTCCTTGTTAAATTTCTCTGAGCAAAAATAACTCACATGCTCCACTCGACCAATGTGTGAATTATTACCTGTGAGGGCTGTGTCTAAACTGTTCGATAGTCCTGGGCGCCGCAGATCGATGTTGGCTTCACACCCATTAGGAGAGAAATAGTCTCCCCAGGGAGACTTGAACGCAGGTTTCCATAGGTAGCCAAATGACCAGGGAAAGTTAAAATGTCAAAGGGTAGCTGAATGGCTGAACTGCTGAAAGCAGCCAACGAAAATTGGTAACTTAACTTTTTAACTTAACTTTAATATATATTTGTCATGTATAGCAATGTGTTTATAAAGGCCACAATACACATTCGTAAAACAACGGATGAACGAAAATCATTATTTTAATAGACGAATAATCAGGAGGCAGTCACCTGTTGTCTTGACATGTATGTTTGTTATGTATCTTTGCCGAACAACTGGTACACATAAGAACATCTGTTACATTTATGCGCGCTGTCGTAAGGTTGTCGTATAAAATAAAACATTCAAACCAAGATAATATCGTTCTAATGAACATCATATTATAAAATACTACAATAACGAGTTATATCACGGTTCGTTTTACAAGCATGGCAGGACTGCGATTAATCTCCAATAGAGCCAAATTCTCATTTATGTGCCTGTTGATTCTCGTTGGATTTATAGTCCCCGTTATACGTGGTAAGTGAATCATGTGCTTGTTTTTCTTCAATACTAGTATTGCTTTTCATTATATATTTAATATATAAAGGCATATTTATTTTTTACAGCCATCAAATGGTTATGTATGTGTCTCAAGAGTTTACGAAGCTAGTACATTTTGTAATACAAAATTATAACATAAACTGAGAATTGAGTTAGAAAATGGGCTTTTATTAAAGCCAGTAAAAAATAAGTTTATAACATGCACGTGTATATACAAGCATAGTTAGATACAGTACAACAAAATTAACAATATCAATCAGTTTGATCAGTTTTATCTGGGTAAGATATCAATTTGTTTGTCTTTTCCTTTTTGTGCGTTTTCGTGCTCTGCTCTGTCGGTTAAATGCTGCCTTCCCTGTCAGATTTTATATTGCCCTTTTAATTTCAAGGAATTAAGTCTTAATAAGGCAAATAAAGATTTTAAAAATCCTTAATTACACGATAAAGTAATTAATAAATTGTCTTTCCGGAATCCAAAGGAGAAAATATTTTCAATCGCTAAAAGTTAAAACTAAGCAACTTTCAATCTCATTAAAATCACGACCTAACATTTGCTCCATGTTAGAGATCTGACAGAGGTCATTTGGCACACAATGACGTCACCTAGTTCGTCTCCTAGTCCGACTTTCACCGCACTTTCAGATTTTTGAAAGAAGCTATTTGATTTGATGATGTAAAGTTCACATTGACATGACCCCATACTGAGTGACGTCAGATCCTACATCAGCGCAAAGTAGTGAAGCGTAATAAGAATCTGAACTGTTTATGCACCGAGTTTAATGATAGTAAAATGTGGAATTAATTCAACGAAGTATTACGCGACGCATGTTAGGTACATGCTTCGAACCTGGTACGAAACGTTTTGTACCTGTTTCGTACCTGTTGCGTACCATAATCCCTCGTTGAACGCAGGGCTGCTTAGAGAATGAACGAGAATCCATTAATAGATTACAGTACCGAGCAGATCACGATAAACAACATATTTCATAAATCTTTACAGTATGTAAAACAAATCAAAGTAAAAATAATTGGTGAATAAGACCTATGTTTTATGTAAGTAAATATCGGCAGTAGTTTGAACAGGTAGCAATTTAATCACAAGTGCGTTGTTGGTTTATAAATTTACTGTGATATCTATGGTTATGTCACCATGGTTATAAAAGTACATGTACTTTTGATATTTTAGATTTACAATTTTGTATGGGAATCAAAGAGGATGCTGTTGGCGGTTTTATACGCACAACGGACAGCGGCATTGGTAGAAGCAGCCAGAACAGGCACGCCGGTATAAGAAACCAGATCAGACACACCGGTATAAGCAACCATGACAGGGACGCCGGTATAAGCAGCCAGAACAGGGACGCCGATATAAGCAACCATGACAAGGACGCCAGTATAAGCAACCATGACAAGGACGCCAGTATAAGCAACCATGACAGGGACGCCGGTATAAGCAGCCAGAACAGGGACGCCGATATAAGCAACCATGACAGGGACGCCGATATAAGCAGCCAGAACAGGGACGCCGATATAAGCAACCATGACAGGGACGCCAGTATAAGCAACCATGACAGAGACGCCGATATAAGCAACCATGACAGGCACGCCGATATAAGCAGCCAGAACAGGGACGCCGATATAAGCAACCATGACAGGCACGCCGATATAAGCAACCATGACAAGGACGACAGTATAAGCAACCATGACAGGGACGCCGGTATAAGCAGCCAGAACAGGGACGCCAGTATAAGCAACCATGACATGGACGCCGGTATAAGCAGCCAGAACAGGGACGCCGATATAAGCAGCCAGAACAGGGACGCCAGTATAAGCAAGCATGATAGGGACGATGACATAAGCGACGCTGGTAAAAATCACGTGCTACTGAACTCCTACATGAGAAGTGGATCCAGTTTTATAGGCCGCTTGCTAGGATACAGAGACGATGCATTCTATTACTATGAGCCCCTATGGAAAAGAATTGCTTGGCTGTACCATCAAGGACTCGACGAACTATGTGATTATTTGAAACCACATTGCTACAAGAAGTATGCTTCGCTTATCTAAATCAGGAAACCTATTCATACATAGTAAAATAATCGAAACAAACCACTATTTATCATTATTCTTAGTACATTGCATGAAGCAGGCGGAATCGACCGATGACCAGCTTTCTAAAATTGTAAAATAAGAATTGGCTTTGGACATCTTCATAAAGCAATTGTATTCTTAACAAAACATTATTACTGTCACTTCCATGCAAAATCCCATTGAAGTAGATATTTTTTTATTATGCCATAAACTCTAGATATCTATTTCGAGTCAATCGGTGTTATTTCAATTCCGACGACAAATTCATAAATAATCATTGAGTAGATATATTGATTATATTGTGAATTAATTATTCAAAATACATTAATAAAACTTATGTTGTTTTGACATACCATACTCAATTCAATATATAATGCTGATTGGACATCATTTTCTAACTACAGTTTAAGAAAGTTGTAACTGCGGTTCGAAGTCTTGAACTGCGGTTCAAAGTCTTGAACTATGGGTTTAAGAATTAATGCGCAAAACAGCACTTGTAACCCGGGTTTAAAGTATCTTAACTATATAGTTAAGAAATGTTTAATTAATGTGCATTTTGCGAACATATAACTCCAGTTCAAGAGTTAAAACTTGGGTCAGACATCCGATACTTTAAACTGCGGTTACAAGTCTTAACGCTATAGTTAAGACATAACCAGTCGGTGGTATTCATATCGTTATGAATTTAGTTTTCAATGAATTGCACAGACCCCGCGAAACTCTGCTATTTCCGAATAAACCCGAGTATGCCCGAATAAACTTTGTATTTTATTTCATTGTATTGCCTAAAGGCAATTTAGTTCAATTTGCAGATAATTTCACAAAACTGAAAGGTGTTATGTATTTTACAGTTGTATACCACGAAGCAGGGACAATCTAATAATAACTTATTAGATTGTCCCTGCACGAAGTTTAATCAAATTAACGTGCGTGTATACATAATAAATTCTCCTGTTAATTATTACTATTAACCAATTTCTTTTGTATCGATGGGTAATAAAGCAATTAACAGGAAGCAGGCACGGATATACACAGAATGTATTTCCGTGAAGCAGGTGTCATAAAATGTACTATCTCCCATTATTCCCCTATATTGCATAGGCATTCAGATTTTAGTTACTTGATCTGGCTCCCTTGGACGCTTCATTTTAAATGTATTACGTGTGTTTATATAAAGCGCCCTTAGACACAGATGATTTAAAAGTCGGTCTTCTATTGATATATATTTTTCCGCATTTAAAATATGAATTTGATATTTTATGCTTAATTCAAATATCATAAATATGGTACTCTTGATTAAAGGTGTATACTATCGAAACTTATGGAAATATTTGTTGATAATATATGAATATGTTCAATACGAGTGAAATATTTCTACTAATTAGTTGATTAAAGTTGAGACAATGGCAAATTTTGTTTAAAATTTGCCTAGACTAGGCTACAAACGTTCAATATACTTTTTGTTAATGTAGAGCTCTTCTACATTGATTTTATTCTAATACCTAAATATTTCACAATCAAGTTCATGGCTTTATATTATTAAATAAAGAAATTTTGGTTTAGGCGGTTCGCGTGCTTGACGGTGTTGAATTAGGCGGTTTGTGCGCCAAGCGCAAACTAATAATATTGCCAACATCGCACTGTGATTCAATGTTCGCTAGATTCTCAGGCAATTGCGTGATTTTATTACGGCAGGCCTGGTATATGAAACGGATTAGTGAGATTAACGTATTGTATTTTTTCTACACATCACTCCCTGTCAATCATGGAACATCATAATTGTTGCGAATGTTTTAAACTGGGGTTCGATCTACTAACCCCCGTTTAAAGTCGGAATTTCCGAGTTACACGTCAAATTATTATTTTAAAACTGGGGTTTCATCTACTAACCCCCGTTTAAAGTCGGAATTTCCGAGTTACACGTATAAAAAAAAAAAAAAAAAAAAAAAAAAAACTCGTTGGGTTTCTCGTTTGGTGGTTTCTCTCTATCTTCGAGTTACACGTCAAATTTTTATTTTAAACTGGGGTTCCATCTACTAACCCCCGTTTAAAGTCGGAATTTATTAGATACACGTTAAATTTTTATTTAAAACTGGGGTTCTATCTACTAACCCCCGTTTAAAGTCGGAATTTCCGAGTTACACGTCAAATTTTTATTTTAAACTGGGGTTCCATCTACTAACCCCCGTTTAAAGTCGGAATTTCTGAGTTACACGTCAAATTTTTATTTTTAACTGGGGTTCGATCTACTAACCCCCGTTTAAAGTAGGAATTTCTGAGTTAGACTTTAAATTTCTTGTTTTAAACTGGGGTTTGATCTACTAACCCCCGTTTAAAGTCGGAATTTCTGTGTTAGACTTTAATTTGTTGTTTTAAACTGGGGTTCCATTTACTAACCCCCGTTTAAAGTCGGAATGTCTGAGTTAGACTTTAATTTGTTGTTTTAAACTTGGGTTCGATCTACTTACCCCCATTTAAAGTCGGAATTTCTGAGTCAGACTTTGAATTTTTATTTTAAACTGGGGTTCCATATACTATCCCGGTTTAAAGTCGGAAATTCCGAGTTACACGTTAAATTTTCATTTTAAACTAGTGTTAGATCTTCTAAATGAATTCCAATACAATGACATATGCCTACGATCATATGAATTTGAAAGAAATTATGAGGAATTGTTTATACATACATATACTTGAATCCACGCTTTAATTGAGAGTTTAAACTGCAGTTACATGTCTTAAACTATTGGTTAAAGCATAATTGTGCAAACGGCGCTTTGAACCCGGGTTTAAAGTCGCTTAATTATATAATTAAGAGATGTATATTAAATGTGCACTTCGCGCGTGTTAAACCCCCGTTTAAGACTTGTAACCGCGGTTACAAGTCTGTTAACTACATAGTTAAGAGATAACCAATGAGAGCGCCGTATTAGTAATTTCATACGCGCTGATTGGTTGTCTCTTAACTATGGGGTTAAGGAAATATCATCGATACTTGTAACTGCAGTTCTTAGTCTTTATCCGCGGTTTAAAGAATTAATGTGCATTTGGCACTTGCAACTGCGGTTTAAAGTCTCTTAACTACGTAGTTAACTGTTAAACCCATAGATAAAGGAATTATTGTGCATTCCGCATTCCATACACTGGGAGTTTAATAAACCCATTACACAAAAACCGTAGTATACACACGTGTAATAAACATGCAAATGAGGCATAAACAAGGGCGAGTCACTTATTTATGTATTCATACACGCAAAGACCTAAATATACATGTGTAATTTAGGTCTTTGATACACGTGGTCAAAAAAGTAAAATAATGCATTTTTAAAAAATGATAGATTTTATATCCTATAATGAACCCTCTCGGACATATATAATCATACAGTTACAGTTGTACAAGAACATAAGAGATATAACCGTAAGTAAACATAACGGTGGGGCCGTTTGACGTGGGTAAGAATAAGATCGGGACGAAATATACTTACGAAACCTCTGACAACTTAACCAGGCGCGTAGCAACCTGTACGCAGAATACGCAGCTGCGTACACATGCTTCTCATAAAATGAAAATTAAATGATCGAAAAATGAAATAAAAACTGATGCCTAAGCCCTAAGGGGGGGGGGGGGGGGGGTAATCCTTTAGTATTTTCAGCATTTCTTAGAAACACTTTTAAGATGCTCTATACACAAAAAAACCTGGTTTTATCAGTTAAAATAATGTTAAAGATGATGCAAAAAACACCCCAGAACGCACCAGAGACGTCTAGCGAACAAAACTTTTTCAGGGGGAGCATGCCCCCAGACCCCCTAGCCTTCTTGCGTACACATAAAATACCTCTAGCTACGCCCCTGTTAACATACACGGCATCGGATGTTGATTTCGTTGTATAAATACGTTAATTTTGAGTATTAAAGACGATTTTCCTTGCTTACCAAGTACTTGCATCGTGTTGTAATCTGTTTTTAACTGATATCGGCTATTCCGTCTAATAAAATCACGCTTATAACTGAGTTACTTCCCCTGTTCCTTGGTTGTTTCTAAAACCCAGAACGGAACACGGATCGGACAGAATAAGCTATCTCTACGGACTTAGATTTATTTATTCATTTATAACATATTGGGGTATGCATTGTTGCACTATTTTCTCAGCTCATTCAAGGAACCGCTTTACTCCTATAGTGTTTGTTTCCTAATGGGAAAGCGTGTGCATTCTTGGGACACTTTTACTGAGTATTTACGTTATGTGATAAAAATAATCTTACATTCGTGTCATTCCATATTGAATTTATTAAACTTGTTCAATAAATTAAATATGGAAAGACACTCGTGTGTTATATTTCAGTCCTGGGGAATTATCTATCAGTCGACGCATTTTGAAGAGTGTCTATACCTGTCAACTGAGAGATCTACAATCGTCCAAGCTGCTGGCTGGCCTTAGTACACGACCGAAATATGGCGGTAAACTCATTTTTTGAAATTCGTTTTGAATCAAGTAACCATAATAGATTTATGTATATCGCGCTTAAGGTCACAAACCACTAAATAAAATTGTTCTTTAGCTCAATGTAAAGTGACAATTGTCAGCCCAAGATTATATCATGTTAAAGTCTATGGCCAGTTGACAGTCCTATATCATTGAAAAGCAGTATGTTTCAGGTACAAAATAAGACAAAAAAAACAGGGGGTCATGTTTAATATAAGAAAGATTTTGTTCGTCAAAGGCGGTTGACTAATTTTTACAAACGCGCGGACTGATCCAATGTGGGTTTTACCCAGTCTACTTTCGCTTTGTCAAATATGCCAAAATCTCTAAATATTCAAGATGAAACATATTCACTCATTCAACTACATGTATACAATACCTTTAAACTCAATAAGATGATCCTAGTTCCATTTTGTCAAGACATATCATCATTTCCGTGCAAACAGAAGTTTCCGTAAGGACTATTTGAGTGTATCCGATTTTGGTCCGCGTATGCATTTAGTGGTTTATGACCTCAAGATATCAAGGCAGGATATTTGTGGCTATGTGTGGTATTCAGTATTGATCTTACTTGACTTAAGGATAAAAACAACCAATCAGAGCACGCCATATTAAACTCTTGGTCAGTAACAGGCGATGTGATTGACAACCCTTATTTTCCAAATAAAAAGATCAATATCGAATACCACCCTATGTTCAGTTTTATAAATGTTCAAGTATCGAACACATATGCGTTTAGCTGTTTATGTTTCTGTTAGATATCGCAAAAAGACGTATTTTAAGTGACGCTGTGTCTATGTCCAATAATTGTAAATACATGTACATCTACATTATATATTTCTTTCTGTTGGATATCGAACACGAATGTCACTTTTAGTTTGTTTCCAATAATCAAAACATAATCGTTGCTGTATCTATCATTTTCAATCTTTCAAGAAAATCGAGTTCAAAATTTCAGATATTTCAGAGGGAAAATGAGTTGGGTCTTCAGGTAGCGACAGGGCCGGGTATGGTGGGTAGCTTGATTTCTTTGATAACGCCTTATAAAACAAAGACAAAAAAAGATTTACTTACCGAAGCGACGAAATTTACCGTCGGGGTATCACTTCCGTTCTATACTTTATTCCCATTGTTAATAATGGTAGCATTTTTAACAATGAAGTTTCTCAAGACTTTGAAGCTTACGAAACTATGTCAGACAATGCATCATCATTCGTCATCTTCAGGGTTAGCGACTGTTTGTTATTGTGTCGCCATAACATGTCGTTTTTATGTAAATTAAACCATAAAATGAAACTACGTACCGGACGTTCCAATTGCGAAAACAAATATTGGTACTGACTGAAACATGTTGCCGGTTTTGAAAAATATTATACAATAATTATTATTATAAACTATCAAAGACCTATATTTAGGTCTTTGATACTACAGTATAGTTCCGCTAATAAGACCACTTTGATTATTTTGAAATCATGCAGATTTTTGCCAGTTTAAGGTCCCAAAGTATAAAATTTACTGAACAAAAAAGGTCCGCTATTAAGACGATTCGCTATTAAGACCACCTTTTTGACTGGTCTTATATATTAGCGGAACTTCACATGTATTTAAAAAATATTACATGGATACATGTGTAAAATTAGTAAATATGTCTAGTTCATGTCGTTGTACAGGGTGTTAAAAAAGTTTGTTCTTAATGTTTAAGTTTATATAGCTTATTTTTATTACGTCAGAAGAATGTAAACATTCCAGATTAAGTTACAGATGGTTCTACCAATGTTCTAATCGTTCTGGCATTAAATGTAGCTATTACAGTAGGAAATAAAAAGTGTTTACGGCGTACAAACATCGGATAAAATTATGTATGAATTAAATTTTGAGAACAAACTTTTTTAACACCCTGTACATATAGTTACGGGAAGAAATGCTGCAGAAACTATATAAAATCACTTCTTTTTCCAGGGGAAATCTGGTCAATATACCAGTCCTGCTTGCAAATGAGACGCGACAAAATGTCTTGTATTAGAGAGATGGATGATCTTTGCAGCAATCGTACAACTCTCGTTACCAAAGTTTTGCGCCTTGATTTAAATCTTGCCAACCTACTAATGCAGGATAATCCGCAGCTGAAAATAGTGCATCTATTCAGAGACCCTAGAGGTATTATGAGTAGTCACTTGTTTACAGATTGGTTCACTCGTTCTAACGTCAATAATACTAAAGATATTGATATGGACGCCCAAGTAATATGCGAACGAATGAAAGTTGATATACTGGCGGCCATCTCACTTCACGAAAAGTTTCCTGACAGACTCAGAGGAATACAATATGAAGACTTCTACAACCTTAAAGAAAAAGCTAAACTTCTTTACGACCATCTTGGAATGGATTCTTCGGAAAAGTATTTAGATTTTGTTTTAAACCTGTTTGGAGAAGAAACTAAATATAACACTACAGAAACCAATGATTCTAAGCTGTTTGCTTACCGTGAAACATTACCTTGGACGGTTGTGCAAATAGTCGAGAAATACTGTGTTGATGTTATCCCTCTTTTAGGATTAAAATTATTCGGGAATGAAGAGAACTATAAGGATCCGAAGTTTAGCCCTATTGATGGACAACTTCGGTTTGGATTGAACAACGTTTAACTTATATATTGTATTTGATGAAGATGAATACACACGGCCTGTTTTATTGCAAGCTTAACTGAGAACGGAGATATATTGTATACTTAACGGCTTTGTAAATGCAACATTTACACTTTACAAAATCTTATAAGTATATACGAGGATTGTCCGGAAAGTTGTGAGATTGTGTGTACATCTAAAAAATTATCAGACGTACTACAATTACTAGTGTACAGCTTTGAAGATAAACTATACATGAGTCTTCAATTTAAATATTAAATTGCTTTAGATCATCTATTGCAAGATATTGGTTTCCTAGACGCCTCATATCACTTCAAAATTGATGTGGTTTCACAATTTATAAATGGCTCGCCATCTGAATAGTTGGCACCTAAATGTATCGTCAAACAATATGACATCAGGTGGACATATGCTGTACCGCTGCATTAAATCTCGCCGTCATAATTATTATGGCAAACAAAGTTTGTAACGCACAGCAGAAAAAGATGAGATGCCGGGAAAAAATCAACGTTGACGTCACGCTCTGAGCAACGCACCGTGATAAAAAAGTGACTCGTATCTTACTAATAGGGAGCAAATTAAACTTGACATATTTAAAGGCATTGTCATTTCGCTACCTTCTAACGGGCATGAAGCAAGATTGGCGAATGATAGAATAAAATTGGATACTCAGCTATGTTAAAACAGACAGTTTTTTATACTTAAATGAAATACCTGTAAAAGTTTATCAATGTACGAGACTGATGGGTTTCCAGGTTTCTTTCTACGAAGGAAATGGCTACATGCATATTAACCCCAAAAATGCGTTCATGACGTCGCGCGTTAACGAAGTGCTCCGTTAGTTGTTACTTGCAATAATGTTTGTTATATGTGAACATTTCGTGGTATCTAAATGAAATTTTCTGAAATAGTCGAAATTGATTGATCTATAAGCTAGTAAAATTCAAATGTATCTCGTCAGAGGTTTGATTTATATATATTTAAAACTTTTCGGACATCCCTCGTATTCACACATAGCTCGGCAAACATGTGTTTGTTTTTGCTAAAAAATTCAACGCAAGGAGCAAAGATATATGCTATGACGATCCAATTTATTTCGTTGCAATCTGAACACGCCCTTAACAATCACAATTAACAAACTAAGACATAAAGAAAAAAATATTGCTAATTATGTGCCGTGCATCCTTCGGCATTTGTCAAATTGTCAATGCAGCTATGAACCTATTTAGATGATAAAGCTCGTGTTCAAGTGTACAGAAAAAAAGCAAAAACAGTTCAATGTGAAACTCAAATTATGCAAAACCCGACTGTTTTTACACTCAATGTCTAATCAGAATTACTTCCCCTTGACAATAACATTATTATTAATTTGTAAACCAAAAATACTGCTAATGCGCATTTTTAAAAATTAAATGTCACTATGTTTCTGAGTGGCAAACTGCCTTATTTTGCGTCGATCGATCGAAAATTCTAATTGACAATACCACGAAGTTTAATCAATAGTCAATAAAACACACAAAATATTTCCTTCAGAAATATAATAAATAAATAAGTTATCTTGATTTCTGAAGTGTTCAGTGTTTCAAATCTGCTAAGTGTGTATACGTAAACATTGCGATTTCTCTTATAAGTGTCTTATGTTACATGCATATTTACGACTATGTATGTAGTTTGTGAATAAGTGAATAACGTATTGGTTTTCACCGCTTTTCTCCAATTAAAATGTTTAAAACAAATAAAATATACAATGTTATAATATTGCATTATTTGAATAACTAGTGACAGACCTGATTAAACGAACTGTCAATGCGCAGACAATTCGAAATCATACGAATTAAAAAGGACATGTTATTAATATGCTCTGTCCCATATACATGTATATCAATTGTTGAGAACTGCAGTATATCCGTGTACATTGACTTGAGGTTGACGTTAGTCATCCACAGGAATTTTGTTCACTAGGCCTACTGTACTATTAAAATATAGATTTATATATTTTAATAGTACAGTAGGCCTAGTGAAAAAAAAATTAATGCAAGTTCCTTTGGTCTATCCTACAGGGTGTTTCAGAATACAGTTTCTTGGGTTTATACTATTTTTATTTAATGTACTACATGTATGAAAAAAGGAAACACATAGACGAAAGAAGAGACTTCAAATTTTTATTCCATGTGAAATGTGTACGTGTATAAAGTTGCTTACTAAACTCACAACTTACAAACAAGGTTGATGTGTTGTACATATACACTGCCCACCAAAAATAAGTACACAAATGTTATTTGCCCCTTAATTTCTTTGTCCCTCTTGAATGGTAACTTTGTCACAAAAAGATGGAAAATGCAGCTTTTTTGATCACATGGCTATTATAGTTCCGAACATCTCCATCTTTATTGCTGTCTCTATTTTGACTCATTTAGTGACTGTAGTTTCAGAAACTAGTTTCACTGTGACAGTCTGATAAACAGATATTGAATAAATTAACCAAGTTTAATTTTGCAACAATTATTTACTGTATACTTATTTTTGGTGGGCACTGTATGTAATAAAACTGTACAATATCATCTTTCGTCTATGTTTTCCTTTTTACATATTTCATTAAGCCCTATTAAGCTTAAACGGCTAATTACAAAAAAACAATAATTTGACAACCAGCAGGATGATGCATTTTAAACACTTTGGTTGAGTCCCAAAGATAGAAAACACCAAAAAGATTGAAGAAAACGACGTATATACGCGTACATCATCCAGTTGGTTTGTAAACAAAATAACAAAATGTAAACAATAAATAGACAATTTATAGTGTAAGGGAAGCAACTCTTGCAAAATTAGTTGTTATCCTAGATTTTACTAAATGTGGTGTTTTTCAATTATTGGTCATTTGTGAAAAACATCATAATTCCTTGTATTTAGTCTATTTACTGGACGATCGAAAACTGTTTTGGGAAAGATAATGGGGCTTAAAGAAAGTTATTAACTCACGAAAATGAATTATGTGTTGTGTTTAGGCTGTACGTTTGCTGCATTGTCTGTATGTTAATATGTGGGTTAGTGCTTATGTTACTTTGCTTCTTACAGAAAATCCTGTATTTGTTTTGTGCTCGGAAATCTCTTTAAAGGTAGCATCTTTATACCTTTAGAGATGGTTGCTTGTTAATAGTCGTACCGGTATCTGAAACATTGTTTAGTAAGTGTAGGAAGGTTTAAGAACCAGTATTTAGCTTTCAAGCTTCAACCATATATGTAATCAATTTCATAAAGATAAATATTCTATTTTAAACAGTAAGCTCCTACAAATGCATTTTATATCCTAAAGCTACTAGTCAGAATCTTTATTTGATAAGATCCATGGTTAAAACATTCATTATACATAATTAACATATGGCGTCATAGTGTCTACTGATAAAGTTATAAGTAATAGAAGTTGTTATCGCTGGAACTGTTGAATACATGTAAAGAAATAAATGAAGAAAACTATTATGGGACTTGTTTTTACATAACGTGGTTACAATATTGTTTACAAAGAATCAACATTGGAGATACTGAAATTTTCATACGCATAGATTGCAACATTGAAGAACAAATGATACACATTGGAGATGCTTAAATACAACAAAGTACATCAAACCATTACTGACATCACACTGTCAGCTTAACATTTGCGAACACTGCACGACTGGAGGCTTGGGATACAACAACGAAGTTGTCAGTAGATCATAGGTCCATGAATCGATGGTTATCGTATATGACTTAAATATAAATGTATGTATTGTTTAAACGGAGTAAATTCCACATTGTTTTAACTGTTGAAGACAGATTCTCATGTTCTCTGACAAACTCAAACTTCGATCTCTAATGACTACCGTATGCGTTTGTTAAAGTTGCACTCTAAGAAAATATACCCTGAAATGTTGGAAAGCACAATTGCATTTTATTGGGATTTGATTGTCTCTTTTGGATAAGACCATAATACACCATGAAGACAAATGTCAAAGTATACGTTTATAGTATAGTCCAGAGAATTTGACACGACTCTCGACCTTTAAATTAGCATAATTTAACAGCTGATATATTAGGCCTTTTCGACTGGGCTGTTTCGTGGAGCAGGTTACAGTCTGGTTCCCGTTCTAATTTTACAGTTGTATTACTGTAGTAGTGCTGTAAGTGTTGGTGCGGGAACCAGGCTAAAACTTGCTTCACGAAACAGCCCAGTCGAAAAGGCCTATTGTCTATAATAGGCCTTTCCGACTGGGCTGTTTCGTGAAGCAAGTTATAGTCTGGTTCCCGTCCACACAATTACAGCACTACTACAGTGATAAGCGGATAGTATCACGAAGACGCTCGAGGTGTGATACCAAAACAAATCTAAAGAACCGATATTGCACGATTTGCTCGTGGAAATTATATAATCAACGTAATGACCTTGTAATATATCCATGCATAAAGGTCAGGACCGTGTCAAATTCTTTGTGCTATATAGAATGACTCAATACTAGTGTGGTGAGATGTAGTCCCTTTCATAGTCTAACATGACTGTAGTGTGACATGGACACCCCCGCACTCTCATAGCGGACACTCTGCCACATGGCTATCGATGCGCTCAAGAGAGACGTACACAGTGGTATTTAAATGAGGTTTTACTATATTGAATAAACGCTGATTTTAACAGCAAATATTTTCGTAACAGGAGTCGTACAATGGTCTATTCAAAACGTGTCCGTGTCTTTTTACTAAGTATTACATGTATAACAAACAATCGTGAGCTTAGTCTGGTTCCCGATCTTTACAATCTACGCAATGAAATGTAAGATTGGGGAACGGGAACCAGACTATCATGAGCTTTGATATTAAATGGTACGCACGATTTGTTTCGATCGTAAATATCTTATCCACCACATTGATTTTTAAAAACAACATTTTCCCATTAATTTCACTTCAATAATATTGTACGCACACAAAGTGTACTATTATACGAGTGTGAATCTCATGTATAAATGTACATAAAAGAAGAAAATGAAACCAATTAAATGGATGAATAGCGGAGACGTCCATGTTGAAAGGAGCAATTAAACAGGGAATCTTACAATACCGAATGAATACCGGGTATATGGAATAAATTGGCGAGATCAGTATAAAGAATAAAAATATTCTTTTCTCTCAACTGACAGAATTGTTCAATATAAACTATTAAAATTTCTCTAAGCATGTTGATATGGACGTCATTGAATAGTTAAACATACGTGAGCTTCATTTGAATAAAGGCGGATTATCAAGAGTGTCGGTAATTGGTTTGAACAAGATCAACTGAATTAATGAAGTTAGTAAATTACCTATTATAGATAACGGAGCGTTTTGTCTCGTGTGTTGTTTGTTGAATAGTTGAAATTTAATTATAGTTTCTTTAAAAAAATGGCTAGTACATGTTTTATATCTGATAAGGGATTAGATGAATTCAGTCCTTCATTTAAGGGGAAACGCAGCCCCATTGTACACATTGGAAATTACCGAGTTCACCAAGTGTCAACAGGAATAGGTCCTGTAAGTGAAAGTTCTAGTAGAAGAAAGTGCTGTAGTCAAGGACAAGCTTTAGAAGTGACATCATCAAACAGGGATTGTGAACTGCTCAAGCATAGTTACTCATCTCCGCGGTGTTCTAATTTCGCGCACAGGATGACTGACAGGTTCCCGGATATAGACGGTTTGCCAGGGACCAGCAGTAGGGGTCGACCAAGTATGCAACATCCGACAATAGTGTATGGTGAAGTGACAAAGTAAGTTGTTAGTGTTAATGGTGTCTCGTTGAAGTGGTATCCCGTATGTATATCCCTTTCATTGTGGTCGTGTTTTTTTTGGAGGAAGTGAAATTTCCTACAGTTTCACGCTAGAGCTTTGCCGTCCCTACTACTTGTTTAGCGTAGATGTATACGGACTAGGTAGTCATACCGTAGATGACATTGCAAACTCCCGCACGGCCCTCACTGCTCAGAAAAGGCTCTATTTTCAGTGGGCATGGTGTCGTATCATTTCTTCATTGTATCTGCGCGGAGTCCGCACGGGCTTTTTATGACATCCGCGGCAAACATGTGGTAACTGAACACCAACTGCTCTGCACGATTATTGTTCGATTTCCGTACCATATACGTATAGCCTCGGTACGGATCTTACTTGCTCATGAGGGACAGTACAGGAAATGCAGTTGTAAGAACACACCGTAGCCAGTGGCTATATATGATGTCACCCGAAAATCGCACAACCTCCATGGCAAATGTAAAAATTAAGTATTAGTTAATGCAGAGACATATATTATGTACATTATATATACATGTGTATATGTTCCTGGTTAATTATTGTTCCATACTTACTGTTTCATACTCTCTTGGACATTTCGGGATGTCTTTGGAGTCGCCATGATTGCTATTTGGTGGGGCATTATTTTAGTATTCCATGAAATCCGATTACTAGATAGTGTCAAACCTTAGGTGTAAACCAGTAGCTTTAGCATTTTTTGCAAAGATTATTATTTTATCTTCGATCAGACCATTTTCAATAACATAGACCAGTAAAGAATGACCATCTTTCAAAAATATCACTAAATTTCTTATCACATGAATGGTCTTTTCAGACAGGGTTGGCGGTAAATCTATTTTTATTTGTGTAAGCATTATATTAGTATGTAGTACATGTACTTGTTTTCCTTTCAACAATAAATTTTCTTTTAACACTATCCATTTAAAAATCAATTGAGTGAGGATAAGTAAAGTACCTACAAATTCACTGGCACGAGCGTTTTTAATGAAATCAATAGATATTAATTAACACAAATTTTTAACGATATATTTTATGTCCAATTTATTAAAAGCCTTGAAATTATGTCAATGCTTCAAGTGAAAAGAAGTGCGTCAATATGATATTCAGGAGGAGGGGTCGCTATTTACTGTAAACAGCTTTATATTCGTCAGTGCTTTATTTCATAAACTCTCTATTTCATGCGTCGTGGTAATTACGTTTCCTATGTCGAGACACCGGGCATAGTGCACATGCGGATGGGGTCGCATGTCATTGAGTGACAATTGATTCTGAACAATAAACTAAGCGGTATTTGAAAATTCTTCCGCCGTCGGAAGCTCAAAATAATCACCGATTGTCGTTCGATGTCCACCCAGCCTCCAACCAATTTAGCCAAACAATACATTAGTCGCTAATCGGAGGGCGTTCTGGTTTGATGTGCGACTCAGATAGCATTAGAATTTTAGCAAAGCTTAATACAAATGTGTGAGAGAAACTTGGTGAAAATGAAAACCCTCGCGAATGCCATGTATACTACTCAAAATTTGCTGAGGGCCACTGTTTCCTAGTATCATGTGTTTTCATTGCCTAAATTAAATAAATTTCTGGTTGTAAATGACTTATATAGGTATACTGCTACTGATACATAATGCTTATCGATTGTGGCTTCAATCATTGAACCGGAAAGTAAGTTTAAAGTTGGTACGGCGGGAAAACTTGAATGAACTCTAACTGTACAAAAATTTAATTTTCTTGTTTTCGTCGGATTTATTTTATTGAAATATTTTTTAATAACGTGCATGTCTCCAAGTGGCATCATTTTTACACTCACAACGCAAATGCGTGCTATGAATAAGCATATTCGTTATGTTTTGAGGTACTCCGGTCCATCCTTTTGGTAAGGTTACGCGAAGCTCATTCGTATTGTTTGTTTGAAACTGGCGGCTAGATATTGTCCGTTAAAGTATATCAGTATCACAGGCATATTCTATCGGACCTTCAAGTCAATCCAATCTGTTGATCCACGTATTGGTTGGTATGATTTGCTCTAAGGGTACGCGAATTATCGTTTATCAACACCAAATCTGGACAGATCGGAATTGTGTAGAGACGGAAATACATGTAGACATTATAGGAATCTCGCAGTAGTACCATTTGTCAGTTAAAATTCCATTTTTAATTATATAGAGATGTGTTCTGCGGTGCATACCTATCCCTGTCCATACCATAACATACTCATTACAATACCGATTGTTTCAGCAATAAAGTCGTCCGCATATCGTTTCTTCGGACTTCTCCACACTCTAGCCGTCCATCTAGGCAAACACCTCAAAATCTCGCAGTCACCACAAAATCTCGACTCATCGTAAAGAGTCCAATATTGCAGTGTCCATTCAAGATAGCAAATGGACTAGCATAAGCGTTCTCTAACGTGGTTATTCATCAAGGTAACACAAATAGCAATATGTTTGGCATTGATTCCAGTATTGTACAACCGATGTCTGACTTTTTTAGTGGAAATCAGTACTACGGTCGCATTTTGAAAGTGGGTAAGCGGCGATAAAGCATCCTGGAAACTATTTGTGTTCAGCTCGTATGCCAATACACCGGCATTGGACACGTGTTTTCTACCTAGATCGGGATCGTCATGCAGTGTACACGCATTTACATTAACTTGAAACAGGTTTAGTATTCGCATTCGTATTCGTATCGCTAAGTGACAAGTTTAAAGTCAAGTCTACATGTCTCATGGACACTTCCGTCTGCATCTTCCCAACCCCCGGTTCATTTCATTTGGAGAAAAACTCGAAGTCTTGATTTACCATAATAACTATTGTAAGTTACATAAAATAGAGCGTGTCTTCGAGCTTACAAGAAATCGCAAGTTTGGAGTGTTGATGCATACCTACGAAAACCTTGGTTTTGGGGTATTGCTGACATTGCGTGCTACCAGTGCTCACTATACATGTAAAACCAATAATAATTATCTTAGTGTATAAATAATTGAAATCGAATAATATTTTAAGTTTTATATTTCTATTTGCATATGTGATCCTTAGCAAATTGAGTAGATCTAGTATAAAACTGATCGCTTACAAAATACACATTTCTTATAATTTAAATAAGATGTTTTATCATCTACCTTATTACTAGTAATCACACCTGATTAGTTGGATGCAAAAACAAAGCTATCATTAAATATCAGAAAACTGATATTCACTTTAATGAGCTCTGAACATAGCCGTAAGAATATATAGTCACTTGCAGATCTGTTTCATTATTCTTACGGAAGAGTCGTACGAATAGCCACTTCCTCAATTGCATTTGTAAATTTGTATTTTGTGTAATAATGGAATTATGTGATAACCGGTTACATGTGTTTTCTACATGAAATAGAATTATACCAAGTAGATGCAATGTGTTTGTCAATTATCATGTTGAAAAATATTGTCAGAGACCAAGTGTTACGTTTCTAGATGTATGGGCCTACATTGTACGCTCTATAGTAAGCCTAAAAGATGTTTACAAATAATGATTTGCTTTCTTTTTTCAAGACATTGGACTCCAGTATTCACGCTGCTTGAACATAAATACACTGATCCTAAACCCGTGGAAGAAAAAGATGAGAGCGAGAATTCGGATAGCTGGTCCGACGAGGAAAATGTAAGAATATTTTCATATAAAAGTATTACTGATCGTTACTACAAATAAGGGAGGTAAATGCGTAATTGAATGATTAATTTTTTCTAAGAGTGCTCTCCCTTACAAATAGACTGTGTCTCGAATAATCAGAGCGTAAACGTCGTAATAACATAACGTCGTACTACCAGTCTATGATCACGTGACATATTGATTACTGTCGTCAAGGAGATTGGACTCAATTTCACGATTATGTTTATAGATCGTTAAGATAAACAATAGATTCAATTTTCTAATTATTTTGTGAAGTTTCGAAAATGGCGACGTCCACAATGTCTTACGAAAACCCTTATTCTTTAACGGCAGCTGGGGATTTGGGAATGTGTCGTGAAACAATGTTGCAAAACGAACTTCTTCTCCGGGTAAGTTCTGATTGTCATGCAATTTCGCGATATCGGAGTTTAACGGGATTGTTTATATCTTCTTACAAAAGCTGAAGAGAATTCTAATCTGAAAGTGATCCTTTTCTTTTTGTCATATGAGGCTGTGTGAGTAATTTCTGCATGAAGAGAAAAATATATGCAACATCCTAGCTGTTGCTCTAGCCTTAAGTGGCTTGGTTGGATATATATGTAATATTCCCAGGCATTTGTTTGTTTAACCTCTTTGATAATGATTTAGTGACAAAAAGCTGACTGTCTGGCCCTTTGTTTGGCGGTAATGAAAATGTGGTCACTTTTCTTAACAATGACATAATATCACAATGTCCACATAGTACATGCACCATTACCTAGCATTACAGGGTATACCGAATGATGTGTTATGATATTGCCTGTGGTTATTCGAAGGACAATTCAGTGATTTGGTAAACATTTCCGTGACTGATTTCGCATTAAAAGTTTCATTCAACCAGCTATTCTGTGAGCATTTAAATTTCTCTGATATGACATGAATTTCTGTGAAAGTAACATGGTTTATATGCTATTTAATATTTAATAATATGAATTTCTGAAACTAAGCACTCATTTCCGTGGAAGTTTCATGTTTTGTAAGCCATTTTAATGGATTTTTCGTAACCCGTGGGTTCTGAGAATTCTGTATTAGCTAGTTTGTACAGCTATATAGTCAAACAAAAAGGCAATCAACACAGGCATTCAGTGTCTTAAATTTGCTTTCGGGAGAAAAAGGCATTGTAATTCTAAATTCCATTTCGTCATAAACCATTAGAAGGAAACTGAGATCAACCACAGCCTGACTTCCACAATTTCAAATAGTTTGGTTATAAATAAAATCTTTTAATTATGGATGTAACTGTAATTCTGATTGGTTAATAAAATTGCCTCATTTGAAATGTTGGTGCGTACAAATTAAGAGCTTAGGTTTTGTGCTATTTGTCACAGTTTTGTCCAATGCAGAGACGTTAAGGCGTGAGTCAAAATTCAACCTACCAGATTGATTTCTTACTATTATAAAATCCTGCAGATTGGATATTTGATCTAATCATGTCTAATTTGGAATAAACTTTTCTCATAGACTTTAACTTAGGGTTGCTCAGTAGATATAAAAAATCACCATGTACATAAAACATTTTATTAATTACAATGCTGTCGTTTATAGACTGAACTTGGTAAACCAAAGAGACGAGGAGTTCTGTTGCCTGCTGGTTTAACATATGGACGACCAAATGGTATGCGAGATGGTGGATCTTCAGAAGGTATAGAACTTTACCTGAACTGTTCTTGTTACAATCATCATTATAGAATTATTTAGTAAATACTGTGTTGTTATTAACCATGAATCTGGTCTGATGACATAGTCTGCTCTTTCAAATCAATGACAATCATGTAATTATCAGCTTATATCTGGAATTATAATATGGTAAAACACATCTTGGAGATCTTAAAATTAACATACAAACATGTATAGGTATAGTAAATGTTTCATTGATAGTTCATGAATAAATGTTTCTGAAGTACATGTATTATCTTATGGCATTGATTTGTATGACTTAAATATCCTTTCATCGTTCTTTTCTAGCTCTTCATGGCTGGCCAACTCTTACTTCCACAAATTTACCATTTAAACGAAAAGAGAAAACTGCTCAACGAGATTTTATGGCCTTAAACAGAGCAGCTGTCTCAGCAGGTAAAGTTTAAAAACTTTTATGATTACTGTTCTTTAAGGACATTTGCCACATGTATAATATCTTATAATCTAGCTGCAACTAAGGATCAGAAATTGCCAGGTTTGCTTCCGAGACTGATGTCATATTTTGAGTTATTAAGAACTATACATACAGTAGAACTTTGATGCCTTGAACTGCCTTCAGACAGGGAAAATAGTTTGAGCCATCTACAAAACATGTACCTCTTCAGGTCATTTTTTTAATAGTAAATCATCATATTGCCAGGACCAAAGAACCTTTTTCTCTGGTCATGTGTTAAATCATGTTTTTTCCTAATTAATAATTGATTATGTATTTGTTGTAACACAATACTAACAATTATGTATTGATGATGAATGTAGTATCATAAATACAGGGTTACAAAATCAATAAACTGTAACATCAGGTCCTGGAGTGAATGTCTAATTAGCTAATGTTTCAATATGTCTCTACTCCAGGTCTAGTCACTGCCAATGATCAGTATGAGTTTAGAGCCACTCACGATGTAAGACGTAAAACACAGAGTGAAGATAGCCAGAGAAGTAGGACACGTAGATTGCCTCCAAGTATGGTTTATGGTATCTCAACAAGGTGGGTTCTCCTTCCTTATAATTCGATTATTTTTCTTACAGGTTTCAAAATCACAAAACAGTCAGTAATAATAATAATAAAAAACATATAATAAAAATTTTAAAAATTATTTTTGCGAAAGGGGAAGACAAAAATTGATGCAAATTGGGTTCTAGGGAAAACTACATGATTTAAAGAATTTTCCTGAAGGAAGACGCCTGTTAACGGCCCCTGCTATAAAAGGAGAAATGGCCCTGCAGCTAAAGTGAACATTTTCCGTTATATTTTTTTTTTTTTCTTTTACTTTACACAACTTGACATGTGCTAATTTAAGTAGACATCACTCTAGTTTTGTCCTGGATTATTTTCTGGATACAGAGTTTTAAGAATTACGAGTTACAATGTATTTATGCATCTAGTTTATACGAGATTGTCAAATGTCAATCTTGATTCATCATATTGAAGATGGTGTATTACTAGGCGCAAGCTGATACATCGAAATATCGATGCATTGCGATCCTGAGTGTCCCGATAGTATGGATCAATAGTAAAAGTCTCGATCCAATAACTATCGCCGATAGTTAGCCCAACTATCGATAGTTACGATAGTTAAGATAAAGTGTACGAGTAAAAAACTAATTTTAGATAATCATACGCATCAAAACTGCCAAAATGTACCAATATTGCAATCGTTTTCCATTGAACATGATAAAAACTTTAATTGTATAAATTTATTTCTGTTAAATTCATTTTAAATAAATTCTACAAATTGTAGATTAGTATGTTGTACTACAAAGTGATATCTAACACGGTTAATCCCTGGTTTTCAAATCAAATAGTATCGCAATAGTTTCCAGCAATAGCAATAGTTTCGCAATAGTCAAAAATTGACTCAATAGTCACCCCTATTTATTACTATGAATATGACAGTAGTATGACACTGCCACTGAGTAAATCACAATACCTCGCAAAGTTTCAATGCAAATGGTCTATTACTGTGTATCGGTTATTTTCTTAATGTGTATGTTATTATGTATTTGCAGACCTTCCACTCCTATATTTGATCTGTTGGAACACAAGTATCAAGACAAATGGTTGTCAGAAAGACGAAAACTTGAACTCGCTAAAAGACAGGAAGAAAACAAGGTATGAATCAGTTTCTGTCTATAATATACAGATACTCTCACGTAAACATTTGTTACTGTTTGTTCAAGGTTTTGAGTGTTTTTGAAGTTGGATATTGATACCTGCATGCATTGCACTGGTCTTTGGTAACAAGTTTTGAAAATAAAACTTACAAAAGTGTATTCAAGCATTTGCAACATATGGCTGCATTTTTTACAAAAAAAAAATCAGATTTTTTTTCATAAGTTGTGTATTTGATTGATAATGAAGTTTCTATGTTATGTAACAAACTGTCTCACCATGGATAATTTATATTACATCAGCGCAGGGATCCGTCTGTATCATTTTTTCTAAAAATAATTATCAAAGGCATTGAAGTGATTTAGCTGGATTATGCAATCATGTGCTGTAATTTAAAGCTAGAATGTAATCCTATTGCTGGTCAACTGCCTGTCCTTGATTGAAAACTGGCATACTGTCAAATGTACGATTATATGAAATTCATAAACTGATGTTTTCGTTGGGCATGCATGCAGTCAGTATAACACAAAGCTTGTTTTTGACAACTTTGAGATATGTCATGTTTAAATTAATTTTGCAAGTTGCTCATGCAAGTTTTCAATAAGTTCTTACCTTAGATAGGTTAGTTCAACTTACATATCATTGAAAGTACTTGAATACACTTTTATTGCAGGTATTATATTACATAAAATTAATGCTGTACAGAATGTAAAGTACATATTTTTCTGAGTGGAAAATAACAGTCTGGTTACTGAAACAAATGTTCGTAAAATTCTAACAACTTCTCAAAACTTGGTCTTCATGGACATATTAATACACAATTAAGTAACATAACATTTAAACTTATCAACTAACTTCAATGGCATCTGAATTTTGTAAAAAACACTATTGAGTAAACTTGTATCAATATTTTAGATAAGACATAGGCTTAAAATACTGTTTTTCATTGGTACGCATGTCACAAATTAAAATGTGAGATTGTCTAAGTCTGTTATTTTTCATTAATTTATTGGTTTTAAGCAATCTCATTAAAATCAGATTCTCACATTTAGCTACACTATTACAGTGTAAAGTAGTGAAGGGTTATATGGATTTGATTTAAATGAGATTGAGTTTTAAGCTGCTTTGTTTATGCATTAAATAAATCCATAATTAGATAAATTCACTAATCAGTAATGCACAATTAGTTGAAACAATCTTCCACTCATAAATACATATTGTTTGAATTTTATAGATGCTACTTGCATATATTTATTGTATTGACATTAATGTTGATAGACTTAACCAATGCATGCATAGAAAATTAACTGTGCTTTCTAGTAGCTGACATAATCTGGAATACATGTAGTTGAAGATGATTTGTCAGATACATGTACCAGGAATATACAAATAATTGTTTTGTTCAATAATGTATGCTTGTATGTATAAGTTATAACACCAAATAGATGAAAATTGTTGGTAAATGATTTCTGCCAACGTTGTTCCTTTGTTCTCAGATATGCGCTACAATGAAAAGTTGAAATCTTGCTTTCTGTGACTCCTTTTTGTTCTGTAGTTTAATCACAGACAACACAATGAAAAGATGTTTGAGATAGTTTCCATGCAAAATTGTACTCTAAATTGGTATAACAAAACAGAAACATTATTCTGAGTTTATTACAGTAAAATTTAGAGAGCTCGAGCTTCATAGTTATCTCAAATTTAGACCCTGATTTGAGAAAAATCTCAATTTGAGTTGAGATTTCTACTTGAGATGCTTCGGGAGATCGGGGCCAGATTGAGAACAACTGAATTAAGTTGACCGAAATCAGCTGCTATACACATTCAGTGTTTAAACAAAAGTTGATAGTACAATAAGACATGTTTGATATGTCACACCTATATTTGTTCACTGTTTGCTATCTAGATGGGTCGAAGTACACACTCTGCAGGATTACTCAATACAATTGTGAGTTGATATATATCTATATGAAAGCAGAATTTGATAATTTACACTTTTGGTAGCGTGCCCTTGTGAATAATTGTGGTGGTTTTTTGCTTGGTTATAGCTTTGAAAGTATGGGGAGTTTTCAGAACACACTAATTTATTCCCTCTTACTAACTGTCTCCGAAGGTTAACTGTGATTATTTTTAATGAATTTTTGCACAATACAAATGATGAATATAGGTTATAAAAGACGAATTTTCAGAATTTCACTCTTGGAAAAAAAATTATGAACATAAATTCTGGACAAGTTTTCCTAAATTTGGCGTTAAAGAACAAATTATAAATGTAGGTTCACACTAACATTATCTGTATAGTGAGTTCAACTTCGCAAAGGGGATAATCTTGCGTATTCCTTAGCTTTACTAAAAAGGAAATGACAGATTTCTGAATGAAACCCCTGAAGGGGGGCATTTTCTTGTTATAAATATGTTGATTTTAAGCACAGCCACTAATCCCATAACATATATATCCTACAGAATTCACAGTGAATTAATTATCATCATGCCCCCATCTTTGTTGAGGGGGTATATTGCTTTGCACATGTTGGTCCGTCTGTCGGTCGGTAGACAGAATGGTTTCCGTTCAATAACCCAAGAAGGCCCTAGGATCAACAGTTGATGACCCCTATTGATTTTGAGGTCAGTAAGTCAAAGGTCAAGGTCACTGTGACCTTTACCATTTCTGACGATTTGGCTGCCATGGGGGCATACGTGTTTTACAAATATCTCTTGTTGTTTTACATTTTTAACCAAATGTACTTGAACAAAGTTTCTTGAATAAGTACTAGACATGTTCCCCATACTTTCAAACAGTTCACACTCTTCATGCTTGTGTGATAGGTTGAGGAATATATCAATCATCTTGAGATTACACTCAAATCTTAAGTTTACACTCAAACACATCTATTATCTTGAGACTACACTTATCAAACACTTCTGTCATAATCTCACATCTATTAGTTGTTGTTAGTATTTTACTGTCTAACAAATCTTTATAATAGAATAAACATGATTGGTAGAACACCATAATATCACAATTGTAAACATACTAGTAACACATACAATTACACGGTATGAATCCCTATACACTGCTTTTCAGTATGGTCAGAGAATAATACTGTTTTCATATGGTTCTGACAGAACTGAAAACAGATGGTACGCCCGGACAGCACTCAAATGTCATGTATCCTGAGTTCTGTCAAAGTGTTACTTCAGTTTTCAGTTCTGTCAAAGCCATACGAAAACAGAACAATTCTCTGACAGAACTGAGAAGCGGTGTATCGGGGTATAAATCTGTGCGTTTAACTTGTTGAATGCAGTTTACGAGTTTTGACATCAAGCAAATTAAGAGATGTAATTTAAATTCTTGTGGCATTGAAAAGTAGGAAGTGGAAAGCAAATGTGCTCAGGAAGTACCTGATGTCTCCTCAGGGCCAAATTTACTCAGGCCCTTTAAATAGGGATGACACTACAATGAATAAACTCTTCACTTTTTTGTATACCTTCCTATGAGTTTCATGTTTTATCTTTGGATGCTTATTAAAGACAAAGAAGGTCAGTTACAAATTGTTTGTTGGTAGAGATATTTTTGTTTTGTGGCCAGTGTTTTTTATGCCCCCCTATCGATAGATGGGGAGGCATATAGTGATTCACCTGTCCGTCCGTTCGTCCGTCCTGGTTAACCCAAATTTACCGTTTCTTCTAGCATTAATATGGCTTGCTACAAAGCTTTCATACTTGCATGGATGTTGTGTATGAACACTCTCCACACGCCTGTACCACCTAACCCCATTTTGACCTTCACCTTGACCTAATTTTGGACTTAGACTTATTTATGGACAAGGCTTCCACAGGGGGCATAAGCGTTTAGTGAACGCAGTCTTTTTTTTACTAAAATATATGGAGATATACCCGGTAAGGCCCCTTTCCTCTTTCTGCAGGGTATATTTTCTCCAAAGATTTCTAAACTTTCCCTTTGGAATTTTTTTCCACTTAAATAAAGTAAATTGTATTGATAAGTGAATTAATGCAGAATGGATTGAAATACTGGTCGTTTGTTTTAACCTCCCATGCTTAAAATACCACCAATAAGACTTATATTTAAGGAGAATTTAAAAATTAAGTGACCATACCCTTTCAGCTTTCATGCATGATAATTTCCTTATCCTATGGGCCCAGATTTACCCAAAAAGTAAAAAGAAATACTGGTGGCTTTGTTGTAGCACAAAACTTCTTATTTTGCAGCTTATTAATTAGTTAAGTGATCCTGTGTTATTTAGAGAGTAATTCACTGTCTGTCTGTATCAGGGGTGTCAATATTCCTGATAAATCTGGAATTCCGGATTTGTCAATCCTGAAAGAGCTATGCTTTCTGATCAGAATAAAGGTTATTTGATCAAAATATCTCAAGAAATTGCAAAGTTATGGTCAATTTAATCTGCTCTGAAGGATTTTATTCAATAAAAACTGAGTTAATTATGGAAACACTGTCATTGGTTTGGCCAAAATGGTTGTCCGCATACCATTTTCCTGATTTTAATTTGGTCCTGTTGACACCCCTGCTGTATGTTATGTATTGGGTATTTTGTGCAAAATAATTTAAGCTTTAGTTTTTGTGGTTTTAATATTTTTGCATATTTTAAAAAAAAAACATACATACCAATAACATGGAGTTTTAAGATAACAGAAAGTCAGTATTCATTAAATCTATTCATGTTTATCTGGGTAAAGTAAGAACGAAGCTTAAAGTCAATTTCCTATAAAGGCTATAACCAATACATTTCTCTATAATCATGGGTGAGTTTACAGTTTATTTACATACCATTTTGTTGTCAGGTGCTCTTAAATGTAGGTATTTATCAATTTATTGACAATTATCAAATTTTATGCCACACTTTGTGGACTTTCAGAAAAAAAGTAAACATTGTAAATACTGTAGATACAGGATAATGCTTGTGAAATATGGCACTCATGACTTCAAGTAAACTTTAAATTATCTTTAACAGTAAAATTGCTGATTATCAATTTTGTCCCTTGGTTGTAAAATTCTTAAAGATTTTAAATCTTAAAGATTCATTGAGCATATTAACTATCAATCATCTGAGAAATTAAGACATAAATTTATTGTTCATATTAAATCAGTGATTTTTTTCCTTCTTTAATAGGGTCCAGAAAATGGACCCTTTCCCAATTGCAAATAGGCTATAATTTTCCCAAATTTGAATGGAGAAATTCCCAATAAACAATTGAAAAAATAATTTTCAAAATCGGACATAAAATGATAAAGTTATGAACATTTTTGACAAGAGGTCAAGCATAAAAGCTCAAAGAAACCAGTAAACATTCACATGTCATTAACATGTTATCTCTTTTTCTGTTTTATTTGGCCTTTCTGCTTCATGGAAATTCCAAATTTCAAGTTGTCACAACGCGAAAATTCCCAATCTGAAGGGACCTGGACCTTTTCCCAAAGAGGCAAAAAAAATCACTGCATATTTACAGTTTAACGTATAATACATACATCTATGTACTATAGGCCCAAAGCCACGTTAGAGGCACACCAAAGCAAATTTCTGCCTTTGTGAAAATTTGATAAATAAATTTTGTAGAAAAAAATGCCTAAAAATTCCTTACAAAATATTTGCCTCATTGTTATTTCATTCCTGTACGAATCAATCATTTGACCATGACCTCTGAATTACACATAGTTATTCCTATATTGCCATCTCTAGTTCTAAGTTTAATTTCGTTAATGACCAAAAATTCTACTTTTTCATTTCATGCCTAGAATTTGAGAATCTTCACCTATCAAAACTCTACATCAAAATGTTACTAACTAAATAGGAATTGATCTATAGCTTTGTTGGTATTGTATTGTAGAATTAGACTCATCAGTTAGATTTGTGGCTTTTTGCTGTATGGAGAAAGGTCCATGATTATGTTTTTCTTCTTCTGTTAGTACTGTGTTAATATTTTTGTCCCACTAACTTTAATATTGTATATAGTGTACGGTATGTATTTATTTGCAGGTCTACATATTAGCACATGTATTTGTTGTCTTGTATTGAATTTGTATAATTCACAGAGTCTGTTAGTTCTAGCATAAATCTTCTAAGTAACATAAATAACAATTAATTAACATATTTTCAGCAAAGGAAACATTTGATAGATATGAGGGTAACTTTAAACTTGCATGACAAATTATTATAAACCCTTATTACTTACATTGATATGCTATCTACAGCATTCTATGCATTTGATTATATGTTATGCTTTTTACAGCTTTTTCAATAAAATATACCTCTTTATTTAATGCTAACTGATGAGATATGGAGTTCTATCAGTGAAATAAAACCTATATCAGTCACTGGTTATCACCTACAATGTGACTGATATAAGCTCCGCCCCCTCACAGGGACTACTTTAATTTACCAAAATCTCAACACTAAAATGTCTGTAACTTTTTTATTACTGAACGGAAACATGTCATGTGGGGGTTTTTATTCTTAGTTAGACCATTTCCTACAAGTTGGTGTATGATTTAAAATTCTCAAAAAAGTCGTTTTCACCTATTCACCATAATCCAAGATGGCAGATTTTGAAGTGAAAAATATGAATGGAATCACATATTCATACGTAGCCTAACCACAGTGGTAATTTGGCATAAATAGTACCAGTTTTGACACGATAAAAGCATTAAATAAATAGAATATTTGTTTGTTTGGATTGAATATGGTTAATATCTCATCTTGTAGTGATAAAATTTTAATATTTTCACTCGCGCTACGCGCTCTTGAAAATATTGAATTTTATCACTACACGATGAGATATAAACCATATTCAATCAAAACAAACAAATATCCTCTATATATATAAGCTTGATGATTTTATATTCGATCAGTTGAGATATAATTATTAATGCATGTAAAATATTGATATCAAACAAATGGTTCTAATCTTCTGCATGCCATATTTACCAAGTACTTGTAACTCCATGTGGGTTTGCAGATATTGCCATGGAGTTTATTGAGCTTTATATATACTCCTACAAAATCTTTCTGGTCAGATTATTCAATGCTTATTTCATATTACCTTTTAAAGAGGCGTTTCATTATGCTTAATTTTCCCCATGTAGGTACATATTATATATATTTCTGTTAACCTAGAATATAGTTAAAACATTGTCATGTATTTTTCACGTTCAAGTCGTATAAAGATCTACCTTAGTCACCTACCTATCCTCTTCGTGCCCGCTGGCACATAAGGCTGCGTATAAAGATCGACTAGAGCATAAAGTCATCTTACGTGAAGTAAAAACACGTTAGGTTGGAGCTCTTTTATTTTAGTCTGGTCATGATTGTATATGCTTTTAAATCAGGCACCCTCTTTCAAAGTTGAACTTTGCTCTTGCAAAAAGCAATTTCTAAATTTATTCAAATACATGCACTGTTCAATATTCAGCAAAATGTTTAAGACAGTGTGAAGTATTGAACTGTTATTTATGAAATAAATAGAGGATATTTGTTGATTTTGGTGTAAGATCAAATTTTATTTCACCGAGTGATCACAGAAAATAAATCAGTATTTTCACGAGTGGCGTAGCCACGAGTGAAAATGTAATTGTCTGTGATCACGAGTGAAATAAAATTGATCTTACACCAAAAATCAACAAATTTTCTGTTTATTATATGCCTCAATACCTCTTACATATGTGCCTGATTGGCTTAATTGGAAAAATCACGTTGAAATTAGAACGTCACAACGTGAGAATTATGACGTCATGATGACGTAACGCATATTTTCAAAGCCCATCGCTGTTGACGTTACGTTTCTTTTTCTGCATGATACTGGAACCAGCTTCTAAAACAGTCAAAATAACAAAGTGGTAATTTCACTGTTATTTTCACTGTTTATTTCACTGAAAAATCTCCATAATCCATCGAAAGCAAATAATAATTGTCCCTAATTTTGACTTTATTCTGAGATTATATTAAAACACTCAGTAACCTAATATGAGCATACAATTTTTTCATATTTTGTCTTCTAAAGTATTGTATTGTCTTCTTAAATTTTGATGTTTGTCCGACAAAATTTATGAAGTTTGGATTCATTATTCATGAACTAAGAGAATAATATAGCTGTGATGTTGGTATTTGCATATTTCAATGTACAAACAATGTTCACATGTTGATATATCTAAGTTTTTCAATGTATAAACAATGTTCACATGTTGATATATCTAAGTTTTTCAATGTACAAACAATGTTCACATGTTGATATATCTAAGTTTTTCAATGTACAAACAATGTTCACATGTTGATATCTAAGTTTTTCAATGTACAAACAATGTTCACATGTTGATATCTAAGTTTTTCAATGTACAAACAATGTTCACATGTTGATATCTAAGTTTTTCAATGTACAAACAATGTTCACATGTTGATATATATAAGTTTTTCAATGTACAAACAATGTTCACATATTATATTACAGCAAAGAAGATCTCCAGGGCAGGTGTATGAAACCCGGGCATCATTACTGAGAACTTACCAAAACCCTGTAGAAGCAGATCGTCTATGGCAAATGCCAAAATTTACAAAAGAGGTAAATTTGAACAAGATTCTTGTAGTTTATTATGTCCACCTGGATTACCTAGTGGTAGAACTTCCGCTTCAATAGCTGGAGGCTTCAGGTTCGATACCAGGTTAGGCATGCCATAGTCCTTGAAAATGGTGCATGTATATATTTCCCTTGCTTGATGCTCTGCATATATAGTTCCAGGTAACAGCTGCTATTTGCTTGGGATTGAATCTGAGTTTTCTTGCTATTGAACCACTGTGCTTGAGATCGAACCTGAGATCTCTTGCAATAGAACCTCTGTGCTTGGGATCGAACCTGAGATCTCTTGCAATAGAACCTCTGTGCTTGAGATCGAACCTGAGATCTCTTGCAATTGAACCTCTGTGCTTGGGATTAAACCTGAGATCTCTAGTAATTGAACCTCTGTGCTTGGGATTAAACCTGAGATCTCTTGTAATTGAACCTCTGTGCTTGGGATTAAACCTGAGATCTCTTGTAATTGAACCTCTGTGCTTGGGATTAAACCTGAGATCTCCTGCAATTGAACCTCTGTGCTTGGGATTAAACCTGAGATCTCCTGCAATTGAACCTCTGTGCTTGGGATTAAACCTGAGATCTCTTGCAGTTGAACCTCTGTGCTTGGGATTAAACCTGAGATCTCTTGTAATTGAACCTCTGTGCTTGGGATTAAACCTGAGATCTCTTGTAATTGAACCTCTGTGCTTGAGATTGAATCTGAGATCTCTTGCAATTGAACCTTTATGCTTGGGATCGAATCTGAGATCTCTTGCAATTGAACCTCTAGGCTATCAAAGTGGACATGTTCAAATTCACAAAAACGATTTACCTAATATGACACATTCAAAATCAAGTATATAGGACCAGGGTATTATCTGTTAATATGTAAACAAGTTGAACATTCATTCTGGTAGATGATACTGTATATAGACAGTCTGTCTACAGTATTACATAGTACCATCATGTTTTCTTCAAATAAAAAATAGAATTTTAATTTAATATCAGCCTGTAACAGTGCATGTCACCAAAAGGATTGATGAGCAGGCGAAAATGTATTTACAGTTTGTGTAGTGAACTTAAAATGTTCTTAATTCATTCCTTTTCATTTTAGCATATGCAAACATGTGGTTCTATAATGTTATGCTAATGCTGAGTGCTTCTTTGAATAGGACATTCAGTGTAATCCCCTCAGTTCTGCTTATATCTGTTCAAGCATGGCTTCCTCATGCTGAGTTTGTTGACATTTCTTCAATACTCTTTAATATGATACACAGACATGACGATCAGTTTATGTCATATAGGTTTTTTTGTAAAATAACTTTTTTGAAAAGGTAAATTGATACAGAAAACATGGGCATTTAAAGTGATCAATCAGCATGTGATGTCGATAATTCAAGGCTGAATTGTACTTGAACAGCATTTATAGAAAGAACATGTCACTGAGTTTATCCCAAACTGCATGTTGTGAGTTTGTATGTATATGTATATCATTAACCCTTCAAGTACAGAAGGTCCAGTGTTCACTTTGTGGCCACGTCATACCAAAGACTAAAAAAAATGGTATCAGTATTTCCTTTGCTTGACGCTTGGGATTTAAAAGGGGTTTCAAACTGGCTTCTCTTCTGTCATACTCCTCATGGCAATGGATATACCATCAGAAATGAGGTGTCTAGAGTGATTTATTTAAGTTGTACTAGTAGAACTTGTTCTACAATCTAGCTAGTATATATAAGTTTAAATAGTATAATAAGTATAAATAAAAGATAATGTTGCTAGGCATCTGACTAGCAATTAACAGGAGACCAGGCCCCAATCTCCCGAAGCATCTCAAGTAGAAGTCTCAACTCAAATTGAGATTTTGCTCAGGTCAAGAGTATAAATATGAGATCATTCTTAAGTTTTATGCTCAAAATATTTACTGTAATAAACTCAAAACAATGTATCTGTTTTGTGGTGCCAACTTTCAGAGTCTGTCTCCCATGGAAAGTATCTCAAAGACACATGACAGTATTTGAGATTTATCAGCTCAGATTGAGATGCTTTGTGAGATCGGGGCCAGGCACCTACACAGTACATGTAGTTCTAACAGACTGAAATGTTATCCGGCAACCTATCTATAATTCTATTATACTAACTGAGAATATTTCATTTTTCAGGCTAGACCATCATTACAGACTTTCCGATCTGCCCAGGCTCGCAAAGATGCATTTAACCACTTTGAATCAGATCAAATATCAAGGAAAGGAAATTTTGGACATGGTACATACGAAGCTGCAAAGAATTGATAACCATACAGACATTTAAAGTTTCTAGTATTAGTGTAAAATCAAAATTGTGATAAAATAACAATTTTAATTTGACCTGATGGTGTTTTTTTCTGTTTAAGAAACTCAATATTTTACTCTATGCATGTTTTTTACATATTCATGCATATTTATGTTATATTTATTGAAATAATGAATATTAATGAGATGAAATCAGTATTAATTAGCATATTGAGTATCATTTTATCTTTGATATAATCCTTACACATTTGATATGTAATTGATTCTACACTATGTTATCATTATTGAACCAGTGTTTGTGTAAACATTCCACATAGAAATACAGTGAAAGACTCAGTTTATAGTAACCTGTCTTTAGTCCCCTACTGAGTGCTATGGAGACCGAAAGAGTGAAAAGATTGCCAAAATCTGGATCCTGCTATAACTCAAACAGTTTCCAAACTATGTTTAAGAAACTTGGTATATGGGTAGGTGCCAATAAGGAGATTATGTCCAACTAAATATCTGTTGGTTCTAAAAAAAATTGTGGTTGCTTAGGTAACAGAAACATTGAAAATAATTTAAAGGTCATGGCTTCAAACCGGTAGGGGACTTCTATATTGCTTGCGATTCTTAGTGACTTGTTATCTGTTGCTTCTGTAGACAGCACAGTACCACCAAACATATATGTGGTTGTATAGTACTACCCTTACATCACCTTGAAGGGTCGAGCGCAAGTTGCTCAGTGTAACATCATTCTTGAATTAAGAAAAGAAACACACAGTTTTATAAATAACAGTACTGCAACCCTGTAAAGAGCAAAATTAGCATATACAAGTTTGGACTGCCAAATTGCTGAAAACATACTGACAATTTCTTACTTATAGTAAGCCGACTACTCTAGTGTTGTTAAGTTTAAATATCAACATTAACCCTTTACTCCATAGATTGTCTATTCACTCCCCTATCCCATGTCTATGTCAAATTATTTCCCAATATTTAATGGGTATTGAGGGACAAACTATTGATTTTTGGAAATGAACTTAACTAAGATACCTTATCAAGGGAGATAATTATGTATATTTGTCACAAAAAGCTGCACATGAGATGTGTATTTACATGAACGAGTCCCATCTCTGACCAGAATTGTGTGGGAGGTATAGAGTGGTGGGTTAATCATATGATTTAGTTTATGAACAGGGGTGTCAATATTCCTGATTAATCTGGAATTCAGAGCTATGATTCAGACCAAAATAAAAGTTATTTGATGAAAATATCTCAAGAAATGGCGAAGTTATGGTCAATATAGCATACTCAATACAAACTGATCTAAATATGGTAACAATGTGGTTGAAGTGACAAAAAGGCCTCCAGTTTGGCAAAAATGATCAGCCGCATACAATTTTCAGGATTTTGAATTTGGCTCTGTTGTCACCCCTGATGAATGATTATTGCTGTCATTTGTTAACGTAATTTGCTCTAAATATTTTTAATTCCTAATGCGATTTTCCGCTGATTCTGAAACATTTGTGCTTGTTGTATATCAGATGGGTAATATTGTGTGTTATGTAATATTATATACATGCAACGATACAGTTATAGAGTGATAGTGTCTTCAATTTTTTTTACTTCAACATTTGTAAATATTACCATATTGTGTGTTTGTGCTTTTTTCCCCCAGTGTGTTGTATAACAATTTAATCACAAAAAAACTGCAATATTTTTGCGGAAATTCTTAACAGTCATGTATTTTGTCTTAATTTAAAATTTAGCAAAAAAATTTCAAACAATTATTGCTCGCTAAAATGGTTCCTTGACTTATGAATTTTAAGGGTAATTTATTAAAACTAAGTGCTACTTAGTATGTTATTATTAGATAATTAGAACCTAGTTTCAAATAGTTGGTAGTATATATTTCTTTAAGTCAGTATTTTTTGTGAAAACAAACGCATTACTCGAAGCCATGTCAACCTAAACCTGATAGCCATTAACCCCTACCTCTTGGATTCTGTTCATCAGTCTGTATTCATGTATACTTCCTGTCTTATTTGTTTCATTTTAACATTTTCCCTGCAGCGTGTATATAAATTTTATGAAAACTCTTTTACATTTATTCAGTAAAAGTTGTTAAAATTCGATTGGAAACATTTAATGGTCTGTTGCCAATTTATATCAAATTTAATGGTTTCATGTCTATCAAGTAAAATCTTAGGTATTTATATTTTGCTCTTAACCTTAAATACCGGTATTTCAAAAAAAAATTTAATGTCTTGATCACCTACTACACTTGACCAATGTTCTAACTACACCGAATTTAAATTTGAATATCTCTGGAACCGTTGCATTGAACTACGTTATTTTTTTATAAAAGGGTCTAAATCGATATCGTCTACGATATTATGATGTTTTTACAAGTAATTGGGTGGAATAGTGTGCACCGATGCATGACGGTACAATATCCTCTTTTGTATGCGTGCTTTGAAAGTTTTGGCGGTAATTCGATTCCACGTTGTCAACCGCTTCTTAGTCGACCGTCCTATCAGAAAAACATCACATGGCTGGTATGCCATTTGAAGAAAGGGTCAAGGTTACGGGTCGTTGGTGTAGTGGTTTGAGCTAACAGATAATAAAAACACTCTTGACAAATGTTTTTACTTTTGGTTTCAGTCGTAGGGACTGAAACCAAAAGTAAAAACATTTGTAAAAAAACCGACATTATATTGGTGTTTTTATGTTGATATAATAAAATAAATAACAAATGATGAACTGGTAATGTTTGTGGTTGAATTTTACACCCATATAATAAAAAAAAATCTAAAACCAAAGATAACAAGATTATCATTAGACGGTATATCCCCGTCAACACAAACCACTACCTTAACTATCCACGTTTCTGGTCCTTTCTTCAAATGGCATATGATATGACCCTAATGTGTTTGTCTGAAAGGACTTACGACTAAAAAGGGATCTACAACATGGAATGGGTTTCCCGCCAACATTCAATAGCATGTGCACAAAAATCGATATTGTATATGGTCATGCCTCGGTGATTAATATTACACAGACTGGGTTGCAAAAACATCCTATTTACATTTAAGACTTGATTTCAAAAATTAGTGTGAATAAGTACAACGATTCCAGAGATATTCAATTTTCTAGTCGGTGTAGTTAGAACATTGGTTAAGTGTACAAGTTTCTATCAAACATTTATTTAAAAAACAGTATTTTAACACATTTCAGTATTTTGATATATTTTCATGTTTTCATTATTTAGTGCATTACTTACTTTCATTGCTGGTCCAATCATCTCTTTTGACCGATATTTAGTTCCACAGTTATTAACAATCTAGTTCTTTTTGCAGTATTGACAACAGTGACTGTGACAATTCTTTATGTATTTATTTTTCCCTTCATACTTTTTATATATTTTTATTTGGAACCTTAAATCAAAACATTTCAGTTTTCAGTAACTTTAATTTTAACCTGTATCTATGCAACATGTCCAACCACTGATACAAGTAGTTAATAGTTTCATCTAACCATAGGAGATGTATATAACTGTTGTTTAGAAGTTTTAGTACTGGTGATGTAGATTCGGACTGTGATACCCTGTATTTTAATTTATTAAACTGGGCCATTGTGTGTTAAAGTGTGTTTCAAAGCATTGAAACAAAAATAAAATATTGTTGAATCATTATAAAGCTTACTGTTTTCTTTCTTTATTTAATTCCATCCTGTAGCACACTCAATCCAAATAGTTTTGCACCTTTTATTTCTCCAACATATAGTGGGGAAGACGTTGATTTTGTGCTGGGATTCTATCTGGATGGATGTCTCAAAGTTTATTTGCGCTAGGTCTCCTTAAGACCACAGGTAACTGTATCATTGATAAAGAGTAAAAAAAAAAATTTCATAAATTTATGTTATCTAAGATATTATAATTTTTAAAAAAGTTTTTTGTTTGTTTACTCTTTATAAATTATACAGTTACCTGTGCTTAAGACTTGGTTGGTTTTCATTGAGACTTTACATGATAACTTGGTACCAAGCCTAGTTGTGCATATTGTCTTAGGTGGGATATTTTTAGCTGGAGTTATGGCCCTTTGTTTTGTGCCAAAAAAACCATCCAAGTGTTCCACATTCTAACATATGTTTGCCTTCTCCATGTTCTATTCTAACAAGTTTTCCCATCCAAGTGTTCAACATTCTAACATATGTTTGCCTCCACCATGTTCTATTCTAACACGTTTTCCTATCCAAGTGTTCAACATTCTAACATATGTTTGCCTCCACCATGTTCTATTCTAACATGTTTTCCCATCCAAGTGTTCAACATTCTAACATATGTTTGCCTCCACCATGTTCTATTCTAACATGTTTTCCCATCCAAGTATTCAACATTCTAACATATGTTTGCCTCCTCCATGTTCTATTCTAACATGTTTTCCCATCCAAGTGTTCAACATTCTAACATATGTTTGCCTCCTCAATGTTCTATTCTAACATGTTTTCCCATCCAAGTATTCAACATTCTAACATATGTTTGCCTCCTCCATGTTCTATTCTAACATGTTTTCCTATCCAAGTGTTCAACACTCTTACATACTTGTATGTTTGTCACCTGTAAGTGTGCATCATTCAAACATACGTGCATTGTCCATAGGCACATGGTTTCAAATTATCTGAATTTCAAATTATCTGAGTTTCAAATTATCTGAATTTCAAATTATCCAAGTTTCAAATTATCAAGAGTGTAGTGACCCTATATAGAGAGAAGGTTGTGCAGCAGCATGTTCAGCCGCAATGGTTATGACGTTAAGAAAGGGGTACCAGGTTTTTCTACAGTTGTCACAGCAAGCACGGATGCCAGTTCCTGTAACGTCATATTAGTTGCAGCTACAATTTAAACCATAATTTGAAACCAGTGTATGTAGGTTGTTCAAGTAACATACGGGTGTTCCTATATGTTATCAATCGGTAGTAAACTGCTCTCAACTACAAACAACTGACAACACCCTCACAATGTCTCCCCTCAAACAAATGACAACACCCTCACAATGGCTCCCCACAAACAACTGACAACACCCTAACAATGGCTCATTCACAAACAACTGACAACCACCTCACATTGGCTCCTTCAAAAACAACTGGCAACACGCTCACAATGTCTCCCCACAAACAACTGACAACACCCTAACAATGGCTCCTTCACAAACAACTGACAACACCCTAACAATGGCTCCTTCACAAACAACTGACAACACCCTCACATTGGCTCCTTTACAAACAACTGGCAACACCCTCACAATGTCTCCCCACAAACAACTGACAACACCCTCACAATGTCTCCCCACAAACACGCTCACAATGGCTCCTTTACAAACAAATGACAACACCCTCACAATGTTTCCCACAAATAACTGACAAAACCCTAACAATGGCTCATTCACAAACAACTGACAACCACCTCACATTGGCTCCTTCACAAACAACTGGCAACACGCTCACAATGTCTCCCCACAAACAACTGACAACACACTCAAAATGGCTCCTTCACAAACAACTGACAACACGCTCACAATGGCTCCTTTACAAACAAATGACAACACCCTAACAATGGCTCCTTCACAAACAACTGACACCACCCTCACAATGTCTCCCCACAAACAACTGACAACACCTTCACAATGTCTTCTTCACAAACAACTAGCAACACGCTCACAATGGCTCCTTTACAAACAAATGACCACACCCTCACAATGGCTCCTTCACAAACAACTGACACCACCCTCACAATGTCTCCCCACAAAAAACTGACAACACCTTCACAATGTCTTCTTCACAAACAACTGACAACACCCTCACAATGACTCCTTCACAAGCCAATGACAACACCCTCACAATGGCTCCTCACAAACAACTGACAACACCCTAACAATGGCTCCTTCACAAACAACTGACAACACCCTCACACAGTCTCCCCACAAACAAATGACAACACCCTCACAATGGCTCCTTCACAAACAACTGACAACACCCTCACATTGGCTCCTTCGCAAACAACTGACAACACCCTCACAATGGCTCCTTCACAAACAACTGACAACACCCTAACAATGGCTCCTTCACAAACAACTGACAATACCCTCACAATGTCTCCCCACAAACAACTGACAACACCCTTAAAATGGCTCCCCCACAAACAACTGACAACACCCTCGCAATGGCTCCTCCACAAACACTTGACAGCACCCTCACAATGAAATCGCATTCCAAGCTGATTAAATGACGTCATATGTATCCGCAGTCACGAAGAACAAAGGATGATTCAGCTTGTACTGTAGTACTGACCAGGGTGACTATGCTTGGTTTAACTGGCATGTAAAGCTCGTAGGACATAACTCTAGCCTTGTACATAAACAAAAATGGATACTATCAACACTTCACGGTCGACTGGCCGCTTGTTATTATGGCAGTTTGGTTAAGTAAATGCATTAAACGTAATTATGCCCGAGATTGAACAAAAATCAACCTCGGAAATGTTTTAATTTCCATTTTTATTTGTAAACAAAGGCTACTGTTGTCGTCGACGGACTATACATAAATCATATTGATGAATATAAAAACTTTAATGAGGGTCAACAAATTCCCTAGCTGATATTTTTGAAATTCTTTAAGATGATATTAAATTCGATAAGACGGACTAGTGCAATTTTCTGAAAAACAAACATAATTGACATTAACAAAACAGCAAACGAATAAACTTGGTGTCTAAGTGCCGATAAGCTCGGCCTCACTCAACTGTTTGAGTTGCATTTACGGGTAATTTAACACATATACAGTAAAACCTCGTTATCTCGAGGACCCATCGCGACAAGCCAACTGTTCGAGTTAAGCCAGGTGCTCGAAATATCCGAAGTCTATGATGAATTGTTGATATGACTAAGTGTATGTGTTGTGGTACACATTTAAGTATTCGGGTCTTACACAATATGGAAATGAATACGAGACAAACTTTTCCATGCTATCTAGAGTCACATCTGGTTGGCTTGTCAGTGGAAATCCAAGAGATTGTTTCAATCACATGCCTAAGAAATTATATCACAAAATACAGAGTTTTGAAATTCCCCATCATCCGGTCATTACTATATATAAGAGGACAGGTTGGAAACGCATTTTTAGTAAAAAATAGTAACAGATAATACCAGAACAACGTTTTCTACATCGGTTATGCTTAGTTCACCAGGCAGGACTATTGGTGTATTCGCCGTTGTTAAAGCCGACCCGGGGACATTATCTTACATGTGATAGAACCATAGGCACATGGTTTCAGTATTTGCCAAGTCCTTTCACGTTGAATTACCAAAAATACAAAGACAAGGTAGTGCAGCTGTCAAGTTTAGCCGCAACGGATATGACGTTACGAAACATGGTACCTAGTTTTTCTACAGTTGTCACAGCAAACACGGATACCAGTTCCTGTGGCGTCATATCCATTGCGGCTAAAAAATGGCCACTGCACTACCTTTTCTCTATATAAGGTACCCTCAGATAATTTGAAGCCAAGTGTCTATGGGTATAACAAGTACATAAAGAGTGTGTTCTGACTGCGCTAACGTAACTTGTTTCTAAAACATGCTTTGTACAGACAAACCAGCATTATAGGTCAGTGATTTGTCAAGTTTTTAGACCAGAAACCATCCAACCTGATTACATATGATTCTAGTGAAGATAATACGCAGGTGGACGGGAATGAAACAACATAGAAGGATACCACATTTATTGCATTTACTGTCAAAAAGATCGACAAAGTATTTGAATATACACCTTGAATGGTCAATAAAGGAATCCATTATACGACATTGTTGAGACGAACATTTGGTAAAACATGTTTGCCTAAATACCAACCAGATGGTCATTCAAGTTTAAGGTCATAATTATTAGCATTTCAACCTCGATAGCAATGGGGGTATTTTATACCACAACGTGCCGGACGGACAGACACCAACAAATCCCGTCAGTGAAAAGCTAGCTCACTACTAAGGTTGGACTTATATATGCCATTCTACTCTAATGACAAACTACAAGGTTTACAATTTGTGCATAATTATCCAATTACCCCCTTTTATGCACTCAACAACCGTTACAATGCTATGAACTTGCATACCAAGTATAACATAGGTTTATTCTATGTTCAATATAGTGTTGTTATAAGTATGTTAGAGCGGTATCCATCTAATGTATGTATATTCTATGTTGTATACATTTGTATAATGTTGTTATAGACATGTAAGCGCGGCATCCATAGAATGTAGGGTTTTTCTTTGATGCATATAGTGTTGTTTTAGACATGTTAGCGCGGCATCTATAGAATGTAAGTTTATTATATGTTGTACGTAGTGTTGTTATAGACATGTTAGAACGACATCCATATAATGTAGGTTTATTCTATGTTGGATATACTGTTGTTATTGGTATCTTAAGGCGGTATCCATACAACATAGGTTTTATTCTATGTTCAATATAGGGCGTTATCCATAGAAAGTAGGTATATTCTATGTTCAATAAAGTGTTGCTGGAGGTACTTTAAGGCGGTATCCATAGAACGTAGGTTTATTCTATGTTCAACATAGTGTTGTTATAAGTATGTTAGAGCGGTATCCATCTAATGTAGGTATATTCAATGTTGTAAATAATGTTGCTATAGACACTAAGCGCGGCATCCATAGAATGTAGGGTTCTTCTTTGGTGCATATAGTGTTGTTTTAGACACGTTAGCGCGGCATCTATAGAATGTAAGCTTATTATATGTTGTACGTAGTGTTGTTATAGACATGTTAGCACGACATCCATATAATGTAGGTTTATTCTATGTTGTATATAGTGTTGTTATTGGTATCTTCAGGCGGTATCCATAGAACGTAGATTTTATTCTATGTCCAAAATAGTGTTCTTATGGACATGTTAGCGCGGCATCTATAGAATGTAGGTTTATTCTATGTTCAATATAGGGCGGTATCTATAGAACGTAGGTTTTATTCTATGTTCAATATATGGCGGTATCCATAGAACGTAGGTATATTCTATGTTCTATAAAGTGTTGCTAGAGGTACTTAAAGGCGGTATCCATAGAACGTAGGTTTATTCTATGTTCAATATAGTGTTGTTATAGGTATGTTAGGGCGGTATCCATCTAATGTAGGTATATTCAATGTTGTAAATAATGTTGCTATATACATATAAGCGCGGCATCCATAGAATGTAGGTTTATTTTTTGTTGCATATAGTGTTCTTTATGGACATGTTAGCGCGCATCTATGGAATGTAGCTTTATTCTATGTTGTAATAAGTGTTGTTATTGGTATCCATAGAATGCTGGGTTCTTCTTCGTTGCATTTGGAATTGTTATAGACATGTCATAGCGACATCTATAGAATGTAGGTTTATTATATGTTGTATATACTGTTGTTATAGGTATCTTAAGGCGGTATCCATAGAACATACGTTTTATTCTATGTTAAATATAGGGCGGTATCTATAGAACGTAGGTATATTCTATGTTCAATAAAGTGTTGCCAGAGGAACTTTAAGGCGGTATTAATAGAACGTAGATTTTTTCTATACAGTGTTTTTATTGGTATCTATAGGCGGTATCCATAGAACTTAGTTTTATTCTATGTTCAACATAGTGTTTTTATGGACATGTTAGCGCGGCATCTATAGAATGTAGGTTTATTCTATGTTGTATTAAGTGTTGTTATAGACATGTTAGTATGGCATCCATAGAATGTAACGTTCTTCTTTGATGCGTATAGTGTTGTTATAGACATGTTAGCGCGGCATCTATAGAATGTAGGTTTATTTTATGTTCTACTAAGTGTTGTTATAGACATGTTAGCACGGCTTCCATAGAACGTAGGGTTCTTCTTTGATGCAAATAGTGTTGTTATGGACATGTTAGCACGACATCCATATAATGTAGGTTTATTCTATGTTGTATACAGTGTTGTTATTGGTATCTTCAGGCGGTATCCGTAGAACGTAGGTTTTATAGTGTTCTTATGGACATGTTAGCGCGGCATCTATAGAATGTTGGTTTTATTGTATGTTGTAAGATAAGATAAGATAAGATAATTTATTTGAATTTCCAGAAGGTCACAGACCCATGTGGACATACATAACATATATACAATGCAAATATTAAAGTGTACACACATGTACACACATCACACACACGTACAACACACACACCCATTCGCACACATACACCATGTACATACGTACAAATACACATGTTACAGCACAATAATTATGTACCAATTTAGGTTCATAACATCATTATACAAATTTGAGAAAATACCTTATATGTAGTTATTATTGTTGCGTATTAAAAATGCTTTATATATATAAATGCTTAATTTTCTGACTATCTTTTCTGTTTCATTCGATAAGAGTTCTATAAATTTCTGTTCATTTGGTCTATGTCTATAATAGTGGGAGATGTATTGTTTTCTAATATCACTGTATAAACTGCACTCAAGCACAAAATGGTATTCATCTTCTAATATATCACAAATTAAACATTTTCTATCAGATATAGGTGTAGGATTAGGTCTTGTCCATCTACCACTTTCAATATATAATCGATGTGAGGCTACACGTAATCGAGTCAGATTCGAGCGAAATTTTGCAATAGTACATATGTTTAAATATGGTTGAAATTTAAAAAATGCTAAATGTTTATATACTGATGAGCGACTTGATTCTTGAGTTCTCCCATTCCATCCTTGTATAAATTGATCTCTTAGTCGTTCCTTCGCAGAAAATAGAAATAACTTAGGTTGGCCTACATCTTGAAATAACCACACGTCATAAAAGCCTAACGTACTAAGTAAGTTTTTTAAAAGAGTACACCAATTCTTTCTATTTGGATATATGTCACTGTCAGATTTTAACATAGTATATATTTTTTTATTATATTTATTGTTATCTGTATAAAGTAATTTTACCCAGTATTTTATTATTTGAAAATACCTTATCCATTGATAATTTAGACGCCCTAGTTCACCGTACACAAAATCATTTTGCGTCGTACGCTTAATCCATAAAATTTGTTTGCAGAACTGTAGATGCACGCGCTCAATCGCATTACCTTGTATAAATCCCCAAACTTCACTTGCGTTATTTAAAATTGGAGAAATTAGTTTATCAAATAGATCTAGTTTATGCCCTACTGAAAGATCAGTAAATTTATATAAATATTTTTTCATTTTAAAAACAGCTTTTAATGCTTGTCCGGATAAGGTATTCTGTGTATCAGTAAAAGAACCACCAGTCGAGAACACTATACCTAGGTAGTTAAACTTGCTTACTACTTCAACTTGATTACCATCAAAAATAAAGTTAAGGTTATTGGGAAGTCGCCCTCCTTCTCGAAATATCATTATTGTCGTTTTCTTTGTGTTAACAATTAACTTCCAACGTTTACAGTAATCATCTAATACATCTAAACTAGTTTGTAACTCAGCCGCGTCATTTGCGAAGATAACCATATCATCAGCATAAAGTATAAGAAATATCTTGAAAGACTCAACATCAATTCCGCTTAGGCCTTTCTCAGATAAAACACTTTCGATGTCATTCAGAAACATCGCAAATAAAAATGGTGACAGGCATTCACCTTGTCTTACGCCGAGAGTACACGTGAATGAATTGCTCAATTGGTTACAATATTTTACTCTAGATTTGACCGAACAATACATAGATTTCATGATATTTAAAAGTTTCCCACGGATTCCCAACTTAATTAATTTAGACCATAAGTTATCTCTTACTATATAATCAAACGTTTTGGAAAAATCGATGAAAGCACAATATAATTGTTTCCCTTTATTAATCATATGAGTAAGTAACCCATGTAAAACAAATATATTATCGACAGTTCCCATTTTAGTTCTGAACCCCGCCTGTGCCTCTATGTAAACCGAATAATTTTCTGCCCAGTCCGTTAATCTGTTATTTAATATACGTGTAAAAAGCTTTCCCAAAGTACTTAAAAGTGTTATACCACGATAATTGTTTTGATCATTAATGCTTCCCTTCTTATGTAACGGTATTATATATCCCTCCGACCAGCTCTCAGGAAAGTATCCGATATAAAATATTTTGTTAAAAAGACGCATCAAATATGGAGCTAATACATTTTTCCCATGTATAAAGAATTCATTGATATGAAGATCTGGTCCCGCGCTTTTATTAGAGTTTAACTGTCCTATTGCTTTGAAAATTTCCGCTTCAGTAAATGACAAATCTAATTCATGAAACATAATTTGAAATTCATTGTTCTCGTATCTATCAATAAAGTGTAAAATGTCATCATCAGCCACGAAATACGGATCACCCGGATTATTGTATATAGTGTTGTTATTGGTATCTTCAGGCGGTATCCATAGAACGTAGATTTTATTCTATAACATATAAAACTATATCTATAACAACACTTAATACAACATAGAATAGACCAACATTATATGGATGCCGCGATAACATGTCCATAAGAACACATCTATGGTTGCCGCGCTTATATGTCTATAGCAACATTATTTTCCACATTGAATATACCTACATTAGATGGATACCGCCCTAACATACTTATAACAACACTATATTGAACATAGAATAAAACCTACGTTCTATGGATACCGCCTGAAGATACCAAAAAGAACACTGTATACAACACAGAATAAACCAACATTATATGGATGTCGTGCTAAAATGTCTATAACAACACTATTTGCATCAAAGAAGAACCCTACATTATATGGATGCTGTGCTAACATGTCTTTAACAGCACTTAATACAACATAGAATAAACCTACATTCTATAGATGCCGCGCTAACATGTCCATAAGAACACTATATTGAACATAGAATAAAACCTACGTTCTATGGATACCGCCTGAAGATACCAACAACAAAGAATAAACCTACATTCTATGGATGCCGCGCTTATGTGTCTATAGCAACATTATTTACAACCTTGAATATACCTACATTAGATGGATACTGCCATAACATACCTATAACAACAATATATTGAACATAGAAAAAACCTACGTTCTATGGATAACGCCCTATACCGAACATAGTTTAAAACGTAGGTTCTATGGATACCGTCTTAAGATACCAATAACAACAATATATACAACAAATAATAAACCTACATTCTATAGATGCCGCGCTGACATGTTTATAACAATTCCAAATGCAACAAAGAAGAACCCTGCATTCTATGGAAGCCAGGCTAACATGTCTATAACAACACTTATTACGACACAGAATTAAGCTACATTCTATAGATGCGCGCCAACATGTCCATAAGAACACTATATGCAACAAAGAATAAACCTACATTCTATGGATGTCGCGCTTATATGTCTATAGCAACATTATTTACAACATTGAATATACCTACATTAGATGGATACCGCCCTAACATACCTATAACAACACTGTATTGAACATAGAATAAACCTACGTTCTATGAATACCGCCTTAAAGTACCTCCAGCAACACTTTATTGAACATAGAATATACCTACGTTCTATGGATACCACCTTATATTGAACATAGAATAAAACCTACGTTCTATAGATACCGCCATATATTGAACATAGAATAAACCTACTTTCTATAGATGCCGCGCTAACATGTCGATAAGAACACTATATTGGACATAGAATAAAATCTACGTTCTATGGATACCGCCTGAAGATAGCAATAACAACACTATATACAACACAGAATAAACCTACATTATATGGATGTCGTCCTAACATGTCTATAACAACACTATTTGCATCAAAGAAGAACCCTACATTATATTGATGCTGTGCTAACATGTCTATAACAACACTTAATACAACATAGAATAAACCTACATTCTATAGATGCCGCGCTAACATGTCCATAAGAACACTATATTGAACATAGAATAAAACCTACGTTCTATGGATACCGCCTGAAGATACCAATAACAAAGAATAAACCTACATTCTAAGGATGCCTTCCTTACACGTGGTTGGAACAGCTAGAGTCCAGTAATTGTAGTCCAAACGCATGTCTTTTAGCCGTGCCCCTCTGACAGTTATAGGCGGAGTTACGAAAAATGTTTTACACAAGTAGCCTATGACTATATTTTGAGCTGGCTCTCGATAATGTGCATGTGATCAGACCGTCCGTCTCAAAAATGAAATGGTTTTAGTCGAGCCCAAATCAATATAGCTTCATTACTTGACACATAACGTGCATTATAAAGGTTTGTTCGTCTATAGGTTTAGGCTTTGCTTATAGTATTACCCCCATTGAAAGGACCAGTCAATTTTACTTATGATACACCTATCTCTCGTACGAACAGTAACGCCCGAATCCCTTTTCATATTGTCGAGCGGTAACCGTTCTTTAACAAGCTGGCGGCTCATCAACCGACCGCATCAGTTCTAATTCAGTTTCCGCCGGGATTCGAACCTTCGATCTCCCGCTTCTGATGGACGCCCTGACCACTTAGCCACGGTCGCGGTATGTATTTTTGATTGCAAAAGGATTAAACTTTAATTAAGGGTAGTTTCATTCATGTGTTTTAATGTGTCGGACATTAATTCATCCATGCAAAGAATGAAAGTTACAATGTACATGTATGCGACTAGAATCTACACTATTTACAAAACGCAACTAACAATTTGACGGAAGTACAGGGTTTTGAAATTATTTCTAGAAAATATCATATCAGATGTGCCTCCGTAGCTTAAGTGTTAGCGTGCTTGCCGACATATTTGGCGACCGGGTTCAAACGCGGGTGGAGGCACTCAAATACCTGCCATATTTCAACAGAAAGCTGACTGGCAAATAAAGGCTATGCTCGGCATAATATTAGCCGAAGCATTTAAAATCGCTCTATGTATGTACGTAACTATATTAAACAGGTCATGTGACGGAAATCAGGTGACGACAGATAGATATCATTCTGATCACCTCGGCCTTTATGCATTGCACTAGAGTTTATTTACCGGAGACAAACGGAAATGGCCGAGCTTTTACGATTGAGATAGTTCTGTGACCAGAGCAGTTATATCGATTCCACACACTTACTTAACAATTTATTTATGTATTTGTTAATTCCTCACTTTTATGTTTAAGAAATGCGAATTGATTGAAGTTCCTATTCTATGCTTTATATCCGAAGTATTAACATATCTATCGAGGCGTGGTGTTACCGGTAGCTTTCAATCCCAATACTAAACCCAAGGACCGTGTCTTCGCTCAAATGTCATTTGATTGTTAATCGTATTGTTTTATTAAATAATACAAATTGTGAATTTTGAAACCGAATACGCTAATTTTCATAGTTTAAATCTCCGATTATGAAAGTGTGTCAATGAAGTGTTAATGCATGGTATGACTTCGTAAAATAGCAGGGGTTTCTAACAGGGACCGTACTGTTAAACCAAACTTGATAAATTGGATTAATTAAACGTTTCTTTTAAGTCAATTAAACTTGTTTCACTATGCACGTTTTATCACAAACAAGTCTTTACTTGCTTCTAGTATAACTGCATTTGTATGCTATTATTTAACCAATTGTTTTAAGAAAACAAATTTATTTCGCCTTTTTTCAAAACGATCCCTTGAAGGTCCCCATAGTCCTAGAAACCATGGAACTATTGATAAAAACAAAATGGCTAACATTTGAAGTTTCTGTTTAGTATTAAAATAAAAATAAATTAGTTCGTGGTTGTACAGTATGGTAATTTAAACAACAATGACGAACAATAAAAAATGACGCGTATTTTCTGGATTTTAGTAGTATTTCTGCCTTTTGCAGGTATGTGTATTTTAATAGTCTTCCTTTAATGAAAAACACACCTTTTATGTTAATATGATCACACCAATATATACCTACTATTGGTTCAGTGTCAATGTTATACTCAATTTTCTCAAATATATCTAGAACACCTAATTAAGTAATTATAAATAGCGATGTGTACAGTTTCTGTTGATTTTTGTTGATAAAATACGAGTGTGTGTGTTTGTTCTGTTCAGTAAAATATCAAGTAACAAAAATGATTGATAAAAAAATCAAAATTCGAATTTTCAACATTTGGTAACGTTTTGAATTCTTATGATAACGACCTTCGTTATTCTCTGGATGTTTTATGATTATTATATATACAAAATCTAAAGGACCGGGGTCTTTATCATGAAACTTGATGATATTTTCTGGTCACAAACATTGTACATGAAATACTGGGGAGTCTGTATCGACGCCCTCGTCTCTCCTTCATTATTATGTTTCATATGATATACCGCACTATATCATATCAATTAATGAAAGACCTGGGCCCGGAATTACAACCAATACTTACACTCAGCTCTCATCACTCAAATTTGAAAACCACTATTTTGAGGTTCATAGGGACATTTTTTAGATCAAAAAGTTGTAATAATGTAAAATTGGTACTAAATATTATTGTTGGCTCACTACCTAGTGTAATTTAGTATATTTGTAAGCTATAACCATAATTTATCAGTCTGAGTCTAACTGTGGCACTCGGATTCAATAATTACATATAAACCTCATAAATAGTTCATAGTAGCAAAGTAAATGTATTAAATGTTATCTTCAATACTTAAATAACAATTGTATGCATTTTCCTCATCTAGATACGCAATCGAGGACATTTAATAACTCATTTTATCACATTTCAATATTTGAGTGCTGAGTGCTGAGTGTTGTGTGCTGAGTGCTGAGTGCTGAGTGCTGAGTGCTGAGTGCTGAGTGCTGAGTGCTGAGTGTAAGTATTGGTTGTAATGCCGGGCCCAGTGAGTCGATACAGACTCCAATGATGTTATACACTAAATGCATATTCAACGATATCGATAGTCTAGTGGTAGGGTATCCACGTTCAGTGCGAGAGAGGGCGAGACAAAGTATGACAAAGTCGTTAAAATGGCACTGCTATATCATTATATTTATATATCTCCCTCGCTTGAAGCTCACCCGAGTTAGTTCGTGGTAACTGTCGTTCTCAGAACTGTGATAGGTGAGTCTACATACGGACAGGTGGGTGGTATTTAAACAATATTTGTAAAAAATAATGGCAAAGGTTAAGGCTTGTATTCACAAAGCATCTTAAAGGAAAAATTATTTATTTTGACTAAAGTTCAAAAATTTAGCTGCACATATTTCCAAAGCAACTAAGAATAACCCATGTTTATAACACTTTACATAATGCTTCTAAACAATGTAAAAATGATACTCTTGATGTTCATGTTTAGCTGATGCACTTAATTAAATTTTAATAAAAAGTTTAAGAAGATTTTAAGTTTTCCCTTAAGGGTCCTACTATTCCTACTTTTCCTTATTTTTCCCTATTATTTTGATCTGAGCCCTACTGTGGCCTACTTTTTTCTAAAACAGCCCTATTATCCCTACTTTTTCACCTAAAAATGAAAATAAAAATTAAATGGAGCAAAATGATGCTTACTTATACATATAATTTCAGTGGAAATACAAATCATGCATTTTTTCGGGATCGCTACACTCGTAAAATAGAGTAAACAAATTATAATTATCGTGTAGCTATTTTTTCTGTCATCTGTCCCTGTTATTTATGCTTTTATGCCCTTCTTACACCGAATCCTGTATCTTCCTCTGATAATATTGAACTAAAAAGGTCAAAATACCTTCTTTATCCCTACTTTTTAATGTCAGAAATTTCTACTATGCCCTACTTTTAAAAAATAATTATGCCCTGCTTTTGCCCTAAGTTAAGTACAATTTATTGAAGAGGCAGTAGAAAGCCTGTACGTTATTAAAGATACTTTGTGAATACCACGCCTGGACCAGATTTATGTTGCTGGAACTAATGAGTATTGTGTATACATTTACAGAATCACAGAGTTGTACCAGCATACCTAATACTCTGCATGGTACATGGACAAGTACCAACTTGGGTACTATAACAATATCCAGTAACAGACGAACATTGTCTATGACAAAAATCTTCAGCTCACAAACTGTCACTGCTAACTATTTCACGTGCGAATTCAACTCTGGAAACCAATATGTATTCAAGTAAGTATTGCTGTATCTGCAGCGTATAACACAAATCACTGTATGACTTATAGGGATATTATACAATTAAATCTGTATGACTTATTGTGAGCAAAAGCATCTGTGATTTCCGATCGCTGTATGATTTATTGGAAGACTATACAATTCAACACGAGTGTCTTATTGCGATAACCGGAAGATGACTCGTTTATACACTGTGGTATCTGACTATCGATCATGTAAATCATTTCTATAGAGATGTAGCCTACAACGGTTCGAACCGCGGGTGTTGCTCTTTTTAGGAAGTTTGAAAACACTTTCTGCTGTTGCTTTTGTGGGAAATGGACAAAACCTTCCCAATAATAATATTTGTTCAAACTTTGTTTATGAATACGTACATTATCTTGTTAGATGCAGAAAAATGAAGGTAATAGGTCCCCATGTCTGTTCATCCGTTTTCCCTTAAAAATATAAATGTGAAGATGAATACAGCTCTTAGATATAGAGAGATAGTGGTTCCGTGTTTGTTAGTACAGTCGTGTTTGTATCTAGAACATCCATACAACTGTTCCAAGAAAAGTAGAGTATTCAGAAACCTAATGCACCAGTCAATATTATGCCCACCCGGGGGGGGATACAGGGAGAATTAGACAGACGAACCTTCCCGACAGGCGGGAAGTAGACGACCTTATCGGGGAATATACTTTGGTCCGCGAAAGACGAAAGTGATACATTTATTCGTGTTTTTATTAAAGTACCCGGATGAAAAACTATGCCACACAGTGGGGAGTTAGACAGTAAGCATTGTATCCTGGGTTGAGATTTAAATATCAAAAAATTGAAAATGTCTTAGTCCCCCTGGGTCGCCCGCAGCCTCCCGGGCGGGCAAAATATTGACTGGTGCATAAAGAAATGCATGTAGACTTAACAACAGAATAGTCAGTGGTGTTGTAATTAACGTTGTGCACGTAATGAAGTCAAAACTTTTTTGGGTTGTTGTTGTGATAGCCGAAACAGAATGTAGTCTAATACGCTCATTGCGTTATGGCGTTCGAATCCAAATAAAGGTGCAAATTCTTAATACACATAATTAAATGCTATCTTTTGTTTTCAAGATCAAACGACACCGTATCATCATTTGGAGGAAACTATATCATCTACGCCTGCTTTGATTTCCGTATGTCATCTGAGCATGTTTATTATTATTATCTTAACTCAGGTAAGAGCTTTTTTCATGTTTTCTGAGCTCGACTGGTTCAGTTGGTCATTGTGCCTTGTACGTTTTTATGTTTTCTGAGCTCGACTGGTTCAGTTGGTCATTGTGCCTTGTACGTTTTTATGTTTTCTGAGCTCGACTGGTTCAGTTGGTCATTGTGCCTTGTACGTTTTTATGTTTTCTGAGCTCGACTGGTTCAGTTGGTCATTGTGCCTTGTACGTTTTTATGTTTTCTGAGCTCGACTGGTTCAGTTGGTCATTGTGCCTTGTACGTTTTTCATGTTTTCTGAGCTCGACTGGTTCAGTTGGTCATTGTGCCTTGTACGTTTTTATGTTTTCTGAGCTCGACTGGTTCAGTTGGTCATTGTGCCTTGTACGTTTTTATGTTTTCTGAGCTCGACTGGTTCAGTTGGTCATTGTGCCTTGTACGTTTTTCATGTTTTCTGAGCTCGACTGGTTCAGTTGGTCATTGTGCCTTGTACGTTTTTATGTTTTCTGAGCTCGACTGGTTCAGTTGGTCATTGTGCCTTGTACGTTTTTATGTTTTCTGAGCTCGACTGGTTCAGTTGGTCATTGTGCCTTGTACGTTTATGTTTTCTGTGACCGGCCGGTTCAGATGAGCATTGTGCCTTGTATATTTTCTGTGAACGGCCAGTTCAGTTGGACATTGTGCCTTGTATGTTTGTTTTGTGTTTTCTGTGCTCAGTTAGTTATGTTCAGTGCTGCATTCACTGTCTGACTTAATATTATCTTTTTATATAATCGTGATTTGTTCAAATTCTAGTGATAGTACTATGATATAAGCTGTATATTTACAGGGTGTTAAACGGTTTTCGAACATTTAAAAAAACACTATTTCAGTAAAAGATACTGCCTCGATACCCTTGTGGTAGAGTGTCCGTTTCAATTGCTTAATGTCTGGGGTGACTTGTATCCATTTTGTTGAATATTCAAAATAATCTAATTAATTACCGGTATTCACAATAATTGGTAACAAATTCTGGTTGAAATGTATTTCATATTTTCATGTATGTTGTTATAGAATGTTGTTATTTTTATTCAAATGATTACATGTATATATTATTGTACGACAGATCCAGAGACCGGACTGGAAGGACTTCGGTTAAAAGGATTTGCTACACAAGCCACAAGCCTCTCACAAGTCTGCGAAACTTCCCTGCATGCGGCTGAGTTCAACACGATGGTTAAAACAGGTAAATTTTTGCTTTGTTCTTACATGGTTTGTCTTGTGTGTGTATTTTATTTACTGATAGAAATTGGTTCAATTGGTTACGCGGGAAATATATATATACGATGTCTGCTGCGCTTAAAGCAATTGATCTAAAGCGCTGGCTTTTCTGGTGGACAGATTCTTAGATTTAACAAGTTATGTTTGTCCATGACATTAGCTACAGTCATGTGTCTTCCGCAAGAGTAGAAGTTGTCAGCAATACGATGACAAACTAATTAATTTCCTAGCGGGTTTTAACCAGAGGGGACTATAGGTTTGCCCTCCGTCCATCTGTCCGTCCGTCACGAAATCTGGATCCTGGGATAACTCAAACAGTTTTCAAGCTAGGTTTATGAAACTTTGTATGTAGTTGGTGACCTTTAAGAAGATTTTGCACGTTTAAATATTGTGGATGCCTTGGCAACTGAAACATTGAAAATAATTTAAGGTCATGGCTTCAAACGGTCAAACCGGTAGGAGACTTCTGTATTGCTTGCAATTCTTAATGACTTGTTTCATTATATAAAATAGTCATGCTGTTTCCTTAATGTTGCATTGTTTTTCCACACAGGTTCCGAGAGCCAAGCTATTTCAGCCGAACACTGTCCGAAGCCACTTCTTGCTAACTCTATATTCACCTACACAGACAATTTAGGGACGTATTGTGACGGGGACAATGCCACTATTTCCGCTTGTAGTGATCCCAAATATCACACTATACAAGTGAACAGTACAGATTGTTCCGGTACACCAGTCAGGCCAATCTTCTTCTCAAGTAAGATGCTAAGATCATGTTCAATTTGACGCTTTAATGAAAATCTTTATATAGATGCTGGGCATGTTCCCCAAAACTGCTAAGATACTTTAGAAAAGTCATTTTGTTGTCAAGTTTGTTGAATACTTGTCTAAGATTCTTAAGAAAATATTTTAGTTTTTGTCTAAGATGGATTTTGGTGTAAGTATATCGGTCGATAAGTTTATTCTTGACCTTACACGTTATGTTACGACCGATGTGAAAAATAAACCATATACATAATGGAACGCCATTGCTGCCTGCATATGACTATTCTCGATGTGTGCAGTACATTCGTCATTACGTTCTGTCCAACCTTCTTTACGTGTGGTACATTCGTCAGTATGTACAGTCGATGGTTTGGCGAAAATCTATTGTAACTCACTATAGGCCTTTTCGACTGGGCTGTTTCGTGAAGCAAGTTTTAGCCTGGTTCCCGTCCCCACAATTACAGAACTACTACAGTAATACAACTGTAAAATTAGAACGGAAACCAGACTGTAACCTGCTCCACGAAACAGCCCAGTCGAAAAGGCCTTATGTTTTATACTGGAGTTACAATAGTTTTCCGCCAACCCATCGCAGTAGTAACGGCATTACATGTAGTAGTTACAACATTTCGAGCAGTAGTGACATCTTTTTGACCAGTAAAATAAGCTTTAAAATAACAATAATAAAAATAACAATAATACTAATACTAATACTAATAATAATTGTCTTGCAGCCAATGGATCACTAGGTTGTTTGTTGAGTTTTACAAATTCAGATGCCAGTATAACCTATCTCTCCATGTACAACAAAGATTCTTCAATATTATCAACAACCAGCCAGTTCATATGCGCGGTAAGATATTTAGTTTTACATGTACAGGGTGTTAAAAATGTTTGTTCTCAAAATTTAAAATGATAATTGATGTTATCTGAGCTATGTACACAGAGTTCAATTTTAATTTCTTACACTGGTAGCTTTACTGAATACCAGAAAGATTTGTACAATGGTAGAACCATCTTGATTTTAACATTTCAAATTCTTCTGACTTCAGAAAAATAAAATATTGAAACTTAAACATTGAGAACGAACTTTTTAACACCCTGTATAATATAAAATACCTTGTTTGACGAGTTAGGATGATGTGTTGTTTTCCCAATAAAGCTGTTAGTGGTCTTTTTCACAGACATTACACAGAGACTCAGATTTAAACTTTAATTAAAATGTGAATAAGAAGTAACTGTCATTTCTTTTCCCTTTAAGTTATCATACTAGTAAATGTATACAATGTCGAAAGCCAGTAAGTTATCATTCTAGTAAATGCATACAATGTCGAAAGGCAGTAAGTTATCATTATAGTAAATGTATACAATGCCGAAAGGCAGTAAGTTATCATTCTAGTAAATGTATACAATGTCGAAAGGCAGTGAGTTATCATACTAGTAAATGTATACAATGTCGAAAGGCAGTAAGTTATCATACTAGTAAATGTATACAATGTCGAAAGGCAGTGAGTTATCATACTAGTAAATGTATACAATGTTGAAAGGCAGTAAGTTATCATTCTAGCAAATGTATACAACGTCGAAAGGCAGTAAGTTATCATACTAGTAAATGTATACAATGTCAAAGGTGGTATTTCTTCATGCACAAAGCTGCTCTATTATGGAACAGGTAACATTATATGAGTGTGTATTGTTTCCAGGTGATGACACAGGTGACGAACAACACTATCTATATGAGTATATTCCCAACAGACTGCGTGTCTGGTCAGACTTCTACAACATTACCAACACAAACTGTAGGCTCGACAACGACATATGGAGCAACACTACAGCTCGTACCAACTGGTTAGACCAATTGTTATTTGTGCTGTCACAGGGGTCTTCTTTATTGACATACCCTAGCTTATACAGTTATTGTAATCGGCCGTTAGCGTACTAAGACAGTTTCGTACATTTGCTGCATGTTCTATGCACAAGCGTCCGTCATTTTATGCCCCCCTGTAGACCCCTATACTACTCAGGAACCCCTACCAACCCTAACAGTTTTTTTTATACATATCACTACAAATAGCAATGTTCTGATCAAACTTTTTTTACACAATACTAGCAAGTATTGTGTTAAATACCCGGTAGTTTGATTAGAACATTGCGATTTGTAGTAACATGTATAAAAAAAACTTCATAATAAGAATAGTTGTAGAGTTTGGGGTGGTAGGGGGTTTCAGTGTAGTATAGGGGTCTAGACGAGGAGCATAACATGACGGACTCCTGTGGTTCTATGATACTGTTAATTTAGATAACAAGATATTCTATGTCTCCTGGTACGTTCAATCATTAAAAATTCTTATCTAAGTTAGGATAAGTCTACTTTTACTGGTTTAATAAAACAGAAAGTGTGTCTTCATTGTTTACATGAGAATTATATCGAATGACCAGAAGATGGATGAATTAGGTACATTTGTATTTAATCTATAGTATCATAGACGCAAGTATCTGTCATAACAACAACTTATATATCATATACACGTATAATGCTAATTGTGTATAATCTGTGCTTTTATTTGCATGTGACATGGTAATTTTAGCAAAATGTACTGCAACTAAAACAATCGACTGCACCTTTCATACTTAAACGTTATAAAAAGGTATACAAATGCAAATTGTAAAATATCAGGATATTTTCATTCTGTCATCGTTGTTTTATGTGTACTATGTGTATGGTGTACAATAACAGCATGATTATAATTATGTTACTTTTTTTTTTTTTTTTTTTTTTTTACTTGCTGAATAATTGAGAAGAATATCGGAACACGAGCAACCAGACAATGGTTGTATATACAATGATTATGCATCTTCAAGTTTGCATAATATTACTGTAGAATATTAACATAAATATATCATTTATATTTCAGAGACATGTAATATTGAGCACAGCAGTGTATGCACGAATGACTGAAAGGGTTTGTCTGCTTGTTGGCACCTGGTATTGGAATATACTCACCACCTTATAGAGCGATCACTTTAACACAACCCTCGTACATTTTATGCACCAGTCAATATTATGCCCGCCCGGGGGGGATACAGGCGGGCAAAATATTGACTGGTGCATCACTTTTACACCAACTTCGTACATTTTACATTGTACATGTATTTAGATCGGTCTGTTTCGTTTATACAATTTATACGCTCGTAACGTTAACAAAAAGCAATTTTAAAAAAGTGTTTATCCTACAGTTTGTCCCTAAGGTTAATTAATTTCCGACATGTATGTATGCGAAACATTTGTCTCGCCCGTCAAGACCGACACGCGAAAGATCTCATAACTGCTTGGATATTTGGACGACTTATGACTTATGCTTGTAGAAACTACTCCGACACCTGGGTATAATACCGTTTTTTTCAGCACAATGGGAAATAGTAGGTCTAACACGACAGGCTGCCCCAGATGTCGCATAACATTGGTAGGTAAGGTCATCGGTCCGTTGCCTAAGCAAAGCGCTACCGAGCGCCTTTATTCAGTTACCTCCCGTTCAATGAAATATAGAAGGCATGGATTACCTCCCATGGAAAGCGCTACGTAGCGCTAGCTCATGTTAACAGTCTCATGGTAACGATTAAGTAATCCTCATGTCACTATAGCAACGTCCAGTTGTTTGTTTCGAGTCTGTATTGGACACACATTGGATACCTGTTGACCCAAACCTTGGTGCATTTCCACAATTTGAAATGCACTGGTGACAGAGTTTATGTTTGTACTACACTAGCACATTGTATATCACATTTTGTTTTATTCCTAGCAGTTTGAAAATGTATTTCTGGTAGATCTATAAAACTAAACACTAGTAATGAATGGGGTCCATATTCTTATATAATGTAATTTGTTCTCTTTTCTGACTTCCGGTTAATAATTGCATGGAAACATTTCTAACACGTAGTTGGCTGTCATTTCTCATTCTAATAGACGGGGAGTATGTCTTTGTGCTGTTTTACTTTGCTCGATTTGTCTGAGGTTCTGCGTTACCTAACTATATAAAACATATTTGAAGGACACTAACTATAGCAACCAAGACTACGTAACTTGTTATCGTACTAAATATAACGAATAATAAAGTATGATTGCAATTAGTGTACCGAAGTGGAATATTCATATGTACAGTCAACAAAGTCTGAGTAACAAAAAATAAAAATAAAATTTCTGGCCTAATTGGAGTGCATTGTTTCTCCTGCAGGTATACCGCCGACAAAATCTACGGTACGAAGTTGGACATGGTTGATAGTGTTCCTGCCTTTAGTAGCCGTCTTAATTATCTTCATCATATTAATTATATGTCTTCATAAAAGATGTAAAATGCGAGAGAAAGTGAAAGCAAGAGAAAAGCCCATTATTGTTACAGGTATTTATGTTTACCGTATAGTCAATACCATAAGTCTATGTCAGTCATAAGTCTATGTCAGTCATAACTCTGTCAGTCATTAGTATATGCCAGTCATAAGTCTATGCCAGTCATAAGTCGAGGCAAGCCATAAGTCAATCATAAGTCAAGGTCAGTCATAAGGTATTGTCAGTCGTAAGTCGAGTGCCTTTTAAAACAGGTAGGTAGCCTTTTATCCCATAGTCCATAAACATATGACCTAGAATGCTAACGGGAAATAAAATAAGCGCTATGCAAGTTGAATATATTATAACGGAACAAATATCAAGACTGATAACAGAAAAAATATCAAGAATGATCGCCCTGTTAGCTTAATTCAATTTCCATTATTGGATCGTCTCCCTTTACTGCTCATTATTGTAAATGTTATTTTACGTACACAAGATGTTCGTGAATAAAAGAGAAATATCCCTCTTCTCTAAAAGTACATGTATAGGAGGCATTTGTGTATTTTTTCAGATGAGCACCCATTGGCTGAAATGTCGATAGCTCTCGATGCCCCTCCCACATTGGACCGCGTCCCTAATGGATACATAGACCTGGAAATTGACGATTTGAAGACGTCACGATCTTACAAACGGAAACCGGGTAAGTAAAACAAGCGTTATACATGTTAAACATTTAAAGACGTGGTTACGACGTACTGCCAGTAGGCCTAAGCTTCTTATACAACGTTAATAAGGATGCGGTTCCCATATTCAAATATGATTAAGCCCCTTACACACGTGTACAAAGAATTCTCGTCCGCTATTAAAACTTACTAATCCACTAGTCCACAGAAAGAGCAGAAGTCACTGTCAATGTCCATGGCATTATCAGCTTTATCATCTATACCATTTAACATGGTACATGGTGTATGCATTTACATAGCCAACATTTCTCGGACACGGTACATGTACAGTTGGTTTAAATTCACTCGGGTTCACTTAGCCCTTGGAACTAGGTAAACTATTCGCGGGGTTAAGATTCCACGCTATCGACGTTGATCACAAACCTGGGAAAATTAAACCCCTAAAAAAGTACCCGCTATACAGAATAGGAACGCGTGTGTGCCTTACAATATCACGTGATTATTGTCACGTGGTTTCTATTTTTAGGAGAGTTACTGAATCCTATTGGAGAGACGTCATTAAATTTGAGTTTTGCAGGAAAGAATTGGAATAAAATGACTCCTCGTAAAAGTATTGGTGAATTCTCGTCGGACCCATTTACAGGTAAAATATGATACTCGTTTTTAACGAATTTATAATCAAATGAGTTCTGAACATTTCAGGTGTCGCGTTACATCAAAGGGAATATGTACGCCATCTTTTCATGTCTTATAATTGCGAGTTGCTTGTTTAGTTGGGCATTGTTCCTTGTATGTGTTTTGTGATTCCTGTGCTCGGTTGGTTCAGTTGGGCATTGTGCTTTGTGCGTTTTTAATGTTTTTTCTGTGCTCGGCTGGTTAGCTTGAGTGCTGCCTTACCTGTATGACTTAATATAGTCTGTTTTTAACTGTATATGAGTATATGAATCACTCTGAAGAAGGGAAGGGGTTTCCCAAAACATGAATGCGATGTAATTAAAAAAAAATGAAAGTTATAGCTGATTTTATTATTAAATATAAATGTATTGTACCGGTAATTACTAATTGTTATTCTTAAAGGGACATGCCCTGGAACTGAAGTGTCTCGAATAGCAATCATATTGGCATCATTTAAATACCTAAGCCAAATAATGAAAACCCTGTAAAAAGGTTACGAAATATCCTGCTAGTTTTTTTAAAAAAAAGATATTTCAAGAATAACTAAATTTCGGCTGACAGCCTTTTATTCAAATCGATATACAAAATATCGAAGCGCGCGTTATAGAGTAAATTTTATTCTGCTATGACTTTTTCGGTAACAGTTGGTTTAACAAGTGATAAACGCCGTTTTGTTGTAAGCAAACCAAGACACTCCAGTTTCTTCACATGCATGTCCCTTTAAGATACATACCGTATAACCTATAGCTTAAATGTACCGATCATTTATTCGAAATACGCTCAAAAATCTAAATGTTGCGAATACATTGAAGTTGTATCTTCCATTTGCAATTAATAAGAATGAGTTTTAGTTTGAGAGTAAATACCACGTGACTAAGAGTAAATACCACGTGATTGAGAGTAAATCCCACGTGACTAAGAGTAAATACCACGTGATTGAGAGTAAATACCACGTGATTCAGAGTAAATACCACGTGACTGAGAGTTAGTACCATGTGACTTACCTTTCAGAGATGGACAGTGGTATTGTCACACTTAGTCCAGAAGGAAGCAAGGTACCAAGAAGAATGAAAACCCCCAGACAGAGGACAATAACTGAGGCGAGAACACCTCGTCCTAAAACAAATGGTACCGCACGAGGGGAGCCTTTAGCAATAACGGATGGGAGAGATCCTTATCCGGTACCAAACACGCCCGATCCTTGGGAGAGTAAAACAGCTAGAAGTGAACGTAGCATTAAAAGTTTTCTAGCACGAAGTGTGTATGCGCCAAGTTTTAAGGCACCCAGTGTTATGGCGACAAGTGTTATGGCGACAAGTGTTAAGGCGCAAAGTGTTAAGGCGCCAAGTGTTAAGGCACAAAGTGTTAAAGCATCAAGCGTGAGAGCACCAAGTATCAAGGCCCCAAGTGTGAAAGCCAGAAGTTTTAAGGCGTCAAGCATCAGAGGCGAGGATAAATCTCTGGTAGTTCGTACAAAGCCAAAGCTTACACGGAGTTTTACAAGTACCAAGATTGGATCAGTTACTAAACGAGCTCCGTCATCGCCTAGAAAGAAACCACTGAACAGAAGTAAAACCATGGTTATACATTCTGGTAAGTGTATGAACGGTCGTACATTGTTTACAGTACTTTTGTTCTAGTCTACCTAACTATAAAATGTCCCTCATGGTTAAATGTTGGTTAAGAAGAATACTGTCGTAAGTGAAAACATTCTATTTTCAGACCGATATTAAAGAACTGTCTCTACTCTACTGAACTACTCTTTTCTATGCGAAAAACAGATTTTCTACTTCAGTTTAGTCAACAATTGCAAGCAATACAGAAGTCCCCTACCGGTTTGAAGCCATTTTCAACGTTTCTGTTGCCATAGCAACCACAATTTTGGTCGGAATTAAAATATATTTAGACCTGCATAATCCCCTTATTGCCCCCACATGCCAAGTTTCATACACCTAGCTTGGAACATGTTTCAGTTATGTCAGGATCAAGATTTTTTGACGGACGGACGGACTGACGAACGGAGGGCAAACCTATAGTCCCCTCCGGTCAAAAACCGGTAGGGACTAATAAGTATATAATAATGTATTAATTAATGAATGAATCATGCTGAAGTGCATGCATCATGATTTCCAAAGTGAACTTTCTATTTTATAAGTGGTTAAGATTAAATCATTTGAATTCTGTTTACCGTCTCGCTGGTTAGAATGGGAGAAGGTGGAAAGTCCGTGGCCAACGCATAGCAAACAAAAAAAACGAAAATAAAAACGGTACCAGTAAAAAAGCATTTAGCTTTATATCAATTAAACTAATAGGAGAAATAAAGGTTGTATACAGAGGTATTCATATACAAATCCAATAGATTGCAGTCGGGCATTTTGCATACGAATGGAACATATGTCAAGTCGAGTTAGGATATTGTGACGATGACGTTGCAGTTTATGTGTACACAAAAGATAACAACCATTGTCTGAGCGGGTAGGAACGGATAAAGTATGTTAGTTTAGCATTGAAATTATAGTTGTTTGTACAGCATAAGCCTTTATAATTGGTTTTACACCGTTATAGTGGACTCGACCACTGCGTCACTGGATTTTTACCTTGACTGGACTGTAGTTGATCTCACCTATACTTCGTGTGAATTAGCATACACAACTTTCTATAAATATGTATGACTCTGCCATTGTTAACAGATGCAGATAAAGATGGTATGGCAGATTTTATGAACGCTGAGATGACAAACTCGGGAGACGCTACCGGAAGATCAGTAACATCAAAAAGGTCCGCACGTACTCCAAGGTCCAGGGCAGCGTCTCGTGCTACCAACATAACGTCCAAAACGGCCAGAAAATCTATACGTAAGTATATTATAACCCCTCTTAAGGTGGAACCACACTATATAAATCAAAGTTTACTATGATACCACAGGAACTTGCATTATTGAAAAATAAATGATTTTTTTTTTCATTTGTTATTATAAATTATGCAAGTTCCTGTGATGATACCAAATTTGCAAATGGGTAATAATTGTCATAGTGTGGTTCCACCTTAAGCAGTCAGTTAAATGTAACTACTTTCACTAGTGGCTGAAAACGTATCTAATATGTATCAAAATGACCGTTTATATGGTAGCTAATATAACTTCTTAACAAATTTGAGTGCTTATCTAATACTAGTAGTCTTCATGTTGCATGTTTTGAACAAAGGGCGGTCATTGTTGCTGCTTTCATGTAAAAATCTGAAGTGGTATTCAATATTGATCTTATTTAATTGGTGAATAAGGATAGCCAATCATATCGCCTGTTACTAATCAAGAGTTTAATATGGTGTGATCTGACTGGTTGTCCTTATCCTTAAGTCAAGTAAGAACAATATTAAATACCACCCCCAACTGCTACTTTTGAATGGAACTATTAACGTATGCAAGTACGAGGAATGTCATTGCCTATCGCTTCAGTAGTAGGTTGTAGGTCATATTACAGACTTCTTAACACAGCAAATACATCTTTTTCTTCTTCTGATTAGTGTGCATCGCTCCCCTGGAGCATTGTCGCACAACATGTAGTCACGATATGCACTTATAATTTGGTGTACAGAAAGCTTTGATCGGTATGTATTTTTTGCGGCAGTTTGAAATGTTGTATAAATAATCATTGTGGTGACATCATTTTACAGAGCGGAAGATGACAGGAATACCCAACTACTTCCGTGCAGTTTCTGTCACCTAGCTGTTATATGTTCCATCAGAGCGATATGTGACTAGATTGAAAAACATAGTTCCGTGGAAAACATGGAAGAAAATTCTAAATACAGACTGGCATTGGTCAGAATTACTTGACGTTAATTTGGAAACAATGTTGTGTCCAAGCTAAACGCGGTACTGACCGAATAGTACTAACAAAGCGTTGTAATGTCGTATAGAGTGGTCATGAAAGTGCTTGTAATTATCCAGGTTTGCTGTAAGGTTCCATGTAGGGTGTAGTACATTGAATGCAATGTTATGATTTTACTTTTGACCACAGACATACAGCAACATAAGGAATTGGTCGCTTGGATTAATATTCTGCGTTTTATACGAAATTTCTTGTATTTCATGAAATAACAGTGTGGTCCCTTCAAGAAAACTCAAGTGGCCATTTAAACGTGTTCTTGAGTGTATTTTAGTTGCGTATATGTCAGTAAAAAGATAATAACATTAAGGAGGTTGGTATTGAGGTTGTTTCGGGAACTTCCAAATTGGCAATATGGTAATTTTGAACCTTCTAAGTTGTCAGTATGGTCGTTTCGAACCTTCCAAATTGGCAACAAGGCAGTTTTGAACCTTCTAGGTTGTTAATATGGTCATTTCGAATCTTCCAAGTTGGCAATATGGTAGTTTCGAACCTTCCAAATTGACAATATGGTCGTTTATAACCATCCAAGTTTGCAATATGTAGTTTCGAACCTTCCAAATTGGCAACAAGGCAGTTTTGAACCTTCTAAGTTGTTAATATGGTCATTTCGAATCTTCCAAGTTGGCAATATGGTAGTTTCGAACCTTCCAAATTGACAATATGGTCGTTTATAACCATCCAAGTTTGCAATATGTAGTTTCGAACCTTCCTAGTTGGCAAAATGGTAGTTTCGAACCTGTCAAATTGGCAATATGGTCGTTTCGAATCTTCCATGTTGGCAATATGGTAACTTCGAACCTTCCAAGTTGGTAATATGGTCGTTTTAAACTTTTGACAATATGGTTGTTTCAAAACTACCAATGAATCATTTCATTTTAGTATCCAGTTAAAATGGGACAATTTAATGTATAATGTTGTTGTTTTTTGTAATATTTATTCAGTCACCTCATTATGTAAGGTTCACATGGTACAAGACGAAGTGCCTTTAAATTGGGGTCAGATTTATTCGAGTGAAAAGTGTTGCACAGACTCTTTGTAATTTTAAAGACGGTTGCATTTTTAACGTACTCGTTGTTATTTGTATTTGACAGTTAAAAGAAAATCCCGGTTTACTTCTTCCAAAGAGTTTATGACAGAGGCAGAAATCATTAATAGAATTGTTGCTGGCCAATCCACGCCCATTGTAGGAAGCTCCGCCCCCTCAGCCGGATCAGCCAATGGCAGTCGTAAACTACAGGATGAATACAACGATATGATCAAAATTAACAATCCACTGATAAATTTTAAGAAAGTCGGTTCTTCTAAAAAGCCATGGCATTAATGGACGTTAAGAATACTAGCATCAAAATATATCGGATGTAATTGCTGATGAAAAGCCAATCTAAAACAATTCGGGCGGTACATTACCAGTGTCATTCGATGGCAGATTAATATATCTTGGGAAATTGTATTAGCACATATATGTATAGGTGCAACATATTCTGCTAGTCTTTCGTAGTTCAAAACTTCCAATTTTGAATTCAGTTGTAACCTCAATAATACTACGACAAACATTTGGCTGCGACGGCTGTGTGGTTGGGCGGAGTTAAAACTTTTCGGAACTCCCACAAAAAAGACGTATTTATAAGATTGTTTTATTATTTATGTTGCAGCCAAATGGTTGTTTCGTGTTATATTTATTTCTGTATTTCAGATGTAGTTTGTTTTATGAATGTATGGTACAGTTTGCTGCAGTTTATCGATGTATAGTTGAGTTATTACTTGTATAGTATGTCCATTTTGTTGAAACCATGGCTCCCAGTGCCTGGAACGGTCTACGATAGTGTGATACTCACTAACAAATAAAAACCGAATTACTTGACCATTTTAGAATATGTTTTATAATTTCCTTAAACTATGAACAATAGAGCATCGAAACGGACCGAGAAAAAAGTTTTAGTCATCTATATATCTGTTCAAGGCACCAACCGTGTATACTACGATAGTATATCGCTGGCTTAGAATGAGAGGTGCTACTTACGACCTTATAATATTCATACATATTTGAAATCTGAAATACAAGGCGCTTCTTATGGGCTAATTTAATGAAAATCGGAACAGGTAATGTTAACCAAACTGAAGTTGAAAAAACTTGTTTTCCATAAATTAAGAGTAGTTTTCAGACAGTTTTTTCTTCTTTTCTCAAAATATCAATTTTGTACTTACGACCTTCTCAAGGCCAGCGATATGTACGTCATTTTGCCTGGACCGAAGAACCTAATCGAGGTTTTTAGAACAAGCTGTTCGAGGCATTGAATGGCGACTTTTTACTGGCTTAGAGTTAGAAGGTCGTAAGTACAAAATCAATATTTTGAGAAAACAAGAAAAAACTGTCTGAAAACTACTCTTTACCTATGGAAAAACAAGCCTTTTAAACTTCGGTTTGGTCAACATGACCACTTCCGATTTTCATGAAAATGGGATCATTAGAAGAGCCTTGAGATGCAGATTTCAAATATGCAGGAGTCTTATAAGGTTGTAAGTAGTACTTACTACCTTCTAACTCTAAGCCAGCGATGTATCCTATATGATAAATTATATAGTCAAATATTACGCAGTTAATTCCATTCCGTGATAGACAACACAACTGAAAATGAAGTTGTTAAATATTTTGTTGAATGTGTTTGAAACAGGATAGTATTTGGCTATTCTGATTGTTGTATATAAAGCAGTGTTCTGTTTACATGTAATTTATCTTGTTATCTCATACTTGTATCCATGAATTATTTATTTTTATCTCGAAATATATTCACAATAACACTATTAAATTCACTTATTTAAGTGTTTTCGTCTTGTCTTCTATGAATGTCACGCCTTGTTAGTTTAATGTTCAAGCTTCCGCTTCGATAGAGAAAGATCTCGGGTTCGATTCCAGGCCGCGGTATATTAAAAGGTCATTAAAAATAGTACCGGTACTAGTATATATATCCCTTGTTTGACACCCAGCACAGTAGTTCGTCCATTGCCAGAATAATCATGGTGACTCTGTAGTGTCTATATGACGTCAATACTGTTGACCAGTGGGACTGCAAACAATATAAATAGTGTGACATCTACAGGGATATATATCTACACTTCCACTTCGCCATTTTGGTAGTTAATACCAGGAGACAATGCCGGACAGGCGTATCAGTAGCGTGTTTGACCTTTGGAGCGTCGTGGCCTGGAATGGTCGAACCCCAGACCTCTCACACTTGAAGCGGTGGAAACTCTACCACTAGGCTATCGAGGCAGGACAATAAAGGTAATGTTCTGATGTTTCAGTTCAGTGAAAAAGAGGCAGAACAGAATTTTAACCACACAACTTATAATACTTGTTCTAATGGTTTAGATGGCTTAAGGCCCCTGACACAGCAATTTCAAATCGGCATATTTTTATATCTCCATAGCACGATACTGGTATACATGAATGTTTGAAACATATTCGTTTGGAAAGAAAAAACGAAATACATGTCAGTATGGAAATCGTAAACGTGCGGTGTTTTAGTAGATCCCATAGATCCCTCGGATGTATCAAGCGGAGTGATGGCGAAAATAAACTCTCCAAATATCTACTGGAACAAGAGTATGCCAAGTGCTACGCTTAGCCTCGGAAATATATTTGCGACAGAGCAATATATAATATCGTTTAACTGAACAGTCGCATGTAGACGTAATGAACATAATTATTATAAATGTATGTCCAATATGTCTTATATTTGTTGTATTACGTTATTCATCTTGTTAACAAATCCATGGAAATGGTTCAGTATGGTGGCTGATTTTCGCCAGGTCGTATTTTCGCTTTTGTGCCACAACAAAGCAACAATGTAACATGGCGAAAAACGCTAATTCAACTTTTTGCATTCGTGTGGCGAACAGCAAAAATACGTCAGGAGGGCGAAAATACGACACAAAATATGTGTGGCCTGAGGTTTCGGGTTGCAACCTATAAAATTGCCGTCCCCTGTCCTGACCTTACTCCTACTCCTTTGTTACATCGAGAGACTAAAAAAAGCAAAATTAACAGTTGCCCTCCATCTTTATTTACAAATATCAATTTAATATCTTTGCCCTCGACTAAATACGACAACATCGCGTTTCGGTTCTGTTTCTATATTTAACTCATCAAAGTTATAAAAGTACAGCATGTATAATTGTAAGGAGAAATATGTACATTATGATTCGTGCATGTTACAAACTTAACGTCCTAATCTGATGCTGAAAAAAACACCCTTTGATAAAAAAAGCATAGTTTGTTTGATAAACTTGCATGATATCATTGAAATATAGTGTTTGAAACACATATAGTCGTACTTTGTGTGATACTCGTACGTGATGTACATGTTGTAAAGTCAGTTTTGAGTACATCAACGACATGAATTTAAAACTACGTAAGAGTAAATGTCTGGCTATGGAAGGGACTTATCGCACTTGAATATTAAGACAAAGACATTTGCAAACCATTACTCTATTTCTTTGGGGGGTTTGTAACTCGAAAGAAATAAAAACGATTAGACTATCTGTGGTTTGACTTACTACTCAACGTGGTTCAGAATGCGAGGTCGATCTAGGTAGACGCGGGTTCCATTCGGACAACCCTCGTTGTGACTCTAGGGACGCCATTTGAACCGTTTGACTCAAACGCTAACACGGACAAGGCTTGGATTACTACGGTTCGAAGATGGCGTATTTCTTAATTTGCCATGGAGTTCCCAACGAATGTTAGTGAACAAAAAACTAAGGATACATTCATGTGACTTTCTTTTGCTTTGCTTAAATATCAATGTAATTTGAAGCTTTTATAATACTTTTTATTTTTTACATTTTTAATATTCCGTATTAGTTCTAAAGAGTGAAAATATGTAGTTAAATGAAATACAATGTTTGATCCTAATCCTATATTTATAAGCGATTTCAGAATCGTCCCCAGAAAATTATAGAACATGTAGAATGAGAAGGAATTACCAGACCGAAATACAAGAGTGCACCCTATTCTTAAACTGAGCAAAACATGTATTTTCTTTCAGCCTAATGAAAAATTACAGGCCGAAATAATTGTATTACAAAAATTCAATTTCCTGATTTTTTAACAAACAAAAAGACAAAGTGAAAAAGTGGAAATTGGGAATGTCTGGACTCAGTATTTTGTGATATAATTTCTAACGTCTGTGGTAAAATAAACAGTAATCAAGTTAATCGAAGTAAACATTTATATCAGCGGTTATTTTGATGAACACTATAAGCAGGACAATGTTGTAAATGATCAATTGAAACCCTATATTGATTGAAAACGACAACTGAATACCTGATCCTTCATCGCTCGCTTTACTTGGATTTTCGCACAATTGGTATTTTTCATCACGTCAAAACTCAACACATATCTCCCCTTTTCATACTGCGTCTTGGACGAACGCGTAAGAATGTTTAGCTGACGTTTATTACTTCTACACGGCCAAAACATTTTCGCGGACGTTGAAAACGAAAGTAGACAATGACGGAAGTATGTAAAGCGAAACTATTCACGTGACCATAGTTCATCATGTGATGTCGATCTAACAGTTTGATCTATCCATCTGTACGATCACAGGGACATGTCACTATGAAATACTGACTTTTTTATCCAGACCAAAATCATAATAATTAGATAGAAAGGGATAGAACATGAAAATCATCAGTTTCATCACTCGTCGAAGTTTAGCCATTTTAAACTACTCCTTCAAGTTGGTATATTATGCCAACACGTATATAGATCTCTATTTGTTCACGATATCATACCCCTTCCTGTATCAAAATATACTTTTTCTCCCACTTCAACTGGTGTAAGATAGGTTTTCAGCTCGTGTAAGAAACTCCTATCTTACATTGACAAGCCTCGTCCCTGGTTAAAATCCGACCCCTGTGGTGAGATATCCTTATCCTACATAGCTCATAATGGATTCTTATATTCTTCGTTTATCTTGAACCGTTTTTCCGTACCAAAAACAGAATCATTATTCCGCGAATACACACATTTTTGACAGGTACCTCGAAACATCGTACTCGCCAACAACCGGGATGAAATTGCAGTAAAAACTGTTGCATGCATGAAATTCGGGCTGCATTTACTAATAAACGCAAACCTTAGACACTTACTGCGAAAATTGCAATATATGAGCAAAGACCTAAAAAAATGTATATTTACGTCTTTGCTATGAGCTATCAGAGTATGTGCAAATGTTGCCCAATGCTATTTTCCAAAATTATTTCGACCTTTAGATGTCATGTGACATGTAAGCAACTACATGATTGGACAAATTCTAGACCCAGCCTAAGTAATGATACAACTGGGTCCAGAATTAATCCAATCAAAGTGTCGCTTAAAACGGTGTTAGCAGTTCCTGTACGTGTAGGAAGCATATGTTATAGGTAAAAGTATGTTCTTTGATATCCCATTTCATTGGACGATCGGTGTCGTCACAATACGTCTTGAAATGTACCAAGCATATTTTACTCTTGTGAAAATGTAATGAAATTGTTGGTGACACTTGAACAGTGCTTTTATTAAGTGGTCGCTGTAGGCCTACATGTACATTGTATATACAAGAACACTAAAACAATAGTTTTGCGGGATACGCCGGTATGTTGGATGACATAAAGAAGTCGCATGGAATTGTATGTATTTTATTTCATATTTTAAGATAACAATACAAGTCAATCAGTCCTTTAACCCTGTGCGAGATGTTGAACCCTGGAAGGCAAAATAAACAATAAATGTCAGCATGAAAAATTATCCTGTTGTTCTAAAAGATGCTTACCGTACGAGTCTTGGTATGATACTGTTAACCTTACATGAAGCTAATACCTGGGTCTTAAACTCACCTGGACGCCGGATCGTGTCCGTGTATCCGATGTCTAGGTATCATGCGGACGATGGCCGATGAGTAGTAAAACATATATAAACAGAGACTCAAATTACTCCAGTAGCAGCCCAATGACTGTTCGGACTTCGGCCTGATCAAACCAGAGTACGCCGACCGATCATCGGGCGTGGGGTGTGGCGACGCTAGGTGAGGTGAGTAGTTGGTTCAAATGACTACTAGTGTATATTAATTACTGGTTGTACATCTTATTGTACGATATGTGAATGAGATATTTTCAGAATAAAGCTGAAATGAACGCAGAATTTGCATTAGTTTAGTCAGATTTCAAACATAAAGTAAGCTATAAGAGATTAAGAGATTTATGGTACGTTCATGAACTCGTTGCATATCACACCGAGTCCAATCGTTCAGTGCGGGTAGACCGTTCATAACACCACGTGTAGACGGTATTTTACCGGTAATTCTCCACATGCGTTATGAACCGTCTACCCGCACTGAACGATCGGACTCGGTGATATCAGGGGGTATTGGAATTAAGAATACTTACTCCTTGCATGCAGGAGCACACAGGAATCCTGCTACCAAAGAACCGCCGGGGATTGCACCAATGACGGATGGACAGGCAGCTTCACATGCAGCTTCCGTTGTATCAGAACCGAGAGTGGATAAGAGAGTCTGTGTGACGTCACTCACTGTAAAATATTCAACAATAGTGTTAATAGCTTATTCTAAGGGAGGTAACCCACGTCAAAAACGGGAGTACCTTTACTGTGCTCCAAAGAGGCGAGACTCTGATTCAAGTATATTAACACGAAAGGTCATGAGCATTTGTATGATTGAGTTTACAATAAAAGCAAAAACGATTTTACGAGTAGCCTAAGTATTCCGACTACCAGTATTGACTGAAAAGTAGAGTTCGAGTCCATTCGATCTAATTCTTCATAAATAATAATTTTGCCTCTATAACAACCATATATAAGCGCGAGTACTTAGTGGGACATCATGTACTAGTAGCAGTTTACACAGAGTGATCAATCCTTATTAGTCCCCTACCGGTTTTTGACCGGAGGGGACTATAGGTTTGCCCTCCGTCCGTCCGTCAGTCTGTCAGTCCGGGCCAACATCCAATGGTTTATGAGGTTCATTCAGTCCATAATTTTAGTTACATAAAGAAGGAAATCCACATAAACCAGTCGGTTTATGTGGGAAAAAACCACATAAAGATCAAAGGAAAAGCCCCGTAAACCCCAAATGTTGGAACGTCCGTCCGTCCGTCTGTCTGTCCGTTCGTCAGTCAGTCAGTCCGGGCCAACATCCAATGGTTTATGAGGTTCATTCCGTCCATAATTTTAGTTAAATAAAGAAGGAAATCCACATAAACCATAAAGATCAAAGGAAAAGCCCCGTAAACCCCTAATGTTGGAACGTCCGTCCGTCAAAAAATCTGGATTAGGACATAACTCAAACAGTTTCCAATCTAGGTTTATGAAACTTGGTATGTGGATAGAGGGCAATAAGGGGATTATGCATGTCTAAAATATTGCAATTCTCAATTACTTGTTTTACTTACAGGTAACTGTATCATCGAAAAATAAATAATGAAAACAAGTGTAACTTTTATACATATTTTAAACTAGATATACATGTATCAATTTCTGTAAAGAAATTAATGCTTTTTCAATGATACTTTTACCTGTGATTTTATTATCCATGTACATAAATACTTGTATGTTACAACTGTATTCTACTGTCCATATTAAAACAACTATGGATCAATTAGATATTTCCATCACCGTATTAATGAGTTTCTTCCATTTATATCGTACATGTATCTCCATAACTTACACCAAGAAGGGGCTTATCAAATGATAGATAACTGATAAAAAGGGGGCCACTCTTTCGTCATTTAATCCACTGACAACGCATGTACGTAGGTCATATAGATAAAAAATATATGATATATGTATGCGCTGTACTTTCCACAATATAGATAGACACACATCCGGGTGCATGCATACATTTTAGCGTTTAGAAACGCATGTGGTAAACTAGTCATGTTCAACAGTGACGCCTCTTTAAAAAAGCATCTATTATCATTATCCTCAGCACATGACCAACACTTATTATCATCATACAAAATATATATTTAAATAAAACAAACACTTACAGCTAAGGCCGAATGAATCAATAAGGAATCGTTCGTCAATCTCAACCGTTCGGCTCAAAGCCAATGGTAAAACGACAAGGAGGCAGAATACGAATTTCATGTTTGGTTCCTGTAACAGTAAAAACATAGGCATAAGAAATTATATCACAAAATACAGAGTTTTGAAATTCCCCATCATCCGGTGATTACTATATATAAGAGAACAGGTTGGAAACGCATTTTTTGGCCCCTGCATGATTCCACTATTAACGCATCAAAGGACCGGGGAACGGTTGCAATCAAGTCTACATGTGAAGTACAACACAAAACAATCAATATATCTACCATTTACCGTGTTCAAGTTACATTTTAGGCAATCTCCGTTTTCGAATGGCTGTTTAGGATTTCATGACTGTCTAGTTGTTTACAAATTTAAAAACTATATATTATATAGTAATCACCGGATGATGGGGATTTCCAAAAATCTGTATTTTGTGATATAATTTCTTAGGCCTGTGGTAAAAGAGTTCACAAAAATATATGCCGTTCAAATTATGTTGCTTATTTAACTATTACAAGTATACTATAAAATACAATTGTAATATCAAAAAAGTCAGACACATAATTTATCAAGTACACTGCCCACCAAAAATAAGTATACAGATGTTATTTGCCCATATAATTGCCTGCGATAATACTATTTGCAGAACAGTGAAGCAACAATATTTTTAAAGAAAATGAATATTTTTGTTTATTAAATGGAAAGCCCATACATTAATTGGTACCCTAGGTGCAACATCCAAAGTTTCTTTGTCGCTCTTGAATGGTAACTTTGTCACAAAAGGATGGAAAATTCAGCCTTTTTGATCACATGCTGACATGGTTATTTAGTTCCAAACATCTTCATCTTTATTTCTATCTCTATTTTGACTCATTTAGTTACTGTAGTTTCAGAAACTAGTCCAATTGCGACCGTCTGATAAACAGATATTGAATAATTAAACCAAGGTTAATTTTGCAACAATTATTTACTGTATACTTATTTTTGGTGGGCACTGTATAACAAATGGCAGAATCAATATAGTATAGCTCAGCACATTTAATACGGTATGCTTATCCGTTGACCGTTGTCCAATCAGAGTTGTTGTTTTAACTATTCAAAACATTTTACGGTAGCATAACGAAAACACACGAGGATTAATTAGCTCAAATGTCAAATGTGCTAAACATCATAGTTTTACAAAGTATTTACGTTTAAGGATTGATTGTAATTTGTCATGGTTTAATTTGAGTACCATTCGGTGGATCTTTGAATCGACAAACTTACAAAGGAAACATCAGTTTTCAACTTAAAATTGCGAACAATAAAAAAAGACAGTAGATACACTTACTTTGAATGGTAATCAACGGACTAGTGACAGCTCCACGTATCCGTCCTTTTTATATGATGGGGCTAGCTTACATGTACAGTGCAAGGATAGTCTCTACATGGAATTCTAAATTTGGACTGAGAAATGTCACGCGATTGCAGAAGTTACCAAAATAATTCAGTTTGTACCGATAAAATGACTTGTATATTTTATATTTGTAATCAACTTTTATTAAAGTGCACTTGCTTATATATAAATGCATGCGTGTGTTCCATTTGCACTTAAGTTAAGTATTGCAGCCGTTTCTGTGTGGCTTTGGATTGTCTGTGCATTGTAGTACATGTATTTTTAAAATGATCGTAGCAGGTGTTAATCGCCTTGTGGCGGCTGTAAAAAGTCTCTCCTTACTTCACACCAGTGCAGTTATAGTTATTTTGTTTCCCCAAACTCTTCTATACGTAGTTTGCGGTACAACAAATCGTATACATTGAAAATATCTTAAAATCCAAACTTGACAAAGCACCATGATTACATTATACCAACGCTAGAAATTATGCACATAAACAAGTTTGAGGATAATCTATTGAAACCTGTTTGAATTGGAGTACAGACAAGGCTAATTTCAAAGTCCATAATCGAACTTGGACATATTATGCACACATTGTCACGAAGTTTTATAATGATATAATAAAAACTGTTTGAATTAGGGTACAGACAAATTGTTCACAAAGTACGTCCCGTTGGGCGTATAAAATACACAATGATCAGGAAACCATATTTTCAATTATTTCTGAAAGCATGTGTGTTTCTCGGTAATTATTGCTGTTTACCTATTATATCACGCGAATTTCTATCTTTTTGTATTGTCTTTTGTATTTGCCATTTTATTAAAGCTTCTGTAATGTAGCTCTAGGCTTAATGGGTGTATCATCGGTAAGTAAGGTTATTATTATTAATAATAATACTATTCACTAATTTAAAAGTGACTACTGTCTAGTGAGATTATATTTGCGCAAACGTGTTAGTCTGACCACAAACTTCTGCATGCCAACGCATTTTTAAATCTCTCTTGTACTAGATAGTACAGTCACACGAGTTGGCCCTAAGATAAGGTCGATTCCAAATTGGTTAGTCTAGTGACCTGGTTGACTTTACTGTCGAGGAGGGGACAAAGTATGTTATTGATAGAGAAGTCGCCAGTGTAGAAATGCCACGTGACTCTGGCATCACTAAATACTACAAATCCAAGACGAATTTTGTCAACATTTGCTCCGCTTCGTAAACATAAATAGATGTAATTTTCCGTAATCAATTTCTATGAAACATACCATGTCCAGAAATCAGACACTGTGTTTGAAAGTTATGTTCCTTTGCGGAATTGTCCCGCTACCTAATTTAATCGGCCGTCTTTCCCTTTAGTCCGTTCGATTATTATCTCGGCTGCCCGTATCGAATTTTACTGGGGAACCCCCAGTATTTTCCCCTCAGTATTCGAATTACATACCAATCCTGAAATTACTACGATTTTAACCATGTAATTTTCCACAACCAATTCACCAGAGCAAAAAAACGAGTTCCAGCCGATCTCAACCAAAATCATAATTTTCAATCATTTTTTAAAAACATATGTCCCTAGCAATTGAATTAGTTTTTATTTGTTTCTATTGTGTGAACTTCTGGAAAGTTTTGTTCGATGAGTTAAAGTATTTGTGCGAATAAATTCATACGCACTATAAAATGACTACTGATTTTTGAGGGGTGATAAAAATGTCACTGTTAAAAGTAACTGGTTGAGCAGACGTAATTCACACAATATAACGCACTTTGACAAATGACGCATGCGCACTAAACCGATCCAGCATCCATAATGAGCTCCGGAGGTATCGGTAACATGGATTATGATAACGGGGATGCTTCGGGGAAGTCATGAGACAATGTGTGAAATCGGGAGAACACCCGATGTGTTCCCGACTTTACGCGTCGGCCCAACTGCCTTGGGTTGTACTGCCGATGGAAATCGGGAGGGTCCCCGATGTCTGATGAGAGAACCACGATGTCTCGGGGAAGGTTCGGGAAGTTTTGAAACATTTCGTGACATCGCGAGTTCATCGACGGTGACTAACTCTCACGTTCATGTTGATGTCACACCGCCAAACTGGGCTAAGTAATATGTAAAGCGTAACGAAGCGCCATCTAGCTTACTTGCCGACGATGCCTAATTTGGTACTAGTTTCTGCATAGGGACGTTCACGAGCTCGGTGAAGCCTCGTTCTGGTAACGTAGATACATACTTGTAACGTTTTTTTTTTAGAGAGTCGTTGGCCAGTCGGAGAGAAGAGTGGTTGCATAGCATTTTGACGTGGAACATTTTTCTTGTTGGATAAATATGTAAATTAACTAATCTAGAACAGTTAGAAAGTTTAGCTTCATTGTTAGTTGTGCAACAGGTGCAGGCTTTTATGTCATACATATACGGACTGTCGAGATGCTAATCTGGTACCAGGCCGAGTCCCGGAAGATAAAAGGACTCTTTCATTTGCACCAACTTGACCTAGTACCCGGCTGATATATCATGCAGGGCATCAGTACTACATGAGCAGAATTTTGGCGGAACATCCGTAGGACATCGATAGTACATATTTGGGTCTACGGGCATATATAGAGAAAAATATCGGATTCAAAATTATCCTCAATGATGTCATATTCAGATTAAAATAAACCGGGCGCTCACCGGTGCATTAAAAATAACCCTGCGACATGTCTATGTAAAATGTACGCCGTCGACCCGGACCGAATATATCCGTGCAGTTGTGTCGGAATTATATGCATACGCACCTTTTTATTCATTCTATGTAAATTCTAATATTAAACTCATGAGCTTCGAACTTTAACAGTGGGATATCCAATCGACTGAACCCATTTTGCCCTGAACCTGTGTCCAAGAATGACTCCGATAATCCGTAACTTTCATTTGTATTAATATTACGGGCCCTAGCCGATTCCTGACATGTCAAAAATAAACACCGGGACTACGCCAGCAAGTCATGTATTGAGAGTTTATATATGCACATGCTTGTGACCTGGCACCGATCTCCCGAAACTCTTAATTTGAGTTCAATCTCAACTCAAAGTTTGCCACCTATCGTTTGAGATAATTTCCATGCAAAATTGTTATCTAAATTGGTATAACAAAATAGAAACATTATTCTGTGTTTATTACAGTACAATTTCGAGAGCTTGAGCTTCATAATTATCTCTAATTCAGACTCTCAGTTTGATCGAAATCTCAATTTGAGTTGAGATTTTTCCTTGAGATGCTTCAGGAGACCGGGGCCTTGGTATAATTCATATTGCAAATACACGGTTAGTCTACTCAACATAGAATTAAATTATTATCAAGCACAGCTATCAGTTTAGATTACATTGCGGTTTTGATAATAATGCAAGCATTCTTACAAAATTTCACCTACTAGATTATTTGGAATGCTAATTATTGATTTATTTCTGTCTTTTTTCTGTCGTCGAATTGACCTATTGCGCGTGCAGCACATTCAGAACATGCAAAAGTTGCACATGAACGCGTTTGCCTTTACTCATGAGTGTCCGTCTTGATGAAGATTTGGTTGACTGAGGCGACAGGCTGTCGAAAAAGGTTGTCGAGTTTGTGTAGCTGTTATTTCTTTTCTTGTTCATTCAGTTGATGTTAGTACTTGTAAAATCTGTGAGTTTTCTTTTGTGAGTTCTTGTTGAGTCTATTCAGCTCTAGGGAAATATTTTAGTTAAAGATTTGACTTTTTCATATACAGTAAAGTTCCGTCTAACGACCGGTCCGATAATCCGACCGTTCGCGTAATACGACCACTTTTTCGTACATGTTATAGTATTTTGAGCTACCTAAGATCAGCCAAGCAAAGTTATGTGAACTAGAATCATCATTAATTTATAACTATCTTAACTCGTCCAAAATGTATGGATTCAGTTTATATGCTCTCAATAATATATGAAAAAGTCTTATCTTGGTGCACTAGCTTTGTGATAGCAGTGGTATACCAGTCTACATCACAGGGGCATTCAAGAGGGGTCCGCACTGTTGACACGAGGGCATCACGATTTACCATTTTAAAAGCCATGTCTTTGTGTACCTGTCCACCGCATGTTGGCCTGTATTTTCATAGATACACATTGAAACATTAAACATATATAATCGGGAAAAACATATAAAATGGATGGAAAATCACAGCGTTGTTGGTTTTTCAGTGAATAGAAAATGCAATCAATCAATCAATGATTCAATGAATGAATCAATGAATGAATCAATGAATGAATCAATGAATGAATCAATGAATGAATCAATGAATGAATCAATGAATGAATCAATGAATGAATCAATGAATGAATCAATGAATGAATCAATGAATCAATCAATGAATGAATCAATGAATCAATCAATGAATCAATCAATCAATCAATCAATGAATCAATCAATCAATCAATCAATCAATCAATCAATCAATCAATCAATCAATCAATCAATCAATCAATCAATCAATCAATCAATCAATCAATCACCATCATCATCATCATCATTATCTTAATAAGCCACACTGCATCATCATAATCATCAGGACCTGTGAGCATCATCAGCCTCGCTAAAGGGACATCGCTGTGTAGAAAATATTAGACGACAGCGATAAATGGACATGACTAATAAATCGTCCAAAATGGTGGGAAAATCAAAACAACAGAACTGTCAATCACTTTAAGATAATGTTTTTTACGTCTGTGGTTCGTTAAACTTTGCATTTAAAGAGTCATATAGTAAGTATAGGTTCTGTGACATGTGATAAAACAACTTGATCTATCGGAAACGAGCATTTCAAATGTTAAACTTTATATTTTTTTATAAATGAGCAGTATTCGGACATGCATACTTTCGACCTCTTCTTCTTTGGGGAAAGGGGGGCATTAACAGGCTCCTCCAATAATGTTATCAATATTGTCAGTCCGAATTGGTTAAATGAGTGAATATTGGGCAGAATTTTTTTCTTCGTCTAATAGAAAAATTGCAGTGGCTATTCTTACAAAAGGACTCCTCCGAGTCCAAATCCGAATTTTTTACACGTCCATGGGTTCATTCTTTTTGAAATGAGCCTGAATGCATACTGAAAATGTGTGTCAAACATAAAAACTTGAAACAATTCACATTCATACATACATCAGCCTCAGGTAATCTCTAAGAATAGCCACTGCCTAGAAAAATACAGGATTTTTCTCCGTTCAATTCAAAATAAACAAGAAATATCTTTAAAAAAGATAAACAGCATTAAGATAGCAAATAAGTGTACTGATAATTGTTTTCAATGAAGATGCGGACGTTATTTCATCTCGTTGAAATAGAAAAACACAAATCAAACTAGAATCTACATGTATATATTGTTTGTCCGTGGATCAAAAAAGATTAATTATATAGACGTGACTGTCTGAGCCAGAGTTTTTAGTTGTCATCGTGTTGCAAAAGAGTTCCTTGTATAAGCGGTGGTTGATGGGGTACGATCGGTTTCATTCCTGTCTATTTTCTGTACGGGTGCTTGTCAGTAACGGGGCTTGGATAGTGTTTGGGCCATATATTTTAAAATATCAGGTTCCTATGATGAAACACTTCAAACAGACACAAAATATTACCACCTCGATAATCGGATTGTTGACATTTTAGATGCAGCCTAACATAGAAGTATCTTGGTTAACACGTCTTGTACGGTACACGGGGTGATCTATATTTATATCAAACATGATCCTTACTTTGATTTGACTTTCTAAATGTTGTTGATATTCGTTGATTACAATTTACATATTCCTATATCCAAGGTCAAGACAAATCAGTAGATGTGATGGCAAGTGAAAGCAAGAAACGTAGAAGGTCAAGCTTAGCTGCTGCTAAAATAAGGGAAGATGACATTTACCATTGTCCAAGTCAGGGTGAGTCTCATGGAAAAACTTAACTAAGTAGCACTTAATTAATATGCTTCAGGGCTCTCACTACACTTTTGGGACTGGGGCCAGGGGCTCTCAGGTAGGCGAATTTCGCATCATTTTGAAGAAAAAGGGGAATTTTGTCTTTTATAAATATCAAAACTATTGTAAAAGTAATACATATTAAATGAACAAAAAGCCAATTTCAAGCTATAACAACAGATACAGCAATGGCTGAACAGCATTTACAAAGGCTCTTCATTGATTTAAAAAAAATAATTTTGGAGGGGATTTTTTCAGAAATAGGGAAAAAATGTATATTCGTTTAGGGGGGGAATGGGGCCGATATTCGGCCCCAAAAATGGTCAAATGAGAGCCCTGTACTTTAATAATAAATTTACATTAGACGGGTAAAACTCGAAAGCTTTCAAATTGTCAGAGTAATGTAGGAGTTTAGCCTAATGTATAACAGAGTATGTGAGCATGATATTTTGAAATCTATATGAATTGGGATCATTTATTGAGCTGCATACACCACAAAAAGACCAGGAAATATTCCTTTTGGGTTTTTCAGTTGGAGTATTACCTGGGAAATGTTCCGATTTCTGCGACTTCCCTGAAAGCATGAATATTGATGATAGCTACATTGAATAACTAAAAAAAATTAAAATGTGTTTCTTTGGCATTACAAATTCACTAAATTTTAACAGAAAAACATGTGAGATGTTTGCTATATTTGTAGGATTATACAGACAGGTTCAGATTGGTTTGTCACCCGAAGAAAAACTTGAAGAGTTGTCTCGTCTTTGTTTAAAGGTAAACATTACGTATCATCCAACAGTGACATTTTTTAATACTAAATATATAGTTAATGTTTATTTTTGTCATGAATTAACCGCGTCTCTTTTAACTGAATCGCAGCTGTGGTAAGGGTGCTGGGTTTGTAAACCTGCAATCTGGGTTTAATTCCTGGTCACATTGGAGACAGGAGTGGATTATAGACATAATGTCCATCCATGTCATCTGTAAAAACTCATGTCCTCTCCATATTTTTTAACGTCTTGGCAAATTACATGAAACTTATAGCCAATGTGTTACTATTTAAATAGAGATGACTTGCAGAACCAACTTCCCAACCGTGCCGGATCAATGTCACTGTTCAGCGTCAAATGCTTGAGCCTTTAATTTTATGTTAGTTTCATAAATTTCTAATATCTGGGCTGAGTTTATTACATGAAACAACTGGTGTATGAAAAATTAGGCAAATCCTACAATTTCTGTCTTGAATATAGACATAAGGTAGATATAACTGGACATCATAGCCTTAACTGTTTGTTGTTTATTATAGGCCACCGTGGAGACGGTTTGTCAGGAGTCAGATTCCCAGGATGTCAAGGATCGCTTGGACTGTGGTACGAGATATATTCCATAATTATATTCTTATTTTTTATTCAATCAGGGGTTACATAAGGGGCTGAATTGCAAGGGACACTTTGATAACTTTCTATTGGATTGTTCCATTTTGATGTTGAAAAACCTTTAATTTAATGAAAGTTAACCCTTCAGGAAAAATCTTAAGGGTCAAAATGTTGCTTTTTGGAAATTTCAGGGTTGTATCAGTTCATTATGCCAAATGAAACCCTGTTCAATAAACGGCTGCCAATATTCAACCTATCCCCATTTTGCGTTTTTCCAAAACGTCAAAGTAATTTTTAGGCCAGTTATCTAATAATTATCTTATTGACCACAAAATACAAATCTCAGCTCAAATAGAGTTTGTTGTTAAATTTTGAGACAAAGCTATGTTAGGGCTCTTGAAAGTTTGATCTTCAAAATTAATGGACAATGTTTTATGATCTTGATTTTTTACCCAGACTTGTATTGAGTTCAATGATATGTGGCTATATTTGAGATTAAGATCTTTCAAGAGATTGGTCTGTGGTCTCAATCCCAATATAATTAAATTAACTTCTTACACGGTGATTATACAGTGAGTGGACAACAAAGGGAGTATTTCAAACTTGACCCGGTCACGACGTCGTTTACGTCATATTCGAAACAAGATTAACAAATTTATTCATTGCGTTTGAAAAAATATTATTATACTGTCAAATCAGCTAAAACTGTTATACATAATGCTGTTATTGTACCAGGATACTGAATACAAAATTTGGTGCAAATATATTTATTAGTTTTGTGTACAAAAGCTTTTCAAAAACTGGAACAAACTTTCTTTACACCCTTCACATTGGTAACATTCTTGGTTCTTGTTACATTTTGAAGTGTAGCATTGAGAATGATATGTGTTTCAAATATTATATTGAACTAAGAATCCAGTATCAAAACAAGACTGCGTAAAATGCATCCTGATAAATGAACTAAAACTGGCAACAAAAATACTTAAAACACCAAATGTGGATAATGCTCTTGACTATGGCACTAGATGTCCCTGGTTCGATTCTCTGCCGGGGAACTTGATAATTTCTGAAATGCTTTCCATTCAATGTTTCTAACCCAACTAGAGACAAACTTTTATGTAACCCGAAGGTAGTGTGGCCTGTACCAGTGCTGTACACTGGGCACTATAAAGAACCACAGAAACTATTTTGAAAGAGCTAGGGTATCACACCTATAAAATTCCTTGCATCACAAAACTGTTTCTTCCTTCCAAGTTGTGTGTCATTGGCCGATCTGGCAGGGAAAAAAGTAATATGCACAAGTTTGCGACTGTACTAGTCGAACGCAAACAAACAAACTTCCTTATTGTTATAGTATTCAGGGATGTATGTTTAAAGTCTGTCTTTGACAATACCAGGAGTTATTGGTTGGTTATTATTGTTTTATTTTGAACTTTGATTTTAGTGATGTGTATGTGTTTTATTTATTTCAGTAAAAGATGAATTATATAAAATGGTGGATACAGAAGAGTACAGAAACATACTGAAATCTGCCTGTGGTCAACCTGAAATGTAGGTCTTACAATGACGTACTATTATAACATTATTATTAATGCATGGATTAAAGTTTTCAGACACTTGCCAGAACTTCAGGTTTTTGAGAGTACCAAAAAGGCTGTATTTCTTTAATTTCCTCAAATATAAATTGTCAATTTTTGAGGATTTCATGTTTTTCACATGACGTCACATTTTCGTAGCATTGAAGATTTGTATGAGGTAATTTAACTCGTCCCAATAACATAAAATTGTGTACTGAAGAGTGGAGGTGCTGTGCTATGAATTGTAAAGCATTGGACCTCAAAATAATAATTGGTGTTTTACCTGCAATCAACAAAATTATCAAAATTATTTGTTTGAATGCGCACATCAAATTATGCATTAAAACATACTTGATTATACAGAGCTCTACATATTCATTATCTCTTAACTCCAGTATACAACATGTGAATAAAGATGAATATTCTAAGTGAATTATACATTGAAATTACTAAGTACCAAACCAGTTTCAGTAATTTGTGCCACATATTGAATGCTTCTTGAAATAGGTTGACCCTGGCTCTTGTTATGCATTGAAATTTATTTTTGAAAATGATCCACTAGGTCATTTTATGAACCAATATTTAAATACCCATTTGTAAACTTTCATTATTTATCTTTTCTAAATGATTTCATTTTATGGGAAGTTTTGGTGTGACACAGGCTTATTAGTCCCCTACCGGTTTTTGACCGGAGGGGACTATAGGTTTGCCCTCCGTCAATCAGTCTGTCAGTCAGTCCGTCCGTCCGTCAAAAAATCTGGATCCTGACATAACTCAAACAGCTAAATTTATGAAACTTGGTATGTGGATAGGGGGCAATAAGGGGATTATGCACGTTTAAAAATATTTGGATTCTGACAAAAATTGTGGTTGCTATGGCGACAGAAAGAGTAAAAATATGCCCAAATCTGGATCCTGTCATAACTCAAAACCGGTAGGGGACTTCTGTATTGCTTGCAATTCTTAATTACTTGTTTGTTATGACTCACACCAGTGGTCTACTGTGTTTGTGTTTAAGAATCATGTAAGCATTATATACTCAAAAGTGGGATATTGTGGTTGTCCATTGTTGCCACAAAAATATGCCATGTACAAAGTCAAATATATTATGAAGTCATGGAATTGTGTTTGAACATAAAAAGGAGACATTGAAAACTCAAATTTAGCATGCAGAAGTCATGGAATTTTGTTTTAATGTAAACAAATACTTTTTGTTTTAACATAAAAATAAGACATGGAAAACCTAAATTTATCATTGAAATTTGTTCAAACAAAAATATGTCTGACAAGTGACATAAAAAAACTCCCAATTTATCATGGAAAGGTCACAGAATTTTGGATTGATGAAGAGAGCATGGATGTGTTGTTAAATCATGTTTATATAAGAAGCTGTGTTATCTTCTATTCCAGGCTCCCCCCCAATCCTGCTAATATTGAGCTGGACAAATCACAGGAAGAGCTTGAACGTAGAATTAACAGGTAGGTTATATGCTCAATGTTCTAGAACGTAGAATAAACAGGTAGGTTATATGCTCAATGTTCTAGAACATCTAATAAACAGGTAGATCATATGCTCAATGTTCTAGAACGTAGAATAAACAGGTAGGTTATTTGCTCAATGTTCTAGAACGTAGAATTAACAGGTAGGTTATTTGCTCAATGTTCTAGAACGTAGAATAAACAGGTAGGTTATATGCTTAATGCTCTAGAACGTAGAATAAACAGGTAGGTTATATGCTCAATGTTCTAGAACGTAGAATAAACAGGTAGGTTATTTGCTCAATGTTCTAGAACGTAGAATTAACTGGTAGGTTATATGCTCAATGTTCTAGAACGTAGAATAAACAGGTAGGTTATATGCTCAATGTTCTAGAATGTAGAATAAACAGGTAGGTTATATGCTCAATGTTCGAGAACGTAGAATAAACAGGTAGGTTATGTGATCAACGTTCTGGAACGTAGAATAAACAGGTAGGTTATATGCTCAACGTTCTGGAACGTAGAATAAACAGGTAGGTTATATGCTCAACGTTCTAGAGCGTAGAATAAACAGGTAGGTTATGTGATCAACGTTCTGGAACGTAGAATAAACAGGTAGGTTATATGCTCAACGTTCTAGAGCGTAGAATAAACAGGTAGGTTATGTGATCAACGTTCTAGAATGTAGAATAAACAGGTAGGTTATGTGCTCAATGTTCTAGAACGTAGAATAAACAGGTAGGTTATATGCTCAATGTTCTAGAACATAGAATAAACAGGTAGGTTATAGAGTAACCTGGGGTTATATCGGACACACAGGGTTTATCGGACAATGCGAATAAATCATCAGTACTTAAAATATTAACACCGCATACGCCCTATGTATACTTGTTTACGTCTGGAATAGCTTATTTTTATACCGAGCGTAAGCGGCTCAACCATTGGACAATTTTTGAAACGGCAATTTTGGTTGGATGAGAAGAATTTTCTAAGAGTGACGTCCCCTCCACGACCTTCAGGAGAATTGTCATAAGGCGCGAAATTTGAAAGCCGGTTTTGTCTATATAGTACGTAGGCACAACGCCATTATCTTTGTATTGTTTTGTAAACGGTGTATTATTTTATGTTCAAGGGATATGTAAACACGATGAAATAACCAAAGAAATGAATATTAGTCCAAGAAACACAGTAAATATAAACTGTCCGATAATCCCCGGTTCCTAAATATAAAGTTTAAACCGATGGGGGTTTATCGGACAGGCATCCAGTGGCGTAGGCCTACATGTATGTGTATTAAAATACATACCTGTACGTAGTCCTATACATGTACGACCATGTCTATAATTGAGATTTAGATCTAGAAAGGCATATAGATCTATTATATAATAAATTAGCAGTGTATTTTAATTCTAAACTCGAAGTAGATCTATTTAATTGCATGCATAAGTCTAGATCTATATCTACTTAGCGAATAATGAGCTGCTTACCTGTTTACAAATTCGACCAACATAAAGTTTCACACAGGCCTATTATTATTTTGTCTAGATGAGTTCGTCAAACATAAGTCATGCACTTCGTAACGAAGAAATTGGAATAAAAGTACCTTCTGCATCAATAACAAGAATGAAGTTTAATGCTGTAAAACAACTAGAAGAGCTATACCAGCATGAATGGTGTTTTGATCACCCTTTGTTGTATTCATTGCATTTGAAACTTGCTGAACTGGTTGTGAAGTACATTGACGTAGCAGAAATTGTAATTCGTATCTTAACAGATTGGAAAATTGAGAAAATAAGATCTACAGACGATGAAATAGTTGCGGATAGCCACGTTTTTCTTGTGGATAAAGTGGCACCCTTTGTGACTGTTGCAGAACTTAGTAGTTTAGTGATAATGTCGGAAGAAATTAGCATGTCTTCTAATTAAATCCTTTCACTGACTATTAATTCAAACCCCAGATCAGCACAATCATTTTTTGTACAAATAACTGTCAATAAAAAAAATATTTAGATCTATGTATGTCATTATATGATTTGTATAATAAATGCCTTAAAGAGCAGAACAAACCAATGCCGGGTTTCGAACTCAACCTCTCCCTATCGGCATCGTTACCAGTGCCTCAAAAACTGTGAAGTTTCAGTAGTGGCGTACGCAATACGTACAATATGATTGATAATGTATTATTCGAATTCCAGATATGCCTAAAAAAGGGAAGGGGCTGAGATGTCAGTACGAGAGGGCCGACATGGATCGGGCTGTGCAGGCAGTCAAGGCCGGTAGTCTGAGCGTCCGGAAAGCGGCATCAGCTTTTAATGTGCCACGGTCATCTTTGCATGACCGGTTGAGTGGTCGTGTGGAAATCACGGCCACGCCTGGCAAACAACCGGTATTTCCTGTGCATGTTGAGCACATGCTCGCGGATAAAGTCAAGGGGGCTGCTGAAATGGGGTTTGGCATGGACAGACAGCAGTTAAAAGCTAAAGCTGCTAAGCTGGCCTCTTCTCTGTGTCTAAACACACCGTTTAAAAACGGTGTCCCTGGTGACGACTGGGTGAATGCTTTTATTAAGAGGAACACTATTAGTTTAAGGTCACAGATAGCCCTTTCAACGGTACGGAGCAGGATGTTGAATCCTACCGTCACCGACAAATACTTTGATGAACTAGATACCATTTTAAATACTCTTAATCTAACCGATAGGCCAGATGCCATCTGGAATATGGACGAGACGTCCGTGTCCCTTACCCACAAACCAACTCGTGTATTTGCGGCCAAGGGTTTAAGGAATGTCCCGGGGAGAGTGGGGAATTCCAGGGAATCAATAACCGTAACAGCGTGTATCAACGCTGCGGGGCATGACGTCCCCCCTATGGTCGTTGTAAAGGGGAAAACAAGAAAATCCCTCAATGCTTTTAACGTATCTGAGGGTCCGTTCGGTACCAAGTGGACATTCCAGACAAAGGGTTGGATGGAGGAGTCCCTTGGTACTGAGTGGTTTAAAGGTGTTTTCCTACCTAATATTGGGCCTCACAGACCGCAGCTGCTGTTGTTAGACAGTCACAGTTCCCATGAAAGTTTGGACATAATAGAATGCGCAAGAGCGGCGAACATCACACTGTTTGCTCTGCCCCCGCATACCACCCAGTGGTTAAACCCCCTTGATAAAACCGTGTTTGGTCCATTCTCTAAGGAGTATAACCGTAGGTGCACCGAGTTTATGGCTCAGTCCCCTAACAACTTAGTTTGTAAATGGGTTTGGCCAAACCTGTTCAAGTATGCCTATGAACGGGCGTTTAGTAAGCATAATATTACACAGGGCTTTACTACTTGTGGTATTCATCCTATAAACAGGTCTGCTATTCCGTCCAATGCTTTCATGCCATCAAATGCTTTTGATTCCCTGCCGGCTGCGACGAACAGCACCCCGCCCAGCACTGTCCTCGTCAATTCTGACCCGCCAGAAAATCCCACCCAAGTACAAAACCCATACAATGTAAGTATTTGATGTAGATTAAATTTTTTTTATATATATATGTACATTGTTTGTGTCATATTAGGTTTTCAACTATATTTAACCAACACGAACTTACCTAACGATGTATTGGAACCAGTACCATCTAGCTATACAACAAGGAACTCACAACTTTACACACGATGTAGAAAGTTTTTTTCAACGGGTCTAATTACGAGTACGACCAGGATTCGAACACGTGATTCACCAGGTTCAAATTTCATCACAATTAGTCCTGGACCAAGAACAAAACAGATTATCATATTCACCGTAATTGTAATACTTATTATCATCCACATGTGATATGTTCATAATAATAACTTTATTTTGTTTTAATACAAAAACACATTCTTATTTAGGGAGTCGGTGTTGAAGTACTTGGCACCGCGAATGATAGCGGGACGCTCAGCCTAGAATCTGTATCCGCAGCTGAATTGATGGAAGCTATAATGAGTTCTGGCATGGAGGTGGACATAGATGTCACTACCCCAGCTGTGGTGGAATTAGACCATGGTAATATGGTTTTGGCAACATCCCCCAAAGAAGAAATTGACAGGATATTTGACCTTCCACAACCAGTTAAGCAGGTCACCAAGACCTCTAAAAGAAAGCTTACATCTCATAGGTATGTGTCAGTGTGTTGTTATAAAAGTACTTTCATATCAGCAGAATCTATTAAGTGAACAAAATATCACAATTAGATCAATATTCTGCTATTGTTCAGAAATCTCTTCATACATGCTTGGTGGAATGTTGATTGTCTTGAAACTAGCAAAATCGTATAAAAGTTAATGATATTTACTTCACATAATCATATGACAAATACTATTATGTTTACAAATGCAACCTTGGATACCAATGCAGCTGTCGACCTGTAAAACACAAACAAGACAAGGTAGCAATACCGTAACATATTAGGGATACATGTATATTTAAAAGACAAAGCTGTCATTTAGCAATTGTTTCTGACATGTGTACATGAACGAATCAATTACATTTTGTAACGTTACTTCATTAATATTAGACTGCTAACCAGCGATGAGATCGTAAGAGAAAAGATGGAAACGAAGAGGATAAAAGAAGAAGATGCTGCAAAGAAGGAAGAGAGAAAACACGCAAGACTGCTAAAACAAGAAGAAAAGAGAATGAAGCAGGCCATAAAAGAAAATCTCAAACCTATGAGTGGAACATTATAAAACAATTTGATTTGGCAATAATGAGTTAATAGAATCTGTCAGAATGGTGTGCATTTAGTAATAATACACAATTATTGTGGTATATGTACATGTAATTAGAGTATTATATTATGCTGATACAAATTACATTAAACGATATCTGATCTTTAAAATTTGTTTCTAAAGCAGTTTTATTTGATTTTAGCCGACCTTAGCTGGTAAAAGCACGATTTTATGCTATATTTACGGTCGTTGGATTCCATATGTGACATATGTATGCATTATCCATCATAATACCAGGTTTACGTACATGTGTAAATAACACCGTCAAACACGTAATTGAGTCGATCTATCGCATAAGTAGGACATGTGCACTGTATTTAACATAATTAGACAAATGATGAAATGTTCAACAAAGAAGCAAAAACGACGACCATATGGAGTAAGGATAGATCTACAGGTTATTGGTAGGTGTATTTACACCGGCGCACTGGGTAAGTAACGAACGATAATCACTGGTAGCATATAACATGCTGTGATACATATGCGTAGCCGTTCGTTAAAAGTCCTAATAATGCATCGGAATTGTCAAAATAAAGTGTCCGATAAACCCTACCAATAAATAGCCGTCCGATGAACCCCATTTTGCTGTCCGATACAACCCTGTAAGCGTCCGATACCCCCCATGTACCAGTCAACTAACTGAAGCTATTAAAACTAACATAGTATAGGGTTCTTTATCGGACGGCTTGTTAAATGAGATAGAGCAAAGATGGATGTACGTAAAAAACAAAGGATTGCCGAAGTGAGCGGTGACGTAGTATTTATATTCCGGAATGTTCCCAGAGGTGTCCGATATTACCCCAGGTTACTCTATGCTCAATGTTCTAGAACATAGAATAAACAATAAACAGGTAGGTTATATGCTCAATGTTCTAGAACGTAGAATAAACAGGTAGGTTATATGCGCAATGTTTCATGTTGTTAAGGAGGAGATCAGTATTTTGGTAATATGGGGAACTGAATATGTGGAGGTTAACTTCATTTTTGTGAAAACTCTAATTTTAAAAAATTTTATTCTGGGGAAGACATCCTTTTAACTGCCCCTTAGCCTACTATATGAGGAAAAAATCCCTGGATGCAATCGTAGTCTACCACAGAACAAATGGGATATATCAGTTTATCCTTTATTACACCTTAATTAGTACCCTACCGGTTTTTGACCGGAGGGGACTATAGGTTTGCCGTCCGTCAGTCAGTCTGTCAGGTCCGTCAAACAATCTGGATCCTGACATAACTCAAACAGTTTCCAAGCTAGGTTTATGAAACTTGGTATGTGGATAGGGGGCAATAAGGGGATTATGCACGTCTAAAAATATTTTGATTCTGACAAAAATTGTTGTTGCTATGGCAACAGAAACATTGAAAATGGCCTCAAACCGGTAGGGGACTTCTGTATTGCTTGCAATTCTTAATTACTTGTTGTTATTATAATTAACAATAAGCCAGCCCCTGAGTCCTCTGAACAGAAAGCCTGACCCAGAGGGTTACAGGACCTTCAACCATATGCATAACGCCAGTTTACTGTTTAATTTATATTCATGGTTACAAACTTTGACAACTGTTAACAAATTGTACAGCCATATTATGATATTTGATAAATTCTGGAAAAGCAATTTGACATTAAATGGAAAGCAGAATTACAATCATTACTATATAACAGGGCTCCAGCGCTACATTTGATTATAATTATGATCATTGTACATGTATGTTCCAGATTTTGTAGAGATTGTATATTATTTTATAGGGTTAGTTTCAAATTCGTACTGGCTTATACAATTCAATAGTTTACCAGTGCTTGTATCAATACATGGCAATATTTTAATGATTTAAATGTGAAGTTTGATGTGAAATGTGTATTTATATTGTTAGGTTACACAAGGAAGAGGTGGCTTGGACAGAATTACTGGTAGATATTGACAGATATGTACAGGATGCTGAAATGTAAGACTAGATACAAACTGCAGTCAAACTGCTCACCGGAGACTGTGCTCATGAAAGCGCCTTTATTCAACATCTTACATATACGAGGGGTGATCAACAAATACGCGGAAAAATGCTCTGAAATATTTGTTACGTGACCAATATTGAAGAAAATCGGTCAGATAATAGATTGGCGTATTGAAAATACATACTTATAAAACACATTAAACTCAGGGTACCCGGTAATATTTGGTCGAAAAAATATAGAAACCGCAACATCACTATGACTACACCGGCCCAACGTCATCGCGACGTCGTTACATATAACAGTGTGCATACTCATTTGTGGCGTAATTCATACTGTATAACGCATTGAATGATTCTAAAAAAATAGCTGTACAACCAGAAACACTTCATAGACCTGTCAACAGAAAATCTATATTTTTCCTTTGCATTTTGTATGTAAATCATAAGAATTAGCTACTGGAGAACATTGATATTGGTGACGTAATTTGGCATTATTGACGTAGTATAGCCCGTTCGCATGTCAGCATTGATTTCACATGGCTATGTATGAGAGAATATGCAAAACATACACCTGTTTTAGTTGCTAGTACATATGTGTTGCATTCGCAATATTGTCATTGATATTTTATGACATTTCATTCACCAAGCGACTTCTCGTCGCCGATTTCTTTATCGCACTCATTTTCAGACAACAACTTCAAAGAAAATAGCTCTTAAACGGAATTTTGACGTTAAAACAAATTTTGTAAATTATGAATGTAAAATTATATCATTGCATATTCATAATCCACCCTTTAGAAAATTATAATATTACAAACGAATGAATGATATGTCGTTTGCTACGTGCAACGTTGGAAAATATGAAAATTTGGGCTGCATGACGTCGAGTGACGTTGTCTTAGGAAACCGCGTTCGTTCCGACTTTGGTAAATATTGATGATCAGCAGTGAATCAATCTTAAATAAATGTATCTTCATGTTTAGAAAGTTTTAACGACTTACAATGACAAATAGAGAAACTACAGCACTTTTCCGCGTATTTGTTGATCACCCCTCGTATTACTTTATTTTATTACAGCCTATTTTACCAGTACCACAATAAAGTGCTTCAATTCTGGAATAATTTAGAAATCCAGATTTGCAGCTAAAGCTGCTTTAGAAAGACTAATTGTTATTCTGAAAATTTAAGTTATTTGCTGAGAAAATTAATAGTATAGACTAAGTTATGGTTCTTGGAAATTTCTTAAGCTGAATTTTAACAATAGAATGTTTAATGTTTGAAACAAAGTTTTAGTGTAAGAATGTGTGCTTTTGACACCTGAAACAGAATGGGCATTATGCCTTAGTAAGACCCCTACTACTGGCAGTAATTGGAGAGTTTGTAACAATGCAAGATCTGTTATCTTGGTGAAGACTTTTGTTGCAGAACATATGCCCCCACCTAAGGCTAGATTTGCCATTGTCAGTCTCAAAATTTTGTGTCGCGCATATCTTGCAAAAAGTTTGAGAGCTACAGTCATTAAACTTCATATTAGTGAGCATGTGTAGTTGCATATCTAGGTACAGTAGAACGTCGATGCCTCGAACGGTACTTGCCTCGAACACCCTAGATGCCTCGAACTGGTTCTTCGGTCCCGGCAAATCCCTTCTTTATTCATATAGTGAAACAATAGATCACTCGAACAATATCTAGGTCGAACACTCGAACTTATTGGACGGCCCTCGCTATGATTTACCTGTAGATGGGTCGAACAATGCAAGTTTTCACACCTTTCATTAAGTGTTGAACTCAATTGTTTGACCGCGGTAGTAGGCGACAGGTGTATTAACAAGTTATGATAATTACTGTACAGATGTATACCTAACAATAGTTTGCATTGTATAACAAGTTTTTGAGAAACTTATACACTTATAGATCCATTTAATAGCTAACGAAGGCCAACCAGGAAATAATAATTTAATTAATTTTTGTTAATAAAATTCAGAAGCAACAACATATCAGAATAAAGTAATCATTTTTAAAAGTTCTCATATGTTAAAAGTGTTTGTTTCAGTATCATTTATTTATTGGTAGTCGAACTTGACATCGAACATGATAATAATTTGTGACTCGCTGCTTTATATAAATGCGCTGTATAACAAGTTGCCTTTAAGTTAGTAAGACTTGTAAACATTCAAAGAGCTTGCCGAAGATGAATCGGATTTCATGTTAATTTTGTCTAAATATATTATGTTTTATTACTATAATGAATAATGTTAAAATGACACACGTGAATTATTTAAGTAAAGTAATTATGCCATGCACACACAGATTTTCATGCCGACTTCAGTTTGAACTTATATTTGAATACCATAGATGCCTCGAACACCCTAGATGCCTCAAACTATTTTCCAGGTCCGAAGGTAGTTCGAGGCATCGAAGTTCTACTGTACTTTGATTCCGATTCCCCAGTAGAAGCAGAGTTACTGTCCTTGACGTGATCAAATGGCAGGTGGGGATAATTGGTCACAATTCTGAATTACCTATAAACTTTCATACACCTGTATTTTCTAAATATCAAGTAACGCATATTTCTATTTATTATACCCCCAGATACATAGTATATGGGGGCTATATTGGAGTCATGCTTGAGGATGGTTGGTTGGTTGGATGGTCTGTTGGTTGATTGGTCTATATAATTTTGTCCGCGCTATTTCTCTTTAACCATTGGTCGGATTTCATCAAAACTTTGCATGATTGATCAGTACCAAGTCTAGTTGTGCATATCGTCAGCACACGCCGGTCGGATCAATTTTAAGGGAGTTATGGCCCTTTGTTTTTTACACTTACAAATTTTGTCAGCGCTATATCTCTGTTACCAATGGTCGAATTTCAACGAAAGTTTGCATGAATGGTCAGCACTAAGTCTAGTTGTGCATATCCTCAACAGTCTTAATAGGATTAATTTTAAGGGAGTTATGGTCCTTTGTTTTTTTACACTGATGAATTTTGTCAACACTTTTCCTTTGTTACCATTGGTTTGATTTCAATGAACGTCTGCATGAACGATCAGTACTAAGTCTAGTTTTTTGTCAGAGCACTTGTAAGTGACTGTGTCAAGCAATTTCTGGGGTTATTCATCACATTCAGTGATATTTCTTGTTCCATTTTGATATTTTTGCCCCAATTATGAAGATTATTTACTTTGATGTGATACATTTTACAGGAAGTTTGGCAATCTAGTGTTACCCGAGTCAGACCTTACTGAGGACCAGAAACATTTATCTAAACAATATCTACCAGATTTAGCCGACTTAGATAGTGTCAAACATCAAGTGGACACATCTCTGAACACATTCTGTATACTGGTAGGTAAATCTGTTCAGTGACACTGTCATGCCATACTGTAAGATCATATATGTAAGTGCGGTCAAAATTTCACAAATTTGTCGTTCTGAAGCTTCAAGGTGTTCGAAAAGTCACAAAGAAGAGCCTTCAGTGTTTTACTGTTTTTGTTTAAATTCTGGAGCATAAATTTTATCAAACTTATAGAATTCACAGAATGATATACTATAGCAAAAATTAATCACATGTTTAAATTTCCACAACCTTGATCTAATTTAATTTGTTGCCATTCAACAGAGTGTCATAAATGCGAATTCTTCCTGCCAGTGTCTATTTTTAGACTTTTCACAAATAGTGAAGTCTCCTGACAGAAAACATAGTTACCGGTACCGTATTCCTTTGAAATACACAAACAAATATGTTTGCTGCCTGGTAAGAATGTCTGTGCAAACAATATAATATGTATGTCAAACATTATTTGGCCCATGAAAAGTTATACATACAAAGCTTGTCACTCGAAAGCTTTAAAAGTTTTACCAAGTCATGCATATCACTAGCCATTGCCGTGGTCCAGTGGTTAGTGTGCTGGATTTGTAACCTGGCAATTGGGGTTCTGTTCTCAGTCACAGCATGTCTTACCCTACCATGCAAAAATGGCAACAATGTTGTTCTCTTCTCCACATGTGGAGAAGTTGCTGGTATCTTGTGGAAGGAAAAGTTACCCGCTCCACCTGGGTAGGTGCAATCTGCAATCAGATATAACTGAAAAGAATTGTCGAGAATTATTGTTCTTCTTCTTTTCCATTTATTTGCAGGACCCACTCTGGGGCATTGTCGCAATTTTTTTTTATTTTTATTTATTTATTTTATTTTTTTTCGCCCGAATAAACAAACTGTACACCATTTTATATTTGCATGATCTTTATATCGTGACCTTTGTGACAGACTTATATTTGGGTGGATTGATGAATTTGTGGTCCAATGTTCCAGGATAGGACTACATGTTATGAAAGTATAGTTACATGAATTTATTAAAATGCGATTAATTCAATACATGAATAATAGCAAAAATAAATCTATTGCAGAAAATACCTGACTTAGGGTACATAGTATTACCTTATTGAAAGTATCTGTTCTGTTTGACTAAGTAGGTAACTGGCATGCGTATCCTATTGTGTGGTTATAGTGTTTACTAAATGTGTTCGAATTTTGTATAACTTACGTTTCAGCTTCGTGAACATGAAGAAAATATAGACCTACTTGCTGACAAACAAAGAAAAGCAGATAGAAATCTGGACAAATTACAGATCCTGTTACAAGGTAAGATAATCTCCATAATACTGATGTGTTGGCAAGTTTGCACTTGTGGTAAAATTAGGGGAGGGGGCTATATTTGAGTTACTGCATCGGTCGTTCTTTAGCATTTTCTTTTTCACCAGAGTTCTCAGCGACTACAGGAAGGTTTGACAAATGCGCAAATCCTAGGCATTCTGATGGGAGTCTTTCCACAGAGTTATGACCCTTCATTATACATTCTTCATCAGTATATACATGAAACGGTAGTTGTTTGATGTCCAGGGATGGTAGTCAATATTGATCTTATTTAATTGCAGAATATAGATAGCCAATCATACCGCCTGTTACTGACCAAGAGTTTTTAAAATAAGGTGTGATCTGATTGGTTATCCTGATCCTTAAGTCAAGTAAGATCAATATTGAATACAACCCCAGGTCAGCATCCATCACATGTGATTTTAAAAAATTTGTTGAAATTTGCTGTAAAGGTAGTTTGTGTGAAGATTTAACATCATGTATCCAGTTGTACCTGGTTGCATAGCTTACATGCATACATGGTTTCTGTGACAAGACAGTGCTTAGGGTTTTTTATTTATGATGCTGTGTAGGTTTTATTTATGACAATTTGCTTAATCTGGAAGCTAAAAACCTTGGCAGATCCGAATTGCTTAATACAGGGGTCCTACAATTCTGGAAATCCTGATTTGCCGCACTAGGAAGAATGCAGAAAATAAAAGTGATTTTATGAAAAAATTCAAAGTATTAAGTAATTCAACAAACTGATGGTCATTTGAAGATTTTAAGGCTGAATTTAACAATAGAACAATATTTGAAACAGTGTTTTGGTGTAGGTATGTGTGCAAATTGCACTCGAAACAGGCTTGCGTCTAATTTTCAGGATTGGGTATTATGCCTTAGTAGGACCCCTGTTAATAAGAATGGCATGGCGTAAAAGGGTTAAATAAAAGCTTTAAGTTGATCTTAATATTTCAGAGAAAACGTTTCCTGGTATGGACAGTCCGGATGCTATATTACAAAGGTTGCAGGATCTACCTTCCACAGTGGAGGAACAAGCTGTGTGAAAAAATGTTACATTACATTTTGAACAATCTAAAGAAAGTTTAAAGTTGATTTTTATTACCCTCCATCTTTGACGAAGGGTTATATGAGATGTCACCATATTCATATGCAAAATAATGCCCACCAGCAATCTATTGGATGAATGAACAATAGCTAGCTGGTGGGCACATTTTCCTATGAATACCTCTGTATACAAACCTGATCTCTCCTATATTGCTTTTCACATGTTGTTCGAACAGTTTTCGCTCATTAACTGGAAAACACTTGCCCTTAAGAATTCCAACTTTACATAGAGGTTGGTCATCTACAATAATGACCCCCAATGATTATGAGGTTGAAGGTCAAGGTCACATTGAATTTAAATATAATTGTCAGAGGGGCATACTTGTTTTATGAAGTTCTCTTCTATAAAGCATGCATACTTTTATAATTGACATAAGATGACAAGTTAACTTATTTTGTTGTATTTTTTATGCCCCCGTATCGATAGATCGGGAGGCATATAGTGATTCACCTGTCCGTCCGTCCGTCCTGGTTAACCCAAATTGACAGTTTCTTCTAGCATCATTATGGCTTGCTACAAAGCTTCCAAACTTGCATGGATGTTGTATATGAACACTCTCCACACACCTGTATCACCTGACCCCATTTTGACCTTCACCTTGACCTAATTTTGGACTTAGACTTATTTATGGACAAGGCTTCCACAGGGGGCATAAGCGTTTATTGAACGCAGTCTTGTTTCAATATTTCATTAAAATAACAAATATTGTTTTACATCGACTGATTTTATTGGTAACAAAGATTTCATTCATGTTTGTTTATGATGGACTTAGTGTCTTCCTCCAATCATCGATTTGTGCGGCTCTTTTTGTGCACAATTGCAGATGATAACAAAGGAAATGAATTGGCAGAAATTTGAAACTTTAATCTTCTGTGTATATAATCTGGTATAATTATGTGTATAGTGTCGCTGTATATAAATATTCTATTGTGTGTCTGTACTTACTGTTTGTAATTGTAGTTTTATGCTTTTGGTTTCTTTTGCTCTTAGCTATACTACAGCAGGGATACTGGTGTGAAGATTTACACATTGTGTGTCTGGTTTGTTATAGATCTACTCAATGAATAGACATGCTTTATCCCCAAAAACATGACATATACTCATGGAATGTTAACTTTGTACTGGTTTGTTACCCCAGAAACAGTAAATAACATAACTGCATCAAGCCAGGTGTAACCATTTTCTACTGCTGAATGTTTGTTTCCAATGGCAACAATATTCAAATATGTATCCGACAATAGATATACTCTGGAATCAAATGCAATCTGGGTTTTACACTCATCCTGAGGTACACACAACTTTTACTGTTATCGACGCTTTCTTACAATAAATATTCATGTTTGGATATTTGAAACATGTAGATGCTTATTTAAATCACAATAGCAAAGGATGGCAGTAAATATTATTTGCTCCGCATATAAATTTGACGGAAAACCCAAGAATTTTGAAATCTGGGCTATATCAATAACATGTTTTGTGAGGCAGAATCTGGCAACTTTTGATCCGTCCCCCTCTGAGGGACTCCCTCATATGACTCGATATTACCAGAGACTATACATAACAGAGATAAGCAACTGCTTCTGTAACCTACCAAATATTACATGTGTGACTTAAAATCAGCTATTTCAGGCTCCCGAAGCATCTCAACTAGAAATCTCAACTCAAATTGAGATTTTGCTCAATTCCGAGTTTGAATTTTCGATAAATCTGAAGTTCGAGCTCTATAAATTTACTGTTATTAGCTTAGCATAAAGTTTCTGTTTTGTGATGCAAATTTTGAGTCCAATCTCTCGGAAAATACCACAAAGACAAATGACAATATTTGAGATGAGATTTATCTCAAATTGAGATTCTTTGGGAGTTCAGGGCCAGTTCTTAGTCTAGTTGCCAATCTCTGTTATCTACAGTTTCTGATATGCTTACAGAACTAAAACAACTGGAAGTGATACAAATGCAGTTTATGTTTTGGTTATGCATGATTCAAACTGTGTTATATGCACGTATACCTATTATAATAATTATACAAATAAAGTAAATATATGTGTCAGCTTGTCTTCTGTTTCTGTGGAGATCTAAGTAGAACCACACCCAAAAAACAACCTGCAAGTACAGAAAGATAATGACAAATCACACAGGGATGGCAGCACTCAACAAAAACAGCTTAGCAAGAATAGGGGCTTTAGCAGTATACAGGGTGTTAAAAAAGATCGTTCTCAAAGTAAAAGTTTCAATAGTTTATTTTTCCGACGCCAGAAGAATGTAAAATTTTCAGGTTAAATTCCAGATGTATCTACCATTGTTCTATTCACACTGACATTGAATGAAGCCATTCTAGTAAGAAATTGTACATTGGGCACATAGCTCAGATAAAATCTAGTATGAATTCAAATTTTGAGAACAAACACCCTGTATATAGAAAGAAAGAATAACACACAAATTTGCAGGTTTTAAAACAAGTCCGGGGCGTAGCCAGTGTAAAGGAACATATGCACGTGTGTAACATTAATTTGAACAGTAGAAAGATAAATATGGCCAAAATGGCATCAAAGTCCCAAAGTATCACAATTGTGAGTACCCCTAACCATCAACTTCAAGGTTTTGTGCGTAACATCAATTCAAGCCTGGCTAAGCCCCTGCAAATCAAAATCATCAAAATGAAAATCGGATATTCTTAATTGCAAACGTGTCTGAACAGCATATTCAATACAGGCATGTGTTATATTGATTGATAAAAGTAGTTCATGCTTACATTTATGGTATAATTTTACTGTTTAATTTCACACAGTACTAGTATATTGTATGCAATAATAACAAACCATATGAAAAATGAGTCAATACCCTGGGCATTATTCAATGAAACAATTTTACAATTTATGATAGTTTTGCCTGCTGTATGCCCTGGGATACCTCATAAAGAGTACTTTTGTGAATCTATGACACCATATTCCATTTCAGCAGGCAATAACAAGGGCAATCTGAATCACTCTGTTACACATACCTATACAAACAAGGGCAATCACTCTGTTACACCACAGGCCTAAGAAATTATATCACAAAATACAGAGTTTTGAAATTCCCCATCATCCCGTCATTACTATATATAATAGACTGTTCTCTTATATGTAGTAATGACGGGATGATGGGGAATTTCAAAACTCTATATTTTGTGATATAATTTCTTAGGCTTGTGGTTACACATACCTATACAAACAAGGACAATCACTCTGTTACACATACCTATACAAACAAGGACAATCACTCTGTTACACATACCTATACAAACAAGGGCAATCACTCTGTTACACATACCTAAACAAACAAGGGCAATTACTCTGTTACACATACCTATACAAACAAGGACAATCACTCTGTTACACATACCTATACAAACAAGGGCAATCACTCTTGTTACACATATCTATACAAACAAGGGCAATCACTCTGTGTCACATACCTATACAAACAAGGGCAATCACTCTGTGTCACATACCTATACAAACAAGGGCAATCACTCTGTGTCACATACCTATACAAACAAGGGCAATCACTCTGTGTCACATATCTATACAAACAAGGGCAATCACTCTGTGTCACATATCTATACAAACAAGGGCAATCACTCTGTGTCACATATCTATACAAACAAGGGCAATCACTCTGTGTCACATATCTATACAAACAAGGGCAATCACTCTGTGTCACATACCTATACAAACAAGGGCAATCACTCTGTGTCACATACCTATACAAACAAGGGCAATCACTCTGTGTCACATATCTATACAAACAAGGACAATCACTCTGTGTCACATACCTATACAAACAAGGGCAATCACTCTGTGTCACATACCTATACAAACAAGGGCAATCACACTGTTACACTAACCTATACAAACAAGGGCAATCACTCTGTGTCACATACCTATACAAACAAGGGCAATCACTCTGTGTCACATACCTATACAAACAAGGGCAATCACTCTGTGTCACATATCTATACAAACAAGGACAATCACTCTGTGTCACATATCTATACAAACAAGGACAATCACTCTGTGTCACATATCTATACAAACAAGGGCAATCACTCTGTTACACTAACCTATACAAACAAGGGCAATCACACTGTGTCACATATCTATACAAACAAGGACAATCACTCTGTGTCACATATCTATACAAACAAGGACAATCACTCTGTGTCACATATCTATACAAACAAGGACAATCACTCTGTGTCACATATCTATACAAACAAGGACAATCACTCTGTGTCACATACCTATACAAACAAGGGCAATCACTCTGTTACACTAACCTATACAAACAAGGACAATCACTCTGTTACACATACCTATACAAACAAGGGCAATCACTCTTGTTACACATATCTATACAAACAAGGGCAATCACTCTGTGTCACATACCTATACAAACAAGGGCAATCACTCCACCAAGTAATGGTAATAAAACAGCTAGTTGTCTGTCAGGGAAGAAATTGAGAATCATCTTTTGCTCCTCATCAACAAATGGCTGGAATGAGAAAATTGATTAAACAAGAGCCGTCAGTGACGGGTGATGCTCCCCGTGGGATGTTTTTCACAGAAAAAATACTCCAGAATATGCAAAAGAGAGTTATGGTTCTTAGCCATTGCACTTTCCCTCAATGAGATCTATTTACCTATGAAGTTTCAAATTGATATCTCTAATACTGTTGAGTTATGGCATTATGAGACAGGAATTAGGTATGAAAAATTACAAAGGGAAATAACTAAAAAAATATGCAATGAAGAGTCATGGTTCTTGTGCACTGCACTGCCATTCGATTGGATATATTCACCTATGAAGTTTCAAATTGATATCTCAAATACTATTGGAGTTATGGCCCGGACAAGAATTAAGTATGAATAAAGTATGAAAAATAACAAAGGGCAATAACTCAAAAAACAGGTTATGTAGAGTTGTGGTTCTTGAGCACTGCACTTCTACTCATTGAGATATATTCACCTATGAAGTTTCAAATTGATATCTCAAATACTGTTGGAGTTATGGCCCGGACAAGAATTAAGTATGAATAAAGTATGAAAAAAACAAAGGGCAATAACTCAAAAAAATAGGTTATGTAGAGTTGTGGTTCTTGAGCACTGCACTTCTACTCATTGAGATATATCCACCTATGAAGTTTCATGATGATACCTCACATACTGTTTGAGATAGGCTCCGGACAAAAACTAAGTATGAAAAAAAACAAAGGGCAATAACTCCAAAAACAGGTTATGTAGAGTTGTGATTCTTGAGCACTGCACTTCTACTCATTGAGATCTATCCACCTATGAAGTTTCATGATGATACCTCACATACTTTTTGAGATAGGCTCCGGACAAAAACTAAGTATGAAAAAAACAAAGGGCAATAACTCCAAAAATAGGTTATGTAGAGTTGTGGTTCTTGAGCACTGCACTTCTACTCATTGAGATCTATCCACCTATGAAGTTTCATGATGATACCTCACATACTTTTTGAGATAGGCTCCGGACAAAAATATTCGGACGGAACTACGGAACGACGGACGGACAAAGCGGCAACTATATGCTCCCCCGAATTTTCGGGGAGCATAAAAAGTTAACTTAGTCTTCTAACCTTGATTTACCATACTGTAAAATCATTTTTTTTCGACAGAATTTTATTTCGTTGTTGAACTCGACCACGAAATCTAATCCTCAAGATTAATCGACCACTCAAATTCAGACATGGGTTTACCCTTTCATGTTCTGTAATCCACGAATTAACAACCCCTCAAAATTTTTTTTTTCAAAATCCACAAAATTTAATACCCACGAAAAATATGTAATCTAACAGTTGATTTCCTGTCGATAAAATAATCTATCTTCTGCCTTTGTTTTCATGATCAAGCAGGATTACAAACATGTATGAGTTGTACTATACACACTAATCTGTGTGAATGTTAACTTTTCTTACAGAAATTGATATATTCCATGCACAAAGCCAATAACATATTCATGATGAAAAGTTGGGAACCTAGTTTATTTGTTGAGACTAAAGCAGTGTTGTAATTTGAAGCTGTAATTGGGAGCCATAAATGTCATTGTGAATTATTATGGATGACTAAAATCTACACACAGTGCACAAGTTTATCCATTTTTTTCTATTATTGTCGAGCCCGCTTGCGGTGAGGGAGACTTAGTCGCCACTTTTGGTGTATGTGCGTGCGTCCGATTTTGTCCGGACCATAACTTTGTTATGCTTTGACCAATCTTTTTTATATTTGGCATAAATGTTAACCCCCATGAGGCAGAGTGTCATGTCCAACCTCCAGGTTCCTATCTCAAAGTTCAAGGTCACAGTTGGAGGTCAAAGGTCAAATTGAAGGCTAATTTAAGTTGTAGCCATTTTTCAACTTGCGCCGAGGCTCGACATAATTTGCCCGAGGGCACGAATTTCTAGTTTTTTAAAAGTTCCAACAAGACCCCAATTTAAGCTTATCAATGCACTAAAAGCCAACTTGTTTATGCTATAATGATAACTGGACATATTCCTCAGACCTGTCATATCATGATGTATAACTTACCAATACTATCACCCAAATAGTATAATAGATGAATACTAAGCCAGTACAGGCCAGTAGTCCACTACCAAATAACTGATCACTCATCTGAAAATATAAAATATCAGCAATAAATCTCACAATTAGCAATGTTGTTTGTTTTCAGGTGTATTCATGTCTCAGGTAGTAGACACTATCACACCTTTACAATGTCTACATGCTACATGTGTTAGACACTATCACACCTTTACAATGTCTACATGCTACATGTGTTAGACACTATCACACCTTTACAATGTCTACATGCTACATGTGCTAGACACTATCACACCTTTACAATGTCTACATGCTACATGTGCTAGACACTATCACACCTTTACAATGTCTACATGCTACATGTGTAAGACACTATCACACCTTTACAATGTCTACATGCTACATGTGTTAGACGCTATCACACCTTTACAATGTCTACATGCTACATGTGTTAGACGCTATCACACCTTTACAATGTCTACATGCAACATGTGTTAGACGCTATCACACCTTTACAATGTCTACATGCTACATGTGTTAGACGCTATCACACCTTTACAATGTCTACATGCTACATGTGTTAGACGCTATCACACCTTTACAATGTCTACATGCTACATGTGTTAGACGCTATCACACCTTTACAATATCTACATGCTACATGTGTTAGACGCTATCACACCTTTACAATGTCTACATGCTACATGTGTTAGACGCTATCACACCTTTACAATGTCTACATGCTACATGTGTTAGACGCTATCACACCTTTACAATGTCTTCCTGCTACAGGTGTTAGACGCTATCACACCTTTACAATGTCTACATGCTACATGTGTTAGACGCTATCACACCTTTACAATGTCTTCCTGCTACAGGTGTTAGACGCTATCACACCTTAACAATGTCTTCAGGTCACAAGTGCTAGATGCTATCACACATTTACAATGTCTTCAGGTCACAGGTGCTATCACATTTTTACAATGTCTCCATGCTACAGGTGTTAGACACTATCACACCTTTACAATGTCTCCATACTACAGGTGTTAGACACTATCACATCTTTACAATGTCTCCATACTACAGGTGTTAGACACTATCACATCTTTACAATTGTATCTAAGTCACAGATTCTACATTCTGTTTAAAATGATAGAAGATCGTGTACATATACTTCCGGTCAGAAGATGCTGAACACTATATATTTACAATTTTACAGCATGAACAACAAGTTTGAAGTATAGCCAAACACAGTAGGCAGATAATCTGTCTCCAAGTGGCTGCTTTTAAATTCTGACGGTCCAGCCGCTTTTACAGGCTATCCCTGAATAGATTGGGTCGAAATGGTTTGACTACCAAACACAGGTGCTAGACTAGGTACTGGACCTTTTCAATGTCTTCAAGTCATTGGTAAATAACACTAGATACATAACTAAACTAAGTTTTGTTCACATTTTCTTCATGCATTGTACAATGTACACGTAAAGTGAAAGTAGAATCCAAGTAAATATAAGTTTACAAAAAAAGTAAACCTAGAAAGTACATTACTTACAGCAACTCAGGCCTTGTAAGTTGGCAGTATGGTGGGGCAACTAACACTCTGTACTTGGCAAGGACTCAGTCGCTATCCTTATAATCACGGTCATAACGCTGAAGCGAATTATGGCATGTTTTTGTCACGTGACAATATTGGTTCAAGGGACATAACTAGAACTGTAAAATAATGCCCACGCTAAACCAACCAAATGATTGTTATTTTACATTTATTGTGGTTGTCATTGCAAAATACCTACGAAAAATGTTTCAGTAAAAAGTTGGCTCATAAATCAACGCAATCTTCCGAACAACACTTCCAAAAAATCGACGCTGTTTTAACAGGTAAATATTTGCGTCTGGCGTTATTTCGGATACAACTAAATTTCGGATACTATTACCGAGTATTAGGCCTATTTATAATGAACGTTGTGTTTACAGTATAAACTAGAATATATATAAAAGATGGTTTCTGAGGCATCTAATAATAGTGTTTTTACATGAATTTGACTACGTTGCACAGGCTGTTTTATCTGCAAACAGTTGTAAGTTTTTACACTTATATTTTACTGTTGTTTCCACATTGCATTAAACTTTTCTGGAAATTAACCGAACATCGGGGACACTTAAAATCAGTGGATAAACAGTGTAAACAAAATATAAAACATTAAATGCCAGCACAATTTATGATTTATTTGCTGAAAGCCATATGCCAAGTTGAAACTAACGAGTGCCATTCTTACATGTACATACTTATGTATTTTATTATTGTAGTATTGAGGGAACACCAGTTACAGACAAGGGTTGTGAAGAACAGCCGTACGAGAAGGATCATGTATGAAGACTTATATGACTCTGATTCTGATCTGGATGAATTTGAGTTAACATCTGACCCACAAACAGATCTCCAGTATAACACATCATCAGTTCAATCCAGAACCAACTTCGGTAATTTATAGTTTTCAACTTTTTATTGAGTTACATATACTAGCACAGTGCAACCTGTCCAAAGCAACACTTTTTGTGCGAAATATATGCTGTTTTTGCTAGGTAGTTTTTAGAGGTGGCTGTTCTAGAGGGATCCAATCTAGAGAGGCTGTTGTGCAAGACACCAAGAGAAAGATAGAACTTAGGCATTCTAGAAAGACTTTGAAAGGGTCACTCTAGAAAGTTTTTTGTTCAAGAAAAGGCTGTGGTTTGGAGTTTGGTACTAAGAAGGTTGTTGCTCTATAGAACGCCACTCTGGAAAGGTTGTTACTCAAATGAAGACTACTCTAGTGATATGTTTACTAGAGAAGGCCACTCTAGAGAGGTTATTGTTACTCCACATACATTGCTGGTTGCAATATGTACTTATCTAGTCATTTATTTTGTATACTGTAACTGTATTATCTTCCTGCTATACAGTACAACCTCTATAGAGCAACACCCTGTGGGAGCTGTAAATATCAGCCATTGATGAGAGGTTGTTGTTCTACAGAGTTTATATTTATATTAAAAATCATTATGTTGCTTTTGTAGGTGTTATAAAGAGGTTGTTGCTTCTCAGGAGGTTTGATATGATTCTCTGTGTTTCAGAAACAGTGTCAAAACAAGTTGACAAGAATGCATCTCAAAATATACAGCGGCGGTCACTAGGTCAACACCTGGCCGCTCATGCTACTCAGTATAAACCTATTGGTAGAGGTCGTGGCGCTATCCTGCAACATTGTACTGACAATTGGAATGTAAAACATGACTCTCAGAGTACAAATACAGACAGTGAGAATAAGTTTAAATCATCTATGCAACATTCTGGGTTTCCTGTTGGTCGAGGTAGAGCAAGACATGCAGGGGCCTGTGATACAAACATAACAACTCAAGTTGAGGAAAACAGTTGTTTGGCCGGTGTGAGACTAGGAAAAGATGTAAACAATACTGACTTGTGTTCAGGCTACAGTGATACTGCTACAAACAGTCATTGTGAGAATATCTGGCAGGAAGAGAGTGAGCCATCTAATACAGATATGTTTGAGTTTAAACCTAACACTTCATCACTGAAGTCATTTAAGGCAGAAACTGTTAGCTTTCAAGCTATTAAACAAGCTAATCCTGATGTTTCGTCAAAGTGGTTGGCAAAAACTTTAGCCAAGAAGTTGGTACAGGACAGTGAGCATGAGCTTCACAGAGTTTTGGTCTCATTGGAGGACATGTGGACTGATGACACGAATGTAGACAAGTCAAACAGGAAGATTACAAACTATTTATCTTCGACCTTCAGCCATTCTGCCAATCCTTATTGGTTAGCTATGTACCTACTGGACAACATCAGGGATACCCATACTGCTAAAACTACAACACTGTCTTACCTCACCTTGAGAGAGTTTGATCGATGGCTTAAAATCAATCGTAGTAAATGTAATGTTGTTGAACTTATTAACCAAGATTTACAAATGAAAATCTATGACGTCTGTACAAGAAATCACCTCACCATGTTTGATATGGCAGTCAAGTGTTTCCAGCTATGTTACCCTGGCAACGAGTGTTTCCTACCAAAGATAAAAGTATTCTTGGAAAACAAGAAATACAAAGAGGTGTGTTATGCCTTATTTATTCTATTATGTTACTGTAGATGTAGTAGTGATTTACAGGAGTGTAGCTGGTTCGATTGAGATTGTATGCATGCCTGGCCCTGATCTCCCGAAGCATCTCAATTTGAGTTGAGTCTCATCTCAAATATTGTCATGTGCCTTTATGTATATTTACATGGGAGGCAAGACTCAAAATTGGCACCACAAAACAGATATTTTTTTCTGAGTTTATTTCGATAAAATATCAAGAGCTAGAACTTAAGAATTATCTCAAATTCATTCTCTGATTATAGCAAAATCTCAATTTGAGTTGAGATTTCTACTTGAGATGCTTTGGGAGATTGGGGCCTGGTGTGGGTGTGGGTGTATACATGTCTGACTATGAGCCTGGTGTATTATAATTAAACTTGTCTACTGAGAGCATACAAGCATTAATACTGGAATTTGAGAAGTGGATGTTTTCTTCAGCTATGTTTATATACAGGCTGTTGATCTTAAATATTTGCTGGGCTTTCTTTACCTTAATAGTAGGTGCCTTTATAAGGTGTCTTCCCCACCCAAAAAGCAGTTTTTTTAAGTTCATGCAATTTTCTCCTAAAGTTTTAAAAGGAAGTGTACCTCTAAAAAATCAATTCCTGCAGGACAACCAAGATGTATTAAAGAGGCCCGGATAAGCCCTCACTGCAATTGATTATATAATCAATAATTGATTGAAATTACCTGTCCTGATTAATTTTGATTAGCGTTTTTATTTTCTGTGTCCGATTATGAAACCCTAATGATGATCATGTTTTACAGGCTGCTGTATGTACTGGCAAACTAGGATTGCAGCATCACTTTGATATGAGTGAAGTATGAATCTATCTTACATCTTGATTTACCTACAAATTGTAATTATAACCCCAGATATGATGTATATGTTTTGTGTTAGTGGAATAATTGAAGAATTGATAGTCACAAACTATCTTTACCACTAATACAGTAGATGTTGATTTTATTTGCACAAAAAAAAAAATCTGTTTATTAAATATGCTTCAATTTCTCTTAAAATGATACAGTAATTGGCAAAATCATGTTGCAATTGTAACGTTGTAACGTCATAACCTTACAGTTATGACATCCTGATGACGTATCTCATTATTTAGCCTGTTGACTTTACGTTTCGTTTTCTGTATGGTACTGGAACCAGTTTCTAAAACTGTCATTGTTATTTTCACTGATCTTGTCTGAGTTGTAGCCCTTTGATGGTAGAAAATCACCATGTTTTCAGATAGTTCTACCGTTGATATTACAAGATAAGGTGAACCTTGTGGAGACGTATGTATGTGGATTCCCTGAGCATCAGGAAGTCTTAGTACAGTACTTGGATCATCTATGTGCACGAGATACCGACCTCGAGCTTATTCTCAGGTATAGTAATCTCTTTGAATACTTCATAATCTTAGTACACATTCATTTATCTTTGTGCACGAGATACCGACCTCGAGCTTATTCTCAGGTATAGTAATCTCTTTGAATACTTCATAATCTTAGTACACATTCATTTATCTATGTGCACGAGATACCGACCTCGAGCTTATTCTCAGGTATAGTAATCTCTTTGAATACTTCATAATCTTAGTACACATTCATTTATCTTTGTGCACGAGATACCGACCTCTAACTTGTACTCAGGTATAGAACTCTCCTTAAATACTTCATAGCCTTAGTACACATTCATTTATCTATGTGCACGAGATACCGACCTTGAGATTGTTCTCAGGTATAGTAATCTCCTTAAATACTTCATAGTCTTAGTACACATTCATTCATCTATGTGCTAAAGATACCGACCTTGAGATTGTTCTCAGGTATAGTAATCTCCTTAAATACTTCATAGTCTTAGTACACATTCATTAATTAGGGTCCAGATTACTGCTAATACTTAAATTTAGCGCTCATATACCCAATGTTTTATCATTTCGCTGGCTTAAAATTAGAAGGTTGTAAGAAAAGAATCAGTATTTTGAGAAAGCTAGAAAAACCTGCCTGAAAACTTCTCTCTTTACTAACAGAAAATCAAGCTTTTTAAACTTCAGTTTGGTCAACATGACCACTTCCGATTTTCTTGAAAATAAACTCATAAGCTTCTTATGAGCCTTGAGATGCAGATTTCAAATATGCATGAGTCTTAAAAGGTCGTAAGTAATTCTAAGCCAGAGACTTATTGTACGTAAAGTGAATGAGATTTGTCTAACAGTGGAAAATGTATAAAAATGTAAAATCAGTGTTGAAAAAAAATTGTTTCTATGATTTCTTTGGCATTGGGCATGCAAGCACTTGTCAATGCAAAGAAGATATTTAAAGCCAGGTGCGTAATAGTCCGGAAACATTAGAGAGGTTGCGATGCCAACGTGTTCGACTACTTGTACGTGTAGCTACCCATACATGTATCAGTACACGTTGCAATTAAAATTGCCTTACAAGCCACAACATGTATGTGTAAAATCACATGACATTTCGTGAATTGATAATGAGTGTTTATATAAACTAAATATGAAGTATTTGGTTTCCCGTGCATACACATACCTGTTTGACATAGTACATATTATATTTTTGCCTGTCACACGTCCGTTACTCGTAAGAACTACACATACCTCGATGACAAAATACCCAAAAATAGTAATCACTTTGACGTACTCAATACACGTTGCCTTTCGCAACCTCTCTATTAACGTGATTCACCTTATCTTCTAAACTCTATTATTTAACCATCGAGTTCTTATCTACTAGTATTTAACTTATGCTTCCTGTTTTCATGAGCTAAAGGGATTATGACAACGCACAATGTGTATAACAAACACAGAATTAGGATTGGTAATCCAAGATTTCATCAAATTGGTCTTTTATTCTGTGAAAGAAATTCTTGCATAAAGTTTAGGATTAGGTTAATATCTCTACACTATAACAGGTACCAATTGTAGTTAAATAACCAGTATAATGGGGAAAAAAGCCAAGCATAGCCTTTATTTGCCAGTCATTTTTCTGCTGAAATATGGCAGGCATATGTGTGCCACCATCCGGATTTTAACCCGGGTGGCCAGATTAGACGACAAGTGCGCTTACCACTGAGCTATCAGGGCTCGACACCAACTATTTTTGCCACTGGTCCGACAGGGCAAAAGCACCAAATTTGTAAATAGGACAGTTACTGGTCCTCAAGAATTTTCACTGGTCCTTCTGGATTTTCACTGGTCTCGGACCAGCGGACCAGTGTTAGTGTCGAGCCCTGGCTATGGAGATGGTGTATGTTAAAGGGAACTAGATTAGGGCTGTATGGTGTGAAGGGTTAATGATGCTTTATGATATTTCAGTTCAATACCGAAAGTTTCAGGAATGAAGAAAGACAAGTTTCATAAGAAACCATTAGGGAAGCTCGCTGCTAGATTACAGAAATTGTATAAAATACCACAAGGTAAGACCAGGCCCCGATCTCCCGAAGCATCTCAATCTGAGCAAGATCTCATCTCAAATATCGGCACGTGTCTTTAAGTCAATTTCCATATGAGGCTGGACTTGAAATTATAGCATGACTAAACAGAAATGTTATTGTGAGTTTATTACAGTAAAATTGCAAGATCGAGCTGGTACTTCAGATTTATCTCTAATTCCAACTCTGAATTTAGCAAAATTTCAATTTGAGTTGAGATTTTTGCTTGAGATACTTCGGAAGATGGGGGCCTTATCTCATCTTACACCGGTCAGGCACACAGATAAATATTAACACAAAATCTCTTGGCACAGTCTGTGAATTTAGGATTCAAACTGCCCGAATCGACAAAACGGAATAGTTTAAATTTCCTATATACAGTAAAAACTCAATATTAAGACCACCAACAGGTCCGACAAAAAGCGGTCGTAATATTGAGTTGGTCGTATTTTCAAGTTGGTCGCATAGTGAGGTATTACTGTACTCATAATAATATGCATAATTACTGCAGAAGTTACTTGACCAAATCAACAATTACTTGTAAATTACTTGTCCCGGACAAGTGCAAATTTCGCAAACTGTTAACAGTGTTACCAGGGAGTTGTTTTATTGAAGATGTTGGGAGAGAATCTTTGTATACTGACCCAATCACCTGTCATACTGTTTCATTATCAGTATCATAATTATATAGAGGATATATAATTTTGTGTTTTTCGGTGTAAGATCAAATATTATTTCACCGAGTGAACATCTTATCGTAGCCACTAGTGAAAATTTAAGTCAGATGCTCTCAAGGTGAAATAACTTTCGATCTTACACCGAAGAACACAAAATATCTTTTCTATATCATTTATTTTGATATTTCTAAACCATTTAGAAACTAGTTTAACTTTATTGAACCGTATGGTGCCTCAACATGATTATGTGACGTCATTTTCAAAGGGTGGGCTGACTTTCGATTAAGTAGGTCTTCAAAAAGCAGTTGATTTCTGACGTAAATGTACACTTTATATGGTTACTTTAATTGTAGTGTAAATTTTTATTAAGTGTATTTCTGATGGAAGAAAACGTCTTTTTCCATTTGTATAAATACGCTATTTAGATTTTCTAATACAGCAGCCACTGAAAGTAGCGAGCCATTAACGGTTTGAGTAATGAATTAATTTGTGTTCATATTTAAAATTGATCGTGTATTAAGTATGATTCAAAGCATTAGTTGCATATTTAAATTACTACCAATGCTGTACAGCACTATTATTCGTCTGCATTGCCTCCAAATTGGGGATTTTGAGAGCTATCTGCTGAGAGTTCAAGGCAGACTGTGACTGTCATTTCGATTAAAAGACGTCAATTTTAAAAGTCTGTTTGAGTTAAATTATCGCAATGAAATTATCACAGTGAAATTATCAGATAATAATTGTTATTCTGCTGTAAACCACTGATACGACTTGTTTTATAATTCAATGTGAAATTGAATTTTTTTTTAATTGTTTAGTTGTTCATTCTAAGACCGGTACTTATTATCAGAGAATTATATCTCCAACATGAAGGGGGGGGGGGGGGGGAGAGACATACTGATTTTGTGTTTGAAGTCTGTCTGTCACAAAGTTTGTCTTTACTCGTTTCCCTTAACCAATGGTCAATGAAACTGCATGAACATGATTTCTTGTACTAAGCCTTATAGTTGTGCATATTGTCAGGAATTTTGGGTCAGATTGTTTTTGCCAGAGTGGCAGACAAGCATTTTTGTGTCAGAACCCCTTTTCTAGTTAAATATAAATGCTGAGTTGTGTATTACATTACAGATAAATGTCCTAACATCTCCAAGGCTAGAGGACTGGGAGCACTGAAATACTTGATGCATAAACGATTCATAGAGGTAAACATTTATATAACACACACTTTGTGCTTAATTGATCTGTGATCACCCAAGTTTATGCAGGCCTAGACACTAACTATTTTGGCCACTGGTCCGACAGGGCAAAAGCGCCCAATTTGTATGAGCAAGTTTAAGATATGATTTAAATCAGATTGTTTCGTATTGATCAAGGGATCTTACCAACTACTTTACCCTGATATACTCATCTCAATATATAACTTGATATCAAATAATCCCATTTTTGTCAAAATTCATATGCACGGGTGAATTGTTGTATGATATAGTCCAGAGAATGTAACATGACTCTCTGCCTTCTATAATTTAGCAGCTGAAATATTGTTTATACATGTATTTATAATCCCAGTTGTATGTTTTCATAAGCGAGAAGTGTTACAAAGACGCTCAATGTGTAATACCAACACAAATCTAAATGACCGATATTGCACAATTTTTCTGGCGGAAATTCATATAGTCAACACAAAAAACATGTAATATATTCATGCATAAAGATCAGGGTCAGGTCAAATTCTCTGTGCTATACTTGTAGAAAGGTATGGGTGCAGGTAGCTGGGAGGAGATGGTACGGGGTGTTGTACAGGATGATGACTACATGAAGGAACAGTTTGTTGAACAGCTAGCACTGTATAATGAGACCACAGAAGCTGCTAAATGGGCAAATATCTACAATCTGCCTGATCATCTGTTGTTAGATTCTGTCAAAATTGCCAGGGAACAATTGAAAAGGTAATTTTTATACCCCCGCACAACGAGTTTAGCTTGTCTGTCTGTCTGTCCGTCTGTCCGTCCGTCCGTCCGTCCGTCCGTCCGTCCCGTCCCGTCCGTCCGTAGACGCATTCTAGTGGACGCAACTTCTACAGTTTTGGCAGGATTTCGCTCAAACTATCACGGATGAACAACCTCAACATATAGATGTGCTTGAAGAAAGGAATTTGCGTTGCGATGAATTTTGGCAGAATTATGGCCCTTTGCCGGCGGGGGTATATTAGTCTGCCGAATGGCGACAGCTCTAGTCTTTAGTCAGTTTTACTTACAGCTGTCATTGATTTGACCCGAGGCATATTGACGATTTCGATATATCGGAAGACTAGTATCGACGATACATTGATACATTGATTTACACATATAGACGAACAAGAAACAGGCCTACCAGTCATGATTCACATATTTAGCCATTCTACACTGTATATGTTGGGAATAGATTCAGCTTTTGAAAATAGCACCTTTGGTTTGAGTTTAGACTTGACCCATTTTGACAGTTAATGAACTTCCATTTCAACAAAGAAAATGTTTTGTGCAGGAAAATGAGGATTTTGGGTGGTTCCATTCATTTACCCATGTATCGATATTTCAAAATGTCAATCGATAATCGATCGGCTAAAAAATATCGTCAATTCATCGATATCGCTTCTATCAACAGGCCAGGTATTTTTCAGGCCTGTGCCTGATTTCATGTTTTAGAATCCTAAATTTTCCTTCTATGCATATATTGAAAAATAGAATTTCAGGCTTTGAAGCTTGGATTTTCAGGCCTGAGAACAATTGCTAAATACCAGGCCTGTATCAATGACAGCTCTAGTTTTACTAAAGGCAGTGAACTTTTAAAAAAAATATATATAATTGATTATTTAATGGCTGTTAATGCCATTATTTGAGTGAATGCTTTTTTACAGTACTCTATGATTGATTGTCTTTCATTTTAAGATAAAAACTAGTGCATGTGTATATCTCCAGAGCCCAGAAATACTTCAGATACAGTCAAGAAAATTACAAAAATGTAGTTATGATTTTGTGCTGGATGGATGGATGTCAAAATGTTTGTCTTTACTTTTCTCCTTCACCATTTTGGTCAGATTTCAATGAAATTATCATGAATATATGGTACCTAGCCCAGTTGTGTATATTGTCATGCATTGTAGGCCTAATGAATTTTTATTAGGCCCTTTTTGAAAGACATGAAAAATTATGCTATTGTGTCAAAACCATTGCAATTTATTTGGAAATTCTTTGTTTCTATCTTATTGTTGATATATTGATTGTAGGGACAACGAGAGATTACAGTTTCAAGCACCGACATCTCAGGACTCCGCCTTCGGTGATGACGCCGAGGAAGATTGGGATAGTTCGTGTTACACAGCCCAGGAAATAAGCTCCGCCTACCACCAGTTAAAGTTGCCTCCAGAGAGTATTATAATGATTGATACCTTAGAGAAATACCAGCAATGTATGACTCTTATTACACGACCTGGTTCTATTGTTGGTATTGATTCAGAGTGGAGACCAGCATTTTGTGGACAGATTCAAACGTAAGAATTTCAAGTCCCATTATCTCTGAAAATCAGATATTTTTAGCACACAAAATGATAATGTTTAACCTATGGATGACAAGGTGTCCGAGTGGGTTATGCTCTTGATTTCCGGTACTGATAAAAATCCCTGGTTTGAATCTCATCCGGGGCACTAAGTCATTTTTGAAACGCTTTTCAGTGTTACCCTGCCAACTATAGATTAACTGGTAGTGTTTTGAGTGTATATGTGCTATACACTGGGCACGTTAAAGTCAATACAGAAGGAGCTAGCCTTAGGGTAATTAACCCACTGGAATCCTTGTATCATACAACTGTCTCTTCCCTCGAAGTTGGAGGTCATTGGCTGATATGGCAGGGGGAAAACTGAATGAACACACACTAACGTGACCGCACTCCAACGTGACCGCACTCCAAAGACTGCCTTTGTTGAATGCAAATAAATAACAGCAATGTATAATCTCATGTATCAGATGGAGTCCTGTGCAAATGGGCAACAATAAATTGACTACCTACTGTCTAAAATGCTTGTAGTTATGTCGCACACATACATGTATAGTGGGGGAGAAATGGATTTTGTAGAGAGTAGTAAGGGGAGATAACTTACTGATGTAGTTGTAGAGAGTAGTAAGGGGAGATAATTCACTGCTGTAGTTGTAGAGAGTAGTAAGGGTAGATAACTTACTGATGTAGTTGTAGAGAGTAGTAAGGGGAGATAATTCACTGATGTAGTTGTAGAGAGTAGTAAGGGGAGATAATTCACTGATGAAGTTGTAGAGAGTAGTAAGGGGAGATAACCCACTGATGTCTCTTACTGTGTTATATTTTCAGAGTTGCTGTGTTACAGTTAGCGGTACATGATCAAGCGTTTCTTCTTGATCTGATGGTTCTCCGTAAAATACTGACAGACGATGTGTGGGTGGAGTTTGTTCAATCATTTCTGTGTTCAGATAAAGTCATCAAACTTGGTAAATTAATCATTGAATGTTACATGAATATAGTGGGGGAGAAATACTTTTTTACAAGTGTTTTATGCACATTTTTTTTTGCTGCAGCAACAGGATATAGTCCACCAACAAACTTGCATATGTTTTGGATCTGAACCATCGTGGTGCATATGTAAATTTGGCCAAAATAATTAGAGCTCGGGGTCGATGAGAAGGATCGGGTCGATGAGAATCAAGTATAAATCTTTGGTCTTGATTGAAAAATATGTCATTAAGGCACACTTAATTTTTGCCCAGAAATGTTGAGTTTTTGCATAAAAGCATTTTTTTCTATCAGTGTCAGATGTGAGACCAAAAAAACAAATTATTGGTTGAAAATGGTCTCAGTCTGATATATGTTGTACACTGAGTACTGTAAACCTAGAAATTATATCGTGCAATTTAGTTTCGCAGAGTTAGTGAATGGTAGAATTTTGCGAAATTAAGTTGCCTCAAAAGTGCTAAAAACATTAATAATGGACACTGCAGGAAACTTAAAAACACGAAAATTTGTAGTTGCGATTATGTCCTAGAAACCGTATGCTATCGGTGAGCACTGCTCGCTTGTAGCATATCATTGCATAGACGTAAGAAAGCGCTATATAGCGCCTTTTGTAATCGGCTTGCTCCTGGTACTTGTTGACAATGGTGTACATTTTCAGGTTTTGGTATTGAATCAGATCTGAAGATGATAATGAGAACGTTCCCTTGTATGAAAGAAGCCATGTTTCATGTGAAGAAAATCATTAACTTGGAAGTGCTGGCAAAAAAGGTTTGTACGCTTATCTTACAACAGAAAATCAATTAATTTTAGCGTAACTTTTGCGATTTTTCAAAAAATTTCAAGATTTTTTATGCCCACTTATTTAATGCTAACTGATGAGATATGGAGTTCTATCAGTGAAATAAAACCTATATCAGTCACTGGTTACCACCTACAATGTGACTGATATAAGCTCCGCCCCCTCACAGGGACTACTTTAATTTACCAAAATCTCAACACTAAAATGTCTGCAACTTTTTTATTACTGAACGGAAACATGTCATGTGGGGGTTTTTATTCTTAGTTAGACCATTTCCTACAAGTTGGTGTATGAATTAATGCAAAATTCTCAAAAAAGTCGTTTTCACCTATTCACCATAATCCAAGATGGCGGATTTTGAAGTGAAAAATATGAATGGAATAACATATTCATACGTAGCCTAACGACAGTGGTAATTTGGCATAAATAGTACCAGTTTTGACACCATAAAAGCATTAAATAAATAGAATATTTGTTTGTTTTGATTGAATATGGTTAATATCTCATCTTGTAGTGATAAAATTTTAATATTTTCACTCGCGCTACACGCTCTTGAAAATATTGAATTTTATCACTACACGATGAGATATAAACCATATTCAATCAAAACAAACAAATATCCTCTATGTATCGATAGATCAGGAGGCATATAGTGATCCTGTCCATCCATTCGTCTGTCCTGGTTAACCCAAATTGACCGTTTCTTCTAGCATTATTATGGCTTACTACTGTAACAAAGCTTTCATACTTGCATGGATGTTGTATATGAACACTCTCCACACGCCTGTATCACCTGACCCCATTTTGACCTTCATCTTGACCTAATTTTGGACTTAGACTTATTGAAGGGCCAAATTCTTGGTTAACCCAAATTGACCGTTTCTTCTAGCATTAATATGGCTGGCTACAATCCAGATATGCTTCCTGGTCATGCCAGGTCATAGCCTTCCATTAAAATTTGACAACAATATCTATTTTCCTCCACATGTTGAGATGTTGCTAGTTTCCTATGGAAGGGTAAGTTAGTACTGGTTGGTATAGGAATGCTGGTAGGTGAATCAGCCAGCATATTTAACACAAAAATAGCTGAGAAACGGCGAAAACTTGTGGCGGCTGTAAAAAGTCATCTGTACTTCACTTCAGTGTAGTTATTCATAATTACCTCCCTTTATTGTCTATAATGCGCGAAATTCGAAGTCGACAGTATGTCATTCATTGTAGGATGAGTACATAGGCTTGATTGAGATATCTTTGTTCGGGGATATTTGTTATATGTCAGACTTGTGTCGGTGGCTAGGGGCTGCTGCCATTTCTATGTGGCTTTGGATTGTCTGTGCCCTACAGTAATAGACTGAATAAATAAGTAAACTACAGCATAGTGGTAGATCATCTGCTTTAAGGTTGGGAGGTCTGCATTTCATTCCATAGCTTTATCCTACCAAAGGGAAATAAAAATGGTACCTGTTATTCCCTTGTTTGACGATCGGCTTTAAATTGAGGAAACTGACCTCAGTCTCTCATACCCTCATGGTGGTGCAACCATTTGAGAAATGAGGTTTTGAGTGTGAAGTTGTTTGTGGTTGACTTACATTTAGACTTTCATGGTCTTTAGATTTTCCTTGCCAGATCAGCCAATGACCTCCAACTGTGGACAGGGAAGGGACAGTTGTGTGATACTAATGGCAAATTGGTTAGCAGGCGCGTAGCTACCTGTACGCAGAATACGCAGCTGCGTACACATGCTTCTCAAAAAGTGAAAAATTAAATGATCGAAAAATGAAATAAAAACTGATGCCTAAGCCCTAAGGGGGGTTATCCTTTAGTATTTTCAGCATTTCTTAGAAACACTTTTAAAAAGCTCTATACACAAAAAACCTGGTTTTATCAGTTAAAATAATGTTAAAGATGATGCAAAAAACACCCCAGAACGCACCAGAGACGTCTAGCGAACAAATTTTTTAGGGGGAGCATGCCCCCAAAACCCCCCCCTAGCCTTCTTGCGTACACATTAAAATACCTCTAGCTACGCCCCTGGTTAGAAATAGGAAAATAATTATATAAAGTGTGCATGCACGGTTTTTATCTCTTATTGGCTATTGACTCCACGGAAAAACAGTTTACGTGTTATTTTATTTATTTGTTATATTTGATTATAAGTTAAAGGTACATAGCCAGTAACTAGAAACACTTGAGTGGTTTATCTGTCCCCTGGTCACTGAGGCAGATGTCTACATAATATATAACTTTCACAGAGAGATGTTTCACGTTAATGACGTAAACTTTTGTTGTTCTTTAGATAGTTGTTTCACTTGTCAAATGGTGTAAACAGTATATATTTCACATAGAGACACTTCACATGCACGATGTTAACTGTTATTCTTCTTTAGAGAGTTGTTTCACACAAATGGCGTAAACTTCAGTATATATTTTACATAGAGATGCTTAATTTATATGCACAATGTAAACTTTTGTTCTTCTTTAGATAGTCATTTCACTTGAATGGTGTAAGTTTTAGTTGATTTTCCATCCTTCGAAGTAACTGTAATAGCAATATCGATAACAGCACCTTCCTTTAGAGGTACCTTGTTGGAACCACCTCCTCCCTGCAAATACATATAACAGATGATGAATTAGCCGTTTTCACTTTATTGCTCCATACAGAAATAGCCTAGCGGTAAAGCGTCTGGTGTGAGTGCAGGATGTCTGGGGTTCACTTGTCACTATGTCTTATCTTAGACAAAATAAAACTGGTACCCGAGTTTATTTAATGCTAACTGATGAGATATGGAGTTCTATCAGTGAAATAAAACCTATATCAGTCACTGGTTATCACCTACAATGTGACTGATATAAGCTCCGCCCCCTCACAGGGACTACTTTAATTTACCAAAATCTCAACACTAAAATGCCTGTATCTTTTTTATTACTGAACGGAAACATGTCATGTGGGGGGTTTTATTCTTAGTGTGACCATTTCCTACAAGTTGGTGTATGATTTAATGCAAAATTCTCAAAAAAGTCGTTTTCACCTATTCACCATAATCCAAGATGGCGGATTTTGAAGTGAAAAATATGAATGGAATAACATATTCATACGTAGCCTAACCACAGTGGTAATTTGGCATAAATAGTACCAGTTTTGACACCATAAAAGCATTAAATAAATAGAATACTTGTTTGTTTTGATTGAATATGGTTAATATCTCATCTTGTAGTGATAAAATTTTAATATTTTCAAGAGCGCGTATCACTACACGATGAGATATAAAATTAAACCATATTCAATCAAAACAAACAAATATCCTCTATATTTCTCTTTATTCCAACACTATGTAGACAATTAAGAAGGAAAAACTGGCTTCTCTTCTCTCGTACCCTCGTGGTAATAAATATAGCATGGTAAATTTGACCTGATCCTGACCTTTATATTACAAAGTTCTTTCGTTGAATCTTTAAATTTCCTTGAGCAAATCGTGCAATATCTGTCCTTTAGAATTGCATCTTCGTGTTACTTCTAGCTGATGCAAACATACAACCGGCCGAACCGGGGTAACAAATATAGTCAACATATGAGCTGTTTTAAATTATGCTTATAGAAGGTCTAGATTTATGTCAAATTCTCTGTAAATACAGTGTCAAAGAGACTAATATAAATTGTAGCACTCATTCCACAATTTACCTAGTAAAATAAAAAAAAATAAGTGTAAACTAATTACCGAGATTGTGTATTTAGCACCTTTATCGCTAGTTTGTAGATTCACGGTCACTGCAGCAGTTTTATTGGGAACCATTGCACTGTAATTGAAAGTTTCCGGAAAAAACTCTGGTACAATTTTACCAGGATTAATTCCAAGCTTCGCAAGGCTGCAATCACTCATCTTGAAATGTTAGACACTTCACTGTGGTGCTAATATTACATTAAAACAGATACTGGTCTTTCACTTTTATACACTCTCTATATAATTTGTTATACTATAGAATAATAATCATATGTGGGGGATTGAGTTTCGTCAATTTCATGGATGATTTATGAAATAAAAATAAATCCTCCTGATTAATAGCTCACCAAAATATGTCAAGTAGTTTGCTTTTTAGCTCACCTGAGCAAGAAGTGCTCAAGGTGAGCTATTGTGATCACCCTTTTGTCCGTCGTCCACCGTTCACCATCAACAATTGGACTGTTAACACTCTAGAGGTCATAGTTTTCACTTAATCTTTTTTAAACTTGGTCACAATGCTTGTCTCTATAAAATTTTGGTCAAGTTCGTAATTGGGTCATCTGGGGTCAAAAACTAGGTCACCAGGTCACATCAAAGAAAAACCTTGTTAACACTCTAGAGGTCACATTTTTGACATACAGTATAACCTCCCGAAACGGCACCTCTGAGAAGCGACAACCTCCGAGGAGCGGCACTTTTATTTCCCCCCGTTCGTTTTCACTCTTATTTTAACCTCCGTAGAACGACACCTCCGCAGAGCGGCAAACGGCCGTTAAAATTGTATACCTTTTGTATGGTTTACCTCTGAGAAGCGACAAGTGTGTTTGTACAACGGCATATTCACACGTGTTTACATAACTCCATACGATGTTGTTTTCTATTTTTCGCACCTTCGTGGATTATAATAATTATCGCTCATCAGGTAGCGCAAGTAAATTAGCGACTGTCTTTGTGATCAGTTAGACAATATGACACAGTAACACCGTACATGATGAGATGCATAAAATTCGATTTTTTTAAATCAAAGTTGTAATTAATAATTGTAAATGATATATCAATACGCGCTTATAAATCAGTATAAGAATGGAAATTCACGTACACGTCGTGTTAATGGTTAATCACGTCGTCTAAAACTGTCAATTTCAGCATATGCACTGACCAAGTTACACGCAAGAGGTAAACAAATTACCGATCACGTGTGCAAATTGTGTAGTGAGCTATAGACGTATTAGAGATTTTAACACTTTGAAGGTAAACAATTCAATTGAATACAGCATGTGCGTAAATTAATATGGATTCGGTTAATAATGTTGAGAGTTGCTAGACCCGTGAAATGTACGCATTTTTGTATCTAATCATTGATCTTATTAATTAAATAATCGTCAGAATTATGTCGCAAAACGTGCGGCTACGAGTAGATCTAATTTTATGCATTTAATCACAAACAAACGACATCAATTAAGATTACCAGGATTATGTACACTCGATAGTCTATGAACGACATTCTGAAAAAGTCGACCTCTACAGAGCGACACCTCCGCAGAGCGACAGTTTTTTCTGCCTCCGCCGGATGTCGCTCTACGGAGGTTATACTGTAATTTTAATGAAACTTGGTCACAATGTATGTCTCAATAAAATCTAGGTCAAGTTCGTAATTGGGTCATCTGGGGTCCAAAACTAGGTCACTAGGTCACATCAAAGAAAAACATTGTTAACACTCTAGAGGTCACATTTTTGACATAATCTTAATGAAACTTGGTCAAAATTTATGTCTCTATAAAATCTTGGTCAAGTTCGTTATTTGGTCATCTGGGGTCAAAAACTAGGTCCCAAGGTCACATCAAAGAAAAACCTTGTTTACACTCTAGAGGTCACATCTGATTCTGCCTAAACTGCTAGTCATCAGGTGAGCGCTATAGGGCCAATGGCCCTCTTTTTATTTATGCACCAGTCAATTTAGACCATGGCCCCCCCCCCCAACCCTGGGGAATAACTTGGATTTTTTTATACTTTCGCTTTTTCAAACCCCAGACAAAATCTCTGCCCTCCAGGGACATACAGACGGTAAAATATGACTTTATATCCCTGCATGAATATGAAATAAAAATAGAGACACATTTGGCAGGGATATAAAGTCAACAAAATTTAACATCCATGAAAATAAATGATTTTACAGTATAATATAAAACTTGCTGTATGGTCATGATATTATCTCTACTGTCAGTTTCCTTAAGTTCAAGTGATTTGTTACACTGATGAAAGATCAGATTCATGTTTTCTGACCTTTGTATACATTAATGTCTGGTCGCTTCAAATTGAAATCCCTGCTAAAACAAGAGGTGAGTCTAATTGACTTTAACTTATAAACTTGTGCATAGAAAGTCTATGTTGGGTAGGTAAAGTGAGACACATGTTTTATAAATGTCTCTAAACTCTGCACTGCAGTAGTGGAGCATTCAGTGAGGGAGGTTCGGTGTCCATGTCATACCAAAGCACTGCAGTAGTGGTGCGCTCAGTACCAGTGATGGAGGTTAGGGGCTGGTTCTGTGTCCATATCATACCAAAGCACTGCAGTAGTGGTACGTTCAGTACCAGTGATGGAGGTTCGGGGCTGGTTTTGTGTCCATGTCATACTAAAGCACTGCAGTAGTGGTGCGTTCAGTACCAGTGATGGAGGTCCGGGGCTGGTTATGTGTCCATGTCATACCAAAGCACTGCTGTAGTGGTGCGTTCAGTACCAGTGATGGAGGTCCGGGGCTGGTTCTGTGTCCATGTCATACCAAAGCACTGCAGTAGTGGTTCGTTCAGTACCAGTGATGGAGGTCCAGGGCTGGTTATGTGTCCATGTCATACCCAAGTACTGCAGTAGTGATGCGTTCAGTACCAGTGATGGAGGTCCGGGGCTGGTTCTGTGTCCATGTCATACCAAAGCACTGCAGTAGTGGTGCGTTTAGTACCAGTGATGGAGGTCCGGGGCTGGTTATGTGTCCATGTCATACCAAAGCACTGCAGTAGTGGTGCGTTTAGTACCAGTGATGGAGGTCCGGGGCTGGTTCTGTGTCCATGTCATACCAAAGCACTGCAGTAGTGGTGCGTTCAGTACCAGCGATGGAGGTCCGGGGCTGGTTCTGTGTCCATGTCATACCAAAGCACTGCAGTAGTGGTGCGTTCAGTACCAGTGAGGGAGGTTTAGGGCTGGTTCTGTGTCCATGTCATACTAAAGCACTGCAGTAGTGGTGCGTTCAGTACCAGTGATGGAGGTCCGGGGCTGGTTCTGTGTCCATGTCATACCAAAGCACTGCAGTAGTGGTGCGTTCAGTACCAGTGAGGGAGGATCTGCGGCTGGCTCTGTGTCCATGTCATACTAAAGCACTGCAGTAGTGGAGCGTTCACTACCAGTGAGAGAGGTTTAGGGCTGGTTCTGTGTCCATGTCATACTAAAGCACTGCAGTAGTGGAGCGTTCAGTACCAGTGAGGGAGGATGCAGGGCTGGTTCTGTGTCCATGTCATACCAAAGCACTGCAGTAGTGGTGCGTTCAGTACCAGTGATGGAGGTCCGGGGCTGGTTCTGTGTCCATGTCATACTAAAGCACTGCAGTAGTGGTGCGTTCAGTACCAGTGAGGGAGGTTCCCGGGCTGGTTCTGTGTCCATGTCTTACCAAAGCACTGCAGTAGTGGTGGGTTCAGTACCAGTGATGGAGGTCCGGGGCTGGTTCTGTGTCCATGTCATACTAAAGCACTGCAGTAGTGGTGCGTTCAGTACCAGTGAGGGAGGTTCGTGGCTGGTTCTGTGTCCATGTCATACTAAAGCACTGCAGTAGTGGTGCGTTCACTATGAGTGAGGGAGGTTTCGGGGCTGGTTCTGTGTCCATGTCATACTAAAGCACTGCAGTAGTGGTGCGTTCACTATGAGTGAGGGAGGTTTCGGGGCTGGTTCTGTGTCCATGTCATACTAAAGCACTGCAGTAGTGGTGCGTTCAGTACCAGTGAGGGAGGTTCGAGGCTGGTTCTGTGTCCATGTCATACTAAAGCACTGCAGTAGTGGTGCGTTCACTATGAGTGAGGGAGGTTTCGGGGCTGGTTCTGTGTCCATGTCATACTAAAGCACTGCAGTAGTGGTGCGTTCACTATGAGTGAGGGAGGTTCGAGGCTGGTTCTGTGTCCATGTCATACTAAAGCACTGCAGTAGTGGTGCGTTCACTATGAGTGAGGGAGGTTTCGGGGCTGGTTCTGTGTCCATGTCATACTAAAGCACTGCAGTAGTGGAGCGTTCACTACCAGTGAGGGAGGATGCAGGGCTGGTTCTGTGTCCATGTCATACCAAAGCACTGCAGTAGTGGTGCGTTCAGTACCAGTGAGGGAGGTTCGGGGCTGGCTCTGTGTCCATGTCATACTAAAGCACTGCAGTAGTGGTGCGTTCACTATGAGTGAGGGAGGTTTCGGGGCTGGTTCTGTGTCCATGTCATACTAAAGCACTGCAGTAGTGGTGCGTTCACTACCAGTGAGGGAGGTGGTTCGAGGCTGAATCTGTGTCCATATCATACAAAAGCACTGCTGTAGTGGTGCGTTCAGTACCAGTGAGGGAGGATGCAGGGCTGGTTCTCTGTCCATGTCATACCAAAGCGCTGCAGTAAGGTGCGTTCAGTACGGTAAGGGAGGTTTCGGGGCTGGCTCTGTGTCCATGTCAAACCAAATATTAATTCTAAATAAAAAAAAATTGTTGCTTGATGTTTAGCACTGATAACAGATAGCTGACTTCCCATATCTCATACCAGTACAATACAAACTCGTCAGGGGCATAGCCAGCGATATGGACATACGCAAGTGCATAACATTAATTTGAAAAGTAAAAATATTAATATGGCCAACATGGCATTAAAGTCCCTAATTTCCACAATCATAAGGACCCCAACCATAACCACCAACTTCAAGGCTTGTGTGCATATAACACCAATTCAAGTCTGGCTACGCCCCCTGCTCATGCCTTGAACTGGGCTCAATATCTCCTGTGAAATATCCATTGTGACTTTAAGGTGACTTTCTTCTTGTTGCATTGTGTTTATTCTGTGTTCAGTTACTGTTGGAAGATGTATCTCCTGTTGTCTTTGATGAAGATGCTGATAACAATACAATAAAGAAACCTCGAAATGAAGATACATACCTTGAAGCTACTTCAGGTAATAGGAAGGTATTAGTATTAAATTAGGAAGAATTTTGTATTAAATTAGGGATAATTTTGTATTGAATTAGGGATAATTTTGTATCAAATTAGGGAGAATTTGTGTTGAAATGTAAAACAATATTTGTATTAAATTTTGAAGAAATTTGTATTAAATTAGGAAGAAGTTTGTATTAATTTAAAAAGTGGAAAAATTAGGAAGATATTTGTATTAAATTAGGAAGAATTTGTATTGATTGTATTGAATTAGGAAGAAATTTAACTGTATTAAATTGGGATGAAATTTGTATTGGAAACAGTAGTATTGCCAACCTAAAACCATATCACTGTAACATGTTATGCCATTCTCTGGATGGATCAGGAACCCGTTGCCTAACCAAGCCGCTTTCAAAAGGCGCTACCGAACGCTTTCCTACGTCTATGAAACGACACGCTACAAGCGAGCAGTGCTCGCCGATAGCATACCGTTTCTTAACACTTTGTTAGGCAAGCGCTACCGAGCGCTACCGAAGCAGTCCGTTGCACAAGAAAGCGCTCGATAGCGCTTTGCTACGAAACGGTCTTCTATCCGCGAGCGCTCGTCGGTAGCATATGATTTTTGGAAGCAAGCCGTTTCCTAGCATATCGCTACCGAGCGCTCGGTAGCGGTTTGGTTAGGCAAAGGGCTCCAGGTTAATAGTTCCTGGGCTGAATATTTGTTTATGGTCATTTGTCTCTCCTTTTGACCGGTGAAGATGTTGTAAGCTTATGATATGCAAAAGTATAAGTTGGTTCTGATTGTTAGCAAATTCCAAGATAACTGACCGATCTATTGACTACCATAATATTATGTTAAGTTAAACATTTTAAAACATTATGGTGTTCAATCTGAAAGATTATGGCTATCTTGTTAATGTTTGGCAAATCTTTTGTTATATATAGTCATGCATTCTGTATGTATCAGGTTTCAGTGTGTCTGAAGAGAAAGGATTAAGTGAAGTTGTCCGGAAATGTTTTGGAAAACCTTTAAATAAATCAGAGCAGATGTCGGACTGGGAGAGAAGACCGCTGAGAATAGAGCAAGTAACGTACGCAGGTATGTGTGTATGTTAGATAAATTGAATCAGATCAATTTTAAGGGAGTTATGGCCCATTATTGTTTTGCACTTATAAATTTGGTCCGCGCTATTTTCTGTAATCATTGGTCGGATTTTAACAGAACTTCGCATGACTAATCAGTACCAAGACTAGTTGTGCATATCCTCGCCACATGCTGGTCGGATCAATTTTAAGGGAGTTATGGCTCTTTATTGTTATGCACTAATAAATTTTGTCTGCGCTATTTCTCTGTAACCATTGGTCGGATTTCAATAAAACTTTGCTTGAATGATCAATACTTAGTCTTGTTGTGCATATGGTCAGCACATGTTTGTTGGATCAATTTTAAGGGAGTTATAGCCCTTTGTTTTTTACACTTATAAATTTTGTCTGCGCTATTTCTCTGTAACCATTGGTCGGATTTCAACAATACTTTGCTTGAATGATCAATACTTAGTCTAGTTGTGCATATTGTCAGCACATGTTTGTTGGATCAATTTTAAGGGAGTTAAAGCCCTTTGTTTTTTAGCTCATCTGCCACAAAGTGGCAAGGTGAGCTTTTGTGATTGTTTTTGTCCGTCATCCGTCGTCCGTTGTCCGTCGTCCGTCCGTCTGTTAGACAATTCACCGTTAACACTCTAGCACTTTCAATTTTGCTTTGATCTTCACCAAACTTGGTCAGTAGTTGTATCTCAATGACATCTAGGTCAAGTTTGAAGTTGGGTCATGGGGGGTCAAAAGCTAGGTCAAAAGGTCAAATAATAGAAAAACCCAATTAACACTCTTGAGGCCATATTTTTGCTTTAATCTTGATCAACTTTGGTCAAAATGTCTATCTTGATGACCTTAAGGTCACGTTTGAAGTTGTGTCATGTGGGTAAAAAACTAGGTCAATATATCAAATAATAGCAAAACCTTTTTAACACTCTGGAGGCCTCAGTTCTGCTTTAACCTTCATCAAGTTTAGTCAATATGTTCATCTTGATAACCTTAAGGTCAAGTTCAAAGTTTGGCCATGTTTAGAAGGTAAGCGCCCCAGGATCTATGATCCTCTTGTTACACTTATAAATTTTGTCTGCGCTATTTCTCTGTTACCAATTGTTGGATTTCAACAAAAATTTGCATGAATGATCTAGTTGTACATATTGTCAGAGAATGTTGGAGTGACTTTGTCAAGCAGTATCTTGGGGTATTCATCACATTCAGTGATATTTCTTGTTTCTCTAGTTTTGGGGACCGTGAAAGTAACTTGGGCATGATTTTATTTTGTGTCTGATATTTTAACTGCATTTTCCACGATTTGGAACAATTATCCAGGAAAAGTAGTTCAGTTCACATTTAGCTTTCGAACAATATGGATGAGTCTAATGAACTTTAAAAGTATGTAAGTTGATTATCACAAAATCAGTTACAAACATGACTTATAAGTTGGTCAATGACGTATTGTGTGTTTGATAATTGATAAAATTTTATCTTTAGAATCTCGATAGATTTAAAGTCAAGTGTTTTAATAATTTTGTTGTTTAGTCTGCTTAATTGATATCAATTCATCTTGGGGGTTCAATTGGAGCTTGTTGGGTAAGATAACGATAAAATGACAAACTTGTTCACGTAGTTTGTCAAGAGGTTCCGGATTCTAGATACTCACACTCTATATCTATATCAAATCGCAGAATCAATTTATCTTGGGTTCAATCAAATTTCGTTTGATATGATTACGTCTCAATGAAAAATCATCCTCAAAATTTGTCAAGAGTTTCCGATAACTTTAGTTAGGAATGAGATATTTTGATGAAACTTGCTGTATATGTAGCTTATTCAAATATGCCACTCAAGTTCAAAAGTGGGGCTTGTGGGGTCAAGGTCACTGTAGCTAAAAATACAAAATCAGTTTTCAGACAATAACTTTAAATCGGAATGAAATATTGTGATTAAATGGATGTTAGGAATGAGATGATAGGTTGACATTTGCTATAAATCAAATGAAAACAGCATATTTGTTTTCAGTTATGCCTGGTTGTTTAGCTTCCAATAAAACATGGTTTCAGTGACAAGGTGGTTAACCACAAACTATAGTTTTATAATAAATGTGCCAAAATTCCATGCCCCAGGCTCGACTGTCCACATTGTACTTCAAATGGGCATGATTCACAAATATAATTCAGTTCTTTAAACTTTTCTCAGTATAGGACCGGACACGAGTGCTTACTTTCATCTTTTAAACTCAGCATGAGTCTCATGTCAACTATAACACTTGGTGCCGATGGCAGCTGCAGCACATTGGCATTTAACCCTCCCAGGTACTCATTTATATACAATGGAGCATGTGGGTTATTTGTGCTTAGAGAAATTAAGCAGTGACACAAACAGAATTGACAAGAGACATCTCAATCTTAAAGTGCACAACCTACCTCTAGGCCACTACTCCCCACCACTAGATTGTTGTCATGGTTACTATTGTTTGTTTATTTCAGCCCTAGATGCGTTTGTATTACTAGAGATCTACGATGTAATGTTACAACAAGCTAAGCTACAATCTTCCAACATTGATATGGAACCCATGATTTCAATGAAATGGTTAAAACCGAGTAAGAATGAGAAACGACGAGCTAAACAACGAGGTGAAGGAAAAACAAAGGCAAGCAATACATTGGTAAGGATTTACAGCCCTTTGTAATCTTTAAAAAAAAGTTTCCAATTTTCGAGGAATGCTTTCAGCAGTTTAGCCATTCAGCCACCCTTTGACATTTTAACTTTTCCTATTCATTGGGCTACCCAAGGAAACCTGTGTTCGAGTCTCCCTCAGGGGGAGACTATTTCTCTCCTGGTGGTTGTGCAGCCAACATCGAGATGCAGCACCTAGGAATATTGAATAATGTACATACTCAGCCCTCACAAGTACCAGTTCTCACCTTGGTCGAGTGGAGCATTGTAGGTTATTCTTGCTCAGGGAAATTAACCAGTGACTCAGATGGGGATCAAACCTGGACCTCTCAATCCTAGAGCGTGCACTCTAGGCTACCGCTCTCTTGTAATAACTTCAGTTTACTTGAATCACAGATGTTACTGTACAAGGTTCGCACCGGCCTTGAAAAGTCCTTGAATTTGGTTTCAACCTTGAAAAGTACTTGAATTTGGTTTCAACCTTGAAAAGTCCTTGAATTTTGTTTCAACCTTGAAAAGTCCTTGAATTTGGTTTCAACCTTGAAAAGGCCTTGAATTTGGTTTCAACCTTGAAGAGTACTTGAATTAAGTGCTGCCTTGAAAAGATGCAAAAAAGGTACTTGAATTTAAGGGAAAAACCTTGAACTTAGGCAAACAGCCTTGAATACACATAGAAGTGTATGGATGTTGTCAACATGACACATTATGATAAATGCCTGCATCAAAAATGATGGAGAAACACTCTTTTTTTGAAATTTGTAAGTATGCAAATTTATTGTTGCAAGTGTGAGACATGAAGTGCACGCTAAGCAGTAGTCGTGATGAAAATAATTTTCATTTATGCAGCACAAAGAGTCGAAATTGTACGATTTTACCTTTGTAAATCTTTAGAAAAAGGCCTTGATAATACAAATTCTACCTTGAAAAGTCCTTGAATCCGTGGCTCAGTAGTTAGGGCGCTTGTCGTCTAATCTGGCGACCCGGGTTCAAATCGGGTGGAGGCACACATATGCCTGCCATATTTCAGCAGAAAGCTGACTGGCAAATAAAGGCTATGCTCGGTATTTTTCGGCAGTAATATCTTTCAAATGGGCATATTTAACTTCATCAGTGTTCATATAAGTCACTCATGCCTTGTAATTTTGTGAATGATTTGGGACCAGGCAGCTGTCAGATATACTTGGTGTTTAGAAACATCACAAGAGAACTTACTGTAAAATCATTTAATTTCAATGGGACAAAATCGGGGTTTTTTGGTGAAAAAAACTATTTTGTGGGGAAGTAATTTCTAGGATTTCATATTCCATGAAAAATGGCAAGATCAAAATTCACACAATATATCAGAAATCATTTAAAAATCTAACAAATATAATAATTCTTTGATTACATGTTGATATATGCAAGTATACTTTACAAAACCTAGCCATGTACCTGACTCAACTTGAAAGCAGGTATGGCAGCCATTGTAAAATTGACATATTTATTGGTATAATTATTCATTGGGGATTTAATTTCGTGGTTGAGATCATCCATGAAATCCATGAAATTAAATGGCCCACAAATATTAATGATTTTACAGTATTGTCTTGAGGAAGTTATATCTGCTTTGCCATGCAATTAGAAAAACACTAGTTGCATACCTCAAATGTGTCTTTCATTATACCCCCGCACAACGAGTTGTAAGGGGGGTATACTGGATTCAGCTTGTCCGTCCGTCTGTCTGTCTGTAGACGCATTCTTGTGGACGCAACTCCTCCTACAGTTTTGGCAAGATTTCGCTCAAACTTTCACAGATGAACAACCTCAACATATAGATGTGCATGAAGAAAGGAATTTGCGCTGCGATGAATTTTGGCAGAATTATGGCCCTTTGCTGGCGGGGGTATATTAGTCTGCCGAATGGCGACAGGTCTAGTTTTGTTTTAACTTTAAAGCATCATGTCATTCCATTCCAACCTATTTTTGTACAAAATACTACAACCACCTGTGAAATTATAGAACATAATGTTTATTGAAAGGATAGTAAACATACATCTTGTATATAGTGAAATAATACAGTATGTCATGTTCATTTTTAATTACTTGAAATTTGATTGAATGTTCCTTGTGGAGTACCATAGAGTTCATGTTAATAATTCTGTATTACTGTAAAATCACATATTTTCGTGAGTATTTTAAAATTTCGTGGATTTTGATAAAAATCATTTCTTGGGGTCGTAAATTCATTGATTACAAAATTTTGAAGGGGTCACTCATGTTCCTGATCAATAAATCATAGGGATTAGATTTCGTGGTACAGTTTAAGAATGAAATCAACAAAAATTAAATTCCCTAAGAAAATGAAGATTTTTTAGGATAATTACCCTTGTTTGGTGTTTCAGCCCGCACAACATATGACAGCAGTATGTAAACCACAGTCTCCCAAACACCTGCGGGTTGTCGTTGATACCATGTTACAAGGACTCGGCAAACAGTTAAGAAGTTGTGGTGTTGATGTGTATATAACAGAACCATATGCTGACCATGATAGATCTATAGAGGTATGTAACCAGGCCATGACCTCCCTAAGCATCTCAATCTGAGCAAAATCTCATCTCAAATATTGGCATGTGTCTTTGTGTGAATTTCCATGTGAAGCTGGACTCACAATTAACATCACTAAACGGAAATCTTATTCTGAGTTAAATACAGTAAAGTTTCAAGTGCTGGAACTTCAGGTTTATCTCTTATCCTGACTATGATTTTAGAAAAATCTCAATTTGAGTTGAGGTACTACTTGAGATGTTTCGGGAGATCGGGGCCAGTATTATAATAAAAGTAAATGTAATAGTTATACTATGTCAAACATAAGTGCATCCAAAATGGTTATTTGCAGATAGTATTTAGTAGTATTTGAATTTTACCTAGAAATGTTACGGAGATCATCTAGTGGTTTTGTATAGATCATGATTGAAATGTATTTGAACATTGATGATGCAGCCTTTAACTGAACAAAATCTACAACCATTACCCTAAAATAGCATCTTACTTAATTGGATTGCGACCATCTTGAACGTCTGATAATCTCCAGACTGTCCTAAACATGTTGATATATAACTCTATCTGTTACTATTTAGGTTCACCTTGAATGTTGAAAATGTGGTTCTTAGATGCATTTAATGGAACATGTGGCCCTTTATTGGTATAGGAAATTTGGTTAAAGATAAGTGTATAAGTAACTGCCAATGCTTAAAATAGTCAAGGGATTAAAATCTGAATAAGTCTATCCTGCATTGTTATGGACAACTTTTGTCTAACCAACACCCCACATACTCTGTTCTTCATCTATTGAACTACAAAGTTGTATTGTTTTCTTGATCCACTATTTCAGATTTCAAGAAGAGAAAACAGAATTGTTTTAACAAGTGGATTACCATATCACATGGTATGTATCAATTACTCTATGTGGTAGTGTAATTTTGACTCAATGACTGATGCTCTGTTGGATAGTCATAGCTAAATAAATGTTTAATCATTGATTGTTGCTTTTTTGTATCAAAAAGTTACATAGATTATGTAATAACCTTACATGTGAGAATAATTGTTCAATCACCATAATGCACTAAATGTGGAGGTTGCAAATAAGTCTGCACTCTTCATGAAAAACTTCTTTTAGTTCACAAATATTCTATGCGTGTCATTTGTTCTATGTCAACCTTGGTTTGAGTATCCAGACTTCTAAAGTCTACACATAACCTTTTATGACCATCCTTCTTCCTTACAATCACAATTGGTGATTACCAATATTTGGTAGCTGGGTCAATATCACCACTCTCAGGCTTCTCTTCTCTCTGTTTCTAAATCTTTATACTGTTAATTTACTGTAACGGTGGTTGGTCAGTCAGTTCTACTTTATGTTCTGCCAATGAAGTTGTTCATATTGAGTCTGTATGTCTGTGAATGTTTGGAGTTAGTCTTCTACTTGTTATTCCCTTACCGGTTTTTGACCGGAGGGGACTTTAGGTTTTCCCTCAGTCCGTTCGTCTGTCCGTCAAAAAATCTGGATCCTGACATAACTGAAACAGTTTCCAAGGTAGGTTTATGAAACTTGGTAAGTGGATAAGGGGCAATAAGGGGATTTTGCACGTTTAAATATAATTTGATTCTGACAAAAATTGTGGTTGCTTTGGCAACAGAAACATTGAAAATGGCTTCAAACCGGTAGGGGACTTCTGTATTGCTTGCAATTCTTAATGACTTGTTGCTGTTGCTTCTGTGATGTAGACAGATTTTAAAATAAACCTGTGCATCTTTATATTGCTATACAGTCAGGTCTCGATATGACAACACCCAATATACTGACCAATTCATATACTGACATACATGTTATGGGGACAAAAGTATTAAAGTGTTCTTAGTATCAATTCAGTATACTGGCATATTCGTTGCAACAACATTTTTCTTGGAAACAAACAGCGTTGTTGTATCAAGCCCTGACAGTATAGTAGTTGAAACTGTGAACACCATGTTGTAAATTTTAAGTTGTTTGTACTCTGTAGTAATGAAATGCATTTCTGGTTTGTTTTTGTGACATTTTGATGATGTTTGTTTCCAGATTGTTGGGCGTGTAGGACCAAGTATGTGTTACAATCTGGTTTGTTTTATGACATTTTGATGATGTTTGTTTCCAGATTGTCGGGCGTGTAGGACCAAATATGTGTTACAATCTGGTTTGTGTTTATGACATTTTGATGATGTTTGTTTCCAGATTGTTGGGCGTGTAGGACCAAGAATGTGTTACAATCTGGTTTGTTTTATGACATTTTGATGATGTTTGTTTCCAGATTGTTGGGCGTGTAGGACCAAGTATGTTTTACAATCTGGTTTGTTGTTATGACATTTTGATGATGTTTGTTTCCAGATTGTTGGGCGTGTAGGACCAAGTATGTGTTACAATCTGGTTTGGTTTTATGACATTTCGATGATGTTTGTTTCCAGATTGTTGGGCGTGTAGGACCAAGTATGTGTTACAATCTGGTTTGTTTTTATGACATTTTGATGATGTTTGTTTCCAGATTGTTGGGCGTGTAGGACCAAGTATGTGTTACAATCTGGTTTATTTTTATGACATTTTGATGATGTTTGTTTCCAGATTGTTGGGCGTGTAGGACCAAGTATGTGTTACAATCTGGTTTGTTTTTATAGCATTTTGATGATGTTTGTTTCCAGATTGTTGGGCGTGTAGGACCAAGTATGTGTTACAATCTGGTTTGTTTTTATGACATTTTGATGATGTTTGTTTCCAGATTGTTGGGCGTGTAGGACCAAGTATGTGTTACAATCTGGTTTGTTTTTATGACATTTTGATGATGTTTGTTTCCAGATTGTTGGGCGTGTAGGACCAAGTATGTGTTACAATCTGGTTTGTTTTTATAGCATTTTGATGATGTTTGTTTCCAGATTGTTGGGCGTGTAGGACCAAGTATGTGTTACAATCTGGTTTGTTTTTATGACATTTTGATGATGTTTGTTTCCAGATTGTTGGGCGTGTAGGACCAAGTATGTGTTACAATGTGCAGAGTGTTACTGCTAAGGATCAAGTTATTGAAGTTCTCACACATTTCAATGTACATGTACAACAACAAGATATTTTTAGTCGATGTCAGGTATATTCTTGTATCTTATATAGACGAACTTATTAGGTCTTGTAAGATTATATTAATCTGGAATTTCTGAAATTTTATTGCCAGAGATTGCAAAATTGACAGAGTTTATACATACCTTGAAAAGTGCTTGCCTTACAAGAAGTGCTTAAATATTTCTCAGAGTGCATTAACAGTAGTTTTGTGCAAACAAGAGCTTGAAAAGTGCATATAAGTGTTTATTTGTTCTTGATAATGAAGCATGTAACTGATATGTGCAGTTGTGTTTAAAACCTTCTCAACCAAATATTGCAAAGGTGTACACAGTTATTTTTATTTAACCATCTTCGATGATTGGGTATATTGCTTTACACAATGTTGGTTGGTCTGTGTCTCTGTCAGTAGATCAAAATGGTTTCCGATCAATAACATAAGAACAGTTGGGTCAAAGACCTTCAATCTTTGTTGGGAGGTTGACCCCTCTTGATTCTGGAGTCAGTAGGTCAAATTTCAAGGTTGCTGTGTCCGATAACAAAAATTACTATTTATCTGTGAAGGGGCATACATGTTTTACAAACATCTTATGTTGGCAACATGTAACCTAGAGATTGGGTGCTTGGTAATGAAGCTTTCAGTCGTCGGTCGGTTGACCAAATGGTTCCTGTTCAATAATTCAAGAACGCTTTGCTCTAGGATCTTCAAACTTTACATGGAGGTTGTTCATCAACAGTAGATGGCCTCTATCAATTCGGAGACCAGTAGGTCAAAGATCAAGGTCACTGTGACCTTTACCATTTCTGACTATTTGGCTGCCATCTGGGTATACCAGTGCATGCTTTACTAACATCTCTTGTTATGTTATAGGTTTGTAATGGTGATGTCTATCTAACAGTGAATACCAAAGACATGAATGCATTATCTCATCACAAATACCAGCTTCTGTCTACTACCATGGCTGACCAGGAAAGTACCAGGCAATATCAGACTGACAGTACACAAACATTGCCATCCAGTGACAGCAATATAGCATCTAGATTCGAGGAATATGGAATAGACTGGTCCACGGTTTCTGTGATTGGAACAGGGGCCTCAATACAGACTGAAACTGTACCACAGTCTATGTTTAAGAAAGTAGACACCTTCTATTGTTGTGCGAAATGTGGCAAAGTATTCTGGGAAGGTCCACATTTTGAACGTGTTTGTGAACAGTTTTCTCATGTGTTAAATATGTCACCAGATAAATCATCTATATATGACAAATTGAATGAAAATGTTAAAACCAAATGACAAGTATTACTTAAATAGCTTGAAAGTACCATGCAAAAATATGTAAGACAATATTTAAATATACCTGGGGCTGTGCTATATACGACAATAATGAATTACAGTAAAGTTCCGCTATTAAGACCACCGACCGTTCTGACAAAAAGTGGTCTTAATAGCGAGTCGGTCTTAATAGCGAGTCTGTGTGTGTATGTATCTTGAAGAAGCTAGTACTGGTGAACATTGTCATTGAAGCTAATTAATATACATATATAAATATAATAAAAACAATGTACAGTATACACATTTAATTAATACAATATAATGTATCTATTAATTAAAATGGCCTAATTAGGCAGCAATAATACTTATATTCTCTAAAGCACAATTTATCCGAATTTGGAAGTTGTCCGAATACTATGCAAGGTATAATAACAGACCTTGATTTGAATCGTTCTTGAGAATAGCACGGTGACTTCTTTGTTATGATTTGATCCAAAATATATTTAAGGAATGATTTATTGATTAATATAAACTACATTAATGCTCTTCGTTATCAACAAAATTCTGAATAATTTACGTTGGTAACGAAATTCCGTGACGTCGTATGGTACCTGATTTTAAACCGTACCGTAATGGCAGACAATTAATTTTTATCGTCGGCAAATTCAACATGTTTTTCACAACTTTAGTTACATTTAATTGAAGCTAATCAGTGTATTTGATTTGTTAATCTGCTTGTTTGCCAGTCAAGCATGCTGCCCCAGGCAATTATCAGTTGTTTATATAATCTAATTGACTTTTAATTGGCTGTCATAAATGGACACACAAGTTTCAATACAGTGTCTTCGATCTCATGCTGAGCTGGTATGTTACACTTTTGACTGTAATTCAAGCGCCCCGCGACCTTGATCAATGTGCAAGATGATTTGTAAGCGCCCCGGAGATACGCGTAGGTGTGAAGAAAGTTGTTTACACAAAATTATACATGACACATAATTGGTCGTATTAGCGAGACCAAACACAGTTGGAATTGACACAATGGGACTGGCCAAAGTGGTCGTAATACGGAATAGCGGACCGGTCGCATTATAGGACCTTAAAACAATTGAATATAGAACAAAATTATTTGGTTCTTTTAAAAATCGGTCGTAATAGCGGGACGGTCGCATTATCGGACCGGTCGTTAGGTGGAACTTTACTGTAATTGCTTGATGATATTATTGTGTTCCCAAAGGGGGAGTGAATAGCAACTGCTTCAACTTAAGCCTATGTCCCACTTAGCATTTTTTACCTCGGCGATGTACTCCCGATGTACATTAATGAGTTATCAGGACATCGGGAACAGGTCCATGGTGTTCTAGGGGAAGGCTTCGGGGAAGTCATAAGACAATTGTGATATAGAAAGGAATTGTGATGAATCGGGTGGAATCTGAAGATATCGGGAGAACATCACCGATGAGGAATTCCTCAGTGGGACTTAGGCTTTAAGTATAGGTGAATGGGTAGCTGATTCAATGAAATAATAGTTATACCCCCGCACAACGAGTTGTAAGGGGGGTATACTGGATTCAGCTTGTCAGTCCTTCCGTCCGTCTGTCTGTCTGTCCGTAGACGCATTCTTGTGGACGCAACTCCTCCTACAGTTTTGGCAGGGTTTCGCTCAAACTTTCACAGATGAACAACCTCAACATATAGATGTGCATGATGAAAGGAATGTGCGCTGCGATGAATTTTGGTAGAATTATGGCCCTTTGCCGGCGGTGGTATATTAGTCTGCTGAATGGCGACAGTTCTAGTTAGTAATTTTAAACAATCATCATAGTCATTCCGTTGATGCTTCTCCATTGTTAAATTTATTCTACATTTACATAGTAAAGCTGATGTGAGTTGTTCTGATAGATATGATGTATCAATGAGTTTATTACTTGACTACGTGACTTCACATGTATGGTTGAAACAAATGAAATGTTACTTTTATTAATAAATTGTTCATTTTACTTACAATGGGTTAATTGGGTTAATTTTATTCTGAAATTGTAAATTCTTGAGACGTTTTGTACAATTAAAGACAGGCAATGCACATGTGTACATGTTTTTTGGTGATGAGTGTTCATAATACTTGTGTTGTTAAACCAACCCTTCACCCGAGTTGAAATTTCTGCCAGGAAGATGACCTGTGTCAGTATTTATAAAGCATCTTAGTAAAAAACTAAGAATTTTCTTAAAATCTTAAAAGTTTCCTATACATGTACTGGCAAAGGAGTGTTTAAGCTGAATAATACAATCCAGAAAATTTGATAATTATTTACATAGATTTTATGCATTTTGTAGAGAGCTACTATAATCGCTAAGGAAGCATGGTCTATTCTTGAATTTGTCGGAAATATGTGCGATACAAATATTTTACTTAAGTCAAAATATTTAAGTTTTCCACCTAGATGCTTTATAAATACCAGCCCTGTATGACTTCTACGATTACCACAGACTAGTCTACGACAACATGTGACTAATGTCGTGATTACCCTGTCACAGGTCAACTTCCAAGATTGCCACAGATTTGACCTGGCAGCAGTGATTTTTTTCGCTTCTTTTGGAAAGGGTCCGGGTCCATTCAGATTGGGAATTTTCGCTTCGTCACAACTTGAAATTGGGAATTTTCATGAAGCAGAAAGGCCAAATAAAACAGAAAAAGAGATTACATGTGACTGTTTACTGGTTTCTGTAAACTTTTATGCTTGACCTCTTGTAAAAAATGTTCATAACTTTGTCATTTATGTCCGATTTTGAATTTTTTTTTTTTAAACGTTCATTGGGAATTTCTCCCTTCAAATTTGGGAAAATTATAGCTTTTTATGCCCCCGTATCGATAGATCGGGAGGCATATAGTGATTCACCTGTCCGTCCGTCCGTCTGTCTGTCCGTCCGTTCGTCCGTCCGTCCTGGTTAACCCAAATTGACCGTTTCTTCTAGCATCATTATGGTTTGCTACAAAGCTTCCAAACTTGCATGGATGTTGTATATGAACACACTCCACACGCCTGTATCACCTAACCCCATTTTGACCTTCACCTTGACCTAATTTTGGACAGGGGGCATAAGCGTTTATTGAACGCAGTCTTGTTTCTAATTGGGAAGGTACCGTTTACCGGTAGCAAACAAAGAAGGAAAAAAATCACTGGGCAGTGTCCCTACGATGATATTATTTCTTTCATATGGTAGACTATCTTGTCACATTATCATGATACAGGGCACACCTGTCCAAGAACAATCCTCATACACCGAGAACAAAGCAAGTGTGTTATACAGTAATACAATTGTAAGTGCTGCTGAATGTTGCAGCCTTTGATCAAACCCACTCCAAAAAGTTTTGAAGGTGTCAGAAGTTTGAAGGTTTGGGAAACATTACATACTCCTGTGTAACTGTTGAGGTCATGATGGTGAACAAGTATGCAAAGTATCAAAAGAATATGTCAATGGACTTTGAAAATATTTGAGGTTGTACCTAAACTTTTAACATTGATTTTTAAGTCGAAAAGAACTGATAATTTTGACAAAATGCTTGATAGAGTTACCTACTCATGTGCAGGGCTGCATGGGTTCAGGATGGTGAAGCGGCTGAAGACGACATCAATGTCCAATACTTTATTCAGTTTGTCAGCATCGAACCTGCCATGTCCCCATGGGTTTACTGATCACAAATGTGAAAATAACAGGCTTTGGGTTGAAAAGTGCAAGAGCTATATGGGCTTGTCTAAATGTACACCAAGTTACAAATACATAACAAGCAAGTGCATTTTTAGCTCATCTGATTTTTGAAAAAAAGATGAGTTATTGTCATCACTTGATCAGCGTCGGCTTGCATGGTTAAGTTTTGTGTTTAGGTAAACTTTTGTCATAAACTACCAAAGGTATTGCTTTGAAACTTGCAACACTTGTTCACCATCAATACCTGAGCCTGTAAAGCAAGACCCATAACTCTGATCTGCATTTTGTAAGAATTATTGCCCCTTTTTGGACTTAGAAAATAAAATGCCTTGCTTAAGTTTTGCGTTTAGGTACACTTTTCTCCTAAACTATTAGAGTTATTGCTTTGATACTTTCACCACCTGTTTAGATCCACTTTTCTCATACACTTTGTGGGCTATTGCTTTGAAACTTTCAAAACTTGTTCACCATCAATACTTGACCATGTCAAGCAAGAACCAAAACCTGATCTGCATTTTGCGTGAGTTATTGCCCCTTTTTGGACTCAGAAAATTCCTTGGTTAAGTTTTGTGTTTAGGTCCACTTTTCTCATACACTATGTGGGCTACTTCTTTGAAACTTTCACCACCTGTTCACCATCAATACCTGAACATGTCAAGCAAGAACCATAACTCTGATTTGTATTTCGCAAGAGTTATTGCCCCTTTTTGGACATAGTAAATTCATTGGTTAAGTTTGTGTTTAGGTCCACTTTTCTCATACACTATGTGGGCTATTACTTTGAAACTTTCAACACTTATTCACTAACAATACCTGACCATGTCAAGCATGACCCATAACCATCAATACCTCTTTTTTTAAGCAAGACTCATAACACTGCCCTTTTTTAGCAAGGGTAATGGGCCTTTTTTACAGTGACAATGATTAGATGAGCGTCTGCACCTGCAAGGCGGTGCTCTTGTTTCTACTTGATCTTGCATTTTCTAAACTTAACAATCTTGTGTAACAGTTTCCAAACATAGTCTGAGTTTTTCAACCCTCAGGAACAGATGCAGTCCTTCCTGCAACAGTCTGCTTAGTTTATCTGACAATTCTCATCGCAGACGGTCATCCAGTCTCTCTGACAGTAGGTTGGGTAATGGAATCATGTGGTAAGGTAGATTCTGCCACTGAGTTATGGCTGTTCTTAAAAATCTTGAGAGCCAGCAATACCAAAGATACTATTTTGTCTTCTCTAAACACATGCAGAGTATTTGACTTAGATAGTAAGTTATATTTTTCATAATGTGTGACAATATTTCACCAGTGACTTGTTTCAGGATTTATTTTGCTAACATCTTTAAAAGAATATCGATTTTCATTTGCGCCCCATTCATACTGTGTGTCAATGTCAGTTCTGATTCTAACTTACTCAGTATCCATCATGTCGAGGTGTGTAGGGGTGGTATTCAATATTGATCTTACTTGACTTAAGGATAAGGACAACCAATCAGATCACACCATATTAAACTCTTGGTCAGTAACAAGCGATATGATTGGCTATCCTTATACTCCAATTAAATAAGATCAATATTGAATACCACCCATACACTAGCTTTTGTGCAGAAAAATATGACCAAGGTCACTTTTAAGCAATGAAGTTATGCCATCACATTGACACACTGTTGTAATACAATGGAAGAAGCTGTCGCATTGGTGTGCAGAAAAGAGATGAGATGTATACTTCCATCATGTTTCTCTTCTAAACTTCATCATGATAATACACCTGAAAACAGAATGGTCCAAGGGAGGTAATCTGATAATCTGTAAGGATAAACTTGACAGAGTTGTCTGTCTTTACAACAAGTACACCACATTAAAAACAGGTGCTGAAATACACCCTGCTATAACCAAGATGCTCCAGTATATGGTATAGTGTCAGAGAAAAAATTTCACCATGATGCCAAATGACTAGCTGAAAGTATGTCCTGAAAGATAATTATATATTTTTCATGTAATTAAATAATACACAAAAGTGTTTGCTTAACTTATAGTGACAGCTGAATTACGATATACAGTTAAAATAAGATATACCGTTAAGCATGCATGTATGTAAAGTTATGGTTTATCATAACAAGCAATATGATATGTATAGTAGTATATATTTTTTGCCACCAGATGATAACCATAGGCGGATCCAAGGGGGGGCGGACCCGGCGTACGCCCCCCCTAAAATCGCCGGAGCCTAGGTAATTTAATCATAGATTGGATGTAAGAACAATATTGATAAGCAATTTTTTTTCGCTCGCTTCGCTCGCGCCAATAACACAATAATAAATTAATGGATTTTTAAGTGAACTATGCAAAAAACAAAATATGGGACTGATTGGTAGCATAATGCCAAACATCGCCTACAGAATTGCCCAGATTCTTGCACATTAAAAATGTCCGACAAGTCAGTAATACAGTTGGCTTGATTTTCTTATAAACCTGTCATTTTCATTAAAAAATAAGATATCTCAAAATGCAGCTGACGAATTCCGTGGTTATATTTAAAAAGTCACGAGGCAGAAAGCCACTGGTCTCCCTAGTCGCTGGATCCCAAGTATTTCACATTTCCTCTTAAACAAAACTGAAGCCCTGGAGTTCGCAGAGTATGCTGCTCAGATAGACATTGCATATTTTCTTCGTGACGAATTTACAGAAGCTATATATATATATCAGTGAATATTATCCAGTAGATAATAGTTAGTCCTGGCTATGCTGCTCATATAAACAACGAATTTTCTTGCTCGCTTCGCTCGCTGTTCAATGAAAGCCGCCAAGTTTTGATTTACCAATGAGTTGGTTGGGTATGCTGAGCACTCAGATAAACACTGATTTTGTTTCTAATTCTTACAATTACTACATCAGTGAATATAAATAAGTAATAAGGATGTGGTGTTTGCTGCTGAAATAGATAACTGCATTTTTTCTTGCTCGCTGCGCTCGCACAACCACTATTAGTTAATTTTGTCAAGTAGGGAATGAGTATAAGGGATATGCTGCTCAAATAATTAATTCATATATTCTTGCTCGCCTTGCTCTCACATTAACTTTATCAATGAATATTTTAAGATAAAGAACGAAATTGTGTGGAATGCTTCTCAGAGATACAGTTTTTTCTTGCTCGCTTCGCTCGCGCATTTTCTTGGGGGGGTATCAATACATGAATGTACGCCCCCCCTAACGCCAAATCCTGGATCCGCCCCTGATAACATTTATAATTATCAAGATAATTAAGTGGTTAACACGTTAGGTAACTAGATGTAATATGCTAATTCAGAAACAGTATATATCTTAATTAGAAAAAAAGCAAGATACTGCCACCACCTACTGCCATTTAATACCTCTTAAGAAAAGTGGTTACTTGTCAATGTGTATGAATGATTTATTTGAATGTATTCCATATGTTAATTCAGATAGAATACCTCGTTGTAAAAAAGATCATCATTTTGTATAATTTGTATGATCTTCTTTAAATGAAGTACCAAGAGCTGAAGCACAAAGAGAGAGCACAAAGAGAGTATATACCGAAGTACAGAGAGAACATTTCGCTACGGCAATAGCGTAATAGAACTACAACAACATATTATTATGTTATATCTAGCTCTCATGAGCTTAATTAAACCAAGCACGGATTTCATGAGAAGACACGAAAATATGAGACAGGTTATATCAGTAGCCATTTTCCCGTTCATGAACGTGTTTGGCCGGGTTTTACACACTACTAATGAACATTTGCATATTCGGATACAACCACATTTTGGATGACTGCAGCGCGCGTTGCCAGCAAATCAATCGTCCATGCAGGTATGTTCGTGTTGCAAGTTCATACTTTCATGTCTGTATGCTATAATATAATGTATTTTACCAAAATTTCAGCTTGGATGTTCCTGACAGTCATTTTGTACTTCGTTCGTTTTTATTTGCCGAAAAAGTGTATGGGTTGTCGGATAGTCAAAAAAGAATATATTTATTCACGTTTGTCTGGTATTTTGATTGGATTTTCTTTAACATATCTTATTAATATTCTTGATAAGTGTACGAGTTATACCAGTTTATATCAATGTACAGTTATGAATAATTAACTTCGATATGTGTGTTTGTGTTCGATTATTGATCAGCTGTTGATGAGTGAGACATCTACTTTCTCTTTTGGTAGTGTCTACAGATACAGGTCCGTACGACTTCCCAACCCTACCTGAGGCAGTGATTTTTCTTGGATAAACTAAACAGCCTGTGCCTTTAAAATTGGGAAATTTAGCGCAATTTGGGAATTATTAAAAAAGATTGTTTTTGTTAAAATTGTTCATATATTGCTATTTTCTACTGATAATACTCAAGTCATATGTGACAATGACTTTTGCAAGTTCGGAAATCCATTGTTTTGACTTTAAAACAGCTATACTGTAGTTGCTTTGAAACCAGCGAGCACAAAAGGGGGGAAACATGCATACTTTTTGGGGAAAATTTTTTGGGGAAAATGGAGGTTATTTTGCTAGGGGAAGGTGCCTGTATTCGGCCCCAAAAATAGCCCAAAAAAATCACTAAACCTGCATTCGTTAGTCATACTGCACTTTTTTAAAGATGCCGAAATATGGAATGAAATTATGAAATGATTGAACAGATTTGTTTGTTTTGGATAAAAATCACCGAGGTCATTAATTTTTTTTATTAACAAATGTGATGAATATATTCAGAGGTTGTGTAAAGTAGAGAATGGCGTGTAATATAGCAGTACCCGATGAGACATTTGACATTGTGGAGACAGGGGTCGATTCTACTGTAAGCATTGTGCCAAGTGTGGATAGGACAAAGGAAAAGATTCATTTACCCTTAAAAACTGTAAGTACATGTATGTGGAAATTCATTACGATAAAATTTCAAGAGCACCAACTCAATTTTCCAAGCTTTTCATGATAGATTACTAAAGACTTTTGTAAATTATCACCACACACTTGTTGAAATTATTGAAAAAATTGTGATTGTTTAAACCGAGACTTTTATCCTCCTTGAGATTTGCCTTACACCATGTTTCCTGTTTCTTGGTATGGTCCCTTGTTAGACGACAGATGTTGATTTCAGTAAAATCTTCAATTTCAGCCGAGAATTCTATATTTTGTATTCAGACTGTCATACTTTGTGAATATATGTATACATTATATACACTTTTAAGTGTATAATTATTGAAACATGATCACTATTTCAGCTTCCATTTGGACCTCCTCCTATATTGCCAAGACTTGAAGATGACTTGGATAGATTGTTGACCTGTATAGATGACATACCTATACATGATGTGGATAGAGCACAAAAGTAAGCTTGTTCAATGAACTGCGGCCATTGTCACATTCTCTATATCGACATTACAGGATAAAACCTGTTTCTCCAGATTCGAAATTTCACAGTCAGGGGGGTAGCTATTCGGAGCACCTCATACAATTCTGTAGAATCATCACTGCCCCTTCCATAGCTTGATACCGATGACGAGAAAATATATGCTTTTTTCAAGTTAAACATGTTATTTAGGCAAAAATATTGTCAGCGAGATCGTCCAATAGTGTTATCATTGTGTTTAAGTAAGACTTTACAAATTCTTATCATTTGGCGATTAATGTATCTGGTTGCTCTATATGCTATATGCTTTGACCACCCTGACGTATATTCTGAATATCTCGCACATTGCCGCTCAATTAATTCCGTAATCTCCGAAAACGGGTTTTAACCAGTAATGTCGATATGGTGAATGGTTAGAGCGCTGGATTTATAAACCAGCTATACAGGTTTGATTCCTAGTTGAAGCAGGTCATGCTCTTCCATGATTTTTTTGTCGATTTTTCTCTTCATACGGAGAAGTTAATTGTTTCTTGTGGACAGGTAAGTCAGTACTGGTTAGGAGAAAAGGTGTTGAACACAAATAAACATTGTTAAATTATGTTCCAATGTGCAAGTCAAATGTGAAGAATTATATCAGGTTTGTGTTACTACTTTTGATTTTATGATAGCAATCATCACATTAGTGTTTCAAGGTAATTAACCCAAATTGCTATACATGTATATTCATTGTTAACTGAGAAATTTTGAACCTGCGTGACTGTAGTATAAGTCGTATTGTATTAGTATTGCTACTTGCTAGAATGAATACCATGTTGTTGTCACAAACATTTCCTGTACAAATGTTTCAAACTTTTAGTAAACTTAGACATTATACTGACAACAATGGATGATTCTTATTAATCTGTTATCAATATAGATTTTCTTAATTGATACCCAATGTCCAAATTTAATGATTTTCCTTTGAAAACAATGTTGGATTTTCTTCCACATGTGGAGAAGTTGCCAGGTTTCTTGTGGAAGGGTAAGTCAGTACTGGTCAGGATACAGTGCTAGGAAACTTGTTAGGTAAAATGGCAGCCCTATAATTATATCTAAACATTTATTTAGAAATGGCCTTAAACCTAAATGAACAAAGCAAACATTCCATTATGTTGCTATATTTGTATGTTTAGATTCATTGGCAGACAAGCTGAGCCGTTGAATCTACTATATACTGATGTAACACCTCTACAGACTACGATACAAGTGGAGAGAAATCCTACCACCGGACAATTGCTGGGTTATAAGGAGGTAAGGCCAACTAGTTAGTGCACTGGAGCATACAGTGCTGAAGAAATTCTCGATGAAGAAATTACTTTGTGGTTAAGTAAATACTTAATCAACTTGTTTATCATTTAATATTGAATGCATTGAAAGGTGCGTTTGAAATGATTTGAAGTTCTATTTACTTAGAACGGATAAAATTCGAGGCTTGATTACTTATTTTTCCTCGCAGAAAGAATGCTATTCTATATTATTTCTTATTACCTTGCGGACATATCCATCAAAACTGTGTTTTCAATTTGTATGTTTGGTGTCCACAGTCATGTGTGTAGCCATGCAGAGACGCACTAAGGCACTTGACAATTCATAACTGATGATTGTATTTGCAGGATTATTTGCCAGACACGGGACAAACCTCCCAGAATTCCATGTCTCTACATCGTGCCCCTGATCCTTCATCTGTCGACAATGTACGTGGTAGTAGCTTGAACGTTCCATTCTGGCCAGGTACGCATATCATTGTATTAACCGTTTACTCTATATCTTAACACACTTTTTGTATGCTGTAGAAGCTGCTGTTCAGGTCACCATAGGGACCTGCATGTACTATTATGATAGGTGAGTGACATAGCGCCCTTTAAACCCTTGTATTTAGATGAATTTGGCTTTCGATAATGCCAAACCATCTATTACAGTCAACTCTCATTATCTCGAACTCGCTTATATCGAATTTTCCGTTATGTCGAAGTTTTTTTCAAGTCCCGATTTTTCTCCTTCTTTGTCTATGTGAAATCTCGAGACCCATCTCGAAGTTTCGGCTCGAATTCGGCTCGAATTTTTCGTTATGTCGAATTATTTTTTGGTCCCGATTAACCAATTTGCACTTTAAATCTATTGTTCATCTCGAAGTCGGGTCGAAGTCTGATCGTGTTCGACTAGCGTCGAATGTTTTTCACACTTCGCCAGTCTGAAATCTTTGATTTACCTGTAATTTTCGCGCCTTCCATTGTTGAACTAATATTTGTTTGCAACAATTTGCGCAAACATGTCATAAAGCTTCGGGTTACGTACTAACATCAATAAACATGTCATCTCGAACAATTGTTTGTAAAAATAATAATTAAAATAAAATGCATTTTCTCGAGGAGGAATACATGTACATAAATATCACAACAAGCAATTCTCACGAATATGTCGTTCTTACGACCATAACAATATGGCGGCGAAAAATGACAGAAACTGGAAAACTTGCAACTTCGATGCCGAAAATTCTATCTCGAATTTTTAGTTATGTCGAAGTAATTTCCACGGTCCCGTGAAATTCGAGATAACGAGAGTTAACTGTATATGTATTTTGTAAGCTGGCGTAGAAATGACTTTTTAAATGGGATGTTGTGTGATTCTTGATTTCTATGGTATGAAAGCAAGTTAAGGAGCATTTATGGAAAACACTTTATATTTAATTGCTGCTTCATTGATTCAGTGTATGTATTATATTACAGGGGGACTGGATGAACCTGAAGTACAATCACTGTTAAATCTTGTCACACAAAATGCCAACATTGACTTCAGCAATGGTTTGTATGATACAATATGTACTATACTTTCTGTGCGCTTGCCATCTAATCTAGCCATCCGGGTTCAAATACGGGTGGAGGCACTCGTATGCCTGCCATATTTCAGCAGAAAACAGACTGGCAAATAAAGGCTATGCTCGACAAATAACTATATCATTCATAAAGCCTATGCATATCCATCATTTGGAACATTTGTCATGTCCATTTGATTGCAGTCTAAGGAGTCTGGGTCGAAGGTCAAGGCCGTGGTGAAACCTGGAGTAGTCACAGAAAATGTGCTTTGTGGGGAAAAGTAATAAAAAACAATTTTTGCTTCTGGACCTTGAAATAAATGTCTGAAGCTTAAAAAGAAAAAAAATACCCCCCCAAATCTGTCTAAAAAATCACCATGGAATATTTTGAGTAGGAAACCAAAGATAAATTGTCAGAGGTACTTCACCAAACGTAAAAATATGTGGAAAAGTGATGGATATGTGGAAAAGTGATGGCATTTTTATGAAGTCTTGTCAGAGTTCTGTAGTAAATTGGCTGTATTGTTTACAGATTTATTTACTGTGGCTCCGGGTATGACAGATGGTATGACCTTTGATGTCAAGGTCAATGATGGACAAGCTACTTCAGATAGCAGTAATGATGAAACAGGGTCAAAGGTTATGACCTTTGCTGACATAATGACCTTGAATGATGACATTGATGACCTTGACCTTGATGATGAAAATATTGAAGAAGAGAACAATGTCAAGGTTTGTATGAGTTATTTTCAGGCATCTTGAGACAGTTGCTACAAGGTTTTGGGCTGGTATTCACCACGCATCTTTAAGTTGGTGGAAAACTTAAATTTGTTCGGACTATTATCTATTATAGACCCGTTTATCACAACAAGATGTTATTATGCCCATGTTTATCATAACAAGATGTTATTATGCCCATATTTATCATGACAAGATGTTATTATGCCCATGTTTATCACAACAAGATGTTATTATGCCCATGTTTATCATAACAAGATGTTATTATGCCCATATTTATCATGACAATATGTTATTATGCTCATGTTTATCATGATAATATGTTATTATGCTCATGTTTATCATGACAATATGTTATTATGCTCATGTTTATCATTAAAATTTGTTATTATGCCCATGTTTATCATGACAATATGTTATTATACTCATGTTTATCATGACAAGATGTTATTATGCCCATGTTTATCATGACAATATGTTATTATGCTCATGTTTATCATGACAATATGTTATTATGCCCATGTTTATCAATACAATACGTTATTACGCTCATATTTATCATGTTGTTTAGGAAGCAGAGAAGGAACCAGTACAACTGGAGAGAAGTGAAAGTTTAGAGAAGTTGGTGCAAACATCTGAGATTGTCATGGAAACAGCATCCAGTGTTGGAAGTAAACGCCCAGCACCGGAAGAATGGGCAGTCAATGTTGATGTTAATACACCGGTAGATGACTTCTACAAGAGAATACCAGACATGGCCTATAAAGTAAGTTGCTTATTGCAAGTCTGTTTTATACGTAATCAAAGTGTTACATTGTTTTAGCAGTACATCATACTTTTGTAATCGGCTTTTTTAGGCCCTCATCAAAGGTTGGAGGGGGGGGTCTATATTTGACATGGCTTCCTGTCTGTCCCAAAATGTTATGTCTCACAAAAATAGAAATGTATTTGAGCACAGTCATCAAGCTTCATAGAAATATTTGCAGTTATGTCCCTTGATGTGGTGAAGTTATGCTTGTTTCGAATAGTTCGGACAGTATGTGTGCTAAAGTCATCAAACTTGATAGAATATCACTCTGCATGTGTAGTTGTGCTCCTAGGGCTTTTGATTTAGATTCTTCCAGTATTAGTAGTCTAAGAGTTAACATTCCTTGATATTGGCAATTGTGGTGCATCCATTCCATATGGATACATTTATTTTTCTATTTCCCATTTCACGGTAAGAATCCAGATACACCACTTGTCAGTTCCGTCAGCGAATTGTTCTGTTTTCATATGGCTCTGATGGAACTGAAAACAGATGTAACCCTCTGACGGAACTCAAATGTCATGTATCATGAGGTCTGTCAGAGCGTTAGATCGGTTTTCAGTTCAGTCAGAGCCATATGAAAACAGAACAATTCTCTGACGGAACTGAGAAACGGTGTATCGGGATTCATACCGTGCATTTATTGTTTTATTTTATCAATTTTGAACTTTGTGATCAATTGTTATGAGCCAAAGTTAGAGATGTGGTACTATGAAAATCGTACGGGTATATTGTATCATCATTAAAACATTGAAGTTGTCAGTACATTTGCATATATATCGCAGGACAATTGGAATTTGTGGTAACCTGTAGTTATAATGGGTTTTTGTAGTGGCCGTTTGAACAGGATGTGTTCCAAAAACAAGCTATACTTCACTTTACTTGTAGTTATACAGTTATATGTGTTATCTTGTAGTGGCCGTTTGAACCGGATGTGTTCCAGAAACAAGCTATACTTCACTTGGAGAATCACGAGAGTGTGTTTGTAGCAGCTCACACATCTGCTGGGAAAACTGTAGTAGCAGAATATGCTATAGCTCTCTCATTGAAGCATATGACAAGGTATGGTGCATTATGACATAGTATGGTGCATTATGACATAGTATGGTACATTATGACATGGTATGACACAGAATAACATGGTATGGTGCATTATGACATGGTATGACACAGAATAACATGGTATGGTGCATTATGACATGGTATGGTGCATTATGACATGGTATGACACAGAATAGCATAGTATGGTGCATTATGACATGGTATGACACAGAATAATATGGTATGGTGCATTATGACATAGTATGACATGGTATGGTACATTATGACATGGTATGACGCAGAATAACATGGTATGGTGCATTATGACATGGTATGACACAGAATAACATGATATGGTGCATTATGACATGGTATGACACAGAATAACATGGTATGGTGCATTATGACATGGTATGACACAGAATAACATGGTATGTTGCATTATGACATGGTATGACACAGAATAACATGGTATGGTGCATTATGACACAGTATGACATGTATTAATGATATTACACAGTATAACGTGGTATGGTGCATTATGACATGGTATGGTGCATTATGACAAGGTTCTACACTGTCATGATTCTGTAGTACTTAATGATATGGTATGTCATGGTATGAACCATTATGTTGTGTGGTATGACACTAAATGACCTGGTATGACATTGTTGTGATATGGGATGACATGACATTAGTGTATGACACAGTATAATATGGTATGACACAAATAGGACATAAATACCGAGCCATATCTTATAATGAGTTTATTTTTTAAACCCTCTAGCTTTGGCTCGACTAGAATAGGAATAGACAGGCGTCTGATCAACATTTCCTGGTTGTCACCATGTCTTGTGAGAAACTTAATACAGGATAGAATGTACCATATATTCCATCTGCAAACTTTGAATAAGTTTTGATTTTTGTATTTTCTATGTGCAAAATACCGCCTTTTTTACGTTCTTTAATTTAATAGTTGCAGGTTCCAAAAAGCAAACCAATGGATCCATTTAATTTAAAAATAATGTCCCAATGACCAGTTTACTGCAGTTTACTTTGGTTTTACAGGACGGTGTACACGTCTCCGATCAAGGCATTATCCAATCAGAAGTACAGAGATTTCAAGCAAACATTTAATGATGTCGGTTTGATAACTGGTGATGTACAGATCAACCAATCAGCTGCTTGCCTCATTATGACAACCGAAATACTAAGGTTAGTTTTGCTTTATTTGTGGCCAAAAAGCACTAAATAAATTTGGTCAGTCTGTCCGTCCGTCAAAAAATCTGGATCCTGACTTAACTCAGTTTCCAAACTAGGTGTATGAAACTTGGTGTGTAGATAGGGGGCAATAAGGGCATTATGCACGTCTACAAATATTTTGATTCTGACATAAATTGTGGTTGCTATGGCGACAGAAAGAGTGAAAATATGCCCAAATCTGGATCCTGCCATAACTCAAACAGTTTTCAAGCTAGGTGTATGAAACTTGATATGAGGATAGGGGGTAATAAGGGGATTATGCACATCTAAACATAGTTTGATTCTGACAAAAATTGTGGTTGCTGTAGCAACAGAAACATTGAAAATGGCTTAAAACCGGTAGGGGACTTCTGTATTGCTTGCAATTCTTAATTACTTGTTTATTAAAGATCTATGTTAAACAATGGCTCGGATGTTATCATGTTATTTATTACAGGTCTATGTTATACAATGGCTCGGATGTTATCAGGGACTTAGAGTGGGTAATATTTGATGAAGTCCATTACATCAACGATGCTGAGGTAGGTCAGACATGTATCATAAATATGTCAAGATGAACATTTTATACACATGGTTAAATTAAAAATCTGTTCTTTGTTAATTAAGCCTGATCATGGACATGGCAGCCATCAAGGCCAGGTAATTATTTCACCTGTGTCTAGGTCATTCAGCTTGGGCATTCAGCGTTTTGATTGCTGAAACTGGTTCATTTAGTATTTCGACAGCTTGGACATGGGAGGATCATAATTTGTTTAGTTTGGCATTGTGCCTTGTATGTTTTATGTTTTCTGTGCTCGGCTGGTTCAGGTGGGCATTGTGCCTTGTGTGTTTTTTATGATTTCTGTGCTCGACTGGTTAAGCTGAGTGCTGCCTTCCCTGTCTGACTTAATATAATTTTTCTGTAGCTCTGTATTAGTTTGTCTTATAGATGAAGTAAAGAAATCAGTAGGAAACATGTAGAAACACTTTTATCACATAAATACTGTGATCTTATACATGTGAGAACAAATGATGGAACACTGTTCTCCATTACATGTGATAACAGATACATGACATCACCAGGTTTTCAGCGTGAACATAACGTTGTCCGCTTACAATGATTATTTTCTATGTTGTTATGACCTGATAAAAAGAACCCACAACTCGTATTTGCGATCAACATTTTTTAAAATTGTTACGAAACAAATTTTCCAAAGGCTCCCTGAATGACCTGTGTTTTCTTGACTTGTTTATGAAATGTTGATCTCCAAAGAAAACTCATGACTGATCCTATATTTATTTTATGAATAAATGAATAGAGGATATTTGTTGATTTTGGTGTAAGATCGAATTTTATTTCACCGAGTGATCACAGAAAATCAATATTTTCACGTGTGGCGTAGCCACGAGTGTAAATTTAATTTTCTGTGATCACGAGTGAAATAAAATTGATCTTACACCAAAAATCAACAATTTTCTGTCTATTATATGCCTCAATTTCTCTTAAAACGTGCCGTAATTGGCTTAATTGGAAAAAATCACGTCGCAATTGGAACGTCACGACGTGAGAATTATGACGTCATTATGACGTAACGCATATTTTAAAGCCCGGCGCCGTTGACGTTACGTTTCTTTTTCTGCATGATACTGGAACCAGCTTAAAAACAGTGAAAATAACAAAGTGGTAATTTCACTGTTATTTTCACTGTTATTTTTACTGAAAAATCTCCATAATCCATTGAAAGCAAATAATAAAAACAAGTTTTGTATGGGAAGGGTGTTTATATAACCCAGTCACAATATTGTATGGTTTCAGAGAGGTGTTGTATGGGAGGAAGTATTGATTATGTTACCTCAACATGTGAACATCATTTTGCTGAGTGCTACTGTACCTAACACACTGGAGTTTGCTGCATGGATAGGGTAGGCTTTCTGTTCAATGTTGGTCATATTACATTAAGCACGTCTAGTTTGTTTGTTGTGTTTCTTTATCATGTATTTTAATGATTCCCTGTTAAAACAGACCCAGATCTCCTAAAGCATCTCATGTAGAAATCTGATCTCAAATTGAGATTTTGCTCAAATCAGAGTCAGAATTTGAGATTAATATGAAGTTCGAGCTCTTTGAATTTTACTGTAATAAACTTAGAATAATGTTTTCTGTATTGTGATGGGAATTTTGAGTCCAGTTTTACATGGAAATTATCTAAAAGACACATGGCAATATTTGAGATGAAATTTAGCTCATATTGAGGTGTTTCAGGAGATAAGGACCTGGTCATGCCCTTCCATGAAAAGTCGACAATAGTCTTGATTTTCTCAACATAAGTTGCTGGTTCCTTGTGGAAGGGTTAGTAAGTACTGGTTAGGATGGTTTAGTTTAAGAGAACCAGCTGCCGTACATAACAGAAAAAATGTGAAGACACAGAATTAAACCAAAATAAACAAAGATTTTAATGATTTGTATGAACGTGTATTTCAGACGAACAAAGAAGAAGAAGATTTATGTAATAAGTACAACAAAGAGACCAGTACCACTGGAACATTTCTTGTATACCGGAAATAGCAACAAGACCAGTAATGAAATGTTTAAACTAGTTGATGCCAAAGGCAGTATGCTTACAACAGGGTGAGAGTTGGTTTATCCCTTCAGGCCATTTGTACGCTATAGTTACCCCCCCCCCCTCCCCCCAAACGTAGCTAACAGGCTGTGTCACCATGGCACTTTGCAATAGCACCACCTGTATAAGTGGGTATTTCTAAAGGTCGAAACGTTCGCCAATTTTGAATTAAACATTTTGGCATTGGGAAATGCAAGCAATTTTATTATTTCTCAGCAGTTTGGTGTTGGCTAAAATTTACGCTACAGGAAAATAAATGTAACCAAAGTTGGTATACATGTTCCTGTGAAATTTGCCAAACATTTCCATATTACTAATTTAACCACTTGTACTGTATAAGCTGTTTTCTTTCTGTATCTCATCTTCAGCCTATAAGAATGTACAACTGTGTTAAATACTTGTTCTTCAACAAAATTTTTTTTTTAAATTGTGAATACATAAGCTAAAATGTTGTTGTTTATGATTATATTCTGATGAAGGCTTAAGTTAAAATGTTAGTGATATAAAATTATATCCTGTGACATATGTTGTTTTGATTCCATGTAATGCTAGGGTCACAAAGCTCGTACGATATCCGTACGAATTTGTCAACTCGTACGAGTTCATAATTTTTGAAATCCTAACGGATTTTTAATGTTCGTAGCGTCTGGTCACAACTCATACGGACCACGAACGATCTATAGAGATGCACTGGAAAGATATCCGTACGATGCTCGTACAAGTTAAGAAAATCCGTACGATGCTCGTACGAGTCTTCGGTGTCCGTACGGGCTACATACGGACGCCGTGCGAGTTTACCAAAATCAACTCGTACCGAACTCGTAAGGAGCTCGTAGGGCAAATGTGACCTTAGCATAAACAAAATATTTTAGCATATTTAAGATTGAACCTGTTTAACATATCTAGTTGGTGTGAGGCTAAACTGTTCTGCTGTATATCCCTTTGTCCAAAACTGGCCCTGTCCAGGGAAGGGTGTCACATGATTACTATCGGGATATGTAGCGAAAGCTTTGAAGTACTTCGCTTGTCTAGATCGTTCAATATTTGCTGTGCCCTATATATGTCACATATTGTACTTGTGGTATTCAGGTGTGAGATGTAGGGGCCATAATGGCCCCTGTTTATTCCTATATTTATTTTCTGTAAAATCATTAATATTTGTGGGGGATTTAATTTTGTGTATGACCTCAACCACGAAATTAAATCCCCAATGAATAATTATACCAATAAACATGTCGAAGTTTACAGTGGCTGCCATACTTGCTTTCAAGATCAGACAGGTATAAGACTGGGTTTTTGGGAAGTTTACTTGCATATATCAACATGTAATAAACAATTATTATATCTGTTAGATCGTTGAATAATATCTGATACTTTGTGTGAATATTGACCTTGAAATTTTTCAAGAAATCCGAAAACCCTTGAAATTACGTCCATTCGAAATGGTCCTTTTCACCCAAACCACAAAATTTTTACATGATTTTACAGTAGATTAAATAAGTATCCTAATCCTATTACAGTTACCAGAAAGCCCTTGATGCTAAAAAAGAGAGAGCTACAAAAAGCTCACAAAATTTTGGAGCCAAAGGACAAAGGGGAGGTCACCCAAATCAGGTATATTCTGTTCTACTTTATTTCACCAAATTTATATCTGAAGATAGAAACTGTTGAGTGAGGCTTGTGTTGTGTAAATAGAGTGCACCCCTTTTGGTTTTGGAACTTTATGGCTGGGCTATTTACAAAAATTAGCTTACTGTAAAGCCTAGGTCGCACTGACAAATTTTTGCCTCGGCGATGTACGACGAAATTAATGAGCTATCAGGACATCGGGAACAGGTTCCTCATGGTCTAGAAGAAGCTTGGAGGAAGTCATGAGACATTTTGTTATATTGGAAGAAATTGTGATGAATGGGATGGTATTTGAAGCAATCAGAGAAACATCGCCGATGTGGAATTCCTCAGTGGGACCTAGGCTTAAGATATGGACATGATTTCATGCACATCAAATATTCAATTTTGTCAGGTGATTGTTGATTGTAAGGAACGCTTTGAATGCTTGACTCATCTTTGTTTGATGCTCCTTGGCTATGTTGAAACAATGGGGATAAAGGTAGCTGAGTGTGTCCATTGCTTGACACTGGACTGACTTATATCATACCTTTGTGGATACCATCAGGAATACAGGTGTGTCAAGTTTGACACTGGACTGACTTATATCATACCTGTGTGGATACCATCAGGAGTACAGGTGTGTCAAGTTTGACACTGGACTGACTTATATCATACCTGTGTGGATACCATCAGGAGTACAGGTGTGTCAAGTTTGACACTGGACTGACTTATATCATACCTGTGTGGAAACCATCAGGAATACAGGTGTGTCAAGTTTGACACTGGACTGACTTATATCATACCTGTGTGGACACCATCAGGAATACAGGTGTGTCAAGTTTGACACCAGACTGACTTATATCATACCTGTGTGGATACCATCAGGAATACAGGTGTGTCAAGTTTGACACCAGACTGACTTATATCATACCTGTGTGGATACCATCAGGAATACAGGTGTGTCAAGTTTGACACCAGACTGACTTATATCATACCTGTGTGGATACCATCAGGAATACAGGTGTGTCAAGTTTGACACCAGACTGACTTATATCATACCTGTCCATGGATACCACCAGGAATACAGGTGTGTCAAGTTTGACCCCAGACTGACTTATATCATACCTGTGTGGATACCATCAGGAATACAGGTGTGTTAAGTTTGACACTGGACTGACTTATATCATACCTGTGTGGATACCATCAGGAATACAGGTGTGTCAAGTTTGACACCAGACTGACTTATATCATACCTGTGTGGATACCATCAGGAATACAGGTGTGTCAAGTTTGACACTGGACTGACTTATATCATACCAGTGTGAACACCATCACGAATACAGGTGTGTCATGTTGTAATTTCTTACTCCATATAGCATTCACTATAATTCTAAGAAATGAGCTAGAATTGGTACACATCTCTTGTGCAGATTTTTAGGACAAATATCAAGAATGATTAACACTTGATAATGTATATATTGTAACGTATCTTGTTCATTCTTGTTCTGTTATACCTTTAAACATGGGATAGGGAATGTCAGTGGAATGAAGGTTTACTGTAAACCATATTACTTTCGGGAATACTAACTTTGGCGTTTTGCTGATCATGGGCATATTCGCTGCTACAAATGTTTTTAAGTTTCCTGCAGTGTCCATATTAATGTTTTTAGCACTTTCGCGTGACTTCATTTCGCGAAATTCTACCATTCGCGAACTCCACAAAACTAAATTGTGAGAAATAATTTCTAGGTTTACAGTAATTGATTGCTATGTTTATTTACAGGATAAAAATGTATGGTTGTCTGTGATTGACATGTTAAAGAAGAAGGACAAACTACCTGTAGTAGCGTTTACTTTCTCCAAGAAGAAAATTGATGAGAATGCTCGTATATTACACAGTCTAGATCTAACCACTGCTAAAGAGAAAAGTGAAATACACATATTATTTCATAGCTCAATAAAACGACTGAAAGGTCCAGATCAAAAACTTCCTCAGGTAACAGCCCTTGTTTACTTTCTTCTGTTGTTAGTCCCCTACCGGTTTTCAACTGGAGGGGACTATAGGTTTGCCCTGCGTCTGTCTGTCCTTTTGTCAAAAATCTGGATCCTGCCATAACTCAAACAGTTTCCAAGCTATGTTTATGAAACTTGGTATGTGGATAGGTGTCAATAAGGAGAATATGCACATCTTAATATTGTTTTATTCTGACAAAAATTGTGGTTGCTATGGCAACAGAAACATTGAAAATAATTTAAAGGCCATGGCTTCAAACCGGAAAGGGGACTTCTATATTGCTTGCAATTCTAAGTGACTTGTTTACAAAACGTATAAAAAACGTGCATGCATTTAAAAAAAACAGTTTTATAAATTAATTAAGACAAGGAGAAAATTTAGTTGACTTGAATTGAAGATCGGTACCAAAGTGAAACAAATGAATGAATGAAACAACCATTAATTGGACACCTATAGTGACTCTATCAAAATGTTGAGGTTGAAGATATCAAAACTGCATGATTAATGTGTATTTTTTGTCCTCATCTAATAGTAGTGTGTCTGCTTTGACTGTGAGGTCGCGGGTTGGATCCCGTGGTTGAGTGTCTGCTTCAGGTGTGTGAGGTCCAAGGGTTGATCCCAGGGTGCATCATACAAAAGTCACATTGAAATGTGGTATCGGTGTACGTCATAGTGGTATCTTACCTATAAATACTTTATCTCCAGGTGTTACATTATAGCGGTATATTACCTATAAATACTTTATCTCCAGGTGTTACTGATGGAGGACACATTGAAGCGTGGTATCGGTGTACATCATAGCGGTATCTTACCTATAAATACTTTATCTCCAGGTGTTACATCATAGTGGTATCTTACCTATATATACTTTATCTCCAGGTGTTACATCATAGTGGTATCTTACCTATATAAACTTTATCTCCAGGTCTTACATCATAGTGGTATCTTACCTATATATACTTTATCTCCTGGTGTTACATCATAGTGGTATCTTACCTATATATACTTTATCCAGGGTTCCCACGGTCAGGGAAAAGTCAGGGAAAAACATAATTTTTTCAAGGTCAGGGAAAAGTCAGGGAATTTTGAAATTAGTCAGGGAAATTTGGAAATTGAGCAAAAGTCAGGGAAAAGTCAGGGAATTCTTCATTAAAGATCTCGAAAAGTGTCATTTCCTGTGAAGAAAATACCGAAAACTGAAAAAAAAATCCTCGCTCACTATGCTCGCTCGGGATAATTTTACATTATGATTACTTTATGTTGATCAACAACATTAAAACTGCTATCTGAAACTTTTTGGTTCCATATAAAGCAAATACAACCTCCTTTTCACTGTTTCTTATGAGCTATTTCGCTCGAACAAAAAGGTCCCATCGCGCGAAAAAGTCAGGGAAAACTGCTCTCAAGTCAGGGAAAAATCAGGGAAAAGTCAGGGAATTTTGTCTTAAAATATTTGTGGGAACCCTGTTATCTACAGGTCTTACAGGTGGATGACACGTTGAAGCATGGTATCGGTGTACATCATAGCAGTATCTTACCTATAAATACTTTATCTCCAGGTGTTACTGATGGAGGACACATTGAAGCGTGGTATCGGTGTACATCATAGCGGTATCTTACCTATAAATACTTTATCTCCAGGTGTTACATCATAGTGGTATCTTACCTATATATACTTTATCTCCAGGTGTTACATCATAGTGGTATCTTACCTATATAAACTTTATCTCCAGGTCTTACATCATAGTGGTATCTTACCTATATATACTTTATCTCCAGGTCTTACATCATAGTGGTATCTTACCTATATATACTTTATCTACAGGTCTTACAGATGGATGACACGTTGAAGCATGGTATCGGTGTACATCATAGCAGTATCTTACCTATAAATACTTTATCTCCAGGTGTTACAGATGGAGGACACATTGAAACGTGGTATCGGTGTACATCATAGCGGTATCTTACCTATATATACTTTATCTCCAGGTGTTACATCATAGTGGTATCTTACCTATATATACTTTATCTCCAGGTGTTACATCATAGCGGTATCTTACCTATATATACTTTATCTACAGGTCTTACATCATAGTGGTATCTTACCTATATATACTTTATCTCCAGGTCTTACAGATGGAGGACACATTGAAACGTGGTATTGGTGTACATCATAGTGGTATCTTACCTATACTCAAGGAAGTTGTTGAACTCTGTTTTGGGAAGGGACTAGTCAAGGTAAGACCTCAGTGTTACATACAGCAGATTTGTGTCGCCTGGCTTAGCAACATACATGTGATACTTTTGTCTGACTTAGCAACATACAAAATGTCATGTGTTACGCTTGTTTGTAGGGGCATCCCATTATTGAATTTTGAAAATTATGCATGCCAGACTGCGGATAATATCGATGCTCACCAGCTCAACACCACTAAGACAACATCAGGGAGACCAAAGTTTTTAAAGCTGTATATGCTACAAAGGAACGGTTATTGAAATAACTTTGTCAACTCTGATGAGGCAATGCTTTATCATTAAGAATTTTACCGTGAATGAACAGACTGCTATATGAAAACTGTTTACGAGGCTACCCATAAGTTGACATTCGTTAAGCATCGCATTATAGTGGCAAGTTGCCTTGCATGTGCTACTGTTTGTTATACTGGTTAAATGGGGTTACTCATATTTATTCCAAAAGGGTCAAAAATGAATGCACTTAAATACTATGTTAATAGGTTCAAAAACATGTTTTGACAAAATGTTTGCCACACCTCTATCCTGGAGACAATGCAAGGAGCATGGTGTTATGGTCAAGACCCAGTTTTAAATCCCTCCACAAACACACCGTTCGGCACCTTAAGTACACAGAATGTGAAGAATAGTAAATGCTGAAGTCTGACGAGAAATACAAACCCCATAGATCAGGGCTGGTATTCACAAAGCATCTTAAGTGAAAACTTAAATATTATGTCTATAACTTGTGCAGTTCATATGTCCTGCAATTTGAAACATAATCCATGTTTAGTGAGTATAGTACAGCACAGAGAATTTGACACGATCCTGACTTTATGCATGAATATAGCACGAAGTTCTTGCGTTGAATATATAAGTTTCCGCAAGCAAATCGGGCAATATCGGTCATTTAGATTTGTGTGGGTATTACACCTCGAGCGTCTTCGTGATAGTCCCCGCTTATGAAAACATACAACCGAGATTATAGATATTGACTATATATCAGCTGTTAAATTATGCGAATAGAAGTTTGAGAGTCGTCAAATTCTCTGGACTATAGCTGTTTACATAATGCTTCAAAACTATGTAACGTATTAAGCATGTTGATTTTCTTGCTTAGCTGATACACTTTAGAAAAAATAAGATTTTAATAAATTTCTATGTTTTCTACTTACTATATATATGCTTTGTGAACACCAGCCCAGAATATTCAGTCTTAAAAATGCCTGAAACAATGCCCTTACAAAGTTGTTGATTTTTGTGCAAACTAAATTCCAAATATGATAAACACTGAGTGTACATGTTGCTTTACACAATATTTTACCCGGTTGAATCAACATTTCGATAATATCTTGTCGGCATTAAAATATCACTAATAATCAGATGTTAAAGAATCAGTTCAAATATGAGGTTGGTCATCAACAGTAGATGACCCCTTTTGATTTTGAGGTCATTAGGTTAAAGGTCAAGGTCACTGTGACCTTTATCATGTATAAATCGACCAAATGGTTTCCGTTAGATAACTTAATTTTGGTCTTATCTTAATGAAACTTGGGTCCTTTTGGGTAAAAAACTAGGTCACTTGGACAAATCATAGAAAAACCATGTTTAGGCACTTTATAGACGGTCACAATTTTGGCCCAATCTTTATGATTGTGGGTGACAATGAGCATCTCAACAAAATCTAGGTCAGGTTCAATCTGGGGTCATCTGGGATCAATAACTAGGTCACTAGGTCAAATCATAGAAAAAAACGTTAGTATAGAGAACTATAATAGAGAGTTTATCTTTCACTAGATCTTCTTGAAATTTTTGGTCAGATTGTTTGTCTAGATATCGAAGTCAAATAAGGGTCATCTGATGTAAATAACATGGTCCCTGGTCAAAACAACATGGAAACCTTATACATGCAATAGAGGCTGCGTTTTCTTGAATATTAGTCAGAAATTGTAAATGATTACTAATTGTCATCATAGGGGTGTGCATGCACTACTTTGACAGGTGAGCCACTTTACCTCACAAATTCATTATCCCAGAATATCCTCTAAGAATTTGTCCGAATAAAAATGTCACAAATTTGTTATTTTGTGAAACAAAGGGCACACAGAAACAATTGCTTGCACTGTGTTTCACAACGTTTCTTTTATTTTCAGGTCTTATTTGCTACTGAGACATTTGCTATGGGTGTGAACATGCCTGCTAGAACTGTTATATTTGATTCTACCAGAAAACATGATGGCACACGCATAAGGTAAGGTGTTTGTGCTAGCTCACTGAGTATTTATCTATCAGGTCTTTTTTAGGTTCTAGTCTCAAGTGAAAGAATGATTCCAGCTTTGTCACCTTCATGCAACCATTACTCTTCTGTAAGCCAGGTGAATTACACCATTACAAATTGTATATCTCGGGTGAGATTCAAACTTAAAACAACTGTAGGCAAGTGATTTCAAGCTCAGAATTATATTAGATGCCCCCCATTGATTCTGAGGTCATTAGGTCATAGGTCAAGGTTGTGGTGCCTTTAATATACATGTCTTTTTGACGGCCATAATGGATGTTGGGGATCTTCAGAATGATTCTAAGGTCAAAAGGTTATAGGTCAAGGGTATGGTGCCTTAAATGTACATTGTGTATTTGGCTGCCATGTGGACATACATGTATATGTTTTACAAACATCTGTTGTTATTAGTCCCCTACCGGTTTTTAGCTCACCTGTCACAAAGTGACAGAGTGAGCTTTGGTGATCACTCTTCGTCCGTCGTCCGTCCGTCCGTCAACAATTGGCTTGTGTAGACACTAGAGGTCACAATTTTAGCCTAATCCTTATGAAACTTGGTCACAATGATCATCTAAATAAAATCTAGGCCAAATTCGATATTGGGTCATCCGGGGTCAAAAACTAGGTCACAAGGTCAAATCATATAAAAACCTTGTGTAGTCACTAGAGGTCAAAATTTTGAATTAATCTCTATGAAACTTGGTCACAATGATAATCTCAACAAAATCTAGGTCAAGTTTGATATTAGGTCATCAGGGGTCAAAAACTAGGTCACAAGGCCAAATCATAGAAAAACCTTGTGTAGTCACTAGAGGTCACCATTTTGGCCTAATCTTTATGAAACTTGGTCACAATGATCATCTCAACAAAATCTAGGTCAAGTTTGATATTGGGTCTTCCGGGGTCAAAAACTAGGTCACAAGGTCAAATCATAGAAAAACCTTGCGTAGTCACTAGAGGTCACAGTTTTGATCTGATCGTTACGAAACTTGTTTACAATGATCATAACAACAAAATCTAGGTCAAGTTCGATATTGGATTGGGTCATCTTGGGTCAAAAACTAGGTCACATTGTCAAATCATAGAAAAACCTTGCATAGTCACTAGAGGTCACAGTTTTGGCTTGATCTTTAAGACACTTGGTCACAATGATTATCTCAACAAAATCTAGGTCAAGTTCGATATTGGGTCATCTGGGGTAAAAAAGTAGGTCATTAGGTCAATCATATAAAAACCTTGTGTAGTCAAGCTCAGAATTATATTAGATGCCCCCATTGATTCTGAGGTCATTAGGTCATAGGTCAAGGTTGTGGTGCCTTTAATATACATGACTTTTTGACGGCCATAATGGATGTTGGGGATCTTCAGAATGATTCTAAGGTCAAAAGGTTATAGGTCAAGGGTATGGTTTACAATGATCATAACAACAAAATCTAGGTCAAGTTCGATATTGGATTGGGTCATCTTGGGTCAAAAACTAGGTCACATTGTCAAATCATAGAAAAACCTTGCATAGTCACTAGAGGTCACAGTTTTGGCTTGATCTTTAAGACACTTGGTCACAATGATTATCTCAACAAAATCTAGGTCAAGTTCGATATTGGGTCATCTGGGGTAAAAAAGTAGGTCATTAGGTCAATCATATAAAAACCTTGTGTAGTCACTAGAGGTCACAATATTGGCCTAATCTGTATAAAACTTGGTCACAATGACCATCTCAACAAAATCTAAGTCAAGTTCGACAGGTGAGCGACCTAGGGCCCTTTGGGCCCTCTTGTTTACCGGAGGGGACTATAGGTTTGCTCTCCGTCCGTCAGTCAGTCCGTCCGTCCGTCCGTCAGTCAGTCAGTCAGTCCGTCAGTCAGTCCGTCCGTCCGTCCGTCCGTCAAAAAATCTGGATCCTGACATAACTCAAACAGTTTCCGAGCTAAGTTTATGAAACTTGGTATGTGGATAGAGGACAATAAGGGCATTATGCATGTCTAAAAAGATTTTGATTCTGACAAAAATTGTGGTTGCTATGGTGACATAAAGAGTGAAAATATGCCCAAATCTGGATCCTGTCATAACTCAAACAGTTTTCAAGCTAGGTTTATGAAACTTGATATGTGGATAGGGGGCAATAAGGGGATTATGCACGTATTTTGATTCTGACAAAAATTGTGGTTGCTATGGCAACAGAAACATTGAAAATGGCTTACAACCAGTAGGGGACTTCTGTATTGCTTGCAATTCTTAATTACTTGTATTTATTTAGGGACCTGTTACCTGGTGAGTACATCCAGATGGCGGGGCGTGCAGGTAGACGTGGTCTAGATACTACAGGAACTGTAATCATATTGTGTAAAGGTGATGTACCAGAGATGTCGGACCTTCATAAAATGATGCTGGTAATAATTATAGTCTTCTCCTCTTTTAAGTGTAACGTAATGTAGATATTTCCTGTCTCAGACTTTTTAGCTCACCTGAGCACAAAGTGTTCATGGTGAGCTATTGTGATCGGTCTGTGTCCTTCCATCGTTCGTCGGTCATCAACATTTCATTCAAACAACTTCTCCTAAACTGCTTTACCAATTTTGATGAAACTTTACTAGAATGATGCTACGATGGTCCTCTTTACATGGCTGCCAGAGGTCGTAGCTTGTTTTCTCAATAATATCTTTGAAACTCTTCTCCTCTGAAATTCTTTGCCTGATTTCAAAATAATTTCACAGATACATTTATTGGGTGACCCTCTACCAAAATTTAAATTTTCATGTTGATTCCCTAAATAACATGGTCGCCAGGGGCGGGGCTTATTTCCACTATATATGACTATATAGAAAATTTTGAAAATCAGAAACTGCTGGTTGGATTTCAATATCAATTTACAGGATTCTACGTTGAGTGAACCTCTACTGAATTCCTAATTTCTTTGATGATTTGTTAAGAAATACTGGCTTCCAGGGACGGGACTTGTACATGTTTACATAGATAGACATGGTACTCAGGTGAGCGATCTCGGGCCATCATGGTGGCAGGCCCTCTTGTTTGTGTCTCCCATGCTATTATATAGAGCTGGATGTCTGTCCAGATGGATTGTATGTCACAAAGTTTGTCAGCACATGTTTTCCTTAATAACTGGTCGGATTTCTATGAAAGTTTACATGAATAGTAAGTACCAAACCTTGTTGTCCGTACTGTCAGGAAATGTAGGTTGGATCAATTTTGCTGGAGCTATATGGCCTTTTGTGGGAGACATACATTCATGATTTCAGAATCACATATTCTATAATTTTAGGGTAAACCTACAAAGCTTGAGTCACAGTTCAGAATCACATATTCTATAATTTTAGGGTAAACCTACAAAGCTTGAGTCCCAGTTCAGAATCACATATTCTATGATATTAAATCTGTTGAGAGTTGAACAACTACGAGTGGAAGAAATGATGAAACGAAGCTTCTCAGAATTCCACAGTCAGAAAGATGTTGCTAAGAAAACCGAAGAGCTTGAAAAGGTATGTATGTCATTTAGGGGCCTACACTATTCGGACAGTGCTCTAAAATTAGCAGGGCTCAACACTATAACTGGTCCGGTAATTTTTGTGGAGGACCCTTAACTCATGGATGGCAGCTGGTCCCATTGACCACTGAACTTACCAAGAAAACAGAAGAGCTTGAAATGGTGTGTAGGTTATTATAAGGGCCCTACGCTATATGGGCAGTGCTCTTTAGGGGTCAGGACTGTGCATTATGATGGTGTCCTGTACTGGCCGGTGACAATTAAATCAGAACAACCTAGTAAATGCTTTTATTTCTGTCTTTAATGTTGGTCATCTGTTGTCAATCAATTGAACGCTTGATTTTCAAAAACACCAATTTGAAAGTAACAATAGTTGAGTTGATGTATTTTACAAGAAATGCTACATTTTCTTTTTGTCTGCACTCATGCAGCTTGTTCACATGTGGGCGGAAGTCGGAAGTGGCATGATGATATGTACAGCATTTCTGTGCAGCCCGGAAATTATATCTACACGGTGTAGTATACATGCCATGTTTCGCAGACCCCTTTGAGTGAGATTGGTGATGGAAATGCAGGAGATATTATTAAAATGCAGGAGATTTTCCTTGCCGAAACTTTAGACTTAAAGTATTTAAGTTTGTATGCTGTTTTCACTGATCTTAATTTGATGACAATACCATGCATGCTTCATGTAGCAATTTAAACTAATATTTCTCATCATTTTCATAATGTAAACAAAAATGTCAGATTCTAGTTTGTCAATGAAATGCGTGAGATTTGATAAATTGGCCTCTGATCATGCAGGAGACTCACGCATGATGCAGGAGATCTGGCATGTATATCTACACCCCACGATGTAAGCATGACGTAAGCAGACTAGATGTCCTGTATACACTTAAACCAAGGAATTGTAGTTGTGATAATTAGGTGCAAGGTTACAAATCATCATATGTGGTGGCACACTGGGATGGGTTTATAACACTTGACTAGGGATCAAGTGGCCTATGGTTAGATTCTTGACGCGGACACTTGGTCATTTCTGAAATGCTTCTCAGTGTTTCTCACCCAACTAGAGATGAACTGGTTTGTAATTCAGAGGTAGTCTCGCATGTATTAGTGCTGTACACTACGCATAAAATAAAACAAGAAAATATGAAACATCTTTCTGTATTAAGGATGTTGGAGCGCTTAGGATCCCACCTTCAGAATTTGCTCAAATTTTGCGATGAAGTAAAGAAATCTATACTGACACAAAATATGATGAAAAAACACTAGGTCACGGAACTCGTTTTTCGGGTAATCAGCCCTGATTGAAGTGTGTATGAATTATTTTTGTAATTCCATGGAAATTGGTAAATTGGTGGTGGTGTTCAAATTTGACATTTTATTTGATGTCTGTGATCTAAATAATAAAATAGTTTTCAATATAGTTTGGGTACACATTGTTATACATGATCAAGATACCAAAAAGGGTATATTTAATTTTGGTCTGATATATATTGCTCCTTTACCCCACCCACTTCATATTTATATCAGCAAAATAGCACCCAGGTTAAATCCTAATAACTTTTTTTCCCACCTTAAACTTTTTTAAATATTTTGTAAAATAAGTCTAGTGACATAGATCTTCAAAGTTAGGCAATACAAAATACATGTCACGGAGGTATCCTTTTTGCAATTTTTGTTTTTATTTTGGTTAAATGTGGCTAAAATGCTGAGAAAATCAACGAAAACGCTTAAAATAAAATTTATTGAACATGTAAATATTGCGAAAACACATCAACACACAATAAACAAACATTACCAAACGAACCTGACACCAAAAAAAGTCATTTGGCATAAATAGCAATATTTTTATTTTTTTACCCCACCCACCTATTTTGTAATGTAATATTTTTCTCGGAATGGAAACCGTCATTTCGATTAGTATTTTCTAATTTTATGTTATAGTTAGAACATATTAAGTAAATTTTAATGATTAAAAAGGGCGGAGCGAGCGAAGCGAAGCGAGTCCTTTTTAGTCATTAAAATTTACTTAATATGTTCTAACTAACTTAGAATATAACATTCTGCATTCTGATTGGCCGATAGAAAGTAGCGCCAACGCATGACGTCAAGTCTGTGAAGAGCAAATTTTAATAATTAAATTTTCATTTAACCGCGAAAATTCGGCGTTTTCATTGGCTCATAATGCAGGTTATATTCTAATGCATAATACTTATCAAAACTGTTCAATTTGAATTATTTTAGATAATTTTGACACATTTGTACATTTATAAGGCACATAACGTACTATGACAAATGACGCATGCGCATTAAACCGATCCAACATCCTTAAAATGTCCATTATGAAAATTGTTCCATTCAAGGGAGATAAGTCTTATAATCTATTTTCATACAGTATTTGAGTGCTTTCCCTTGGTTGATAACAATTCAATGTTAAAGGTAAATTCCAAACATTAAAGGAAAACATCCAGAAACATGGTACATTTTGTACTTGTAAGAAATTAGGATAACGTGATGCTGTGACCTCTTTGTGTTATATTTCCAGTTACACAAGAAGGTGCTGGCTATTGAAGATATTGTTTGTTTTATGTGCTGTGTGGATCTAGAGGCGTACTGGGAGGCGTGTCGTGATTATCAGGAAATAAGGAAACATCTCCAGGTAAGCTATATAGAGAATCTTACATTCATGCTCATTACATACTAGTTTTATCAATTGAGTCGGCAAAAAATAGCCAAGTGTCATATTGTTTTTGTTGGCAAGTTTTATAAAAATTGTGTGTAATGAGCACAAATGTAAGATTCTATTTATCATATAATCTTAGAGAATGCTCATTATCCTTCAAAATGATGATGTATGCTGTATATATGTTTGGACCAAAATAGGGGTACAATGAATGTGACGTCATGACGTTGTTGGTATAATCCTGACTTCATTAGCGGATCAAGGCATGGATTGGCTTAAGTCGTGTCAAACTAATTATTATGACCCCCATCTTTGATGGATGGCATATTGCTTTGCACCTGTGAGACTGTCTGTCTGTCGGTCTGTCTGTCGTATAAATTGGTTTCCGTTCAATAACTCAAAAACGCTTTGCCCTAGGATCTTCAAACTTTACATGGAGGTTGGTCAACAACATCAGATGTCCCTTATTGATCTCGAGGTCAAAGGCCAAGGTCACTGTGACCTTCACCATATATTACTTTTGGGCTGCCATGGGGGCATATGTGTTTTACAAACATCTCTTGTTTAAATATTTATAAAATATGTTGCATCTAACCATGTATAAACAATATTTTCATGTGTGATGATTTCAGGGCATTATTCTGACTCACCCTGCTGCCGTGAAGGCATTATCTCCTGGACGTGTCATCATTCTAGCACATAAACAACATGATCATGTTCTCGGTGTCGTACTAAAATCCACCTCTAATTCCAGTAATGAAAGGTCATTTACTATTCTAATCATCTGTGATAAAAATAGTGATAGTGCTAAAAATAGTCACATTGATTCTAAAAATAGTAACATTGATGCTAAAAATAGTAACAGTCCTAATGAAAGTGAGGCTGTAAAGCCTGTGATAAAAACCAAACTGTTCCAACCAGAAGGTATATGCTGGCATGAAATTATTCATTGTAAATCTGAAGATATCGACATAGTAACGACGAAGACATTACGTGTGGATGGAGATAAAATTGTTAATGATGTAAAAAAGAGAGAGCAGCCTCGATTTAGGTAAGACCCCTGTTACATTACAATACAACTACATAACATTTTATAGTTAACATTTTTGAATATTTAGGAACATTATTCTACTCACGAAGCCAGGAATTGTCCTGCTAACTGTACCATGTTTCAGGAGAGCAAGTTTTTACTTTGTTGATTTCGAATATATGTTCAACATTGAACAACCAAGGGAAAGCACTCGTACAGTCTGAACATAGATTCATAACACTTATCTCCCTTGAATTGAAAAAATTGTAACTCTTCCTATGAAATCTTTTTAGAAAAAAAAGATAATTTAAATAAGAAGGCAGCACTCAACTTAAACAGCCGAGCACAGAAGACATGAAAACAGTGCAGACCACAATGCACAAATTCACTTACTATGATGTTTTGAAACTCTGCAATTAATTATCAAAACTGTATTGTCCCTCTTATAGTGTTTATAGACTTATCTCGTCTGCTTACCTGGGCTGGTATACACAAAGCATCTTAGTGGAAAACTTAAATAGTATGTTTTAAGTTTAAAATTTGTGCTGCACATATTTCCCACAAATTGAAGATTAACCCATGCTTACTTAGTTATTACTTTAGCTCTTTATACGATGCTTTAAACCTATGCAAAAATTCAATAATCTTGATTGTTTTGTTTAGCTGACATACTTTTAAAAGGAAATTTTATGTTTTTAAGAAAATTCTAGTGAAAAGTTTTCTACTAATATGCTTTGCGAATACCTGCCCTGATGTAACATGTATGTATTGCATCTGTAGATTTAATTTTGGGACCACACAGAAATTTTGCATATGTGAAATCTAGCATGTTTTTGTCAAATTACTAAATGCTTAAATTTGACAGTTTGAGTTTGTACCTGACCACTTGTTGATAATCAAGTGTCAATACATCAACAACTGATGATCAAAGTTATAGACAGAAATAAAGCCTTTACATGATGGTTCCGATTGGTGTTCGTAAAGATTTGATGGTAGCCAGCTATTATTTACAATGCACATTTTCCCTCTTTGAGGAGCCTGTTTTTCTCAACGAGAGATGTAAATATATCCCGCTTGTATGATTTATTGCAAATAATTTTAAAAATTGCAAAAAAATACCATTTCGTCCCTTTGGCGCAACAAGTATGTATCTCTGTATACAGTTAAGTAAGATACGACTTTGTTGCGCCAAAGGGACAATTTGTGGGCGTGAAGTTGAATCATCTTTATGTATCATAATGTTCATTGTTTGATTTACAATGATTACAGAAATGATCCGCCATCTCAATCTGTTACCATGACAACACAAGAACTACTACGTATTACAGAGGCTAACATTGATGGGTTACCTGGTCTCGATCCTGTCAAGGATCTTCATCTACGTGACATTGAACTTGTTGAAAAATTCCGTGCTTTAGAATTGATGAAAGACAAGTTCCGCTCATACAATTGTGTGAACTGTCCCCGGTTTGCTGAACATGTAAGTATGTTTGAACATTCTTCAGTGTGGGGTTTGCTGAACACGTAAAGTATGTTTGAATATTGTTGAAAATTGTGCAGTCTGTGGTTTATGAACATGTAACGTATGTTTAAACATTCCTCACTGTGGTTTTTGCTGAACATGTTAAGTATGCTTAAACATTTCCCACTGGGTTTTGCTGAACATGTAAAGTATGTTTAAACATTCCCCACTGTGGGTTTTTGCTGAACATGTAAAGTAATTGTTTAAGCATTCCTCCCTGTGGGTTTTGCTGAACATGTAAAGTATGTTTAAACATTCCTCACTGTGGGTTTTGGCTGAACGTGTAAAAGCATTCCTCACTGTTGGTTTTGCTGAACATGTATAGTATGTTTGAATGTTTTTCAGCCTGGATTTACTGTACAAGTATGTTTGAATATTGCTCATTTTGAGGCCAGATATGTTACATGTATTGCTATCCATTATTAAAGTTGATTGTCATGAGACTATTCAAGAAGAGTCCATCCTGTGACCTACATTTATGAGCTATCTGTCCTTGTTACTCTTAGAATTTTCTCTCACAGATGAGCAAGGTTACTATCAAGTATGAGAAAGTCTAGGCAGTGCTCTTGTTGAAATATGCATTGCAACTCATCGGCCAGCCCCAGCATGATGCCTAGACATCAGCTACACAGACATTGTTGGTATTATTTTCTGTGACCCAGGTATTAATCCAGAACAAACACTTAGTATCTAATGAAGTGTTTGATTATGACTTTAACAGTTCTAAACAAAATGATATAAGATGTATATTTTGGTTTCAGTTCAGTGAGATGAGTTGTAACATGCAGTTAAAGGAGGATTATAGGAAGCTACAATATAAACTGTCTGATGAGAGTCTGGCCTTGTTACCTGACTATCAACAAAGAGTGCAAGTAATACATGTTTCATTCTAACATTGAGTGCAAGTAATACATGTTTTATTATTTAAAAAAAAAAATTTTTTTTATTTTATTATTCTTACATTAAGTGCAAGTAATGCATGTTTAATTCTAACGTTGAGTGCAAGTAATACACATTTTATTCCAACAAGTAATGCATGTTTTTTTCTAACATTTAGCATATTCAATTAGTCCCGGCGATGAAATATCGTGTTTCCTATGCATACACATACCTGTGTGACATAGTACATTCTATTTTTATCTGTCACATGTCCGTTACCTGTAGAAAATACACATACATGGATGACCAAATACCTAGGCACGTTACACGTTCATTTTCGCAACCTATCTAATGAAGAAAGCATGAACATGTTGTATAAATGTATACAGACATTTCTTGCTTGTGTTCCAGGTACTGAAGTCTCTGAACTACATTGATGATCAGAACGCTGTCCAGCTGAAAGGTCGGGTAGCATGTGAGATCTCTACACATGAACTCATGATCACTGAACTGGTGTTTGAGAACGCTCTCACTGAGTTACATCCTACAGAAATAGCGGCTCTACTCTCCTCTATGGTGTTTGAACAAAAACATTGTAGTGAACCACGACTCATTGATACACTGGAAAAGGTAATTTGTATATTACACTAATTTAGGTGTACTGACACATATGTGAGTCATTTTGTGCACAGCCATATAGTGTGCCCAACTGTCAACTTGGTCAACTGTTGCAAAATTACTAGAGTGAACAGATAAGATCAGTATTGTACTCAAAACATCACTGATAAATCGTGCCCATCTGACAAATCCACCTTTGTGGAATTTACCAAATTTTACCGCCTTTCTCATTATCGTGGCGACACTATAGCTTATTGCTGTATTACCATTGGTGACAATGATCTAAGTATAATTCAGTATATTGTATCTGGATTCATAGATAGCCTCTATGAATATATGACCTCTACATCCTGTGTGACACAGTTTGTCAAAGCTGAAGGTCATCATTGTAGTAAGTGAAGTTCCTAATTAGTAATTAATTCCTGTGAAAGCTGTGATTAAAGCCTAGGTCCCACTGAGGAATTCGTCATCAGCGATGATCTCCCGATTATAATCTTCAGATACCACCCAATTCATCACGATTCCTTCCTATATCACAAAATTGTCTCATGACTTCCCCAAAGCTTCCCCTACACCACGATGTACCTGCTCCCGATTCCTTCTTATATCACAAAATGTCTCATGACTTCCCCAAAGCTTCTCCTGGACCACAATGGACCTGTTCCCAATGTCCTGATAACTGTATTATTTCCATCAAGAGTACATCGCCAAGGCAAAAAATGCTCAGTGGGACCTTGAGGCTTAAGATATTTATTAGAACAAAAGCAAGCTGGAATCAAACCCGGATTGCCAGGTTTCAAATCTAGCATACTTATCACTGGAACATGGCTACAGCTCAGAGTGAATTAATGATACACTAAAAAAGTATATAAAAAATATATACAAAAATATATACAAGAAAATTTATACAATATATTTACAGGGCAGAGATATGATATTGGAGAAAGCTAAACAAATCAGTCGCAAACAGAAAGAATTTGGAATGCAAACTGACTCAGAGTATGAAGATGCCTTCAAGTTTGGTCTGATGGAAGTCGTGTTTGAATGGGCTCGTGGAATGGTAAGTATTGTTTGAATGGCAGGGGTGTCAGTATACCTGATTTATCCGGAATTCCATCTATCCTTAAAGAGCCATGCTTTCCAACCATCATAAAAGTTATTTGATGAAAATATCTCAAGAAATGACAAAGTTATTGTCAATATATCAGCTCTGAAGGATTTTATTTAATAAAAAGTTTTAAAAATCGAGTTGAACATTATGGTTGAATGCCTCTGGTTTGGCAAAAATGCTTGGCCGCATATGATTTTCAGGATTTTTAATTTGGCTCTGTTAACACTCCTGGAATGGTATGACTTTAATATTGATTACAAAATTTCTAAACTGAATGACTTCTAATTATTTAATCAATCATTTAATATTTATGTGGTCTTTATTTTACAAATTTCTGTAGTTTGTGTGATCTTTATTTTACAAATTTCAATATGTATACTTATTTTGCAGATTTATTCCACTATTCGTTAGACAATAGTATTTGAGAACTATGCAGAATAAATGATCTCTTATCATTTCAGCCATTTGCAGAAATCACAGATTTAACTGACGTTCAAGAAGGGATTATTGTACGATGTATCCAGAGATTGCACGAGACTTTGCGAGACGTACGCAATGCTGCACGAATCATCGGGGATCCAGTATTATATAGAAAAATGGAGGAAGCATCAGCTATGGTTAAACGAGACATTGTATTTGCCGCATCGTTGTATACGCAGTAGGCTGTGGTCAAACGAGACATGGTTTGGCCGCATCGTTGAATACGCAGTAGGCTGTGGTCAAACGAGACATTATTTGGTCGCATCATTGTTTTCGCAGTAGGCTGTGGACAAACTAGACATTGTTTGGCCGTACCATTATATACGCAGTAGGCTGTGGTCAAACATTACATTGTGTTAGCGGCATCGTTGTATACACAGTAGACTGGCGACTGCAGTGTCAAGGTTTATGTGTCTGATTAAGTTAAATTATCACTATTGGAATGTTCATGGCAGACCATTAAACCAAGGTTCTATCAAAAGCTCTGATTTCTAGGACAAATACTGATAGACCGGTGAATGCTGTGTCAGGGGTTATGTATGATAAGGGGATGTTTACTGCAGGGTGCTCATGTCTGATATAGACTTGTGCACAATATAATGTGTAGCTTTGGGTGTCATTATTTCGCTGGCTAAGAATGAGAAGGTCGTAAGTGTGACTAACAAACTTATAAGACTCATGCATATTTGAAATCTGCATCACAAGGCGCTTTTTATGAGCCTATTTTAATGAAAATCGGAACTGGTCATGTTGACCAATCTGAAGTTGATAAAAGCTGTTTTTCCGTAAGTAAAGAGTAGTTTTCAGACACTTTTTTCTTGTTTTCTCAAAATATCGATTTTGTACTTGACCTTCTCATTCTAAGCCAGCAATTTGTCTATGTGTTTAGGTTTATATGTCAGATTATGTATTGATATGAGAATGTTAATAGTGGTGTTTATGGCCAACATTTAAACCTTGATTTACCGACCAAAATTTGTTTTCTACACAATCAAATGCATGAGGTGTTGGTGTCAACAATTATGTCCCCATCTTTAATGATAGGGTTTATTGCTTTGCACATGTAGGACAGTCTGTGACACTGTTCATTGGTTGGTGGACCAAATGGTTCACGGGCAATAACTCAAGGACACTTAGGACCCTCAAACTTACATGAAGGTCATTCAGCAATAGTAGGTGACGCCTATTGATTTTAAGGTCAAAGGTTAAGGTCGCCTTTAACATTACTGACTTTTTGGCTGTCATGGGGGCATTTGTGTTTTTCATGGGGGGCATACATGTTTTACAAACGTCTCTTGTTATTATTTGTTTGCCTGGGTGTGGGTTTTCAAGGTGGGAAATTGTCTTTGTATAACTTGTTGATTTATCATGACATGATTAAGTTGTTAAATATTTATCTACATATTGCTCAATGTTATACTAACATTACATCTCCTCGTCAGATGGGAAATAGTGAGAGAATTATGATGGTTATTTTGGTAAATCTATATCAAGCTAGCTATTGCTAGATTTACAATGAATTGGTGCATTAGATTGTTGAAATATGTTGTAGGTTGAAATTGTTGTTGATTAATAGATAATAAACATCTTGAACTTAATTTAGTATTGTTTATGTGTATGCATTTATATACACTTAGGTACTGCCTTTCTTGGCGGTTCTTACTGACCCGATCACTCACAGAAGGCGAAAATGCACATATTGGCTCACCACTTTCAGAATGAAGAAACATATTGACTCCCACCACTCACAGGATGTAGGGCTCATACTAGCCCACCACTCACAGGATATAGGGCTCATACTGGCCCAACCACTCACAGGATGTTGGGCTCATACTGGCCCCACCACTCACAGGATGTAGGGCTCATACTAGCCCACCACTCACAGGATATAGGGTTCATACTGGCCAAACCACTCACAGGATGTTGGGCTCATACTGGCCCCACCACTCACAGGATGTTGGGCTCATACTGGCCCCACCACTCACAGGATGTAGGGCTCATACTGGCCCCACCACTCACAGGATGTAGGGTTTATACTAGCCCCACTACTAACAGGATGTTGGGCTCATACTGGCCCCACCACTCACAGAATGTAGGGTTTATACTAGCCCCACCACTCACAGAATGTAGGGTTTATACTAGCCCCACCACTCACAGGATGTAGGTCTCATACTGGCCCCACCAATCACAGGATGTAGTGCTCATACTGGCCCCACCACTCCTAGGATGTAGGGCTCATACTGGCCCCACCACTCAGGATGTAGGGCTCATACTGGCCCCACCAATCACAGGATGTTGGGCTCATACTGGCCCCACCAATCACAGGATGTTGGGCTCATACTTGCCCCACCACGCACAGGATGTAGGGCTCATACTGGCCCCACCACTCACAGGATGTAGGGCTCATACTGGCCCCACCACTCACAGGATGTAGGGCTCATACTGGCCCCACCAATCACAGGATGTTGGGCTCATACTTGCCCCACCACTCACAGGATGTAGGGATCATACTGGCCCCACCAATCACAGGATGTAGGGCTCATACTGGCCCCACCAATCACAGGATGTAAGGCTCATACTGGCCCCACCAATCACAGGATGTTGGGCTCATACTGGCCCCACCAATCACAGGATGTAAGGCTCATACTGGCCCCACCACTCACAGGATGTAGGGCTCATACTTGCCCCACCACTCACAGGATGTAGGGCTCATACTGGATCCACCACTCACATGATGTTGGGCTCATACAGGCCCCAATACTCACAGGATGTAGGGCTCATACTGGCCCCACCACTCACAGAATGTAGGGCTCATACTGGATCCACCACTCACATGATGCTGGGCTCATACTGGCCCCAACACTCACAGGATGAAGGGCTCATACTTGCCCCACCACTCACAGGATGTAGGGCTCATACTGGCCCCACCACTCACAGGATGTAGGGCTCATACTGGATCCACCACTCACAGGATGTAGGGCTTATACTGGATCCACCACTCACAGGATGTAGGTTTTATACTGGATCCTCACTCACAGGATGTAGGGCTTATACTGACCCCACCACTCACTGGATGTAGGGCTCATACTAGCCCCACCACTTACAGGATGTAGGGTTTATACTAGCCCCAACACTCACAGGAGGTAGGGCTCATTATTTGGCTTATGCACACAAGGAAAATGCTCGGTCACCATCATCGACAGTGTTGAGGCCTTCAAGAGGGGTCTAGCCAGTGGATAGACAGGATTCTGCAGTTTTTAAACATTTTTATTGGAAAAGAACTTCTTCTAAATTGTGTTTGTTTAAATCATGACTCTGTACACTCTCCACTATTCTGATAAGAGATAAGGGAGAGTATTTACAAATATGTGCATGTTTTCGGGACAAATTATCTCCCTTGATGAGGTGTCTTATAAAGACAATGTCCATAGGTCACTGTGGTGGACATGTGGTCCAGTGGTGAGAGTTACTGACTGCTTAGCGGAAGGTTGTGGGTTAGATCCTGCTTCCAGCTGAATTAAAATAGAAATGCTTTTCAGTGTTACCCATCTAACATAACTAAAATTACTGACAGTCTTTTGGACGAGACTTTAACCGAGGTCCCGTGTATGATTCTTTGCATCAGGCACGTAAAAGAACCAGGGATGCTTCTGGAATTGGGGCATCTTCTGTATCATGCACTATCCCCTCATAAACTAAAGTGTCTAACCTCTTCTAGGGGCTTCACCCACATGGATTTGCGATGGCGGGGAAAAATAAAAGCATTTAAATCAAATCGACATTGTGTTCTTCTGAGTGATAAATCACATGTCAGAAGATACTATCTTATGTCATGCTGGTCTTTGTAGGTCTCCAATCAGTTTGTATTGTACATATCTGTAAGTTAGCTAATGTACGACAGAGCTGGTATCATTTCTCTCTTACTTCAGTGATAAATGGGGTCAGGTTTGATGTATGTATTACTACATCTTGATTAATTATGTTAATCTTACAAGCGTATTGTGATGTAAGGTGATGTGATTTGGTATTTTGATTATAAAACATCTTGGCATGATTGAGACACATTGTTAAAGATCTATTTTGTAACCAAGGTGTACAATATGCGCGAATATCTGAACAAATAGTTTCGTTATAATGAATTTCTGGTATGCGAAATGTGACAATAGTCACTACCCAAAAGTGCTAAACCACCACAATAACTTTGTATCATCATTTTGTAATGCATGTTACTTAACTCTCTTGGAATTTTGCATACCAATACTTGAATAAAAGATGCAGTTAATTATTAATTTATTTTTGCTGTTAACGGTTATGTTAGTCATGACAGGCGTGTAACGTAATGAAACATATTCTACAAAATCATAAAATATTTTACCAAAAATGTTTATAAACACATGCATATTGTATTGAAATGCATGGCAAGCATGTTTTCATAAATATTTTGCCATATAACTGATGACTGCCCTCCTAGAAAAACATGTTACATGTGGAGATTGACCCAAGACGTTTTAGTCCCCTACCGATTTTGACCGGAGGGGACTATATATAAGGTTTGACCTCTGTCCGTCAGTCCATCCATCAAAAAATCTGGATCCTGACATAACTTAAACAGTTTCCAAGCTAGGTTTATGAAACTTGGTATGTGAATAGGGGGCAATAAGGGCATAATGCACATCCGAAAGTATTTTGATTGCAACAGAAACATTGAAAATCGTTAAAAACCGGTAGGGGACTTCTGTATTGCTTGCAATTCTTATTATGACTTGTTCTTCTTGATCTGCTTCCAATAATGTTCAGGGGCCACTCTTGGGCATTGTCAAACAAAGTGAATGTGTACGAGGCTCAAACAAGTGCTGACTTAAAATGGTAAAAACGTTGTCCGACCTGAATGTCTTGATGGTAGAGGTTCCTGTCAGGTGAACTGGAAGAGTGTTCCATAGGTGTATGCTGGACAGAAAGAAGGAGTGTTAAAATGAGTCAGTTCTGCAGTATGGGACCATATACCTTGCAGAGGTTTTGATTCCAGTTGAGGTGTGGTAGTTGAACTAGGCTGATGTGTGTAAGAATCTTACAACAAAATTATAATAAAATGAAAATATATCAACTAGAATTTGTGTTAACAGTTGATATGTCAAATTGTTTTGAACATTGAGTGAGCTGACAGCTTGAATGGTAACCTTTACTTACCTTACTTCTCCAATGTTGAAATGTAAACATGTGGTACTTTCAGTGCTTTGATTGATATAACAAACACAAAGCCATGACAGGTCAAAATGTATCCCTTTGCCTGAAAATAGCAACTAATAATTGACTGGTCAGTTATTTATAACTGTTTAAAACAATCGCTCAACCTATTTTGTGTCGGGTATTTTTGGTTTTCTGAAAGTTATTTGATGGTAATTGGGCAAAGCATTTTATTCAAAATATGATACTTATATAATAAATAATTATGTAAGAAAGAAGAAAAAGTTCTTTTACATAAAAATTTCCAAACATTGCCAAAGTAGATCTACAGACCTTAGTTTGAATATTTATATTATAACAGTTACTCTAAGATTGCCTTTATAGAAGATATTTGTATAAAGTGACAAAGTTACTCAGGTTTTGAGATTGGAGTTAGTGACCCTCTCATTTTTTTATTGTCTTGTTAAAATCAAAGCACTTACAAAAACATAGTTGCGCTCAAATTTAAATTCTTTATAATTCTTTAACAACTGCAAATTGGTGACAGATATGGTTTGTAGGAGTTCAGTAACTGAATCATTATTAATATTGCAGCTCCATTTACCACACTTTATTATTGTAAACAAATTATGAAGCGTAAGTTAAAGATTTGCGTGCTTTAATAAAACTGTACCCAGAGCATGGGCTAAAAGATAAAACAACCTGCTTGATTTAACAGTGAGTGTTTGCCACATACAGATACTTCCACTAATGACCACCTAATAATGGTGTTGATAGCTGATATAATGTGTTGACATGGAGTTGTCTGTCTGACATGCTTTATCTTCTGTGCAAAGGCTTTATATCTGTCACAAAATACTTCATAACAATAAATTTCTTACAAACATGCTATAAAATCAAGTCATTTCATGTCACCAAATTTTCATTGATTTGTTATTTTGAAGTACATGTAATTTGTGAGGTTAAATGTTTAGAATTTTTAAACATCACAAAATACTTCATAACAAAAGCATTCTTACAAACATGCTATAAAATCAAGTAATTTCATGTCGTCAAAATGTTATTGATTTGTTATTTTAAAATACATGTAATTTGTGAGGTTAAATGTTTAGAATTTTTAAACATCAGATAAAAATACTTTCCTCATTTTACTGCGATAATTCCGCATTGTTTGATTTCACAAGAATAAATTTTCACGTAAATTGCAAAAATTAATCCCTCACCAAAATTTCTCATTTTATATTACTCAAGTCCTCACTTTCTTTTGGTGAATATTTGATACTTTCATTGTGACAAACAATGATACAAGATAATCTGATATTTTTTATTTGTACAAATCCTTTAATGTAATATTATGATAGCATTATCGTGTTATGTTAAATGCCACTTAACTTGCATTATGATCATGATAAAATATAAACAAAATGGAGAAAATTCGATTATATTGTTTTGTTGTAATTTTGATACAGATTAAAGATTCATTTTTATGTTTTTATTATTCTGTTTTCACTGACTAAGGTGAACTTTGTATGGGGCAAATTAGGAGAAAATTCCATGTACACTATATCAGCTACTTATATGCTTGTAAACCTTTACTCCATGCTGATGTATTTTAGCACATTAATCATACTCAATGCTGATGTATTTTAGCACACTTTTCATGTTCCATGCTGATGTATTTTAGCACATTGATCATAATCCATGCGGATGTATTTTAGCACATTGATCATAATCTATGCTGATGTATTTTAGCACACTTATCGTGCTCCTGATGCTGATGTATTTTAGCATATTTATCATATAATCCATGCTGCTGTATTTTAGCATATTTATCATAATCCATGCTGATGTATTTAGCATATTTATCATACTCCATGCTTATGTATTTTAGCACATTTATTGTGCTCTAACCTGATGTATTTTAGCACATTTATCATACTCCATGCTGATGAATTTTAGCAAATTAATCCATGCTGATGTATTTTAGCACACTGATTACAATCAATGCTGATGTATTTTAGCATATTTATCATAATCCATGCTGCTGTATTTTAGCATATTTATCATAATCCATGCTGCTGTATTTTAGCACATTTATCATAATCCATGCTGCTGTATTTTAGCATATTTACCACAATCCATGCTGCTGTATTTAAGCATATTGATCATAATCCATGCTGCTGTATTTTAGCATATTGATCATAATCCATGCTGCTGTATTTTAGCATATTTATCATAATCCACGCTGCTGTATTTTAGCATATTTATCATAATCCATGCTGCTGTATTTTAGCATATTTATCATAATCCATGCTCATGTACGTGGTTAGATCCAAAAGTAATGTCACTGTTCCACTGGTGAGTTTATTTGTTGGCGTACGTCAATAAAATTTATATCAAAATGTGAAGTAATTCATTTCTGATTAATATCATTTGTGTCATATTGTTTGAATATTAAAATAGCATTACATAGACAGTCAAAATATACCACTGACGTCACGTCGCCGCACACGAAAATGATGTTATTTTGCCAGCGTATAATTACAGTTGATGAGACATGGGTGTATTTCTATGACCCTGGATCAAGACAGGTCTGTAACAATGTGTTTTCCTCACTACATAAAGACTCTGGTATGTAAATGTGTTTAAAAAATCGGTGAACAGACATGAGCGCTGTATAGAACTTTAATGACGATATCTTGAAAAGGAATGATGTAAGAAACGTCAATTTTTGTTTACGACGTCGATAACGTCATTTGCTTGCGGCGATGTCCGTTAGTAGGCTTCCTATGTACACGTACATATCAATAACAAATAATTGCATTATTATGAAGTTTGGCGATTATATTGGAAATAGATTAATGTAGCGGTGTGTAAAATTGCGTTGTTTTATTTAAATTATGCACGATTTTACAGCACTAGTGACATTACTTTTGGATCTGCCCACGTATTTTAGCATATTTATCATAATCCATGCTGATGTATTTTAGCATATTGATCATAATCCATGTTGATGTATTTTAGCATATTGATCATAATCCATGTTGATGTATTTTAGCATATTGATCATAATCCATGTTGATGTATTTTAGCATATTGATCATAATCCATGTTGATGTATTTTAGCACATTGATCATAATCCATGCTGATGTATTTTAGCACACTTATCATGCTCCATGCTTATGTATTTTAATATATTGATCATAATCCATGCTGATTTATTTTAGCATATTGATCATAATCCATGTTGATGTATTTTAGCACACTTATCATTATCCATCCTGATGTATTTTAGCACATTGCTCCATGCTGGTGTATTTTAGCACACTTATAATACTCCATACTGATGTATTTTAGCATATTGATCATATTCCATACTGATGTATTTATCATACTCCATGTTGAAGTCTGTTGGTTGGTTTGTTGGGCAGTACAAATTTTGTCTGAGATATTTCTCTGTAAACATTGGTCTTTTTTCATCGAGACTTTGCATGACTGTTTAGTACCAAGTCTAGTTGTGCGTATCTTCAGCAACATTGGTCGGATTAATGTTTTTAAGGAGTTACGAACTTTTGTTTTGTATCCTGAGTTCTGTCAGAGCGTTAGACCGGTTTTCAGTTCTGTCAGAGCCATATGAAAACAGAACAATTCTCTGACGGAACTGAGAAGCGGTGTAGCGAGATTCATACTGTCGGGAACTTCCATATAATCCACAAAGGTGGATTAATCAGATGTTCACCATTTATTATCAGTGATGTTTTGAGTACAAAACTGATCATATCTGTTTTCTTTAGTAATTTAATAGTTAAACCAATTTTGCAACAGTTGACCAAACCAATTTGTGTTTGTAAACATCACATTATCCTGGGCGCATTATAAAGTTTGCTCCGCTGGCTCCTTTGCTTCATTTACTTGTAATGATTTTAGTTTGTCATATCCGGTATCATAGAATTTGTGGTTTAGCGGAAAGCATTGGCATTTTTTTTGCATTAAAAGGAGACCTACACTTTCCTTGCTTATGTATTTTTGATCAGATGGATGTGGATTTAAATACATTTGGGATTTTTATTTAGGAGTATTAGATTGGCAAGTTCGGCGCTTTGTAGGCAGATTGGCAGGTCTCCACATTTGGCTTCCAATTGATAACTTCGGTTAGGAATGAGATATCATGATGAAACTTGCTGCTGAGGACTTTATGGCCGAAATGGACCTCCTGTTTCATTAGTGATGTATCGCTGACTAAGAAGACCGTAAGTACAACATCAATATTTTAAGAAAACAAGAAAGAACTGTCTGAAAACTGCTCTTTACTTATGGAAAAACAAGCTTTTTAAACTTCGGTCTGGCCAACATGACCATTTCCGATTTTCATGAAAATAGGCTCATAAGAAGCGCCTGTAGATGCAGATTCTAAATATACATGAGTCTTATATGGTTGTAAGAAGTACTTACGACCTGCTAACTCTAAGCCAGCGATATGAAGTATGTGCTTAAATACCAGTAATATTTATATTCAAATAATAACTCAAATATTTGAATTATGAAAAAGACTGACCACAACATTAGGTATTGGGAACATAGTTATATTTATAGGTAATGTTGGTTTCTTAATCTTTGTGGTCACCATGCTATTTGTTTAAAAACTACTGGGAGTTAAAAAAGTTTCTCCACAAAGTTTTAAAGTTTATTAATTCTGACATGAAAAGTATATATAAATTACAGGTTAGAACTTCAGAGGTAAAAATTCACCATTGTTCTTACTGTTCTGAAAGGACAAGGTTCACTAATGGCTTAATTTGGCCCTGTGATTTTTCAAAAATAAAAATGTATGTTCCTATAAATCTGTCCTATAATTCAAATAACTTAACATTTCCTGTGTAAAAAATAAGCATACATATCCCAATTTCCCTTGTAATCTGTTGACAAAACTGCCAAGAATATGACGTATATGTCATGTTTATCCCAAAATGTTATTTTTGGCCATTTACACAACTATTAACGACGTCACTCTTGCGACACTTTTATATTTTCACATAACCAGTGTTCTGCAAGTCTTCATAAATGTACAAAATATCAAAGTGTCGCAAGAGTGCCATCATGGTTTTTGGGAAGGGAAGGTTTTACGCCATAAAAAGCCATGAAAATGGCTAAAAATGAAATTTTTGGTAAACTTAACCTATTTCAGTAGATTTGTCGACATATTACGAGGGAAATTTGGAAAAGTATGCTTAATTTTTTGAAAGACATTGTTAGGCTATTAGAATCATAGGACAGATTTATAGGAAGATGCATTTCTATTTTTCGATAAAACTCAGGGCCAAATTAAGCCATAAATGAACCTTGTCCTGAAATGATAATTTACTTTTACAATGGTAATGTTAAAGACCTAGAGTTGTTGTTGATTTCTATCTCGTAATTACCCCCCCCCCCCCCCCAAAAAGAAAGTCTAATAAAAATGAAATTTCCTTAATTAATTTTCCTAAAACCTAAGGGCCGCAGCAAATAATTTAGGTAGGTTGACATCATGCCTGAAAAAAATATTTTTATGCCCCCGTATCGATAGATCGGGAGGCATATAGTGATTCACCTGTCCGTTCGTCCGTCCGTTCGTCCGTCCTGGTTAACCCAAATTGACCGTTTCTTCTAGCATTAATATGGCTGGCTACAAAGCTTTCATACTTGCATGGATGTTGTATATGAACACTCTCCACACGCCTGTATCACCTGACCCCATTTTGACCTTCACCTTGACCTAATTTTGGACTTAGACTTATTTATGGACAAGGCTTCCACAGGGGGCATAAGCGTTTATTGAACGCAGTCTTGTTTAGACCTAAATTAGAATCATAAGTATACTGTTTACCAAACTTAAAGGGGCATGCCCAGAAACTGGGGTGTCTTGGTTTGCATACAACATAATTGCGTTTATCACTTGTAAAACCAACTATTACCGAAAAGTCAAAGAAGAATTTTACTTAAAAAATTACCCTATAATGCGCGCATCAATATTTTGTATATTGATTTGAATAAAAGGCTGTCAGCCTTTTATTGACGACAACGATATTTAGTTATTCTTGAAAAAAATCATTTTTAAAACTAGCGGGATATTTCGTAACTTTTTACAGGGTTTTCATTATTTGACTTAGGTATTAAAATTATACTACATATGTTATTTGATTGCTATTGAAGACAATTCAGTTCCAGGGCATGCCCCTTTAATAGATAAAATTTCATTTAGATTTTTAAATAATAATTTATATGCATGATTTTAGTGTCCAGCATTTAATGGTTACATCAGAAATCTCAGTTGTCAATTTGTGAAATTTTAAAATGCTTTTATGTCCAATATTCATATGAATAATATATATTATAATGATATAAAATCTTGAAAACCCAATATACATCAGTCTTGTTTGGCCTCGTATATGGTCATTTCGGATTAGCCGTAGTATGTTGACATATCATATTTTTACGACTTACTGACAACTGGACCACGGAAAGAACAAATATTTGTAATGTTTATATGAAGTTTTTCACTTAGTCTCCTTAAAATCCGATATTTAATTGCAATTAGTGAAAATATTCTGTACACAGTTTGATTATATTATTATAAAGTATAATCTGTAACATTAATATTTGTAGAACGCCTGCTGATTGTTGATTTAAGTAAGTCAAGCAAATGAACGAAAAGTTTATGAAAAGTTTGCTTCCAAAGTACCTGCATTTAATAAATTGTCTGTTAGTAAGATCTAGTGTCAATATTTCACTTTTATCCAAATTGGGTGGAGAACACTTTATTCAGTGTATGTAAACTTTCTATTGTAACTGACGAATTGGGGGTGTTAAAGCTTGTAAAGTACAATTTGTAAGCAAACAGTAATTACAAGATACTTAATATTCAATTATTGTGTCTCCGTAGCTCTGAGTGGTTAGTGCGCTTGCCGTCTAATCTGGGTTCAAATACTGGTTGAGGCACTGACATATGCCTGCCATGTTTCAGCTGAAAGCTGACTGGTAAATCAAGGCTATGCTTGGAGATGGAGATGTGCATATCATCGACATGTTCCGGTTCACTGATTATTCACAGTTAAGCCCCTTGGAAGATTTCCACTATAACTATATTCTTAATTCTTGTCCCCGCTATTTCTTAAGAACCACTGCTCAGATTTTAACAAAACTTCATGAATAGCTTCACTACCAAGTGGAGATGCGCATATCGACGGCATGTTCCGGTTCGCTGATTATTATTCACACAGTTATGCCCCTTGGAAGATTTGCACTATAACTATATACTTTATTTTTGTCTTTCATATGGGAATCATAAGATCTCATTGAGGGGATGTGCACTGCATAACTCTTTTATGCATATTTTTGGAGTTATTCCCCTTAGTAATTTTGCACACTCAATTCCTGTCCGGGCCATAACTCAAACAGTATTAGAGCCATCAATTTGAAACTTCGTAACTGAATAGATCTCATTGAGAGTGTGTGCAGTGCCCAAGAACCATAACTCTTTATTCCCTTTTTTGGAGTTATTCCCCTTAGTAATTTTGCACACTCAATTCCTGTCCGGGCCATAACTCAAACAGTATTAGAGCCATCAATTTGAAACTTCGTAACTGAATAGATCTCATTGAGAGTGTGTGCAGTGCCCAAGAACCATAACTCTTTATTCCCTTTTTTGGAGTTGTTCCCCCTTGTATTTTTTCATACTTAATTCTTGTCCAGGCCATAACTCAAACAGTATTAGAGACATCAATTTGAATCTTCGTAACTGAATAGATCTCATTGAGAGTGTGTGCAGTGCCCAAGAACCATAACTCTTTATTCCCTGTTTTGGAGTTGTTCCCCCTTGTAATTTTTATACTTAATTCTTGTCCAGGCCATAACTCAAACAATATTAGAGACATCAATTTGAATCTTCGTAGCCGAATAGATCTCATTGAGAGGGTGTGCAGTGCCCAAGAACCATAACTTTTTATTCCATTTTTTAGCTCACCTGAGCACGAAGTGCTCAAGGTGAGCTATTGTGATCACCCTTTTGTCCGTCGTCCACCATGCGCCGTCCACTGTCCTCCGTCAACAATTGGACTGTTAACACTCTAGAGGTCATAATTTTCACTTAATCTTAATGAAACTTGGTCACAATGTATGTCTCTATGAAATCTAGGTCAAGTTCATAATTAGGACATTTGGGGTCAAAAACTAGGTCACTAGGTCACATCACAGAAAAACTTTGTTAACACTCTAGAGGTCACATTTTTAACATTATCTTAATGACACTTGGTCACAATGTATGTCTCTATGAAATCTAGGTAAATTTCATAATTAGGACATTTGGGGTAAAAAACTAGGTCACTAGGTCACATCACAGAAAAACTTTGTTAACACTCTAGAGGTCACATTTTTTACATAATCTTAATGAAACTTGGTCACAATGTATGTCTTTATGAAATCTAGGTCAAGTTTATAATTGGGTCATTTGGGGTCAAAAACTAGGTCACATCACAGAAAAACATTGTTAACACTGACTAGAGGTCACATTTTCACCTCATCTATATTAAACCTGGTCAGTGTAAAATCTAAATCAAATATTAAGGTAATATCATAACAAATACTGATTCTGCCTAAACTGCTAGTCATCAGGTGAGCGCTTAAGGGCCAATGGCCCTCTTGTTTAGTTGTTCCCCCTTGTAAGTTTTCAAATTTAATGCTTGTCCAGGCCATAACTAAAAAAGTTTTGGATATATCAATTTGAAAATTCATAGTTAAATAAATCTCATTAAGTTATAGTGCAGTGGCAAAGAACAATAACTGTCTTTTACATATTTTTTGTGCATTTTTTCTATGACAAACACCCCATGGGGAGCATCACCCGTTTCGGACGGCTCTTGTGTCAGGATTTTTCTTAATAACTGAAAAACCATTGAATATATCAATTTCAAATTTTAAACTTATGCTCACAACAACAGAAAGCTATTTTATGGCAACTGCATTACTCTTAAGCTACAATTTCGGAAGAATTATGGCCCTTTGTTAATTTCTAATTTTCCTCATTTTTTATCTTTCTTTTTTCATAACTTCAAAACCATAATAGATATTCAAATGAAACTTGTTATACTTATTGCCAGTGGTAATATGCATATCTGAAGCAAAGGCCAACAACTCTAGCTTTGATAATTTTGACTTTTGCCCCTTTTTCAACTTCAAAAACTTTGTTTGGCCATAGTTCAAAAACAGTTCAAAATATTGAAATGAAACTTGCTATACTTACTGGGATTGACTAGGACAATAAGTACATGTATGTGGAGAAAAAAAATACACATATTTATATTATAAAGGGCGACAACTCCAGCTTTAAAACTTTTTGACTGATTTCAATACTATACTTCATTACTTCTTTCTCCTATCCCCTCTTCAGGCATGCTACCACGGGGCCCTGCTCATGACAGTTTGTGATAATTCTAGTTTGATTTAGCTTTGATACATCAACTAGCCTCAGAATAAAAATGTTGTAACCCTTAAAAATGCCAGTGAACTGTAGACCAGTGTGTATGACCAAGTTTCAAAATGCGCCGTAATGCATGTCATTCACAGCCTTACATCTATCAATTAATTTATTGAATTCAAGATATAATTTTTGATTTTAACAGAAGCGCAAGTACTTCAGTGTGACTTTTTATCTTTTAATGATAAATTGAAACTGGTTGTTGAAATATGACCAGAGTTTGCATGTTATATGACATGTCTCTATGATAGTTCACTCTTCGGGAGGTGACTCCATCAAATCCCTCTTTAAACAACAATAAACCTATCACACATAGACTGTACATTGATAACAACTGTTATATACTACTCAACATTTCATAAGGGTCAACAAATTTTGCTCGTGGTTATTTTGCAAATTGAATAAGATGGACTAGTGGAATTTTCATAAAACATAACGTTATATATGTAATATTGTAATACAGACTAATTCAAAATTTGATAACTAAGTGCTGATAAGCCCAACCTCACTAAAAAAAAAGTTTGGGCTGCCTCTTTGATAACAGAATACCATTTTAGGCATTTCGTGTCTTACACATTATGAGCAGAGAAAAAGGACATTGGTTTCCAGGTTTTTCTTGCCCATTACGGCCTATCAGTTACCTTGAAAAAGAAACTTTACGTCAATTTATACCTAATGCTTAACATGAATTTTTTCTTTGACCCTTATCAAATTTTGAGCAGTATACTTTCCATAAATACTGAGTTGATAATCCTTATATGTCACTTCATGTCTACTTCTATATGAATGGAATAATTTATTACAGGTTATTATTACAAATTTTCTATCCAGTAGTACCCCCCTATACTTTTATTACATCAACTGGAAGTAACTTAGTTATTTTTATTGACAATATTGCCTGCAACAGCTGACATGGAGGTTAACCATTCAAAAATTCAATTACACAAACAGAATGCTTTATAGAATGGAATGCTTAAATCATGTTTTACATATGTATTCGCAAATATCTTAAAATTTTGATGCCCTCCATCTTAGATGAGGGGGTATATTGCTTTGCACATGTTGGTCTGTGGGTCTGTCTATCGGTCGGTCGGTAGACCAAATGGTTTCCATTCAATACCTCAAGAATGCTTTGCCCTAGGATCTTCAAACTTACATGGCAGTTGATCATCAACAATAAATATCCCCTATTGATTTTGCGGTAAGAAGACAAAGATCAAGGTCACTGTGACCTTGAAATACCATTTCTGACTATTCTAAGGTTTCTGTTCAATACCGCAAGAATGCTTTGCCCTAGGATCTTCAAACTTTACATGGCAGTTGATCATCAACAATAGATGACCCTTATTGATTTTGAGGTCAGAAGACAAAGGTCAAGGTCACTGTGACCTTTACCATTTCTGACTATTCTAATGGTTTCCGTTCAATAACTCAGGCATGCTTTGCCCTAGGATCTTTAAACTTAAATTTACATGGAGGTTGGTCATCAACAGTAGATGACCCCTACAGATCACTGTGACCTTCACCAATTCTGACCATCGGGCTGCCATGGGTGCATACGTGTTTTACAAACATCTCATGTTTCTAAAGAAATAATCTTGGACAAAAACTTTTCTCACTTAGAAATCAACATGTCAGCAAAGACATTTCTAACTGTGTCATAGTGTAAAAAATAGAAAAATATCCATCTTAGATAATAAGTATACTAAGATGTTTTCCTAAAAAATTACAGATTTTTTTTCTAGAAAAGTAGAATTTGTAGTGCTTAGACAAAAAATAAAAAAATAAAAAAATAAAATATATATATATATATATAGTGCTTAGACAAAAATATCTTAAACGTTAATTAATATTATGTAAATACAGTACTCCCAGCAGTGGAATCTAAAATCCATAAAAAAAATTGGGACTCAAAAGATTTAATCCTGACTGTGAATTGCTGCATGTATAAAATTGATTAATCAGGTCAGTCACTTGTTTACATAACATTGTGTACATAAACATTACAATTTCTCTTATAAATGTCTTTTTTAATAGCTATCATGTGTATTAGTATGTAGCTTAGTGAATAAGGTATTGGTTTTCACTGCCTTTCCTCCAATTAAATGTTTAAAACAATAAAAATATAATGTTATGATATTGCAATGTTTGTATACAAGTGACAGACTTGAAAAAACAGACTATACATTGTTACCAGAAGCAAACTGTAACATGTACGTAAGCATGTGTAACTATGTATTTAAGATTGGAGTAAAGCATTTTTTGAGAAAGTGGGGCCACTAGATAAGTAATATCATGTTAAAATTAATTCACCTTTAAGTTAATTGATTGTCTGGCTGTTTTACTTTATACCCAGTTTATTATACTCTGATGTGAAATAATTAATGATGGGATCTTCTTTATTGTGGGTTTTTATGTTGCTCTGTTTAAACTTTATTGTATCATTGATTATCAAACCTGGGCTGGTATTCACAAAGCATCTTAACAGAAAACTTAGAAATTTCTTAAAATCTTAATTTTTTCTTAAGTGTATCAGCTAAGCAAGAAAATCAACATGCTTAATATATTGCATAGGTTTAAAGCATTATGTAAACAGCTATTATATTCACTAAGAAAACATGGATTATTTTTCAAATTGTGGGAAATATGAGCTGCACAAATTATTGACTTAAGTCAAAATATTTAAGTTTTCACTTAAGATGCTTTGTGAATACCAGCCCAGCTGAATTGTTGCAACTAAAACAATATGGAGATTTTGAGTACTGGTAGCAGTTCTAGTTATGCCCCTCATCAAAGATAACTACAACTGTTACCAGTATCCATATTGCTTTGCACATGTCAGTCGGTCTGCCTGTTGGTCTGTCTGTGGGTCGGCCCCGAGGGTATTAGACATTTTCAATTTTTTTATGTCTAAATCCCCACCCTGGTGACAATGTTTACTGTCTAAATCCATGAATAGTAGTCGAAATTCCTGTACCAAAGTCTATTCCCGGGTAGGCATAATATTGACTGGTGCATAAACAGTAGATGACCCTTGTGAGATTTTGTATGTGGCCCATTCTTGTTTCCATGGGAACAAAGTGTACATGATCCATTCTTGTTTTCATGGGAACAAAGTGTACATGATCCATTCTTGTTTCCATTGGAACAAAGTGTTCATGATCCATTCTGTTTCCATTGGAACAAAGTGTACATGATCCATTCTTGTTTCCATTGGAACAAAGTGTACATGATCCATTCTTGTTTCAATGGGAACAAAGTGTACATGATCCATTCTTGTTTCCATGGGAACAAAGTGTACATGATCCATTCTTGTTTCCATGGGAACAAAGTGTACATGATCCATTCTTGTTTCCATGGGAACAAATTATACATGATCCATTCTTGTTTCCATGGGCACAAAGTATACATGATCCATTCTTGTTTCCATAGGAACAAAGTGTACATGATTCATTCTTGTTTCCATGGGAACAAAGTGTACATGATCCAATGGGAACAAAATGTACATGATCCATTCTTGTTTCCATGGGAACAAAGTGTACATGATCCATTCTTGTTTCCATGGGAACAAAGTGTACATGATCCATTCTTGTTTCCATGGGAACAAAGTGTACATGATCCATTCTTGTTTCCATTGGAACAAAGTGTACATGATCCATTCTTGTTTCCATGGGAACAAAGTGTACATGATCCATTCTTGTTTCCATTGGAACAAAGTGTTCATGATCCATTCTTGTTTCCATGGGAACAAAGTGTACATGATCCATTCTTGTTTCCATGGGAACAAAGTGTACATGATCCAATGGGAACAAAGTGTACATGATCCATTCTTGTTTCCATGGGAACAAAGTGTACAAGATCCAATGGGAACAAAGTGTACATGATCCATTCTTGTTTCCAAGGGAACAAAGTGTACATAATCCAATGGGAGCAAAGTGTACATGATCCATTCTTGTTTCCATGTGAACAAAGTGTACATGATCATTTGTTGTTTCCATGTGAAGAAAATGTACAAATCTGATCTGTATAATTTTAAAGTATTAATTTTAGAACAAAAAATGGGCTGCTTTTAAGGCTATTGTCTACTGTTTGAACCACGTTTTGACAGGTCTCTGATTAGCGGAACTTTATTGTAAAAAAACATCCAAAAATCCAAAGGTTCACTAGTTAAAGTGAAACAAACAATGTCCGACAAATAATAGGACATTGGTGCAAGTTGTTTTGTTCAAAGTTGAGTACACTAAGTGAACAGGTCATTATTCAGTGCAATTTGCACTTGTTTTGTTTAGTTTAAGGCCTAATTTATGTGGCTTTAAAGATTATAAAACATGAGGTGTGTCCGAATTCCATGACTGATTTTAGTACTGATATGTTATTAAGTAGGATGTGTGTTCCGTGGCATGTTACTGCAACAATTTGTCTGAAATTGGTCTTAGAATAAATAAATTTGCAAAGCTATTGAACTTGTACACATTGTATTAGTTTTTATAAGATTTTAGTTTCAATGAAGGGAAAAGATAAATTATAAAAGTCAATGCAAAAAAACATTTTTACAGTTATTATTGGGTTAGTACTATTCTGAAGCATACAAAATATAACAATAAAAGGCCTTCAAAATACTGCTGGTTTCCAGTAAGAATAAAGGATACCAGAAGGTGAATTGGAAAATATTTTTTAGAAATATTTAAAAAAAGAAGAAAGCAACTACCCTTATAAAAGTATCAAAATAATAAAATGAGACAATCCCATAAAATGTGGCGAATTTTTCAGGTGCACATTCTGGTACAGTAAAGTTCTGCTAATAAGACCAATTTGATTATTTTGAAATCATGCAGATTTTTGCCAGTTTATGGTCCCAAAGTATTAAATTTAGAACAAAATAGGTGGTCTTAATAGCGAATCGGTCTTATTAGCGGAACTTCACTGTATCACAATTTTTTATGCTTTGTACATTGTATTTATATACAGTCCAGTTAGGATATTGTGACAGTGATGTTGCAGATTATGTGTACACAAAAGATAGCGGCCATTGTCTGAACAGGTAGAGCGAATACAGTATGTTAGTTTAGCATTGACATTATATTTGTTTGTATAATTTAAACCTTTATTATTGGTTTTATACGTTATAGTGGACTCGACCGCTGAGACACTGGATTTTTACCCTGACTGGACTATACATGTATATCATTTTTTATATAGTTGGACAAACATAAATTGGCCGGGCTAAATTTAGCACTAGTAAATAAACACAACAATGACCTTCACATCTAATTAATCGAAAAATAATGTAGACATTATAATGCTGCAATCATTTGTTGTAAAGCGCTAGTGGCTCAGTGGTAACGCATCCGCCAATAGATGAAGTAGCCCGCGTTATATTTTTGTATGCAGGTTCAAATACTTGTTGTAACTTTTTATCATAATTGTTGTTTTTTCGTTTTCTTATCATTTTTAAATTACAAAGTTTAACAAAGATGAAACGAAAAAACACACGAAAACATTAACAGTAAATATATATATTATAGACTTGATTAAAAAAAATGAAAGTAATAAAGTGAGATTCGAACTCACGCGGAATAAAAAACTTAACATTGTTAAGACTAAACCTTGCTCTGTACTGTCTGAGCTATTTTCTCGTCTGCTTTAGTGGTCAAGTCAAAACACCTTATTATTTTACTTCAGGTGCAAAAGGTAAACAGGAATGTTTATGTTCTGGTACTATTTATAGCCCGACCAATTTATCTTTGTCCGATTATAGCCCCTTTTTTTAAAAAAAACATTGCCTTGCTTTGATCATTTGTTCACCTAATCATGTATAAGTGGAGATTTGTAAATGTAGTTCAATATTACTTATTTTGTCAGATTAAGGAAATGTTTTTTTCGCCAAGTGTTAATATTTTAATACAGAATTTGATAAATAAGGCTTTTATTGTTATATTCAACACTGTCAATGATACCAACTGCTGTTTTATGTCTAAAAGATTTAATATTAGGCCATAATAACTTAATTCCTAGATTATCGTCTCGACCTCTTCCCACTTTTGATGACACCTTAAAGGTGCTGACCAACATATCATGCCTAAATTTTTTTATGACGTTATTTTCCTACCAAACCAAGTATTTATGTAGTAGAAATTTAAGCCACTGACGGTTGTTTTATGAACATTTGTTGGAAATATGCAATATAAACCACTCTCGATATCTCGCTCTTGGTATTTTTCCTTTTAAAATTAGCACAAAGTTTCCTTCCAACATGCTTTGTGAATAACTATCAAGTAATTCACACGTGATCAAACTGTGACATCAACAAACTACAAAGTAAACAACAGTGAGGTATTTGGTTCATTTTGCAATTCGTTTTTCATCTAATGCGAACAAATTTCAAACAATTTAAGTGAAAGTAGTGTAACAGTTAATTCTATAAAATTCTGGATGTAAAAATACTAAATAACTACCAAATGCCGATGTTTCCCAAGTTATTTTAGATGTCAGTATGGTTGTTTACGGGCTATACAGGCAACTATACCAAAATTATGCAAATATTTGACAATTTTATTTTATTTTTGCAATACACCAATATGTGAGGCAGCACCTTTAAATTGGCCTTTTTATTTCCATTCTACTAATTTTATAGTCAACAAACATGGAGCTAATTGGTCAAGTAGAACTCCTTTCTACAGATAAATATAGGACAATAAATGTAAGATGTCTTATTTCATCCAAAAGAATTGAAGAGCATAATAAATACAGTACAAACAAAACAATTACAATAAACAACAACGTTTATCTTATAATATAATATCAAATAATTTGCCCCGCCCCCTTTTTAAACAAAACATGAATGATTATCTAGGAATTAAGTACAATGGCCTTAAGCTGATCTTATGCAACTTTGTATTATATTTTCTCTAAAATCCCAGTTTATGTGTGACAACTGGCTCAGTGCAAGCTTTAAGTTTAGTTTATTTGCTTTTATTTATCCTCGCCACCGGAAATCCATATGGGCGAGGCCCCACAGAAGAGGCTAGTCACTTTAGTTTTTGGGGGATAGTGCATGATACAGAAGATGCCCCAGTTCCAGAAGCATCCATGGTTCTTTTAAGTGCCGATGTAAAGCATCATACACGGGACCTCGCTTAACGTCTCGTCCAAAGACTTAGTAATTTAAGTTATGTTAGTAGGGAAACACAGAAAACCATTTGCAAGCTTTGACAGATTAAACTCTGACTATACTACCTGACAAGGCCATCTTCCCACTGATTGGCTGGATATATTTGGAATACTGCTGATCATTTGCGAAGTATTTAAATAGACAGATAAAATAAAGACATGGCTTGTGGTAACAAACAATGCTGTGACATGGTGTACTTGTGTTGTTTGTAAAGGATATATACCAGGTTACTCTTACAAACTTCTTAAAGTTACGCTCAAATTTAAATTATAATTCTTTAACAACTGCAAATTGGTGATAGATATAGTTTATAAGAGTTCATTAACTGAATCATTATTAGTATTGCAGCTCTTTATAAGTATAAACAAATTATAAATTATTTGAATTTGATCGTAAGTTGACTGTTTCCGTAAATGCTTTGATAAAACAGTACCCGGGGAACTGTTTGAAAGTAGAGGTTTAATTGATTCAAAGGTCTCTAATTGTAGTAAAACATTTATTATTCATTAGAAATGTACGACATGTAGTCATACTTAAATAGACGTACTGTATGTTTTATTTAGTCTCAAATTGTGTTACAATTAGATTTAAGTTAGAAGATTTATTGGGAAAGATTGCAAATTGATTTGGTTTAATTATTGATAATACACAAGAAATTTCAAATATTGTTTGATTATTGGCAAATATTTGCGGAGTTGAAAAAATAATATAAAAATTGTTTTTGAATATAAATTAAGTTATGAAATTTTGTGTTTATATGAGTATTATGAGAAATTATTACTAATTTAAAAACTACATAATTTTGTGACGTTTTATATTTCTGACTTTATGATAAAACACCTGTGTAATAATGGATATTAATACATATTTGTAATAAATAGAATTCAAAGTGAAAATGATGGACCACACCTATGACTATCTTCTGCCGACGTGTATGTTGAAAAGACAGACAATTGGAAAAAATGAATCGGTTGCTATAGAAACGAGACCTGGAATCATGTTACATATGGACTCCATATTTGATGATACAATTAATGTGCTAGAAGAGGATACATGTTCGGAGATTTCCGATCGGTCGTACGCTGATGCGAGTTACTACACACGCATGAAGTTGTGGAAGTCTCCATATTTGGAACAGCAGTTTTATTCTGACACAGAAGATGTGGCACAAATAACAAAAGATCCGCCAACAAGTAGTTCACAATTTGATCTTAGTTTGCGACAATTTCTGGAATGGCCCGACAGTGATTCCGACACTTCGGTGCCGGATGTATGCCATTCTGAAGTGACTAGAACAAGACGCAAAGCTACGGAGAAAAGGAAGCGGCCAACACGGATACATAACATGTCACATAGTTTAACGTCACAGAAACGTTCAGCAGTATCGAAAGTTACACTAGAATCAGATTCTGATTTCTCTCCTCAAAGTGAAGAAGAGGTTTTCAAAAACGATGACGTCGATAAGACTGTTATGTCATTTAGCACAGATAACGGGTCCGCCAAACAGCCAATAAACACGCTGTCACGGAAACCTAATAAAACCATTGACTCAGACTCTGATTATAGAACTTATTCTGATACAAGCAGTGAAAAGTTAGAAACGAATATAGCATTCCGTACCAGTACTTCTCACAAAGAAGTGGATCTAACGCCTTTACAAACACTTATGTCCACAGTACTAGAGAAATCTGAAAATATTTCGAACAGATTACAACAAAACTACAACCTTGGGAGTAAGACTGAAAGAAAAATATGTCATAAGAAATCTTCGACATCGGTAAGTATCTTATCATGTTACCCGTATTTTATCATGTTACCCGTATTGTATCCTGTTACCTGTATTTTATCTTGTTACCTGTATTTTATCTTGTTACTTGTAATTCATCTTGTTACCTGTATTTTATCATGTTACCTGTATTTTATCTTGTTACCTGTATTTTAACATGTGACCTGTATTTTATGTTGTTACCTGTATTTTAACATGTTACCTGCATTTTATCTTGTTACCTGTAATTCATCATGATACCTGTATTTTAACATGTTACCTGTATTTTATGTTGTTACCTGTATTTAGACATGTTACCTGTATTTTAACATGCTACCTGTATTTTATCTTGTTACCTGTAATTCATCATGTTACCGGTATTTTAACATGTTACCTGTATTTTATGTTGTTATCTGTATTTTAACATGTTACCTGTATTTTATCTTGTTACCTGTAATTCATCTTGTTACCTGTATTTTATCATGTTACCTGTATTTTATGTTATTACCTGTATTTTAACATGTTACCTGTATTTTATGTTGTTACCTGTATTTTAACATGTTACCTGTATTTTATCTTGTTACCTGTATTTTATCTTGTTACCTGTAATTCATCATGTTACCTGTATTTTAACATGTTACCTGTAATTCATCTTGTTACCTATATTTAATCTTGTTATCAATATCCTGTATTTATGTGCACAAGATTGACCAGAAAATGTTTTTACTGACCAAGTCTTAACAAAACTATGCTGTAAATTATTTAATAAAATTCGAGGATTTTTCGTTTTCAGTAAATCAAATTCTATTTGTCAAAGGGTTTGTAGAAAGCAATATTTTCTGTGATTCAAGTAAAACAAGTCTAAAAGTTCCTGCGAGCAAATGATGTACCGACTTCATTTGACAGAGAATTGACAGGATCCTCGACCTTCTATCTGCATAATTCAACAGCTGATGTGTATAAAATTAAGCATGAAAATCTCAAAAGTGTGAGAAAAAAATAAGCGCGATAGGCCGGTAGTGCTTTCAAATTGGGAAAACTATATGCACGATAATTTGACATACAAAATTTATCAACAAATTGTTAAATAATTTCATGTATAACAAACCAATTTTCAAGACACTTAATTGCATATTATGCCTCCCCTGTTCCATATAATATTTATATGCTTATAAATAAAACCTTGTATCAGTTCATTAAAAGGTATTATCATAAGACATGTTTTCAGTGTTCAACAATATCAGAGATCATAAACGATAATTCCATGACAATAGAAAAGAGACATTTAGAATTTTAAGTCTTTGAATAGACATTAACACTGAATGGTAATTCTCCTTATATGACTCTGGAGATCAAAAGAAACTGTATATGTTGTTAATTTTATCAAGGGAAACAACCACCACTAATTTTATCCGCTGATCCTAAAAAATCCAAAAATTAATTTACGCTGCGAAGTGCCGGATACACCCGAAATTCCGTAATCCTGACACATTAACCATTGAACTAACCTATTTTCGTTCAAGAACAATGTGTTCTCTACGGGATGTACTCCAGACTGGGAAGCGCTGTGCTTATGCAGCTGCAGTCACCTGCTGTTTAGATCCATGGTCTCAATTATTGCCTAGCGCTCACTGAAATTTCGGACAGTTCTGATTTCTTCAGTAAATAAACTATTGCAATGTGACAAAGACTGATGTTATCCGCATGGAATAATGGAATTAGTCTGGTTCACGACCTTCTTACAAAATGCATATTTTTTTGGATTTTTTTTTGAAATCGTAAACCATCGAGAACAGGTCACATGCTCCTCCATGGACTTTTTACTTTATGCTATCCAATATACCTGTTCGCTCAAGGCTTGCAGGTAATAAAATTTTGATTATTCACCAGCTTTTTCTGTTTATTTAAATGCTCCAGTTTTTCTGAAAATGTTTGAAAATGTCACGCGGGTTCTTCCCAGATGATCGATGTTGGGGACTTCTTCCTAATATGGCCATTAACTTTTTCATTGAAGGTTTCAATGATAACTCATTCATAATTTGACATTTGAATGGTCCTTCTATAGTATGATTTAAAGACTTTCACTTGCTATGTGGGAGTCAATTCAAGATTAGACTTAAATTATATAACATTATCTGCTAAGTACTTGTAATCTGTTAGCCGGGAGATGTTTGGTTGAATACATTATTTATGAATTTTAAACTTATAATAAATTTGATGTCTTATTATTTACATTAGGATTTGAGAAGATTGTTTTATGTTTCTGATTGTTACCGTTTTTACCATATGTCTCTTGGTACAGTCTCTAGCTACCTTGTTATACAGCTATTGTCTGAATATTGTTTGACCCCACCTAGGGGACATGACAGTATTAAAACATCAAGTAGCTTGACAGGAGGGATTTAGGATAGACCCAGCTGTCAGAGACAGAAAATTATAATATTCATGCCCCCCATCTTTGATGAGGGGGTATATTGCTTTGCACATGTCTGTCGGTCGGTAGGTCGGTCTGTCGGTCGTATAAAATGGTTTCCGTTCAATAACTCAAGAACGCTTTGACCTAGGATCTTCAAACTTTACATGTAGGTTGGTCAGCAACAGTAGATGACCCCTATTGATGTTGAGGTCAGTAGGTCAAAGGTCAAGGTCACTGTGACCTTTACCATTTCAGACTATTTAAATGGTTTCTGTTCAATAACTCGAGAACGCTTTGATCTAGGATCTATCTTCAAACTTTACATGTAGGTCGGTAAGCAACAGTAGATGACCTTTATTGATTTTGAGGTCTGTAGGTCAAAGGTCAAGGTCACTGAAACCTTCACCATTTCTGACTATTGGGCTGCCATGGGGGGCATACGTGTTTTACAAACATCTCTTGTTTATTGTTACAGTAGTAAAATCAATAATATAGAGGATCTTGCTTGAGTGCTCATTACATACAAGTTATATTAATCGAGTCAAGTCCAGTGTCATATTGTTTTTTCAACAAGTTTAATAAACTTTTATGTAATGATCATGAATGTAAGATTCTATATATCACATAACCTTAGAAACCTTAGAGTATGCTCATTATCGTTCAAAATGTTGATGTATGCTGCATAGGTTTCAGACAAGAAATAGCGGTACAATGAGCGCGGCGTCATAACTACATTGGTATTATTCTGATGTCATGAGCCAATCGATGCAAGGATTGACTTTAATCGCATCAGACTAATTTGAATATTTATTGCACACTCTGGGAGCGCTGAACTAAATTTCCGGCACGGCTTTACGGCACTGCTGGACCGCAGGTAATGTGATAATAATATAAACAATAAATATGTGATTGTTGAAGAGCTCTGCTAATGAGAATAAGCTGAATTATCATAAAGCTGCTTGTGACTTGTGTTTAATTGTCACCAGCAAACAGATCATTTGTGCTGCCATAGTATACACAGAATTAAACTTTTAAACAGACTCTTCACAAGATGGTATTTCTTGGCAACTATATCATGAATTTCTTGGCAATTATATCATGAATTTGGCAATTTTGTTACGAATTTCTAGGCAGTTATATTATGAATTTCTTGGCAATTATATTACAAATTTCCTGGCAATTATATTATGAATCTACACTAAAATTTGCAAATCTTTATTTTTTTTACCAACTTGCACCTACTCATTTTTCCATGGACGACAGGATGGCCAACCTATGGTCCTGAGGACAAACAGATATTTTGATATTTCATAAAGTTTTGGTTTATGAGTTATGTTCAGTGTATAATCTATCTTTAATAATGTCTCCATTGTCTAACCCATGCTTATATGCACTCAGCATAAAAGGGAAACTGGCTTCTCTTCTCTAATACCCTCATGGCAATGGATAACATCAGGAATAAGGTGTCGAGAGTGATTAATATAAGTTGGAGAAACTTGTTTCACAATTAGTATAAACTATGCACCAGTCATTGTTATTTCGACTCCATGACAGATGACAGCGATACTTTTTTTCATGTTTTTATTAAAGTACCTGGATGAAAAACTATAATGCTCCACGGTGGGGATTTAGACAGTAAGCATAATGTCTCCAGGGTGGGGATTTAAACATCAAAAAACTAAAAATGTCTAATTCCCTCTGGGTCGCCCACCCAACCGCAAATTATTAACTGGGACATTATGATGAATTCACCAGAGAACTAAATACAATCAGGGTTTTCCTCACTAATCCTGCCGTACAAACAACTCTTACAGTATATCCCACACCAAAATGGCAAGCTTAATTAAGCTTGCCTGAAGATTGCGTGAAGGTTGCGGTGACAAGCTTATTAAGCTTGCGCAATTGAAATATCAAGCATGCTAATATGGCTGCTGTTGTACAAAAAAAGTTACATGCCGACAATTAAAAGGGGTAGATGTTTATTTAAATAAATTAGCACCAGATAACTGTTAATAATAAAAAAATATTTGTACCGCATGTAAATTACAGAAAAATCCAAATATCCAGATTGTATCACATCTATTGGAGAGTTTCAGATTCTGACTCTGTAACTAAATCAAGCACATCCAGACAGAGGTAAATCATGCCCTATATCATTTTCATCATTGGGACACCTTTCTGAGTTTAAATTGTATTAGAATGACATCATTTTTATGCCCCTGTATCAATAGATCGGGAGGCATATAGTGATTCACCTGTCCGTCTGTTCTTCCGTTCGTCCGTCTGTCCGTCCGTCCGGTTAACCCAAATTGACCGTTTCTTCTAGCATTAATATGGCTTGCTACAAAGCTTTCATACTTGCATGGATGTTGTATATGAACACTCTCCACATGCCTGTACCACCTAACCCCATTTTGACCTTCACCTTGACCTAATTTTGGACTTAGACTTTTTTATGGACAAGGCTTCCACAGGGAGCATAAGCGTTTATTGAACGCAGTCTTGTATATAATTATATCACTGTAACTGTATTTTCAGCCGAGTGGTCTGAAATGTGAAGAAATGGAACATTTTAAAACTTTGTTAATACAAGCCAAGGAAAGGCTAACACAGAGTGAGACTGCTGTGGAGGTTAGTGTAATAATATGTTTGTTAATCTTGTATAAAGTACAACATATGAATATATTAGGTCCGTTCATCCGTCACTAAAAGCAAACTCTAAATATGAGTATTTATTGAGCATAATAGGGTGGCACGGTGGTGGAGTGGGTAACGCTATTGACTGCGTATAGAGAGGTCCCTGGTTTAAATCTCTGCCCTGGCTGTTGCATGATCATTTCTGAAATGCTTTTTAATGTTTCCCACCCAAATAGGGATAAGCTGGTTGATAACCCAGTAGTCTTGTGTATATGGGTGCTATACACATATATAGGCACATTAAAGAAACCAGGGACTCTATTCGGAAAGAGTTATCACACCTTAAATTCCTTGTACCTGGAAGTCATAGGTCATTGGCCATCTTGTACAGAAGAAGACTTCCAGGTTGATTGCAAACAAACAACAAACTGCCTCCTTGATAGCCTAGTGGTTGAGTGGCAGCTTCCAGTGCGGGAGGTCTCTGGTTCGATCCCAGGCTGTGTCATACCTAAGATGAAATAAAAAGTTGGTACCAGTAATTCCCTTGCTAGATGCTCAGCAAAAAAGTGAAACTGGCTTCTCTTCTTTCATGCCCTCGTGGCAATGGATAACTTCAGGAATGAGGTGTCGAGAGTGATTTATATAAGTTAGAAAAACTTGTTTCACAATCGACCTTATATTAAGTACAATAATAAAGGGAGTAAGTGGAACCACACGACTACCGACGTTTCGGCTTAACACTTAAGCCTTCATCAGGGTTTGTACATGAAAAATACAACAAAATGCTGCCCGAAGTACTTAAAAAGAGGTGTTTTTTGTCACTAATTAATATAAACTAGTGTAAACTAAACTAATGTTTTTGAGCCACATGCACAGTCATGCATGAACTTTTATTGATACATGTAACTTGGCATCTGCAAGCCGAGTGATATAGAACCTAGTACAAATATAAAAAGAACAAAACATACTCTTTCATCTCTTTCATTTTACTAAATATTTCTAACTAAAGGAAAATTCTCTCCTTAAATAAATCCGAAGATATACAAGACAATCATGAAGATCAAACTGTGTGTCTGTCAGATTGCTACAAGTTTGTCCAAGTTGTAAAACAGAAAGTGATTATGTTAATGAATCACTCCCCCCCCCCCCTGTGTGCAATGATTGATTGGGATACCAAATGCAGCTAGGATACAAAAATATCACCTGATTTCCTTTTAAGTATTATCAAACACTTCATTTACACGTTTGTACGCTTTTGATACTTAAAATACGCTTGTAATACTTAATATGTGGATATCTGCATTTAGAAATCCTATTGACATATTGTCTTTGCATAATCTCTAACATTAAAGACTTCGGTACGTTCCTGCCAGACTTTGATTAATACTTATGTACTTTTACTTTAATAATTCTATTTATGGGTATTTTACTAGGCCAGATTTTACCGGAATGTAATATCAAATTAATTATTTGAGCAATTTACTGTTTCACACAGTGTATGTTTTATAATTTATTGACCACATATAATTATTTTTTGAATTATTACAGTCTTAACTATAAAGTTTTAAATACAGTGAAACCTTATTAATAAAAACACTATTGTGACCTTAAAGAACTGGGTACTGTTTTATCAAAGCACTTACGGAAATCGTAAACTTACGATTAAATTTAAATTCTTTATTACATTGTATTTGTATACAATTTTGAAGTGTGGTAAATTGAGATGCAATACTAATGAGGCCAGATTTTTTTGATTTTTTGTTACTCGGACATTTTTCAGAAAAAAATCTACAGGAGGAGGGAAAAAATGAAAATAAAAACTCCCAAAAATAGCTTCCACAAGCTGTTGGTGGTAGAATAGTCAATGACGGTCCAATTTAAAGCAATCAACACTCAACAACAGTGTTAGTTTTCAAGAAAACAGCCAATTTATCTTAAGACTAGTACACTACAGTGAAACACTAATATAATAAAACTTATTATTAACAAAATAATGAAAGAATAATACAAGGCTGGTCCATTTATCATCCAATCATTATATGCAATTTTGTTTTTTTCCAGTTTTTCAGATTTTTTTTTTTTTGAAAATGCCAAAAAATTGGGCAGGAGGGTCCGAGTAACGAAAAATAAAAGAACTCTGGCCTAATGAATCAGTTGATGAACTCCTACAAACCATATCCATCACCAATTTGCAGTTGTTAAAAAATGATAAAGATTTTAAATTTGAACGTAACTTTAAGATTTCTTGGTCAGTAACAGGCGATATGGTTGGCTATCCTTATTCTCCAATTAAATAAGATTAATGTAGGGTTAACGCATGCTTTTTGGTGCTTTAACATCTGCAGAGTCCCGAGGGACGGTTGGTGCCAAAGCCCGTCAGGGCGAGGGCACCAACGCTCCCGAGGGAACTCCGATAGATGTAATAGCACGAAAAAGCATGCGTAAACGCTATTATAGCATACAAAACATCAATTTATGCGTTTGTATTTCGAAATATTTACATTTTGGCGGGAAATTTTGTGGCGACGACGTGAAAACAAACGTAACGTCGCAAAAACAAACATTACGTCATAACAGTTTTTGTTATGAGCGTCGACTTCCGGGATCCGCAAATAGCAAGAAACATGGATAATGCGGGTTTGTTTAAATTTATTATTTAAATCTTATCGAAATTAATTAGTAGTTACAAATAAAATGGGAATTGCAGTTCATAAGACGCTGTAAAATCGTTTGTTTTCGTCGGTGAGGCCCTGGAATATGCATGCGTAAAACTGGACGTTAACAGCGCGTTCTCGCGTGAATCTTTATGTTTACGCATGGTTTTCGTCCCGTTAACGTATGGGCAAAATCACCGTTTTTATGCTATAATACTGAATAACACCCCAGGGGTGGTATTCAATATTGATCTTACTAGACTTAAGGATAAGGACAACCAATCAGATCAGACCATATTAAACTCTTGGTCAGTTACAGGCGATATGATTGGCTATCCTTATTCTCCACCACCCCTGGTCTCATCATTGAGTTGGTCTTAGTATTCAGCTTTTTAACAGTTGGGACTAGGACTAATTAATTTTCTTGGTTGGCAGTGTGTTGGGCACTTCTTCGTTTTAGGATTTCTGACAGCTAAAACTAGGCATTATAGTCATTTTGCTGTGGAAACTGGGTCATTCAACTAGGGCGATCAGTCTTTTGGTTGCTGATACTAATAATTTATACAGCTTGGTTCTTTGCTCGTTTAGTTGGGCATTTTGCCTTGTATGTGTTTTATGTTTCCTGTGCTTGGTTGGTTCTGTTGGGCATTTTGCCTTGTATGTGTTTTATGTTTCCTTTGCTCGGTTGGTTCAGTTGGGCATTTTGCCTTGTATGTGTTTTATGTTTCCTGTGCTCGGTTGGTTCTGTTGGGCATTGTGCTTTGTGTGTGTTTTATGTTTCCTGTGCTCGGTTGGTTCTGTTGGGCATTGTGCCTTGTATGTGTTTTATGTTTCCTGTGCTCGGTTGGTTCTGTTGGGCATTTTGCCTTGTATGTGTTTTATGTTTCCTTTGCTCGGTTGGTTCTGTTGGGCATTGTGCCTTGTATGTGTTTTATGTTTTCTGTGCTCGGTTGGTTCTGTTGGGCATTGTGCTTTGTGTGTTTATAATGCTTTCTGTGCTCAGCTTGTTTAAGTTGAGTGCTGCCTTCCCTGTCTGATTTAATATAATCTTTTTGATGTTATCTGTAAAGATAATCCAATAAAATATGGTTTTTAAACTTGGAGGTGGTGTATTAAGCAAGGTACGCTTGAAGACTTTGATTTTTTAAATTTTCTACCATTGATATAATAAAATAATAAATTCGTTTTTCTGTGTTGAGTGTTTAAGAGTTCCATACTTTGTCAACCAGTTCAATTTATGTTCATCATATCTAATTTTAAATTATTTCTTTGCTATACCAAAGACCTAAATATACACGTATATTAAGGTCTTTGGCTATACCTTACAATGACTGTGGTATCAAACTTTAATGGGTATCAAACTTTAAGTTATTTAGTCATACCCCAGTTCTGATAAAAGTACCAATTTAAGGTGAAATAGACCCTTTCTGATAAAAATCGTCTATAACTCAGATTTTTATGATATTTTGCATACACGTAGTATCAACTGTTGGCTTTCTGTTTTTGTTGTTTTAGGGAGAAAATTCACGTCCCGAGTGAAAAAAAGTGACACGTAGCGGGACATATTTTTTGCGGGATTTTCAACATTTTTGCTCATTTGGTCAGAATACTTACGTCATTAGATAGAGAAATATATATTTGTGTAGGGAAATGGATATGAAGTCTGCGTCATATGGTGCATTTTATAGAAAGAAAAATTGAATATATTGTACTTAACGCTTTAAGTACTGTGTTGTATGCAGATAGATGATTTTTACCGAAAAGGGTCTATTTCACCTTAATAATTAGTCTACTTTCAGACTTGCGTCTATTCAGCCCACTATAATATTAACTACATTGTATAACATAAATATTTCATCTAAATAGCATAGTTAAAGATTCGTAAAACCAATATTGAAATATTTCCTAATCTTGAAAAAGGCTATTTAGCTGAAATATTGATAAAAGAGTGGTTAATTTATTTTATTGTTTATATTTATGATTCACAATGTATACTATAAACATTCCTGTGTATGTCAGTCAGATTGCTATCTGTTTTAAGCGCTGAGGTTAATTCATGTAAGTGTCTTATACATTGGAATGATAATAGAGCATTTATCATTGAACGCCTAACAATATGACGTTAGGTTACGTTATCACTTTGAAATCTGTATAGTACCTTTAACCATTGGGGCAACATTTAATAAACACCCAACTGACAAAATTATATATCTGCTTGTATTGTATGTTAAATCTTGAGAACCCCTGACAATATGGTATCATTTATTTGCCAGAGGTTGACATAGTGGGACAAATATCTGACATGGCCTCTAGATTTAATGCCTCCAGATTAGACATGGCATGACTCTAACACTTCAAATTGCCATAGGTATTGTATTAAATTTTAGTCATGTGATTAGTTGTATGTTTTGTATTTGGTCATGTGATTATTGTATGTAGTGTATCTGGTCATGTGATAAGTTTCATGTAGTGTATCTGGTCATGTGAGTCTAGTTGTATGTAGTGTATTTGGTCATGTGACAAGTTGTGTGTAGTGTATTTGGTCATGTGACTAGTTGTATGTAGTGTATTTGGTCATGTGACTAGTTGTATGTAGTGTATTTGGTCATGTGACCAGTTGTATGTAGTGTATTTGGTCATGTGACCAGTTGTATGTAGTGTATTTGGTCATGTGACTAGTTGTATGTAGTGTATCTGGCCATGTGACTAGTTGTATGTAGTGCATCTGGCCATGTGACTAGTTGCATGTAGTGTATCTGGTCATGTGACTAGTTGTAGGTAGTGTATCTGGTCATGTGACTAGTTGTATGTAGTGTATTTGGTCATGTGACCAGTTGTATGTAGTGTATTTGGTCATGTGACTAGTTGTATGTAGTGTATTTGGTCATGTGACTAGTTGTATGTAGTGTATTTGGTCATGTGACTAGTTGTATGTAGTGTATTTGGTCATGTGACCAGTTGTATGTAGTGTATTTGGTCATGTGACCAGTTGTATGTAGTGTATTTGGTCATGTGACTAGTTGTATGTAGTGTATTTGGTCATGTGACCAGTTGTATGTAGTGTATTTGGTCATGTGACTAGTTGTATGTAGTGTATCTGGCCATGTGACTAGTTGCATGTAGTGTATCTGGTCATGTGACTAGTTGTATGTAGTGTATCTGGTCATGTGACTAGTTGTATGTAGTGTATCTGGTCATGTGACTAGTTGTATGTAGTGTACCTGGCCATGTGACTAGTTGCATGTAGTGTATCTGGTCATGTGACTAGTTGTATGTAGTGTACCTGGCCATGTGACTAGTTGCATGTAGTGTATCTGTTCATGTGACTAGTTGTATGTAGTGTATCTGGTCATGTGACTAGTTGTATGTAGTGTATCTGGTCATGTGACTAGTTGTATGTAGTGTATCTGGTCATGTGATTATAGTTGTGTTTAGTGTATCTGGACATGAGACTAGTTGTATGTAGTGAACATGGTCATGTGATAAGTCATTAAAATGGTACCAGTATATCTTCCTTGTTTTGGGGCAGCAAAGTTAGTTCCAGATAGCTGCTTGTTTCATCAAATGTCAGAATAATGTGACTGCATGGGGAGTCACCATATCACCGACTGTTGACTTACTGCATGGGGAGTCTCCATATCACTGACTGTTGACTTACTGCATGGGGAGTCTCCATATCACCGACTGTTGACTTACTGCATGGGGAGTCTCCATATCACTGACTGAAGACTTACTGCATGGGGAGTCTCCATATCACTGACTGTTGACTTACTGCATGGGGAGTCTCCATATCACCGACTGTTGACTTACTGCATGGGGAGTCTCCATATCACTGACTGTTGACTTACTGCATGGGGAGTCTCCATATCACTGACTGTTCACTTACTGCATGGGGAGTCTCCATATCACTGACTGTTCACTTACTGCATGGGGAGTCTCCATATCACTGACTGTTCACTTACTGCATGGGGAGTCTCCATATCACTGACTGTTCACTTACTGCATGGGGAGTCTCCATATCACTGACTGTTGACTTAGTAGTACTTATAACTATAGTTGGACAAACATAAATTGACCGCATATGGTCAAGTTAGGATATTGTGACAGTGACGTTGCAGTTCATGGGTACGCAAATAATCACAACCATTGTCTAAACAGGTAGAGCGAAGTTTAGTATGTTAGTTTAGCATTGAAATTATAGTTGTTTGTACAGTTTAAGCCCTTCTAATTGGTTTAAATCTGTTATAGTGGACTCAACCGCAGCGTCACTGGATTTTTATCCTGACTGGACTATAATTTAGCAATTGTAGATAAATAAAACGATGACCTTCACATTGAATTAACCGGAAAAATTGGTTGACATGATAATGATGCAATCTCTTCTACTATAGCGCCAGTGGCTCAGTGGAAAAGTGTTGGCCTGGCTCAGTGGAAAAGTGTTGGCCTAGCTATAGTTTATGTACCCGGTATGCTACTTTTGTACGCAGGTTCGAATCCATGGAGTGTCTTTATTTTTTACCGTACTTGGTTTTCGTTTTCTTAACACTTTTGAATTACAAAGTCTAGAAACAATGAAATGAAGAAAAAAATACAATAAAAAAATTATTTTCTATCAGAAAAGTAATAATTTGGATTCAAAGTGCTCAGAATAAAAACATGTCATTGATGCAACACGACCTTGGGCTTAACTTACTGAGCTATTTTCTCACAGCTTATTGTGATGTAGTTAATTAATATAACTTATTAGCTTACTTCAAGTGCAATAGGCAAATAAGAATGTTTATGTTCTGGTACTATTTTGCTACTTTTGTTAATATCTAAAGTCAAGGAAACAGCCTAGTCTAACAATTCAATGTTTATCATGTTTGTATATAATTGTAAGACTCATGTTGGTTACTTGGATGTCCCTTGGGCTCCGTCCCTTTGATTTGCTATGCCACCGTATCTTTTGGCTATTTTCTTTATTTACTGTGTTACAATTTAATAACGCAAAAACTTAAATTGGACAGTTAATGTTATGTTTTTGTCTTCTGTATAGTGTAGATATGCTAAGTACAGTTGTCAGAAAGCATTTAAGAGCAAGAATCGCATCAGGGGTGGGGGAAATGGTAAAATATTTGGTGTTACTACCAAAAATGATTCAAATGGGAGACTTTTTTCTTTGTAATGTCAGGAACTGTGAAATCGCTGTAAGGTTATCGGGATATCAATAAAGAAACCCTATCACAATAAAAAATGCTTCACAACCCTGGATTAGTTTAATCAATATAGACTGATTGACATAATATTAGTAGGTTATATCATATATAACTGCTTGATCAATGAATTAATATGTATTGTATAAGCGCCAATATGCTAATGAACTTGAACTTGAACTTGGTATTCACGTTTTAGCAAAAGCGTGATAAATTAGGGCAAACCAGATTTGGTTTTGTTGCAACAAATAAGATTATATACAGGTATTTAATTAATTTTGTGTTTGATTAATTTTCAGTCGTTACAGTCACAGTTACTGGATGAAAAATTCATTGGCAAAGGAACAATGGTAAGGTTTAACTTCTCAGATTTTATAATCAAAATTAATCATACCCATTTTCTTTTAATTAATTTTGTAACAACCTACCTATGTGAAAATGTCCGTTACATGTAAGTATAGGCCTGAGAGCAAAATGTCACCTGCGTACTGTTTTATCAAAGGACTTACGGAAATCGTAAACTTACGATCAAATTTAAATTCTTTACAATTATAAAGTTTGGTAAATGGAGCTCCAGACTAATACTGATTCAGTTAATAAACTCCTACAAACCATACCCATCACCAATATGCAGTTGTTAAAGATTTGTAACACTCCCCATTTTGTGTATTTTTCATGATATTACATTATGCTACATTTTGTTTTATTTTTCATATTGGTATTTTAAATTTGCATTTTACAATTTAGTTATTAAAATTGTATAATATAATTTAAATGTACAGATTATTCACATGATGTTATTTTCTCAAACTTGAGTTGTATGGCTATAACTACAATACATTTCTCAGTGTTAAGTATTAAGTATGTTTGGCATATTTTTGATAATTTTAGATAAACATCCCATCTGGATAACACTTATACTTAATACATAGGCTTCCCTGTGCTAATGGTGTTTTAACACTCCTTTTGTTAAAAACATATGTCTAGCCATATTGGACAAACATAAGCCTGCTACAACAATGGTTATAGTAAAACATGTCATCACATCTACTTCCCTTTTAAGTGTTTCTTAAATTGTACATCAAAGTAAAAACTGATTAATTAGCTTCTCTGTTTGTCTGAAAGTTTTTACTTAGATTAACACCTGAGATCATACACTGCTAATAAAACCCCAAGACAGATGTTGCAAAATTTGCATTTTACAATTTAGTTATTAAAATTGTATAATATAATTTAAATGTACAGATTATTCACATGATGTTATTTTCTCAAACTTGAGTTGTATGGCTATAACTACAATACATTTCTCAGTGTTAAGTATTAAGTATGTTTGGCATATTTTTGATAATTTTAGATAAACATCCCATCTGGATAACACTTATACTTAATACATAGGCTTCCCTGTGCTAATGGTGTTTTAACACTCCTTTTGTTAAAAACATATGTCTAGCCATATTGGACAAACATAAGCCTGCTACAACAATGGTTATAGTAAAACATGTCATCACATCTACTTCCCTTTTAAGTGTTTCTTAAATTGTACATCAAAGTAAAAACTGATTAATTAGCTTCTCTGTTTGTCTGAAAGTTTTTACTTAGATTAACACCTGAGATCATACACTGCTAATAAAACCCCAAGACAGATGTTGCAATGTCACATTATATTTCACATTCATGACTTGCAATAAAGGTTATTTCGAACCATACATCTGTGGAACTTATCATTTGCAGAAAATAAAGGTCGTTATATTCCGTACTGCACATAGTCTACAAGGAAATATCAACACATAGAAAAACCACACATTCCCGCTGCGTAAAAGGTTTATAAAGAATTTAAATTTGAGCGTAACTTTAAGATTTTCGTAAGTGCTTTGATCAAACAGTACCCTGAAGCCTAGGGTGATCAGGGTGACATTCTATTTCAGGGTCTGATAATATCAAAATAAGTGAAAGTTTTCTGGCATTTGCCTGAAGTTCAGGTTTTTTAGTGTAACAAAAAGTATGTTTTGCTTCTTTTTCCCTATGTAAATTGTCAATTTTTGAGGATTTCAGGTTTTGTCAGAATTTTGAACTTTCACCCATATATCAATACCATGCTGATAGGCTTATGATATTTATGTTATTCAAAGTTATAGTAAAACGTTCACATGCAAGATTGTGATAGATATAAACTGCACTGTCAGCATATACAAATGTTTAATTATCACATAACCTGCGGTCCAAGAGTCCAGTAAAGCCGTGCCGTAAATATCGTTCGACACTCCCAGACTGTGCAATAAATATTTAAATTAGCTTGACGGGACGTTAGCCTATCCATGCATTGATCCGTCAATGATGTCAGAATAATATCAACGTCGCCATAACGTCACGCTCAATGTACTGCTGAATTTTGGCTGAAACATATGCGGTGTACATCATACTTTTGAACAATAATGAGCGTTTTCTAAGGTTATGTGATAATTAGAATCTTACATTTTGTCCACTCGTTTAATAAAACTCGTTTGTAATGAGCACTCATGCAAGATCCTCTATATAATGCAGGAATTATGACATTATGCAGTGACAGGGCAATTACACTTTAATATGAGCCGTTCTCCAGGAAAACCGGGCATAGTGAAATTATATAGGAATAATGAAATAAGATTTAGAAAAGTGTCTAAAATGAGAAAAATGTCATGTTCTTCCATCTTAAGTTTTAGTAATTGGACAATATAGTACTATCTTTTAGATTTTATTTTTCTCTTAAATTATGTTAAAATATATTCTCTCATTGCTATGGTGACCAATTTCTGAAAAGTGTCCATATTGAGAAAAACAAGGAGTTTAAGTGGTTAAAAACAGTAGCTACTTTTTCTATTAGCAAACAATAACAATTTTGACATGTTTTATTAGAATAAGAATATAATTCTTAAATGTGACACAATTTTAAAAAGGTTTCGTCTATAATAATAATAATAATAATAACGACTTTATTTATAGTGGATGACATATTTGGTTCTAGGCCAATTTTCAATATGGTCCACTATAATGATCAAATACTGGATCTGGGGAAAGCTTGTTAACATTGTGTCAAAAAATGTTTGAAAGACGTTTGTGACTTCACTCAAAAAAGTAGACGGGTGTCATTAGTTTCAAAAACTAATAATTTGTTCAAATTTTCAGAAACTGTTCATAAGAGTCTCGTCTTTCTAAGGACGTATTATAATGATTTTCTTAATTTTGTCACTAAGCCCAGTTTTCCTGGAGAACGGCTCATATATAAATATTTTTTGTCCGGATGTGGCTAATATATTCTAATTAAGTATTATTGTCAATATGTATGTCCATTTCCTGATTTTGACTGTTTTGCTGGTGTATGTTGTTTTTTAATTGCGGTGCCTTAATTATGAAGGTTAAATATAAATACATTATTTTGTTCTTATTGTACTTTCACTCAACCACTTTTCTAATTGGTCACTTTTCAAACCCGAAATATGTTTAAATGTAATCACATTATTTGATGGCGAAAATGCAAAATTTATCGCATGAATGACCACGCATACTTTGGCACATGATTTGGGTGTTAGGACTATTGCACAACACGTTTGTGTGCAATATATCTTCAAAAATTATGATCACAGGTAAACAAGTTTGGGGTTTGAAAAGTGACCAATTAGAAAAGTGGTTGACTGTCTATATAGATACAAAAACAGTAATACCCTGACCATTTTGTACTAGTATGGCGTCTAGGTATCATGTACTATAATACAGCGTCTAGCAGCTGTCATATTTATTACTATTTATATTACTAAAATGTCATTAAACGACAGAACTTACTGGTGTTAAGAAATCAGCCGAAAAACTTTAATCCGATAATCATAAATTTAAACACGGGCTGTCAAAATTGCAATTATATTTTGTTAATTGTACTTGTCGGTATTTGACTATGGGTGCTTAGTTTAATCTGGCATTAATTCGTTGACCAAGTTATTCACAAGTTGCTTTATAATACTTACTTGTTTTCTTTCTTTGATTGACCATAAACCGACTTAAGAGGCTGTTGATAATGGGTGTAAGCTGATTAATGCCACTTCATTCTGATATTTTCTTTATAACCTTTAGTCGAGCGCTTTAAATCTTACTTATATAAACTAAACACATTCTGAAAAACATGTGAGCATTTGATTTATAGAAATGTAGTAGGAATTTACAAGTTCAAGTTCAATACTAGCTGGTCAAAATTGTTTGCATTTTATTTTTCATAATATTTAAAAATCAAAGCACTGAGAGTACTCGTGGGAGGCGATCTGGTTGCTGCTACTAAAGCTTAAACGGACTTTATACGTTTAATGTTCGTTTGTATTCTTACTGCCGATCTTGTCTTGAATGTCAAAATAGGCATATGTGACTATATAGGCATGTTGGGTATCTAAATAATTGTTAAAAGGTGCATATTAATTTATATGTAATACGTGCATTGAATGCGTATATCAAAAGTGGCTTTAAAATAATACTACGCGCCTATTTATCAGATTCTACAGTACCGTCTTGTAATCACTTCCCTCACAGCGGGAGACAGTCTATAGAAAGCGGCTAGCTAGTACAGCGACACCATATGATTGCATAACCGTACTTTGCAGACCGTATACGATTCATTGATAAAACCATCGTTTGACCGTAGTCTGAAGTTTCTAAAAATAGCTTTACAGCCGGGACATTTGATGAACACGTCATTTTCGTACTATGAAACAAGTTCGGTATCAGCGGGTGTAGTGATTTTTTTGGCCAAAATATCGATTTAACAAACAGTTTCACAATAATTTTTGATCTTAGAATAAACAAATGTTGCTGATTGGCTTAAATCAGTTAAAAAATTTGGAGAAACATATGTAGCAGTATTGGGAATGTTGACAGTTTCTGGAACTACTTGAATGCCGATTCACATAGCAGCCTAAAGGCGGTTAATATTGTATTAAGAAATGGGCAATGGTAGTAATGAGAGGCTTAATCGCCTCCCAAAAACTAACATACAACAATAACACTTATTCATTGATTGGCTGGCCCGGAGTCACAAAAAGACCCTTCACAAATTGTAACTAAATCCACCATATATCACATCATCACAACCCTTACATAATGTGAAGTGCTCCTTATTTTTAATACTTCTTATTTTTAAGCAAATTGCTCCCTGAACTAGGAGTTACATTAGTAAAAGAAATATCAGGGGAAATGTCGGAACTCCCTCTTGCGGGAGATAAAATGTTCCAACTTGTCCTAGATAAAGTCTCTCCCTCTAAAATGCCCAAGATAAAATGTTTCTCCTTAATTGTTTGGTCTAGATATCATCGATGCCTCTTAGATGCCCAAGATAAAATGTTCCTCCTTAATTGTTTGGTCTAGATATCATCGATCACTCTTAGATGCCTAAGATGAAATGTTCCTCATTGCCCTATGTAGAAGAAGTCCTTCGCTAGATAAAACCACAAAAATCTGATCATCTAAGTTTAGCCAAGTAATAGAACTTTCTCTTTGAGTGCGACCATTAAATAGCCTCAGAAGTTGCGCTTTGAGTGCGACCGTAGTCTAGCTGTAAGGAAATTCTTTTTATTTTCAGGAGGCCCAAATCAAACAACTACAAGAAGAAGTTGCAGACTTGAAGGGAAAACTTCAAGAGAAAACAAAGGAACGTGATAATACATATGTTGACATAGAAACTGTTGCTAGGCAACTAGGTGTTGTCAACCGGAATAGTGAGAACATGGTACAATTTATGTTTATTTTTTGTACTACCTGTAGCATGTATTAATGGACCAAATGGAGAACAGTTAGTTCAAGGATCAATCTTTTAACTTTTTATGAAGGTGTGTTGTCTATTGTCACAACATGGCCCTAATGATTTTGAGGTCTGTAGGGCAGAGGTCAAGGTCACTGTGACCTTTAACATTATTGACTATTTTGCTGCCATGGGGAATACATGTTTTACGACCATGTTTTGTTCATTTTGATTCTATGATACTAGTAATTTAAACATGTACTAGTATATTTAAGAAATAAACTATGATAAACCATTGTATACCAGCTGTTATACAATGGTTTGTAGTTCTGACGCATAGGAATTAACCACGAAGGCCGGTTTTCACAGTTTAATTCGATTCTAACATGATTTCAACCCGGAATTATATAAAAAGCCAGTGTTATTTGGCGAGATCTATGTTGCTTAGGTCACATGTTGACGGCTGTTACGATTATGTTTATCACCCCCAGTATAACTATACTTCAAACAATAATCAAAGTATGAAATAAGAAGAAAATCTGTTCAACATCAATGGATATTTATTTAATTAAATATCATTTAAATATTCCTTACTAACAAATAGTCTAAAATAAGCAAAAACATTTACAACGATAATAATACAATATCACGTGATTTTATTCATAAATTTCCCGACGTGTAAAAAAGAACAGCCGAGTCGAAAGTAGTTCAATTTTCCATTGTATATTGGCTGATATACAACGCTATGATTTGTTCTTTGTCTATATAGGCAAAATCGCCGGTTATGTTAGAATACCTCTCATTACTAATACGTACATTACCATGGTAACTATTACGTCACTAGGTGACATCTCTCTGTTGTTATTTTCTCCAGCTAGAGGAGATATTGGCTGAGATACAGACATTACAGAATGCTACAGTTAGCTCCGCACATCCACCTACCCCATCTCATAAACATGCCAACAAAAACTCTACTTCCAGACGACATTTTAGGTAAGTTTTAAAACCCATCAAGCGGTAGGAGTGGCATAGTAGTCAAGTTGGTAACACTCTTGACGACCGACTCGAAAGATGCCTGACTGAGACACTGGCATACATGTCATGTTTGGCAGATTCCTTAGAGTGAGATTGGTGATGGAAATGCACAAATTTCATTGAAATGAGGGAGATTTTCCTAAATTGATGTAGTTTGCATGCAGTTTTCGCTTATTTTACTTTTATAACAATACCATGCATGCTTCATGAAGCAATTTGAACTAATATTTGTGATCATTTTCATAATGTAAACAAAAAATGTCCAAGTACATATGTCCAAAAAATGTGTGAGATTTGATCAGTTTGCCTCCGATCATGCGGGAGACCTCAGCCTCAGGGTACTGTTTTATCAAAGCACTTACGAAAATCTTAAAGTTACGATCAAATTTAAATTCTTTATAATTCATTAACAACTGCAAATTGGTGATGGATATGGTTTGTAGGAGTTCATTAACTGAGTCCTTATTAGTATTACAGCTCCATTTACAACACTTTATAATTGTAAACAAATGATAAAGAATTGAAATTTGATCGTAAGTTTACGATTTCCGTAAGTGCTTTGATAAAACAGTACCCTGGAATGTATGCACTAGTCATTTCTGAAAAACTTTTAAGTGATTCCTGATCATGCAAGTAGATAATTTGTTGATAACCTAAAGGTAGTATTGTGTGTATTGCTGCTGCACACAGGACATGTTCAAAAACCAAGTAGTCTGATTTGGGCAAGGCTAGATTTCTATTGTATCACACATTATTGTCTCTTCCGTTAATGTCTAAGGTCATCGGCTAAGCTGGCTGAGAAAAAACAGAATATCCATACATTAATGACAAGTGGAAATAAAACAAACACTATTATGATGTTATGCATATGTAGGGGTCCTTCTGAAGTATAATCTTTGCAATAAGATGCAGGTCTGATATAGCCATACTATATTTAGCTGATGTCCGTACACCTAAATAATTGAAATTACAATGCCTATTGTTACAGTCCTGGTGATGAAGTTTCAAATGACCATAACTTTGTCAATATTTTGAATTTATACTTCAAATAATGTATATATTCTTCAGAAAAGTTCAATCTTTCTAGTGCAGGTATACATTGCATGTACATTTTGACCTTGTAGGACCCCCTGATAAAGTTTAATTCTTTGTTCCAATGTCCTAATTTTCAGTCCTTCTACCGGTAACTTACATGATAATGGTGATCAACCAAATAGTCAGGATGGAAATACTGATGGCAGCCATGTTGAAATGTCTGACGCAGTGCCAATGTCATGTGACACCGTGTCTGATGCCGTTACCCAACACGAGGTTGCTGACCTCACAGCTCAGATCAATGACTTGAAGATGACATTGAAAGCCACAGAAGAAACTGTTCATAGTCAAACTTATAAAATGAAACATTATCGTAACATTTTGTACGATAATGGCTTGTTATTGCCACCTGCTGTTGCAAGGTCAAGGTCAAACAGTGTTCCTGCCTCTATGATAAACAGTTATAGAGCTTGGATCTCTGAAGCAAAGCTTAGTAAGCGAAGTAATTCTGTTGACAACCATACTTATGCCCAGCGCAGTCTGCGACGTAATTCTGTTGATAACCCTACTTATGCTCAGCGCAGTCAGCGACGTAATTCTGTTGACAACCCTACTTATGAACAGCGTAGTCAGCGACGTAATTCTGTTGATAACCTTACTTATGAACAGCGTAGTCAGCGACGTAATTCTGTTGATAACTCAACCTATGAACAGCGTAGTCAGCGACGTAATTCTGTTGATTACCCTACTTATCAACTGCGGCGTGGAAGTGTATCACCGACCCCGAAGAGCAGACGACAACTGTCCACCTATACTCTTAATGAATCTGCAGAAGACACAGAAAAACTGTTTAAGGTAAATTTTAATGATAGAACAACTGTTGATAAATTTGAATTCTGTATGAAGATAAGAAAGCCAGTTCTTATGTTAGATACCTTGAACATATGGCCACTTTATGTCAAATAATTTAATACCTTCTGATAAATAGATTGTACAGTTGTTTTATGTCACAGCATCTACTGATGCGGCAGGCATTATTATTTTTTATAGTGATTGTCCTGTCTGTCATCTGTTCCATGCAAATCATGTTCGCTTTGTAACTATATCTATATCATTTCCTATATAACTTGGATCAAATGTTCGCCACATCAAGAAGATGTGTTATGCGCAAGACCTTGGTTCTTACCTCAAAGGTCAAGGTCACATTTTGAGGTCAAAAGGCTCAAATAGTCACGTAACTCTTGTCCGCTCTGTCTGTAACTATGTCAATTCTTATTTGATATTTATATAATTTGGTACAAATGTTCACCATGTCTAGATGAGGTGTCAAGACACCTATTAATAAGGCATATGTATGCAACCCAGTCAAGGGTTTTCAACAGAACTTTAGCCCCTGATTGATTGAAGCTAGTTATTATGGACATTTGGCTTTCACCTGGACATAAACTTTGTTGAAGGCAGTCTTATTTCAATTTTATTTTGCAATGATACAGTTACCTTATTTCTTGAGTGCACAGTTTTTAGCTCAACTATTCGAAGATTATGGAGAGTTATTGTAAACACCCATTCGTCCTGGTGGTGTTTGCGATGGTGCCAGCTCCACACTCTTGGTTAAGGTTATTGGTGCAGGCTACTGTATTTGGCCATATTTTACATATCATCCATTGAAATTTACAATACTTGTTCACCATCATTAGTAAACACTCATGGTGTGGTATTCAATATTGATCTTACTTGACTTAAGGATAAGGACAACCAATCAGATCACACCACATTAAACTTTTGGTCAGTAACAGGCACTATGATTGGCTAACCTTAATCTCAAATTAAATAAGACCAATATTGAATACCACCCCTGGTCGAGTAAAACTCTATCATGCTTTTAAGTAGCTTTATGCCTCTTTTTAACTTGGTTAAAGTTTTACGTGCAAGTTACATTCATTATCTCATAATACTACCAATGATATAGCTTTGTAACTTACAACGCTTGTTCATCATCATAAGTCAACAGTATTGGTCAAGTGCAATAACTCCATTTAAATTCTAAATTGAGTAATGCCCCTTTCTTACTTAGACCTTCCTTGGTTAAAGTTTTATGTGCAAGTTACATTCAGCCCCATGGAACAATTATTATCTCATATACTATCAATAATATTGCATTAAAACTAAGTTGTACAACTTTAATTTAATAATAGCCTGTTTTGAACTTAGATTTATGTGACAAATGGCTGTGAATAGTCAAGCACGCTCTCTTACGGACAGCTTTTTAACAGTTACCTTTATTATTGTGTTTGGCAGAATGCATTCAATTCCCAATGTGGTCGTTTTGTATCATCAAGTTAGTTTGAATCATGCTAATTTTCGAAAAATGGGAGATGGGCAATTTCAGGACATATTAAACAATGGCCATCTTGTTTGATATTATTCTGTACTTTTCAGGAGAATTCAAAACTAAAACAGCAGATAAGTGGATACAGGAGAGTGTTGAGAGTATTTCAAGTGAAGAATTCGATGTCAGGTTCTGAATCTGTTGTTAGCACGGAAAGTTCTTCAATGTGTGTAGAAAGTGCCCAATGCTATTTGGAGTGTTGGCTCGGAATGGTTGATAAATTCTTGTCTCAGCTTAGTGAGTCTGACGATGACCTTCTGTATCATTCCGGGATAACCATTGATGTCAATCGATTAAAAAAGGGACTCATTGAAGCTAAAGGGGCTGTACAGACCCTATCTGATTCCTGTGGTGGTAAGTGATGCATATTTTCACATTATCACATGTTTGACGTCGCGGTAGCGTAATGAAGCCATTATTTATTTTTGATAATACACTAGTGTAATAAAGCTTTGACGTGACGTCATTCAAAGTATAGGCGACGTCTTGAATGTTGCGCGTTTATTATAGTGAAAATAAGTAGCTATTTTATGTTTTGACCAAAAAAAGGCTAACATGTGATAAAAATTACATTACGTTTGTGTCTTTCCACATTGAATTTATTAACTCGTGGAATAAAATCGATAAAATGCTCGGCAGAGCCTCGCATTTTATTATTTTATTCAACTCGTTTAATAAATTCAATATAAAAAGACACTCATGTAATATCCTCTATATACTAGCATACTTTCTTTTATACTCATTATAGAAGAATAGATTTTTCTTCGCATGAATATTAATGTGGCATTTGATATCTATGAAGCCATATTTTGAGCAATTAGTGAGTTATTACCCCCCATTATTTGATAAGGGGATATATTGCTTTGCTCAGGTTTGTCTTTCGGTCTGTTGACCAAATGGTTTCCATTCAATAAATAGTATTATATATTTTGGGTATAAACAAACAATATATTAAATTTGTTGGGTGTCAATATGTTGTTTGCCTATACCCAAAATATATAATACATTTCTTCTAAGCATGTCTAGCCAAGTTTGAATACAATGTTCAAAACTCAAACATGTTGACTAAGTGACCTGTACCAATTAACCTTTATGACATTGGTATGATATTCAGCTTAGTTCAGAAAGCAACCACCATGATAGTTAGCCTAGTGGTAGAGCTTCCTCTTCAAGTTCGGGAGGTCCTGGGTTTGATTCCTGGCCCCGATCTCCCTAAGCATCTCAATCTGAGCATGATCTCATCTCATATTTGGCAAATACCTTTATATTAATTTCCATGGGTGGCTGGACTCAAAATTAGCATCACTATACAGAAATGTTATTCTGGGTTTATTATAGTAAAATTTCAAGAGCTTGAGCTTCATATTTATCTCTAATTCCGACTCTGATTTTAACAAAATCTCAATTTGAGTTGAGATTTCTACTTAAGATGCTTCGGGAGATCAGGGCCTGGCTGCTTCATAACATTAATAAAGAACATATAACAATGATACCAGTAATTTGCTTGCTTTTAAGGAATGAAGGGTATCACAGCTTCTCTCTCATACCCTCGTGACAATGGATACCATCAGAACTGAGGTGTCAAAGGGGGATTTATTAAGTTGTAAAACCTTGATTAACAATGAACCTGAACTGGATTTGTATCAGTGAGTTAAAAAGCAACTTGGATTTTGTTTTTTGTAATTTCAGCTGTTGAGAAATGTAACGAGGGTCAACTTTCATCTGACGAGGGTCGACTTTCATCTGACGAGGGTCGACTTTCACCTGATACTAGTGACAGTGGTTGTTCAGTTATTTTTGCCAGGTATCCAATTATTACCTACCAACAAAATATATTATAACATACAAATGTATATTAATATTCTTTACTGATGTCGAAATCTGCTTAATAAATTATTGTTTAAATTTTAATTCATTTGTTAATAAATGATTGCGCAGAACTATTTATAAAAAATATTTTGCGGAACTCAATCATTAATCGCGTTTTGTACATTATCAATGTGTCTGCTCTGCTAATTGCTTTAAAATACAACATTGTCATACATGCAATAAAATCATACCATACATTTCATACTTTATACTATGAAATACATGTCATGTTTTATGCTATAAAAATAGTATGTAATGCTTATTGCTATAAAATAGATGGTCATGCTTTATGCTATAAAACTGAGACATGTCAAGCTTTTATGCTATAAAAATACATGGTACATGTAATACTATATGCTATAAAATCTGTATGCTATGAAATGAATGTAATGCTTTATATTATAAGATAGATGGTAATATATTATGCTATAAAACACATACCAAGCTTTATACTATAAAATAGATGTTATGATTTATGCTATAAAATAGATGGTAATATTTTATGCTATAAAACATATGTCATGCTTTTCAGTGCTCAGAAGACAATGAAAGAATGTCAGTTGAATACTGATGTAGAAAGACATTCTACTGTCAACAGTCAGAGACTGAGTCCAATATCAGATACTGCTGTCGACAGTCATAGACTGTGTCCAATGTCTGATACTGACCAACCGCTGGTTAAGTCAGATTCTCATTCAACCCATCAGAATGGTTCCCTGTTAAATCCTAGAATAACTGCTGGTTCCTGGTTGACAGTGTGCATGAATGATGGACAGAGTGAGGCTGGTTCCTACGCTCATGATCATTACTGTAATGAAACACTAAACTCTGCATTTAGTGAACCTATATGCTGTAAGTGTAGTAGAGACATAGTTCGGTGTTCGTCAAGAGAGAGCAGAAGTGAGATGTGCGTACCAGATACTAGTAATGTAGGCACTGAACATAATCATTGTCAGGTAGAAACTCAAGTATTAGACCATCACTGTAAAGATATAGACCATCGCTGTAAGAACATAGATCTTACATGCTGTTGTCAATCACAGAATGAAACTGACTCTAACAAATCTAGACGTTGTAGTAACAGTAACATGTCTATAAAACTGCTACAAAATCACAGTGAATGTGCAGCAGAACTTCAACATCAAATGAAATCTTTAGGAAAAGTTATTCAGTCATACGAAGAACAAATTCAGAAACATTTTCGAGCAGATGTTAATACTGTGTTACAAGATCAGTTGAATGAACTCGGTGATCTACGTGTGGTGTTAGAACAGAATATCAACCGTAATGGAGTGCTTGAAAAGATGATAAAAGATTGGACAAGTTCCTCGGAGAAGACAATACAAGATTTAACAGCCCAGCTGGTACAGTGTAACAAGGTCAACCAACAACAGGTAAAACCAGAGTTTCATTACAGGATGGTTTTCTTTGGTCATTTTGTTTAAGCCACATTATCTCTCCCAAGACCAGATCATCCAGTAAATCGACTAATTACAAGGATTTGGGATATTTTTCACAAATGACCAATAATTGACGACAGAATGTTAAATTGATGTATCTGTCGAAATAGTATGCCAGAAGTCACATTTAGTAAAATGTATGGATGACAAAATACTAATTTTGCAAGAGTTGCTTTCCTTAGATTATAAATTGAGCATTTTTTGTTTACAATTCATTATTTTGTAAACAAACCAACTGGAGGTTGTATTTTGGGTTTTCTTCCATCTTATGGTGTTTTCCACCTTTGGGACTCAACTAAAGTGCTCAAAATGCATGGCTTTTCAAATAGGTTAATTAAGTTGTTGCTTTTTGAAAATAGCCGTTTAAGGCCTAATGTGGCTTTAAGTTTGTACTTAATTTTACTTTTAAATTATAGTCAATATTTATGTACCTACTCATGTCATGAGAGAGTGATTAACATAAGTTGAAGAACTTGTATCCCAATCAATTTATAATAAATGAGTAAACCTCAACAGGCTTTTATTTTCCAGGTGGAAGACACTGAATGCAAATCAAACTTGAATCTGGAGATATGTCGGGATAACTCCTGCAAGACTAATGCTGAAGTTGAATTGTTTCAGAAAAGAGTTGCTTCCCTTGAAATTGAATTAAAAGCTAAAAAGGTTGAAGTTGATCAGCTGAGGACAAAGTGTCAGCAACAGGAGAGTGTGGTAGACTATTACAACAAGGTGGACAAGGAAATATCCAGTAATACTGCTAGAGAAGAGGTGAAGGAAAACAATGAAAATGTTGAATGTTTAAAGGCGGAGCTAGAAAGATCGAGGGATACAATAGACGAACAGAGCCTACATCTATGTGATAAGACAAGAGAGATTGATGGCTTGAAATGTGAGATAAAGAAACAGAATGTCATACTACGAGAACAAGATAAACTGTGTAGGGAGTTAACAGTAAGAATAAGTGTATTTTATGTTATAGTTAGAAAAAAAAATGTATTTCCTGATGAAGGCAAAATGCCGAAACGTTAAATATACTATATAATTTATTTCTACACATGTTTTTGTTGACATTTATCTTTATGGTATAGTTAGAACACATATTAAGTAAATTTTTAATGATTTAAAAGTGCGGAGCGAGCGAAGTAAAGCGAGTCCTTTTTAGTCATTAAAATTTACTTAATATGTTAATATAATATAGTAAAATCTTTTTATCTGAAAGTTCAAGCCGGATTCATCACAAATAGGTAACAATGCTCCATTATTGGTCCATTCTTGAAAAGCTAATAATTGAAATCCATGTGGAACTCTGGTTTCTATAGCAACCGAAATCAAGGTTCAGTTTAAATATGGTTCTACTTGATCAATGTGTACAGGACAGTGGGCCCTCTTGTCTTTTTCATCTATGCAACTTGCCCAACATGTGAACACATATTTTACAGTCGAAGTTAGAGGGATTAAATGCAGCCAATGAGAAGGTTTCGACACAGTTGGAGTTTGATAAACATCATCGTGATTACTATAAACTGCAGAATGATAAACAAACACAACTTATACAACAACTCAAAGATAGAATGGCTAAACTGAAGGCAGACCTGACATTGTCCGTACAAATGAGGTTGGTTTAAACTAACTTTGATTTCTGAAAAACAGAGTTATGGCCCTTGTATTATGAAATTTTTTTTTTTTGAACTTGCTTTGTACAGAACTTTTAAAGTGATTGCCCTATATTTGTGGACATTGATATCACATCGAACATAAGTATGTTGTCATGCTTACAGGGTTTAATGTTGCGTGTGACCACCTGTAAAAACAACACAATTATGGTTCTAAATTTATGTCAGAGTTAGACTAAATTTGAATTTAGGTTGCCCTTAACTTCAAAGTGGTTTAACCTAGAGTAAGACTCTGAATTGCATGTTGTTATATAGGGAGTAGTTCATGAGGATTTAATGTTTGGTAGTGACCTGTACAGTTATGGCCCTTGAATTGTGAAAATAGAGGATCTTGCATGAGTGCTCATTACATACGAGTTTTATTAAACGAGTGGACAAAATGATATGACACGAGGCTTTGCCGAATGTCATATTGTTTTTGTCAACGAGTTTAATAAAATTCATATGTAATGAGCACTCATGTTAGATTTTATTTATCACATAACCTTAGAAAACGCTCATTATTGTTCAAAATGATGATGTACGCTACATATGTTTCAGCCAAAATGCAGCGGTACAATGAGCGCGACGTCATGGCAACGTTGATATTAGCCTGACGTCATTGACGGATCAATGTATGGATCGGCTTCACGTCAAGCTAATTTAAATATTTATTGCACAGTCTGGGAGTGCTGAACGATATTTACGGCACGGCTTTACGGCACTCCTGGACCGCAGGTTATGTGATAAATATGCTATTCTAAACTACCGGTAGCAATTATAAGCTATTCCCAATTTGTTTTTGTTCATTGCTGCCTTCTCTGTCTGATGTATTATTTTTCTCTTTTTGAGATCTTTTATATATTATGCATGTATCGTATTACAGGAATTCCCTGGATAAAATGATGGCCCAAGAGAAGAAGGCTACATACGAGGCAACAAAGTTAAAGGATAAATACTTGTACAACCTTAAAGTTACATACAGAGAATTATCCAAGTAAGTAAATCCTAAAACATCATTTTTGTCGAGCCCGCTTGCGGTGAGCAAGACTTAGTCGCCACTTTTGGTGTATGTGCGTGCGTGAGTGCGTCCGTCCGATTTTTTTCAGACCATAACTTTCTTATGCTCTGACCAATCTTGCTTATATTTGGCATGAATGTTCATCTCCATGAGGAGGTGTGTCATGCCCAACCCCCAGGTACCTATCTCAAAGGTCAAGGTCACCATTGGAGGTCAAAGGTCAAATTGAAGCTTGTCCGGACCATAACTTAGGCCAAACAGAAAGTAGTGTTTGTTCCCCTTCCCTACCTACCCTAGCAAAAAGTCCCCTACCCTAAACTTTTTTTGACCCTCTGAATTTTTTTTTTTATAAACAAGTCAGGTATGGAAAGACAAATAATCACAAGGTATTCAAATTAATATCAATCAAAACAGTAGAACTAGTTAAGTGCAAAACAAAAATTATTGACAATAAATATTTAAAAAAAAAAAAAAACTTGTTGACCTACCTACAAACCCAACCCTAAATGACGAGTGGTAGGGAAGTCGAAACAAACAATTTTTTTTTTCTGGCCTTACAATAGATAGAAGCTACAGTCAGATAGATATCTTTGTTACCTTACATTGTTATTACCTTACATTGTTATTACCCTACTTTTAAAACGAAAATGACTTAAATATTTATTATGCAGAATTTCGTTTAATTATTTTGATGGGTTTTAGAGATAATTCATAGTTTGCTGCATTATATATTGAATGACCCTCGTATCTTTGTTTAATATCTTACATTGTTAGTATAACTATATAATGATTTTGTTATGTTACTTCTAGAGCAAAGAAGGATCTTAGAGATGAACACAGAAAGTATGAAGAGATCTCCTCTGTTACCAGAAGTCTACAGACTGAACTAAAAGTTCGCACTCAACTGATGAATAAAAAGGGTGGTAAGCCATGTTTCTTTTAGCTTGTATTTTTATACCACTGTATCACAGGTAACTGTATCAATGATAAAGAGTTTTTTGGGGTTTTTTACATAAATTTTTTTTTTACTGTTTTCAATGATATAGTTACCTGTGTACCGAATATGATTGATATATTTATTATAAGGGTCATGATTTCAGTTGGTCCATCAGTCCATCCGTTGGCCTGTCTGTAGACATTGTCTAGACATATCTACTAGACATTTTTGAGCGAACTATTTCTAGTACTTAGCCTAGCTTTCTGTATCGGAGGAAGATTTTCATACCTTCACTGATAGCTCTTGTTTTGGGCTTAGAATGAATTGCTGATAATATCTCCAGCCTTTGTCTACAAATAATGTGGCAATTAAATGCATTTCCACAGTCTAACTGGCAATGTAAGTTTGTTCAGATATGCTAACTGACAATGTATGCTTGTTCAGATATGCTAACTGGCAATGTATGTTTGTTCAGATATGCTATAACTGGCAATGTACATTTGTTCAGATATGCTAACTGAAAATGTATGCTTGTTCAGATATGCTAACTGGCAATGTATGCTTGTTCAGATATGCTAACTGGCAATGTACATTTGTTCAGATATGCTAACTGACAATGTGTGTTTGTTCAGATATGCTAACTGGCAATGTGTGTTTGTTCAGATATGCTAACTGGCAATGTATGTTTGTTTAGATATGCTAACTGACAATGTATGTTTGTTTATATTTGCTAACTGACGATGTATGTTTGTGCAGATATGCTAACTGACAATGTATGTTTGTTTAGATTTGCTAACTGAAGATGTATGTTTGATCAGATATGCTTACTGACAATGTATGTTTGTTTAGATTTGCAAACTGACGATGATAAACAGACTATGATAACTGAACTATTGAAAGAACTGCACCAACTACGAGAGCAAGTTACCACAATCCTTGAACAGAATAAGAATATGAAGGCAAAACTTACCCAATACTGCCAGCACACTAAAACCAAGGGTCAGTACAAATATCTTAAGTAAAACATCTTCAATAAGCAACATGTGATATTGTATAACAGGTTGATTCTGTCAGCAAACATTCTGCAATTTGGCCTTGGTTGATATCATTTCTCTGCCAGAAAACTGGGAACTAATTTCTGCGTTTTTAAGTACCTTAAAATGCTCATTTCAAAAAGCGTTTGACCTGATTTGACCCTTAGGTCAAACTTTAAAACAGTATCAAATCTTTGCTTGATCATGTTAATTATACAGAGATAACCTCACAACCTATCATGCACCTATCAATGTTTTCCCCCAGGGGGGAGCGGCAGGCTGACCCAGGGAAATTTGACATTTTTACTTTTTCAAAGTCTAAATTCCCACCCTAGAGCAAGGTCAATTTGTCAAAATCCCCTCACTGGGAGATGCTTTACATAGCGAATCTCAATTTAAGATTATATATTTCTTCCTGAGATGCTTCGGGAGATCGGGCCTGAACTAGATATGCACTTGTATTTTATAGGTCAGAAACAGTCAAGCAATATTAAATCAAGTGTACATGAAGAAAATGTTGATAAAATAAAGAAGTTACGTGAGGAAGCAAGGAGATACAATACGAGACATGGAGTCAGTACAGCAATACATGAACCAAGTTCCAGATACCCCGATGAGGTATTGTTATATTAATATTGTAAATATAGAGAATCTTGCATGAGTGCTCATTACATACAAGTTTTATTAAACGAGTGGACAAAATAATATGACATGAGGCTTTGCCGAGTGTCATATTGATTTTGATGACGAGTTTAATAAAACTCGTATGCAGTGAGCACGAATGTAAGATTCTATTTATCACATCACCTTGGGAAACGCTCATTATTGTTTAAAAGGATGATGTACGCTGCATATGTTTCAGCCTAAATGCAGCGGTACAATGAGCGTAATGTCATGGCGATGTTGATATTATCCTGACGTCATTGACAGATCAATACATGGATTGGCTAATGTCATGTCAAGCTAATTTAAATATCTATTGCACAGTCTGGGGGTGCCGAACGATATTTACGGCACAACTTTACGGCACTCCTGGACAGCAGGTTATGTGATAAAAATGAATCTCAGTTCATTGTATGCACCTTAAGCAAGAGATATATGTAATTAGGAGGTTTTACATCCCAGTAAATCGCGGACTTCTGATTGGTTTAGGGGTACATCATTTGACTTCAGGTTGGAGTTTGTTATACAATTCATTTATGAATAAGTATCTTTACTATATACTGTCAAATCAGTAATTTTCATGGGGGTAAATTTTTTGTTGATTTCATGGTTGAACTCATTCTCGTTCACCAGAGTATTCTTCGTCCGAAACCAGTCTGGAAACTTGACTAACCACTGATGTATGAGGATGGGTTGAACTTGACCAGGAAATCTAATCCCCATGATTAATAGACCTTCCAATATGGAGGAAAGGTTTCCAGTACCATGTTTGTTATCCACACATTTACAACCCCACAACATTATATTTTACCAAAAAGGAAAGTAAATGCCAATGAAAATAAGTGATTTTACGGTAGCTGATAAATAATATACAAGTTTTCTGCTAAAACTCACATTTATTGTTTGATAGCCTTAGATAGCTTAGTGTCCACTTTTATTGTGGGAGAACGTGGGTCCTATCTGCGTCATACTAATTACAGATGAAAATAAAAATGGTACCACTGCCAGTAATTCCCTCCCTAGACACCTGGCATAAAAAGGGATAGCTGGTTTCTTCCATATACCCTTGTGGGGATGGATACCATCAGGAATGAGGTGTTGAATGCGAATGATATATTCAGTTTTAAAAACTTGTGTCAAAATCAACCTAAAATAAAGTTGTATAAACTATTGCTGTATTTTCTAACAGGGATCAACAGAGGATATACGTCCAAGTATCGCTGGTTTACCTGTAATACGAGTAACAATGGTGTCATGACATAACAAACATCCTGGAATCGGTCACAAATAATGTAAGTCTATCAAATATAGGTCAGTGTATACACCAGGGTATTGGTTTATCAAAGAATTTATGCAAATGGAATACTTATAAGTTTTCCGTAAATATTGCATACGTTAATAATATTTGCACAAATGGTTTTACTAACTGAAGATATTTTTTCTCTTTTCTGTTGTAAATTTTGGCGTATTATTACGCAAAGTAAGAGCGACTGTAAATAGCAAGTATGAAAGTAGTGAGGAGAAATTGACATGCACTGTTGGTTTTGGACTGTCACTTAATAGTTGCTATAGGCTGTGATAAGTAACAAAAAACATGTTTAATCATCAAATGAAATTTGCATTGGGTCAGAAGTTCTTGATTTTTCATATATTTTATTTATACTTGTGATATCCGAGGAGTCCCACTTTGGATGACCTCTTGTTACTTTTTTAGTCCCCTACCTTTTTTTACCGGAGGGACTATAGGTTTGCCCTCAGTCCGCCCGTCAAAAAATCTGGATCCTGACATAAATGAAACAGTTTCCAAGCTAGGTTTATGAAACTTGGTATGTGGATAGGGGGCAATTAGGGGATTATGCACGTCTAAAATACTTTGATTCTGACAAAAATTGTGGTTGCTATGGCGAGAAAGAGTAAAAATATGCCAAAATCTGGATCCTGCAGCCATAACTCAAACAGTTTCCAAGCTTGGATTATGAAACTTGAAATGTGGATAGGGGGATTATGCACGTCTACCAATACTTTGATCCTGACTAAAATTGTGGTTGCTATGGCAACAGAAAGAGTGAAAATATGCCCAAATCTGGATCCTGCCATAACTCAACAGTTTCCAAGCTTGGTTTATGAAACTTGATATGTGGATAGGGTGATTATGCACGTCTAAAATATTTTGAATCTGACCAAAATTGTGGTTGCTATGGCAACAGAAACATTGAAAATGGCTTCAAACCGGTAGGGGACTTTTGTATTGCTTGCAATTCTTAATTAATCTTATAAGCTAGCTAAAAAGCATTTCCTAGCAACACTGTAAAAAATCATCTGACGTAATGCTATTTAATTGATATGTAAACATGCATTTCAGGTTATTGATCTCTTGAAATGCAGAGTTGTCCCAGACACAGTCTGTATCACTGCCAGACGGTGTTTGCTGGAAGACTCGCTCTTCACACCAAGTTGGATGGAGAACTCGATCTTCACACCATGTTGGATGGAGAACTCGATTTTCACCCCATGTTGGATAAGAAATTGCTTTTCACACGATGTTTGCTGGGGAACTCACTCTTCACACCATGTCGGATAGAGAACTCGCTCTTCACACCATGTCGGATAGAGAACTCGCTCTTCACACCATGTCGGATAGAGAACTCGCTCTTCACACCATGTCGGATAGAGAACTCGCTCTTCACACCATGTCGGATAGAGAACTCGATCTTCACACAATGTCGGATAGAGAACTCGCTCTTCACACCATGTCGGATAGTGAACTCGCTCTTCACAACATGTTTGATGAAGAACCTGCTCTTCACTGTAGAGTTGGTTTATATTTGCTTCAAACATTGTCCAATATTTCGTTGTATATTTTGACATTTTCATGATTTAAGCCTTTTTCATTTGTTTCTAGAATTTAATCATTATGTGCATTGTGCAAATGTTTAAGGTGCTTCTTTGCACAGATTCTTGGCATGTGTAAAAGATGTTTCGTGCTAAACATTTTAGATGTTTCCTGTCACAAGTTTCAGATGTTTCCAGACACATGCTTTAGATGTTTCCTGGCACGTGCTTAGGGTGTTTCGTACATGTTTCCTGGCATATATTTTAGGTGTGTCCTGGCACATTTAAGGTGTTTCCTTGTGCATGACTAAGGCGCTTCATGGCATTCCTGGTTTGTGTTTAAGGTGTTTCCTGGCATGCGTTTAAGATGTTGCTTGCGCATGTTGAAGAGGTTTCCTGGCACACATTTAACGCATTTCCTTATGCATTTTAAAGTGTTTCAGGCATGTCGTAAAGTGTTTCAAGGCATGTGTTAAAAGCATTTCCTAAAATGATCTGCTTATTAATTTAAATGTTATCGGTGGCTATATAGAGCATGTGTTACATAGTGATTGCATTTGCTCCTAGTACTATTCATCTCAGTAAGATATGTTGTTTGGGAATGTTTAAGGATGCATATGTATAAAGTTTGATATATTATAGTTGATCCAGACTTCTATGTTTATAGGAGGAGTTTTCTCTTGTTTGCTGCTATGTATTACTAGTACTTATTGATTTAATTGGTCTGTTGTATGAAAATAAATTATATATAGGTACATCACAGTAGTTAATTTTCATATATTTTCACCCCAGTACTAGAGTATAAATATTAGAGTATCCATATAGTGGATCAATCTATCACAGTACATATAGTGGATCAATCTATCACAGTACATATATAGTGGATCAATCTATCACAGTACATAAAAAATTATATAGTGGATCAATCTATCACAGTACATATAGTGGATCGTTCTATCACCGTTCTATCACATTACACATATAGTGGATCAATCTATCACAGTACAAATATAGTGGATCTTTCTATCACAGTACATATATAGTGGATCAATCTACCACAGTACACATATAGTGGATCAATCTACCACAGTACACATACAGTGGATCAATCTATCACAGAACATATAATGGATCAATCTACCACAGTACCCATATAGTGGATCAATCTACCACAGTACACATATAGTGGATCAATCTACCACAGTACACATACAGTGGATCAATCTATCACAGAACATATAATGGATCAATCTATCACATTACACATATAGTGGATCAATCTATCACAGTACAAATATAGTGGATCTTTCTATCACAGTACATATATAGTGGATCAATCTACCACAGTACACATATAGTGGATCAATCTACCACAGTACACATACAGTGGATCAATCTATCACAGAACATATAATGGATCAATCTATCACAGTACCCATATAGTGGATCATTAGAGTATAAATATTAGAGTATCCATATAGTGGATCAATCTATCACAGTACATATAGTGGATCAATCTATCACAGTACATATATAGTGGATCAATCTATCACAGTACATAAAAAATTATATAGTGGATCAATCTATCACAGTACATATAGTGGATCGTTCTATCACCGTTCTATCACATTACACATATAGTGGATCAATCTATCACAGTACAAATATAGTGGATCTTTCTATCACAGTACATATATAGTGGATCAATCTACCACAGTACACATATAGTGGATCAATCTACCACAGTACACATACAGTGGATCAATCTATCACAGAACATATAGTGGATCAATCTATCACAATACACATATAATGGATCAATCTACCACAGTACACATACAGTGGATCAATCTATCACAGAACATATAATGGATCAATCCACCACAGTACCCATATAGTGGATCAATCTACCACAGTACACATATAGTGGATCAATCTACCACAGTACACATACAGTGGATCAATCTATCACAGAACATATAGTGGATCAATCTATCACAATACACATATAATGGATCAATCTATCACAGTACATATAATGGATCAATCTATCACAGTACATATAATGGATCAATCCACCACAGTACCCATATAGTGGATCAATCTACCACAGTACACATATAGTGGATCAATCTACCACAGTACACATACAGTGGATCAATCTATCACAGTACACATATAGTGGATCAATCTACCACAGTACACATACAGTGGATCAATCTATCACAGAACATATAGTGGATCAATCTATCACAATACACATATAATGGATCAATCTATCACAGTACATATAATGGATCAATCTATCACAGTACATATAATGGATCAATCCACCACAGTACCCATATAGTGGATCAATCTACCACAGTACACATGTAGTGGATCAATCTATCACAGTACACATGTAGTGGATCAATCTATCACAGTACATATAGTGGATCAATCTGTCACAGTACACATATAGTGGTTCAATCTATCATAGTACATATAGTGGATCAATCTATCACAGTGCATCTAGTGGATCAATCTATCACAGTGCACATATAGTGGTTCAATCTATCATAGTACATATATAGTGGATCAATCTATCACAGTGCATCTAGTGGATCAATCTATCACAGTACATAAAGTGGATCAATCTATCACAATACATATAGTTGATCAATCTATCACAGTACATATAGTGGATCAATCTATCACAGTACATAAAGTGGATCAATCTATCACAATACATATATAGTGGATCAATCTATCACAGCACACATATAGTGGATCAATCTAACACAGTACATATACTTGATCAATCTATCTCAGTACATATAGTGGATCAATCTAACACAGTACATATAGTAGATCAATCTATCACAGTACATATAGTGGTTCAATCTATCACAGTACATAAATAGTGGATCATTCTAACACGGTTCATATAGTGGATCAATCTATCACAGTACATATAGTGGATCAATATATCACAGTACATATAGTGGATCAATCTAACACAGTACATATAGTGGATCAATCTAGCACAGTACACATATAGTGGATCAATCTATCACAGTACATATAGTGGATCAGTCTACCACAGTACATATAGTGGATCAATCTATCACAGTACATATAGTGGATCAATCTATCACAGTACACATATAGTGGATCAATCTATCACAGTACATATAGTGGATCAATCTATCACAGTACATATAATTATAGTGGACCAATCTATCACAGTACATATATAGTGGATCAATCTATCACAGTACATATATAGCGGATCAATCTATCACAGTACATATATAGTGGTTCAATCTACCACAGCACATATATAGTGGATCAATCTATCAAAGTTCACATAGTGGATCAATCTACCACAGTACATATAGTGGAACAATCTACCACTGTAAACATATAGTGGATCAATCTACCACAGTGCATATAATGGATTAATGTATCACAGTACATATAGTGGATCAATCTACCACAGTACATATAGTTGATCAATCTATCACAGTACATATAGTGGATCAATCTATCACAGTACATATATAGTGGATCAATCTATCACAGTTCACATAGTGGATCAATCTACCACAGTACATATAGTGGAACAATCTACCACAGTAGATATAATGGATTAATGTATCACAGTACACATATAGTGGATCAATCTATCACAGTACATATAGTGGATCAATCTATCACAGTACATATAGTGGATCTATCTATCACAGTACACATATAGTGGATCAATCTATCATAGTACATATAGTGGATCAATCTATCACAGTACACATATAGCGGATCAATCTATTATAGTACACATATAGTGGATAAATCTATCATAGTACATATATAGTGGACGAATCTACCACAGTACACATATAGTGGATCAATCTACCACAGTACCCATACAGTGGATCAATCTATCACAGTACATATAGTGGATCAATCTAACACAGTACATATAGTGGATCAATCTACCACAGTACACATATAGTGGATCAATCTACCACAGTACTTATAGTGGATCAATCTACAACAGTTCACATATAGTGGATCAATCTATCACAGTACATATAGTGGATCAATCTGTCACAGTACACATATAGTGGATCAATCTGTCACAGTACATACAGTGGATCAATCTATCACAGTACACATATAGTGGATCAATCTGTCACAGTACACATATAGTGGATCAATTTATCACAGTAAATACAGTGAATCAATCTATCACAGTACATACAGTGGATCAATATATCACAGTACATATAGTGGATCAATCTATCACAGTACATATAGTGGATCAATCTGTCACAGTACACATATAGTGGATCAATCTATCACAGTACATACAGTGGATCAATCTATCACAGTACTCATATGGTGGTTCAATCTATCACAGTTCATATAATTATAGTGGATCAATCTATCACTGTACACATATAGTGGATCAATCTACCACAGTACATATAGTGGATCAATCTATCACAGTACATATATAGTGGATCAATCTATCACAGTGCATCTAGTGGATCAATCTACCACCGTTCATACAGCGTAGATCATCAATCTATCACAGTAAAAACAGCGTGGATCAAAACGAATATTAATACAGTAACAAAAATGAGCTAATTTGCGGCTGATTATGGCCATCACGCGCTTGATTATCACCTATCCGCTGAAGCCCTCTGGGTGATTATTTTTTTCCGGGCGCTGAAATGATATTTATCATATTATAAAGTGACCTTTTTGTACAAACGCTGCATTTGTATGCCCCTCACCCCCCTCTGCTTGTGATTTTTATTGGTGATTTCGAATTTTCATTTTTTCCAAATCTTTTCAGTCCAGATTCGAATTGTACGCACGGGCGTACTGGAGTACTCTAACTACCGTATCAAGTAAAACAAAAGTCAGATTATGATTGGATTAGAAAGGGGCCGAGTAACTGTTACCACAGGCCTAAGAAATTATATCACAAAATAAAGAGTTTTGAAATTCCCCATAATCCCGTCCTTACTACTGTCAGGTAGTTGTATTAGACTAATCTAATACAACTACCTGCTACTGTATATATAATTCTCTTATATATAGTAATGACGGGATGATGGGGAATGTTAAAACTCTGTATTTTGTGATATAATTTCTTAGGCCTGTGCTGTTACTGATTAAAATCGGCGAATGCTGCATGAATAATTATGATGGACATCTATGGACATAAGCTTACCTTCCTATTTGAGGAGTGGCGAAGAATATTAGATATCATGACCCATAGATAAAATAAATTAGTTGAACAAAGATTAAAAAAGAATGATGTTCACGTCTGCATGCTACGAGGGTTGTCCGGAAAGTATTGAGACTTTGTCTATACCTCAAAAAGTATCAGAAACAAACCAGTAAATAGTATAAAGCTGCATGTGTTAACTATTCATGAGTCTTCTGTGCAAAATAAAATTATTTTAGTTGATACTTTTTAAGAGAATCGTTGCCTAGACAACCCATATAGCGCTTCACAGACCACATCAGAATTGACGGGTTTCACAATTCATAAACAACTGGGCATTTGAATATTTGGCACCAAGCTGTACAACATGCTTGTGGTATGTGTTCCCTTCGTGGTATGTTAACGACAATCTCAGTGGTTTGATTTACATGAATGTAAACTTTCCGGACACCCCTCATCAAAGACGAGACCTTCATATCGGTTTATCATCAATGTTTATAAAACCGAACATCTTTCATTGGTACTGTGGATCTTTTATATAAGGCAGAATAGACAGATTTATTAATAAAACGAATTATGTTCTCCGAGAAATTTAATACTGTTTGATAAATGACTTTATTTTCAATTACTTATATTGCAATAACATGTATATCAAAATATATATTTACTTTCATTTATTGATTGCTGTCATTGTGAATAGTTTTCTATTAATTAAAGTGCTAAAACCTATATGATACCACCTATATTGACGATTCTTATTTATTACTCTTCGGGATAAACACCATGTCGTCTGATGTGTCAATGACATAATGTCGTCTGCTTAATATTGAGTTTTTAAACAGTTCTTCATATAATAGGCTGAAGACCGAATTGACATAAAATGTGGCTGAGACTTATATGAGTACCAAATGAACATGTATGTAGAAAAACACTAAAAACTCCAATTATTTTGTGAAATGGTACTGCGAATTGTGTTTTAGTTTATTACTTATATACCCTTTATGGCTAATTATGCGCAGAATTTGAAGTCCACAGTATGTCATTCATTCCGGAGTGAGTATATAAGCTTGCTTGAAATATCCATTTTTGGGGGATGTGGATGGTTCGTTCTATGTCTGACACTAGCGTGGATGGCTAGGCGCTGTCGTCGTTTCTGTGTGACTTTGATTGTCTGTGCGCTACAGTATTTATTATATAATTATGCATTTTGAGCTCTGTTCGGAAGTTTTTGTTATATTTAGATTCTATATTGACCTCTGTCGGCCAGTAATTCCTAATACATGTAGTATCAAACATGACAATCATGGTCTGAGTAACTTTAAATTTTATTTGATCCCGTTTCTGTGAAGAACTTGGTGACATGTCGTGAAAAAAACAAACGGGTGGTAGAAGAGTTTTCAATGGTACTAGATGTGGTTTTATTATATTTAGGTTTTGTTGTAACAGAACCCGATTTGTCTAGATATCTCACCGTGGCGGCTATAATTATTTGTATTGTAAAATCACATATTTTCGTGGGTATTAAATTTCGTGGATTTTGATAAAAATGCAATTTCGTTTGGTCGTAAATTCGTCGATTACTAAATATGAAAGTGTTAAACCATGTTATGTATTTGAGATTTCGATAAATCGTGGGCATTAGATTTCGTGGTCGAGTTTAATAGCCAAATAAACGAAAATTCAACTCCCTCGAAAAATAGTTATTTTACAGTATTGTTTAATTAAACTATCCTTTCTCAACAGTAGTAAGCCTTACATTATGATATAGGAAAACAAATTCTTTGAAATAACAACATACAAAGCATTGGAGGACGAAGTAACCCTATAGGGCTCCCGGGTGAGGAGAATTGTTTATTGGACCCTCTGCCTGACTCTGAACTTCGTAATAGACGACTACAGTGTACTACAAATGTAGTAAATGAGAATAGACTGAATGTGACTGGTTCCCTATCGTCGATATTTAACTCGATGTAAACAAGTTTTGGAGCCGGTCTCATTCTTCATGCGAAGCTCGGTGTTATCATGGGATAGAATCAAGCACATATGTCAATATCCCTGGTCGCTGGAATAGCGTGAAACTTGGATGTCAAGATTTTCTTTATTTATATTTTCCCATTTCTCTTTTTTTCCTATGTAACTATTGATATACATCTTACCATTTGTTTATGGAAACTTTATGCGCACCAAATGACACTATAGTGCACCCAGGATATACCAAATTATCCATTTCTCACGTCATCAACTATACGATCTAACTTCAAGGGGACGTAACTCACACACCAATACAATACAGTTTGTGCTAGTTGTCTTTCTTGTTATTGAATAAAGTCTATCGACATTTCTACGAGTGATTTATTTTCAAAATGTAATTTCTGTTTACGTGTATTTTCCACTGGAAGAAAGTCTGTTTCATATTCATAGCATCAATTGCTCCTGAACTAACAAACTATGAGAACTGCCATGGATACAATGTACGTACATACCCGACTGGATTCAAACTGAGAGAAAGTGTTAATTAATTCTAGCATTTAGGTTGTCTTTCAAGGGGATGTAAAAGCGGCAAGAATCCATGTCGACTAGTAATGAACAAACCATTAAAACATAATTCTAAGAACATCAAATGTGTTTGTAAAATGTCACTGCATCCTCTTTAAACGACAATGAATTTTCTATTAATTTCGGTGGAAAACGCTATTGATGCATAAGGTTTGGGTAAATATAATAACATTTGGTCTATTATTAAGATAGCTTTAGTATTCTTAAAATCCAAGTATTATTCTTGTTGCATATAGTATCTACAATGGAGATGAAATGATACCAAGTCTCTTTGGCTCCGTTCGCCCGAACGTAACCTAGATGCATCTTACAATTGTGTACAGAAGCACAGAGGTGACATGGTCAATATTTTTTATAAGTCGTCGGAACGACTTGTTTAAAAGTAGAAAATATGTTTTATTTTATGGGAACGAGTTATTTGAGGGTAGAACATATTTTGTAACTTGAGGGATCGAGTAAATATGTTCTACCCTCAAATAGCTCGTTCCCACAATATAAAACATATTTTCTGATCATGTCACCTCTATGCTTCCGTAATTATGAATACATGTGATTAAAAATATTGCGTATAGTATCAATACATAGCTCGAATAACGCTGAACACAAGGCTTGAAGCCCACTATATGAATTAAAAATTGCGTATAGTATCAATACATATCTCGAATAACGCTGAACACAAGGATTGAAGCCCACTATTTAATATGGACGTATAGAAGTTCTTGCAGCACCTTTAAAGGAACTGTCTCACATGTTGGTGTATTGCAAAAATATAATAAAATTGTCAAATATTCACGTAATTTTGGTATAGTTGCCTGTATATCCCATAAACAACCATACTGACATTCGGAATTTGTAGTTATCTAGTATTTTACATCAAGCATTTTATAGGGTATTAATACCCTACAGAATTAACACTACTATTACTTAAATTGCCTGAAAAACGAAACAAATACCTCACTGTAGTTTGTTGATGTTGCATTTCAAATACGAGTGAATTACATAATTCACAAATCATGTTGGAAGGAAACTTATTGGCTTTTTTCAAGAAAAAATACTCAGTGGCTTTTTTGCACCAAATCTTTCATAAAGCAACCGTCAGTGGCTTTTTATTACATCAATACTTGGTTAGGTTGGAAAATCACAATATACAAAACTCTTAGACCAATCTGTGAGGCAGCACCTTTAACACATGATTGATGAGAGAGTATGCCTTTTGACTGGCAGGTTATCACCTCTCCGATCAGCTTGTTTAGCCGCGTCACGAAGGGGTCGGTCCAGCTATTTTAACTAGGGGTCATTAACCAAGCACTCTAGATACGTTTATGGGGCGTCCAGCCACTCAGGCAACAATTGTGAGGTGTATATTAAGAACTCTTGCCACGTTTATGTAGGCCAAGCGCAGTCCGCTCAACATGATTTGCAGCGTGCAACGGAACAAACTTGGTCATCTCTACGGAGTGTCCAACCGCTGTAGCCACATTCATGGCGTATTCAACCAATAGGGTTATAAGTCATCGAACACCCAACCGCTCTGACGGACATGTAGCGCCCAACCGCACTGACGGACATGAAGCGCCCAACCGCTCTGACGGACATGTAGAGCCCAACCGCTCTGACGGACATGTAGCGCCCAACCGCTCTGACGGACATGTAGCGCTCTACCGCTCTGACGGACATGTAGAGCCCAACCGCTCTGACGGACATGTAGCGCTCTATCGCTCTGACGGACATGTTGAGCCCAACAGCTCTGACGTACATTTAGCGTCCAACCGCTCTGACGTACATTCAGCGCGCAACCGCTCTGACGTACATTTAGCGCCCAACCGCTCTGACGTACATTTAGCGCCCAACCGTACTCATCCACTTGTAGTTGTAGGGTGTGAAACAATATGCTAATAGTTAGATTCTATTCATTCCGTTGCTTACGGGGTGCAACATGTTACTTATGGGGTTTTAAAAACAAAAGGATGAACAAAAGAAAACCACACAATGTCAAGAGAGTGAGAACGTCCGCTCTGACGGACATGTAGCGCCCTACCGCTCTGACGGACATGTAGCGCCCTACCGCTCTGACGGACATGTAGCGCCCAACCGCTCTGACGGACATGTAGCGCCCTACCGCTCTGACGTACATGTAGCACCCAACCGCTCTAACGTACATGTAGCACCCAACCGCTCTGACGTACATGTAGCACCCAACCGCTCTGACGGACATGTAGCACCCAACCGCTCTGACGGACGTGTAGCGCCCTACCGCTCTGACGGACATGTAGCGCCCAACCGCTCTGACGGACATGTAGCACCCAACCGCTCTGACGTACATGTAGCACCCAACCGCTCTCACGGACATGTAGCACCCAACCGCTCTGACGTACATGTAGCACCCAACCGCTCTGACGTACATGTAGCACCCAACCGCTCTGACGGACATGTAGCACCCAACCGCTCTGACGGACATGTAGCGCCCTACCGCTCTGACGGACATGTAGCGCCCAACCGCTCTGACGGACATGTAGCACCCAACCGCTCTGACGTACATGTAGCACCCAACCGCTCTGACGTACATGTAGCACCCAACCGCTCTGACGTACATGTAGCACCCAACCGCTCTCACGGACATGTAGCACCCAACCGCTCTGACGGACATGTAGCGCCCAACCACTCTGACGTACATGTAGCGCCCAACTGCTCCGACGGACATGTAGCGCCCAACCGCTCTGATGGACATGTAGCGCCCAACCGCTCTGACGGACATGTAGCGCCCAACCGGTCTGACGGACATGTAGCGCCTAACCGCTCTGACGTACATGTAGCGCCCAACCGCTCTGACGAACATGTAGCGCCCAACCGCTCTGACGGACATGTAGCACCCATCGGCTCTGACGGACATGTAGAGCCCAACCGCTCTGACGGACATGTAGCACCCAACCGCTCTGACGTACATGTAGCGCCCTACCGCTCTGACGGACATGTAGCGCCCAACCGCTCTGACGGACATGTAGAGCCCAACCGTACTCACCCACTTGAAGTTGTGGGGTGTGGAACAATAGGCTAATCTTTAGATTCTATTCATTCCGTTGCTTACGGGGTGCAAAATGTTGCTTATGGGGTTTTAAAAACAAAAGGATGAACAAATGAAAACCCCACAATGTCAAGTCAGTGAGAACGTCCGCTCTGACGGACATGTAGTGCCCAACCGCTCTGACAGACATGTAGTGCCCAACCGCTCTGACGGACATATAGCGCCCAACCGCTCTGACGTACATGTAGTGCCCAATTGCTCTGACGGACATGTAGTGCCCAGCCGCTCTGACGAACATGTAGCGCCCAACCGCTCTGACGGACATGTAGCGCCCATCCGCTCTGTCGTACATGTAGCGCCCAATTGCTCTGGCGGACATGTAGCGCCCAACCGTTCTGACGGACCTGTTGTATTGCATTGTTTCCCTGTTTGCGATTTTCTTGTTCTAACTGAGAATGTATAACAATAATTGGATACATTTGCAGGTTGTTTAACGCATTTGTACATATCTTCTGTAATCCTTGTGTGCATGTTGAACTTTTATTCAATTATACATTTTATTATAACAATAAATATGTGAGAATAAACTAACAAGAATTCCTCACGAGTCTAATTTGCAGGAACAGTCTATTTCCGCACTGAAGCTCTATTATAAAATGAAATAGCGACGGAATTACTATTACTGAGGGTAATGATAAAATCTAAGTAATTTGTATGTTGCTTTTAGAGAGCTTGTAAATCCGTCAGGACCGTGTTTCTTTGATGCGAGGCTTAATGGAAAAAGCAGAAACGAAGGGCGCTAATTAAAGCAAGTAATATAGTAAAGTTTGTTAATATCACAAAGTGTAACCCCAGTCAGGTTTTTAAGGTTTTTCGCAGCTACATGTTTAATTAGAGCAGAATGATTTTATTGGTGGGTGTTATTACCTTGTATCGATAAAGTAAGGGAGAAATCTTGCCGTAAGTTGTTGTAGATCTAAACACCATGACTTGATGTACGCTTTACAGACTTTGCTACATCTATCTTAGACACGATCATCATAGACCGAGTGGAAAATTTATGGCCTAGTGGTTGAGCGTTCGCTTCGAGTGCGGGAGGTCTCGGATTCGATCCCTGGCCGCGTCATACCAAAGACGAAATAAAATGGTACCAGAAATTCCCTTGCTAGACGCTCAGCATAAAAGGGAAACTGGCTTTGTTCTCTCATACCCTCGTGGCGATGGATAACATCAGGAATGAGGTGTCGAGAATGATTAATATAAGTTTGAAAAACTTGTTTCACAATCGACCTTAAATAAATTAGTATAAACTAAAATTTATGGTAAATATTGAACATATCGAAGTGAACATGACTAGTGAGTGTTAATATGTCTGGCCGAGAGACCGACGTACGATGGACCTCCTAATCTTGAAAGCTCGACCATTTCCGTTTGTCTCCGGTAAATATAAACCGGTATATTGCCATACATAAAGATCGAGGTGGTCAGAATGTGGACCTCCTTTTCGGAAAATTTTAATTTTTTATTGTTGTCCCACTGGTCAGCAGGATTTCAGTTTCAGTCACATTATCCTGGCACCCAGACGAACCAGCAGTTACCTGGAAGTAACTATGTTGAGTGTCATGCACGGTAGATAACCTAGCATCATTGTTTATCGAATTTGGTACTAAACGGCTAGGATGAACCCGAGACTTCTCACACTCGAAGTGGACGCCTTACGACTACGTTATCGAGCCGGACTTCTGAACATGTACCTTGTACACTGAATCAGTTATTATATAACACTTTGAATTTGAATAGCCCATGAACGAGTGATACATTGTAATCTTGCCGTTTGTAGTACGTGTCATTCTTAATTCTCAGCAAGTTGCAATCTGTTTAAGTAGACATCTCAGATTGAGATTTCCCCAAATCAGGATGTTAATTTGATATATATAAATAATTTAAATCACAAGATTTGCTGCAATCAATTCCAGAAAACGTTTTAATTTTGTGATAAGTATGTGCGACTTTCGGGCCAGATTCGCATTGAATAGTTCTGTCGTTCCTCCTCCAGATCTGGTCAGTTTGGCAAATTACTGTATATGGAATTGTATATGCTCCTCTGTTTCGCACAGAATCCTGCTATCACCACTAGACACACTCGTTTCATGTATTTTCTCAGAACACAGTGTCCCATTCGTAATCGGACACTTGTGATTGTTAAGTGTATGTATGCCGTCTTTACTGGACAAACAGATTAGTTGACGATCTTCCATTCTCCTCAACATTGCCTTCACGTCAACGTATGTGTTTGAAGGTTGGGGTTGATTTTTTCGCAAGTTTAGCAGTAGCTTCGTTTCCGACAATCTCCGCATGATGTAAGGCATTCTTGAAAGTACTACAGGAAACTTGCGTTTGGTAGGGTAGCCATTGAGTGCCGAGATATAGTCTGTAAGAAAGACACCATTTTGTCTTTCCCTCGCACGGACAGTTGGAGTGTGACTGTTGTCAAATACTTGTATCTCGACACTGTAATTTGAGAAATTATTGATATTAAATTCGATCTGTTCTTTACCCTGCATACAAACGAATAGCGTTGTCAATATACTCTATATTTATAAACCGTTACTCAATTAGCAGAACTGTGGGTATCAATTAATTATGAAAAGAGTTAATTAACTTCACATGCTGTACGATATGTAGGCATATACCACACATGTCTTCTAGTTAACAAATGTCAGCATAATTAGAGATTTAGTAATAACGTAGTTATATGATTATGTTAGTCCACTTTAATCCATTCAATATCCTGATTGAGTATCTGCATGGAGTATAGTTTCGCTCCTTGATCGTATCATTCCAAATACGAAATAAAAATTGCACATGTATTTCACTTGCTTAGAAGGAAGCAAAGATAACCAGTTTTTGTTTAAAACTTCGCGACAATGGATACCATAAGGAATGAGAATTAGTGCATGGAACCGGCGATGTCCTAAATACTTAACTTGTTTATGTAAATCCTTTATAGTTCTTGTAAATGTAATGCGATACCTGTAATTGCTTTTCGTCCATTGCTCTAGCTTGATCGCCTGTGCCCTTTATTAATATTGCTAGCACTGACTGCGGTATTTCCATTATGGACAGGGGATGCGTTGCACACCTGCCATTATATACATGTACATGTACTACGTATAAAGTTTCAAATTAAAAACGGATATACATACGTGTACGTGTATTTACAAGCATTTCATTGATTAATTAATTAAGAAGGTCAAAAGTGTTCACCAATTGCGAAATTTTGTTTCTGAAATACGGTAATGTTTTGCAACTAGCAATTGATGCTCGCGTTAACGAGGTGTTACAAAAATGTGGTATAAAGGGAAACAATCCAAATTAGCAATTTAACTTAAACAGAGACCTTAACTAAGGGACGAAACTCTTCAAACAACGGTCTTTTTCCTGGACATGGTTGGAAAACAATACAAGAAAACTGTGTTAAGAATGTTTATTTCTCATACATTTATATCATAAGATGATTCAGAATTTTATTTTTATTGTAGTGCCTTTGTATATTTGATCGCATTAATTCAGGTTATTTTTCTAGTGCGTCGGTTTGTTTAATAATCCCTCGTCATCCATCTATCCAATAACACAGCTCATAAATTTCATGGAATTATGTGGCAACAATCTAACGCGATAATAATTTATAAATGCTGAATGAATGTTAGAATATCTCAACTACTCCCAGAGGGCGGTTGTTAAAATCTATTCAACTCGTTTCAGACGGTAATTCCCAGCCATAAACTTTCCTCAGTCATATAACGGCGTATGTATATTTCTCGTATTTTAGTAATTAACTTGAGTTCGCACCAAGTAATACGCTAATTGTCACTGAAAATTGGGAAAGATAATTGGGTATATTTTCAATGACCGAAGCGACATGAATTTTGCTCAGATCGAAAGCGCCATCTGGTGGAACCATCTTCCAGCTATGTAATTGCTACAATAATGAGGGAAATAACTGTTTTGACAGATTCTCAAATTGAGATGTTGTTCATGGTAGATTTCTGTAGAAATATACAGCATACCAACACCAATTGAAAAATAACAATTTTCACATTATGACGGGGTTAGTAATTATGTACGTGTCGGATAGACGGCCGTGAAACAAGGTACTGTCTGATGACATTCGAATGATTAGCGCGATTTACATGACAAAACACGTCTTTCTAGAATGTGTTCTTAGTTTGTTTAACTCACTTCATACAGGAATATATTCAATAATGTTTCCTTGTTGTGTTTAGAATTAAGGAAAATGCCTCGGGACGCTTAATGGTTCAGTGTTTTTTATTGCTCATGTTCTAGTATCTTTGTTGTAGGTGCTCTAGTTCATAGGCACATGGTTTCAGTATTTCCCAAGTATACACATTGCAGTACCACTGTACTAACAACAAAGAGAATGTAGTTCAGCGGCAATGTTTAGCCACAACGGATATGACGTTACGAAAGCTGGTACCTAGTTTTTCTACAGGTGTCACAGCAAACACGGATACCAGTTCCTGTGACGTCATATCCGTTGCTACTAAACATGGCCGCTGCACTACATTCTCAGATTATATAGGCCGTACTCTCAGATAATTTGAAATCAAGTGCCTATGCTGAGTATGCTCTGGTTGCTCACACAACAAATACATGTATATTGTCTTAATATATAATTATATACATGTTCGGTGTTGGCTTGATAACCTGTTCCGCGTCCAAAATCAAGCGGGATCCCTCTGACATTACTGACGTAACATCTCTTGGGTGTAAATAGAACGTCGCCTTTATTTGCTCATCTGCTAGATACATCCGAAGGAGCTCCCGGATTCATTACGGAAAGACCCGAGTAGTTCTGATTAGTCCAAGATCTTGCAGTTCGGGTAGTACTAGTTTGTGGTTAATACTTGTTAGTACGTCACGAGAGATCATATATACGAGATGACATTAATTGTATAAAACTAGTATTTAAATGCTTTTCTTAAATAAGGTTGACCGAGGATACCTCCTAATAGACTTCTTAGTTCTTTAACCTCTTTAACACTCGAGCCTACCAATCGTCATATATTGTTGGATGGGAAACACTGAAAATTGTCAAGTTCAGACATCACCAAGCGTCCCGGTCGAGAATCGAACCAGGCACCTCTCGATCTATAGTCAAGAGCGGTATCCGCTCGACAAACGTCGTGCCTGTCAGCTTTATTGCAATAAGTACAATGTCATATTATGTTGTTTTAGCTACTCTACATATATTTCACTGACATTATACTAATTTGTTGTGCGTTTCTTGTTAACATGTTCATAAAACACTGGTGATGTATACCATTCCAAAAGAGTCATCTCATCCTTGCTTCTATGGGTGTACGCAGGTCAGCAGCCCACGCATATTGCAAATTCAAATTGCTCTTAAATAACAACATAGGGCAAGAAAAGAAGAACGAAATCACGTGTGTGTCATTTATTTACTGCATTTATCAAAAAAGAAACACGACAATTTGAAATTGTTTTACATGATTAAAACACGACACAGAAGTAATGAATGATTAACAACGAAACAGATCACAACTATATACACAAATAAACTCTTTACTTCATGTGAATGTGCGTATGCGTGTGTGTACGCGTGTGTGCGCGCGTGTGTGATTAATGAATCATATTTTGTGAATGATGTTTAAAAGAATAGGAGGTCACTTATGTAACCGACATGATAATGTAGAAAGTGTCAACATATTAAAGCGATACCTATAGTGCATCTTTTATACATAGTGACACGATAATTGCTGAGCAAAACGAAAAAGACAAAAGTAATACGAATGAAGTGTTTCTGGAAAATGGCGGCTTGGTATTTAAAAACGTTGTACTCTTGTACTCAAGACTGCAAAACATACTCTATTATTCATTATTCTTGGTTTGAAATAACTAAGTTTGATAAAGGAAACATATATATCATGGCGACACGTCTGCTCTCTTAATTCCGTCCCAAAACAGGAATTAAGCTACCGCCATTGCTTTCAAATCAGTTGGAGACGCTAGTCCCGCATCCCTAGGGTATCAATTGTAACACTGTGTAAATAATACGCACCGTTTCTATCCGTATAACTTAATACGTCTGCGACCGGGGAATGTACTGGTTGATTCAAAAACTGAATAAAGTATATTAGAAATTATTGTTCTCAGAGTATTTTTTTCTCAAAGGTACATCGGAAATTAAAAAAAGTGAATTTTTCTATCATGTAGTACTTATGTCTTTGTTATTCGGAGCAGAATCGCTAAAATTTATACATAAAATCAAAGACCTAAATGTATATTTAGGTCTTTAATAAAATACAGAAACCTCAAGGGTACATTTTAACACAAAAACTTAAATTTGTAGTCAAGTTTTTATCATCACAACACATTATGTATGAAACAAAAGACCAGGGCCGTATCCAGGAATTGTTTTCTGGGGGGGGCCAAGAGGGGTGGGTGGGGGAGGGGATACCCCTCCCGGTCGAGATTTTTTTTAATCTTGTTATTGTAACGGTGCATTTTCCTGATATTCCAGGCATCATAAAGCATGGAAAAAGTATCACACTCAGTATCATAATTATAAAAGCTTAAAGCTTAAAAGACTTGAAAATAACTAACATAGTGCTACTGATTAGTGTTCCCTCTCCAAGCGAAGATTTTTTTCGGTTTTTGCTTAAAAATGATGCAATTTCCTGCACTTTTAGTTTTGAAATCAGACATTAAAATAATTAAAGCAGTGCTACTAAAGAGATCTACTAATTTTTAAAAACTTAATAATCTGATCATTCAAGTTTTACCATTTTAACATTAATTATTAAGAAATCCAAATTTATACGAACATGAATTTTTTTTAATGTAATGTGATTTCCTGCACTATGTATATAAATTATGAACTTTTATATTCGGATATAAAATTGGACTACTACATTTGATTTATGAATCAAATTTCAATGAAATGGATGCATATTTAAAAGTATTTCAAGAATGTGACCATTACTTTCCACTCAAACATTAAATACTATATATGGAATCCTAATTAATCACCCCATCAAACAATTAAATAATATACCTATTTTTCTCACTGTATTGATTACATGTAAGTTAGTAACTTACATTTTAACTATCAATTCTTCAAGCCAAACTTTAATTTTTAATCATCATGCTCTAATTTAATGGGATTAAATGGTGATAACCATTGACATCATATGTAATATCTGACTGACCTTCTTTAATCAACCTAATCACACTTACTTTCTTATCAGTTGCAAAAATCACACCTTCACCATCAGGTGGTCTTGTTGAGTGCTTGATTAGTCTAACATGCGAAGGGCTATACAATATATACACAGGATGTCATCTAGAATGTCCAATATACAGGTCCAGTATGATAGAAATAGATCAGTGGAGTATTAAATCAATAGTTGTAGGGGCCGAAAAGATATACAAAAACGTAGCTAGCCAGTCAGCTGGGGGGGCCAAGGCCCCCTGGCCCCCTACCTGAATACGTGCCTGAAGACGGTGATTGTTTAACGCAATATTTGCATATGAACAAAATATATACAGATAAAATATGATCAGTGACCATCGATATTCGAAATAATGACGTTACAATAAATATTACTGTTCGTAATGAACATGACTTGTATGTATTACTACAAACGGGGAGTCACCTAGTAAATCGTGTACTTTGCTTAGCAACTATTTTGTGTCACATGAGCATAATGTTAGCTTATATCTTCTACTGAAAGTTATAGAACGCAAAGGTGGAAATATACTGATATGCATTCGGTGCGTTTTATCCGTGGTTGACCAATCCCATGTATCCCGCGTCACATGCAGCACAAATCAGTGTTGATTTATTCAATGCTTGTTCAATAAACTTGTAATTCTCAAGCTTTCATTTGTTTTCACTTCCGGTATCATAATGGCATCACGATAATTTTAAATGATATACTTTGTACATTATTTGCACCAGTACACCACATGTACGAAACGCCACTCTGGAACTGTGACGCTTGAAAGATATTAATGTATACAGTGCAAATTTGAAAATAATACGTTGAGCTCATTTTTAGCAATAAGCAAAGTACACGACCAACTGGGGACAAATCTTCCGTTTGAAGTTTACAATAACGATATAACTAAGTAAAACCGACCATGACATTTCGATTCCAACATTCAACTATTTCAAACGCCTATTTCAAACTGACACGAAATCACGAAGTTGATCGCGTAAAAGATTGAAGTGCAATTACCAACTCGCGAGTTCACGAATTCACTTAAAGATTTCACGAAGTCACGATTTCACTTCAATATTTCACGAAGTCACGATTTCACTTTAATATTTTACGAAGTCACGATTTAACGTTAATATGTCACGAAGTCACGATTTCACTTAAAGATTTCACGAAGTCACGATTTCACTTTGATATTTCACGAAGTCACGATTTCACTTCAATATTTCACGATGTCACGATTTCACTTTTATATTTTCACGAGGTCACGATTTCACTTTGATATTTCACGAAATCACGATTTCACTTTGATATTTCACGAAGTCATTATTTCACTTTAATATTTCACGAACTCACTTTAATATTTCACAAAGTCACGATTTCACTTTAATATTGAATGTCACCACCGGTCAAACCGATGCTTCAGTATATCACAATATCACGTACATGATGGCAAAGAGAGTTTTCCCTCCAATACCACGTGTTTCGCAATGTCTTAAACAAGTCGCATCGTAACTACAGTGCTAATATTTGACATCAGACATAAAACAGAACCACACGTGTTCGTGAAAACAATGGATGTTGCTTTCCACACAGAATTGCTTGAGTAGATTAAGTTTATAAATGTCCGTCAAAGTAATTTGAACCAGGAAACAGTTTATCCTAACTTGGTAAAGTCATTGCAACAACAATGTGCACCGTTAGCTTTGAGCCCCTAGATCTGTTTAATGTTGCTATTAGAAACTGGTACAAATAGTCAAAGGAATTTAGCATTAGGGGTGACTATTGAGTCCATTTTTATTTGTTTACTATTGCAATAGTATTGCTATCGCTGAAAGTCCAATTGCGATACATGTACTAGTGTATTGCTGGAAACTATTGCGATACTATTGCAATAGTTATTGCAAAGATTTGAAAACCAGAAATTAACTTGTAAATGCAAATTTGCACTGTGTAAGATATCATTTTGTTGAACAACATACTAATCTACTATTTGTGAAAATTATTTAAAATGAATTGGACAGAAAAATGTTACTTTTTTATCGTGTTCAATATAAGTTTTGATGCGTGGGGTTATTTAAAATTAGTTTTTTAACGAGAACGGCAGTTGTTTCAAATGCATAATAAACTTTATTTATAAAAAGGTAACTATCGTAACTATCGATTGTTGAGCTTACTGTCGGCGATAGTTATTGGATAGAGACTTTTACTATCGATACATACTATCGGAACACACGGGATCGCAATGCATCGATATTTCGATGCATTGGCCCACCCCTATTTAGCATGGTCCACACACTGACCCAATCTCTCGACACACCTCAACCTGAGCTAATTAAAACTTCAAATATTGTCATGTATCGGTGCAATCATATTCATGCGAATTAATATCAAAAACAAAACCTCGCATTTAGATTTAATTACAGCAAACTTTAAAGAGCTGTGACTTGATGGTTAATTTCAATGATGTACGATTGCAAAGAATACTTTTGAAATTCTATATATGATTTTTGACAATAAATTATAATGTCTCTAAATATAGGTTAGAGTTTATTAAACGTTTTCTTCATAAACCCGTTGCACGGTTAAGGTCTAATACAATGCGCAGTAGCTTCAAATTAGTTTCTTTTTCAAAAAGAACGAGACAAGTCAACCAAACATCGGACAAATTTTGAATTCTTGATTAGTTAAAAACATAGAATAAATACTAACTAAGACTCATTTTTAAGAAAAATCTTCAATTTGAACTGAGCGTTCTATTTTAGATGCTTGAGATATTGGCGCCAGGTGGTAAAGTCATTCGAGCTCAAAACTTAAAGGGTCTTCGAACAAGGATTCAGTCGCTCTATCTACCACTTGGCAAGTGAGTATAAATCGGTCTGTAAGATTCACGCTACACATATTCAGTGTAGCAATACCACATGACTTTTGGCTACAGGTCCAAGACGAAACTTCGAAAACGAAAATAGCCATAAGTATTTTATTTCTTCATCGATTTCTATGCAATATACGCCACGCTAAGCGGAAATTATTTGCATTCCAGGAAATGTAAGATATTTTTAGCAGCTTGGCCGATTTTTCCAGCACCCTGTAAAAAAGCCGTTTCACGTGGTATTGCTAAACTGAATAGTGTTATATATTCGAAACCTGAGTAATAAAACACATTTAAATTCTGCGCTGTGGAAGCGTATATTACACACAACGGAAGGTAGTTATATAAAACGGAAGGTTAATTATAAGATAACGACATGGCCTGGTTCCGGAATTGAGCCATTTCGGTGGAACGTAGATACCTATCCAGAAGATTCATTTTATGATAACATAAAATTTCTTTCGATAAAATTTAGAAAAACTAAATTGCTTATTTATTTTAAATACCCTTCCACTTGATATGGTTGTGAAATATTGTTTCATCAAGTTTGATAAACATTCATCTCTAAGCGATGTTAATATAATTGTCTGAACTTCTATATAAAATAAATAACGATCTATTATGAGCGCCACATGAAAATAATCACCACTTCCGTTTTGATGAAAATATTTCTAAATCACATGATTCCGGGCAGAGCATTTAAGTATTACCGGTGCTTCAAATACAGTGTACCCACAACACAGCGAACACAGTCTATATAACACATACATCCCGTATATTGCACCAGTCAATTGAAACAGAGGCCCCAAACCCCAGGGAATAGCGGGGATTTTTAATGGTTAAACATCGGAAAGGTAAAATCAACGGGGTTGGGGGCGTGGTTTCAATTGACTGGTGCATATCATTCTAACAATATCATAATCATATTATTTAAAAATAGTAAGCCCATTTTCAAACATGTGTTCATCTGAACAAAAATGAAAAAAAAATACATCTATTCTCAGTTAAAACAAATTACATGCATATTCAACACATAATTATACTATCTATTCATGCCTTCGTATCTGTTGACAATGATACATTAACAATAAATTTACAAAAAAGGAAGATTGATAAAATGAACACAGTATTTTACTAGCTATGTAGATAAAATAAAACAACTTGATAGCAGTATAATTACTATGGTCTTTGAACATAGTTGTTATATGTTAGCCAATGTACCCATCAATTCAATATAGTTTGTGTTTCGATGGGACAGAGATACATAACTGTATCGTTGATAAAGAGTAAAAAGTTTTTTTTGAGAATTTTAATTTTTCTTTTACATTTTTTTACTCTTTATCAATGATACAGTTACAGTACATTCACATACAATTCGAAACCATAGGCATCCGATATAGAGAGTAGGGTTTTCAACAGTTGTAACAGCAAACACTGATACCAGTCCCTGTGACGTCATATTCGTTGCGGCTAAACATGGCGCCTGCAGAACCTTCCCTCTTTATAGAGTACACTCCGATAACTTTGGACTCAAGATAATTTGAAACCATACTGAAACGGTGGCATGCAGCTCCTAGCCAACCACGCAAGAGACAGACACAGAACGTACCGTCCGTCCGTATCACCGAATATTTCAAGTACGGTAAGTCTGTATACTGCCTCATACATTGAATAACACACTTTATGGTTTCTTAAATTAGTATATTACACAGGTAATTGTATCATTGATTAAGATTTTTTTTTTTTGTAAAATTTATATAGAGTTCTATTCATAACAAGTTTTACAAAAAAAAAATATTTTTTTCTCTCTTTATAAATGATACAGATACCTGTGGTATATTACGACAAAGGAAGGTTATTCCGAATGATAAACACACTGAAATAAAGCACAGGGAGAAGACTTTTTACAGCATAACATGACCCGATGAAAGTAAGACGGATGATATGGGAATGTTTGATACAAAACTGTTTTCTGTCATATCTTATCAGAAAATAAACCCCGGTGTTTGACACAGAATAATGTGACGTCACATTCTATATAGATTCTATACAGTCACACAATAATGTCACCTTCTATATATTCTTAATATTATACAATCACAGAATAATGTGACGTCACATGTTACATGTTTATACATATACTACGATGTTTCAAACATCTGAATTAATACACGCACACGCACGCACACAAAGACAAATTGCAAATAAGCCCTGCATCATTACAAATACCAGAGACTACAGAGACTATATATACCATCTAGATCTATAGTCTCTGCAAATACTAGTACTCAACAAAATACCACGGACACAAATGTGGCATTATGTACTGTAAATAATCTATAGATGATCATGTGACCCTAAATTCAACTAATATTTAGACCCATAACATTCAATTATCCGCCGTTGAGATTTGTACATAACGTATACATACTTTTTATGTTACGTTATTTCACTGGCTTAGAATAAGAAGAAGTGCTACTTACGGCCTTATCAGACTCAAACATATTTGAAATCTGCATCACAAGGCGCTTCTTATGAGCCTATTTTTATGAACATTGGAACAGGTCATGTTGACCAAACTGAAGTTGAAAAAGCTTGTTTTTTCCTTAAGTAAAGAGTAGTTTTCAGACATTTGTTCTTTGTTTTCTCAAAAATCGTATTTGAAATTAGATCTACGACCTTTTCATTCTAAGCCAACGATTTGTCTTTTATTGAGTAATAGTATAATGTACCGTATTTATCTACGTATAGTCCACACCTATGGATTGGATGCAGGTATATACAATGATATGATAAGAATGATATAAGTATAATTATGCGTCCTCTGAAAGAATTTCATTTTAACGTTAAACACATAACGCACACCTGCCCCAATCTCTTGAAAAATCTCAGTCTGGCTTAACCCTCAACTCAAATATTTTATCATACATCGCTGATTATTTTTATGCGATACCATCCAAAACAAAAACAATGTACACATTTATGAAGTTCATAACAGCAAAATTAAAAGAGCTCCAAATTGAGACATGTCTGAAACTAAGACTATTTTGAGCAAAATCACACATTTGAGCTGATATGTCCATTTGAGATATTTCGGGAGATTGGTAGCTAGATCTGACTGGCACTCTGTGACGTATTACTTGCACATTGTCGTCATGATGACGTCACAAAATATCAATGTCAAATAACTCATTACAAAGTAAAAATAAAATAGGTATATATGTGTATAACATGAATCGCAGAGGATAACGACGCCATGTTAACTATCACGTGATTCGTGACGTTTTGATTCTACCGTAAAACGTCACTCGATGTCGTCAAGCCTCCAATGTCGTAAAATATGTAGTTTCAGTCTCATTGTTTGTCATAATATTTTCACACCATTGCGGTGGGAAATTGCATTTTCTGATTCCCTCTATTTTGGAGTTGACTATGTCCCTGCTCTTTGAGCATTTTTGGATAGTCTTGTTCGCAGAGAAGAGAACCATTCACAATACTGTATCTATCACCGGGAACCAACCGATTGTGACACGTGACACATGTAAAACACTTCACGTGATACACAGAATTTGTTGACTTCATCACAAGTTCACTGGCGCCAATATTTTGTCCACACGAGCCACATGTTGCCCCATTGCCAAACAACCTGAAACACACAAATAAACACGTGTTATTATTTAATAAATACATGTACTGTTTTAAGTACTGGCAGCCATCTCCCGAAGCATCTCAAGTAGAACTCTCATCTCAAATTGAGGTTTAGCTCAAATTCGAGTCTGAATTTGAGATAAATATGGAGGTCGAGCTATGTAAATTCTACTGTAATAAACTAAGAATAATGTTTTCTGTTTTGTGATGCGAATTTTGAGTCTAGCATTCCATGGAAATTATCTAAAAGACACAGGGCAATATTTGAGATGAGATTTAACTCAGATTGTGATAATTCGGGAGATCCGCGCCAGGTCAAGGCTGGTATTCACAAAGCATCTTAAGTGAAAACTTAAATATTTGACTTAAGTTAACCATGTTTGCAGCTCATATGACCCACAATTTGAAGAATATTCCATGATTTCTTATTGATTAGAGTAACTCTTTATTTAGTGTGCAGGTTTTATTTGTCAGCCAATGAAATTTCTGTATTTTAAATTTTTCGAGAGTTCTTAAACCCGTAGAACGATCAAGATGGTTTACTATGTAAAGCTTGGTTCATAGAACGTTTTATGTAACTTAGTACCGTTCTGTGTAACATAGTACCGCAGACAAATAAACATGCACACTAAGTATAATAGTATTCATCCTTACTGTTCTATAGGAATTAGAAACGTCTCCGGTCGCCAGTAAGGATGAACACTAATATAATTATACATAATGGTTCAAAACTATGTTACTAGCAAACCTCTAGATTTTCCTGCTTAGCTGATAGCCTTTAGAAATTTTAAGATTTTAATAAGTTTTCTGCTAAGATGCATTGTGAATACCACCCCTGGTAAACAGTATTTAAGTCATGTGGATACTACCACGCCTCATTATCATGACACTGGGTGGCCCAGCAGTTACTGTAGCCTGGAACCAATTATGCTGAGGGGCAAACAACGGAGCTATACAAGAAGTACTATTTAAACGACTGTTACTATTTGGCGGGCTGGAATCGAACACGATGCGTCTCGACGTTCTACTACTAGTCTATCGAGGTGGACAAACAGTTGTTTACAATACAACTGTAACATGACGCCATCTAGTGTGGTACCAGTCCCAAATCTTAAAGCCTCTAATGTAATGTAAGTTTTGGGGATGGGAACTAGACTAGACGCCAACGTAAAATAAAGGTACAGCACCACACTTGTACTCGTCTTGAATGAGCTGTTAAAAAGTCATTTTGTATTAAAAAAGTACCAAAAAAATCAAAAATGTAAATTTACACAACTGTGCCGTTAATATAATTAATATCTTTATCTTGGACCTGTCACTATATACCACAGTGTATAAACGAGTCAATTTCCGGTTATCGCAATAATGAGAACACGTTGAATTATAGAGTATTGCGATAATGAGTACAGTGATAGAACATCACCGGAAGTTTCAATCACAATAAGTCATACAAGTTAAATTGTATAGTATCACAATATGTCGTACAGTGATTTGGTTTATACGCGGAGTATACGTATAGAATTTAATCTGTTCATTTGATAGCAACAATACAGGAGCATACAGAGCACACACGGACATGTACATATACACCATCATCTGATGTTATCCATCGCTACGAGGACCGGTATGAGACAAGAGAAGCCAGTTTCTCTTTTATGCTGAGCGTCTAGCAAGGGAATTTCTTATACCATTTGAATTTCATCTTTGGTATGACGCGGCCTGGTGTCAAACCCGGGACCTCCCGCACTCGAAGCGGGCGCTCTACCACTAGGCTATCTCTTTTTGTCTTACAAGTTAGGGTTTTATTCTGTTTTTTAATCATTTTTGCAACCACAACATCGACACAATTTGAGAAAAGCAACAGTAATCAGACCCAAATACATAAAATTCCATGTAAATCTAATTACATGTACTAGTTTCTTTTCAAGTTTGTACGCTGATATGGTTGCAAGACAACGTTAACTAAAAACGTAAATTTCTATTTCTATGAAACTTTAAAATATCATTTCTAAGACTGAATCTTACACTTTCAAAGGTTGAATTGTAAAATCATTAAATTTCCCGGATTTTCGTAAAATGGTAATTTGGTGGTTTTTCAAAATTGGTGGATTTAAAGTATTAAAAGAAATATCACTTGTTACGTATTTTGGCTACTTATTCGAAAGGCTTTAATTTCGCGAAATCAACGAAATTTAATCCACCGCGAATATTAACAATTTTACATTATATGAACAGAAATAATATTCTGTCAACTCATAAACGAATATCGCACCACCTTTTAAATTGTGCGCATATCTTTGAAATCGGAACGTTATTTCAATAACACCGTATCAGAATAAAAAGAAATACATTTGTATAAAAACATAAATCATAAACATAGAGGATTTGAGATATCATTGATGAAGCTAACATAAGATTGTAATGATGCGGTGTCGAGATTATGTTACTCTCATCAATCTGTGAAAGAACTAGCAAACGAGGGTTGATTAAAAAGTAACGAGACAAACTCTATTAGGTACAAAATGAAAACTAATAGTGAATTAAATAACTAAAAGTCCGCGCATAATGTATTCGCTCGACGTCTGCAAAAAAGATTTATTTACCGGTGATCAAACTTAGGTACAGCTATTTCAATCTTTACACTATCTGCATCAAGAATACATGTATAAACACTAAATGCATATAAGGACCAAAATAGTCCTTTCCAAAACTTCTGTCTGACTGGAAATTGTGATAAGCCTTGACAAAATGGAACTAGAATCATCTTATTGAATTTACAGGTTATGTATACATGTTGATGAACAGTGAATCTGTTTTATCTTGAATATCGGTATTTTGAGATTTTGGCATATTGTCATAGCCAAAGTAGAGTAGGGTAAAAGCAACATTGAAGCCGTCTATCACCTTTGACGAACACAATTTTTCTTATATTAACTAATTTTGTAGCTGACCATACTTCTTTCAATGATATATGTCTGTCAACTGACCATTGACTTTACGTGGTGTAATCTGGGGCTGACAATTGTCACTTTACATTGAGCTAAAGAACAATTTTATTTAAATAAATAAATATACCAGATTTTTTAGCGCCCTTTTCATGCAAACGCACGTTCAAAGGCACTTTACATTATTGTGTTGCAGCCACAAGGGCGCAGGTATATCCTCTATCAGTGCAGATACAGCATGATCTGACCAGAGGGACAGACTGAGAGGTGATTTAATGGTTTGTGACCTCAATATTTTTGATCAACCCACATATATGCTGCAACACAGACGCTGTGTAATAGTAGACAGTCAGTTTTATGTGTTTCTATAAGGACATTTATGAACAAATAATTTATGACCCACCAGTTTCTATTAATGAAAATATAAATGCCAGTTAGTATTAATTAATATTGAACATAATTTAATGTTTTGCACTTTCCGTAGATGAAAAAAAACGACATAACATCCTATTACATACAGATTAAAGGCAAGCAAACTGGCTTTATTGTGAATAAAAATTCAACATACAATTATTAATAATAGATACAACATTCCGGATATTAATTACGGAGGTATGGGAGAAGAGAATACCATATCTTAACGATGGGAGCCATGTCATTTCACCGTAAGACGCGACATAGGCACGTGGTTTCAAATTATCTGAGTGTACCCTATTTATATCAAATTATCTGAGTGTACCCTCTGTATAGAGAAGGTAGTGCAGCGGCCATGTTTAGCCGCAACGGATATGACGTAACAGGAATTGGTATCCGTTTTTGCTTTGAAAACTGTAGAAAAACTGGGAACCAGCTTTTGTAACGTCATATCCGTTGCGGCTAAACATGGCCGCTGCACAACCTCATTTATACACTCAAATAATTTGATATACAAAGGGTACACTCAGGAAATTTGAAACAATGTGCCATTGTGCCTATGAACCAGGGAGCCCCTGCCCTATATATATATACTAGGATACCGTTCCGATGATGGGTCTGAGTACGAATCAACTTAAGTTATTTCTCAACTCAGACTTTGAGATTGAGTTTGATATTGAACAAAAATCGTTTCGTGATCTTCAGACCTGTTGAACAACAATCATATGCTCAAGAACTAATTGTTCCCAATGTACCGGTATGTTTGCCAAAGAAGACAATGGTAACACAGAACCTATTTATAGTAAATTTCTATTTCATGTACAATGTACTGCCAAAACCTGTGTTTTAGAAGAACTTGTGAACATATATTTATTTTATTTTATACTAATTTATTTAAGGTCGATTGTGAAACAAGTTTTTCAAACTTATATTAATCACTCTCGACACCTCATTCCTGATGTTGTCCACCGCCTCGAGGGCATGAGAGAAGAGACGCCAGCTTCCCTTATATGCTGAGCGTCTAGCAAGGTAATTTCTGGTACCAATTTTATTTCGTCCTTGATATGACGCGGCCAGGGATCGAACCCGAGACCTCCCGAAACGAACGCTTAACCACTAGGCTATCAAGGAGGCGGTAATATCACCATTTTAAAACCTGTCTACGAAGACCACTAATGTTATCTCCAGTCAGATCAGTAAAATAATTTAACCTGATCCTAGAAACAACCAGTCAACAAAGACTGTGTCAATGAGCGTTCTTTACCAACATGTTTCACTGTACGGCGATACTGGACAGATTAAAAGGATAACTTTTTCTAGCTTACAAATTGTACCGAATTACAACATGCCACAAGTTAAATGAGTAATTTATGCCGTTCTACCGACCAAAACCGCTGCAAATGGGTTTTAAAAACTTTTAATTAAAATCATCAAATCCTATTCGTACACTTTTTGATACCCCGAACGTGTTTTATTTATGAATAGCCTGGCTCGGCGCTTTATTAAAATCTTGAGATTATTTTTCACATTTTATTGTGTTGATTTAATTCATGGCAGTTCTGTATGGGAACTAATGAATGAAATTTGCGAAATATCATACAACATATTTAATAATGTTTGGAAAAATTAGTGATTAAAATGTTTTTGTTGATTCGGCGAGAAATAACCACCCATGCTATGTCATTTGGACTACTTTTCTTTTGGACCTATACTGCGGAACAATCTCAGTTCATCCGTGGACTTTTTGAAATTGCAAATTAAAAATGAATTTAATTTATGAAACCTTATACTCAATACCATATAATTAAATTATATAAGAATTGATAAATGTGTGGGTTTGTGATAAATTGTACGTTTCAAAAGTAAGGAAACGTGGGACGAATTAATTGATAGCAAATAATCCTTTCAAAGTTAAGCCTTGTCACAACTGGTCGTTATTATTAATCATTTATTTAATTTATTACGACTGTAAACAAATTTTCAACAATCCCGTACATATTTTACATAAATCTTCAATCAAATTATGAAATTACGAGACTATTTCAATGACTTGTTTACAATTTACATGTGTGCATTAAATACGACGTTTAAACAGTTCTCCCAACTCCGGTATTGGTGTTTGAATTTATTGGCCTGTTTTTGCTATAACAGTTTTTTTTATACAATATTTGTCAAAATAGAAAACCTGCTGAGATGTTGTAGAAACACGGACGTCGTAATAAAATCTACTCAAACCACAGGTAACTGTATCATTGATTAAGAGAGAGAGAAACAAATTTGTTTAAAAAATTTATATATTTATGAATATATAAATTTTACAAAAGAGTGTTTTTTTTACTCTTGATCAATGATACAGTTACCTGTGACTCTAACCGGACGCGGTAAACAATTAAACGGCATTTTGAAATCGGTTGGAACTAATAAGGTTCACGTTGTACAGTGGAAATATTATGGAGGTTGACGTCAAACTCGTCGCACGTGTATACGAGAACGTATACAGTGAAGCATGGCGTCACCCAGACCTGTGGTGATTCTGTAAAGAGCGTGTTCCACACCAAATCAGACTAGCAGAGGTTTGTGTTGTATGTCTCACATGTATGTATTGAGTACGAGTAAATCCTCTATTAGTTCGCCCAAGGACCCATCGTGCTTTAATCACATTCAGGAAATCATGCTTCAACAGTCACGTGATCTTTTTACACGTGTATTTTTGTTTCGCAGGCGAATTTAAATTTCCACCACGTGTTTGGGTAAATTCACGTACATGATCTTTTATGCGTTTGATTCGCAACCTCCCTGTTATACTACAGTCATGTGACACCGACGTTCACTCTGTTATCTGTAAAACAACTAATTATTAACAAGGAAATAAGTCAATCAATTACAAAGGACAAAAGTGATTAGAAAAAAGTTTTCTTTGCCTGGAGCTTGATAGTACGTTCACAAATTTCCGGTAGCGTTTGTAATACTTCGGCCCGCATTTATTATTAAAACACCAATAACATCAATTGGGATTTTTCCAATGAACTTGTAGTTTTATTAAAGATATAAATAACGTGGAAATCGGTAAATAAAATGGAGGACATTATTACAACATGACGACATGTTGCTGGCTTAGAATAAGAAGGTCGTAAGTACAAAATCAATATTTTGAGAAAACAAGAAAAAACTGAAAACAACTATTTACTTATGGAAAAACACGCTTTTAAAACTTCAGTTTGGTCAACATGACATGACCACTTCCGATTTTCCAGAAAATAGGCCCATAAGAAGCGCTTTGAGGTGCATATTTCAAATATGTATGAGTCTTATAAGGTCGTAAGTAGCACTTACAACCTTCTAATTCAAGCCAACGACATGTCATGTGTTCTACATTGTAAGATTGGGCAATCTGGTTATTTGTTAGAATAGTCGACCAACCTTACAGACGAACTAACATTGTCTTAGTAATTGAGCGGGTATAAATGTTACTAAAAATTGTGTTCTAGTAATTGAGCGGGTATAACTTTTACTAGGAATAGTTTTCTATTATTTCGGGCGAGTATAAATGTTACTAGGAATTTGTTCTAGTAATTGAGCGGGTATAAATGTTACTAGTAATAGTGTTCTAGTAATTGAGCGCGTATAAATGTTACTAGGAATAGTGTTCTCGTAATTGAGCGGGTATAAATGTTACTAGGAATAGTGTTCTAGTAATTGAGCGGGTATAAATGTTACAAGGAGTAGTGTTCTAGTAATTGAGCGGGTATAAATGTTACAAGGAGTAGTGTTCTAGTAATTGAGCGGGTATAAATGTTACAAGGAGTAGTGTTCTAGTAATTGAGCGGGTATAAATGTAACAAGGAGTAGTGTTCTCGTAATTGAGCGGGAATGAGTTATAACATAATTATTACACCAAGCCAAACTATTGAAACACAACTTAGCAACTTGAATACTACAAACGCTAAAAAAATTAATGCAGACGTTGTTTTTAGAGACACAACATATTCGACTGTCTTTTCGTCTTCTATGTTCTTCAAACAAACTCATACGTAAATTTAATACACACATATCTACATCTCCAACTTTGAACAAATCGGGGTAGTCATCTACCAGAATTCAGCAGACGATTGTCAGACGATGTAATCTTATGTAGCAGAAATATTTTCCGCCTCTTTTTCTTCCGGCCAAAAATGCATACCGCTTCAATAGAATTAAAGTTAATGATTACCATTCTGTTTTCCGGTGAGTCTTGTTGAAACGCTGAAATGACATCATATTTCTTTGCTAATTTCATTCGTTCAATTTTAGATTAATTAGTGATCTAAGACAGTAAGACGAGAGTTGATTAGCACGAGGTATGGTTCCAATATGTTGGTGTCGTCTGCTACCGAACATATTCCAATAAAATCACATTAAGCACACTGATAATGCTCTCCGCGTGTTGTAATCAAAGTGCTGGAACTACATTTTATTTAATGCTGGCATAATCAAAGTACTGGACGTATCACTTCAATATTGACATTGGTACTAACAACACAACCGCTGTGTTTAAAAGTGACAATTTCTAATGCATCAAGTAATGTTAAACATGTGAGCTATTGCATTTAGTCTTCATTCGTTACAGTCATGTGCAGTAAAAATCGTAAAATTAGAATAACTATTTATGTTAGTACGTATAAAGTGACAGCAGAATGTGACGTATAATTGTTTTTAGATATATGATATTCTACAGGATCCGTCATGAGTTGTCTTTGGAGATCAACATTTTTTAAACGAGTCTAGAAAACACACTAATTTGTTTTCGTGACGAGTTTAAGAAATGTTGATCCTGAAGACAACTAATAGTGGATTCTTTTTATCACATTACCATAGTTACCGAGCCAAAACAACGTCAGAAATAACGATTGTAAGCTTACGACGTTACGTGTTTGAGAACATTGTTCCGTCATTTCTTAAATCTAACATGGAATATTACGGTATTTATGTTATTGGCACATTTTAGTGTGACGTCACAAGCACCTGTAACTGTTTACCTGTACATCTGTTTGGATGGCAGAAAGGGGCCAGTATTTATAAACAAACATAGGCACAGGATGTTGTTTTGATGGGTCCTACATGTAGATGACAGATGGTATCTGTAAAAGGTTTAATATCACTGAAAATTGTCTGATGGGGGGGGGGGGGTAAAAATACTGGTGGTCTTTGTAGACAGGTTTTGTTATAGTAGTAGAAGCCTTTGTCGACAGGTGGTATTTAACACCGGTTTGACTGTATGTTAATTAACAACATGGGATAGACAAATATTAATTATAAAGATGTAATAACGTGTAATGTAGTTATAATCAAACGTCTGGGAGATAGGCCAACTCATTTACTTAACGGTAATTAGTAATGAGATCTTAATTGTTAACACAATATCACCGATCAAGAGAGGGAGGTGTTCATAAAATAAATATCTCGCACAACGTATATAACAAACATGACACACTCATGTAGTAAACATACTGCTAACACCTTGCATCAACACGGAAAGGATATAAACGCGCTTGACTTCCATCCGGCGACGACCAAACCCAGAAGCCAGTTTGCTTGGTTACTGGCGAAGTTGCCTCCTTTATCAACACCTTACCGACAAACTTTGATAAGAGTCAACAAATTGTCCTTGCACATTGTTGCAGAAGTTTTGCAAATTTTAAAAGATGGACTGATGGAAGCTTTATAAAACATGATGTTACATTTGAAATACAGCGTAGTTTCGCTAATAAGACCAGTCAAACTGTGAACGTACGTTCTTTTCAAGTGCAAAACGCATTCGACATGATTAGCGGATAAGCGTATTTAGCTCAGTTGTAACGTACTTGACTGTCTATCCATAGGTCGTGGGTTCAATCCCCGGCATTGGAACTTGACATTTCTGAAATATTTATAATATTTCCCGCTATATCTGACTGTGTTCAGTGCAATCCATCTGGGTAAAGGTGCTAGGAAGCTGTGTATCGATGCTTTACACCGGGCGCATTCAAGAACCAGACTGTCTATTCGAAACAAGAGCTAGGCGCACTTCTACAGCGCGGACATGCCTGTATCTAATGTCTCTCTCTACCTTCAGGGGCTTCCTCTCAGTCTGTTCCTCTTGTCAGATCAAGCTGTATCTGCACTGGTAGAGGATGCACCTGCGCCCTTGTGGCTGCAACACTATAATGTAAAGCGCCATTGAACGTGTGCTCGCATGAAAAAGGCGCTACATAAATCTGATATATTTATTTATTCATGAAAATAATAAAAGTGCCAAGGTGGCCCTATATCGCTCACTTGAGACACTGTGCTGTCTTGAGTGTAAACAAATAAAATGGCTTCAAAACGTGATTGCTCAAGTGCCGATTAGTTCAACTGCATTCCAATTGCAACTGCAATATTTGTACTGCAATGTTTGAACTACATTAACACATAGATCATTATTAACAGAATGTGGTCTGCATTTTAGCAATTCTAGTCAACGAAAACGATGCGAATATAATTTCCACGTTGTTCTTGTCACTTGTGCCATGGCTGGTTCGTTGGCTTATCAGTTACCCGGGAAACGACGACATTGCACCAATGCATGTCAAAAGCATCACATGAATGTTTAGAAATTATGCTGCAAACTGGAAGTTAGTTATGTTTAGCTTATGTAAGACGGACAGAGCTATTGGTATCATTATAAAATTATACTGAAATTTTGAGGAATATAATCGTCAAATTTCACCATTATAATGTTATGTACTCCGTTTATTATTTAGTCCATGGTTGAATTGGGTAGATTCCACGGCCCAGCTAGCGAGTCCACTGGAATTTGTATAATTATTATACTAGTTAGTATAATTTTATAAAGGCCTACTCTTAACTCGAGATTGCTTTCTGTAAAGTGCGTTAGACTTGGCTAACTCAGGACACATTTAATATGTGGAAACGTCCGTTCATACCAAGCGACGAAATCATCTCTGTAAAAGTCGACATTTTCTTGCTTTTAAACTTTTTTTCCTTTCAATAGTTAGAGAGTGAGAATTATAGTCGACAGACAGTAATTAAATTCTTAACGGCTAAGAATACCAGGGGCTATTTCTTAACGTTTTAATTTAGAAAAAAATCGGCGAAAAGGCCAGGCACAGTTCTCACCCAGATACATACCAGTCACGTGACCCGAGGAAGTCTTAATCTGATTGGTCAGCGTTAATCAGTGATGAAATCGAGGCTTCAGAGACGAACGATTTGGCGCCAAAGGTGTGGTAAGGTTCGCTTCACCAGAATATTTGTGTGAAGAACAAACAAGACCACACCGTCTGAAGTGTGGACCTAATATACGTGATTGATGAAAAATCGCAAGCAATTGACTTTAGAATAATTGTTTCTATTGATTCACCGACGCGGCCAACGATGGTCCAAAACACATCAACACGTTCACCGTCTGCCCAATTGGCCACCCAAAAACAGATATAGTCTTGTAAATAGGAATAATTGAAATTGATTGCAAAAGACGACAATCAGTCGATTCTAGGACTGCATTCAAGACTTGTTTCACTTCCCCGATCGGTAAGCAATTACATGCATGTCTGTGACGGCAAACACAGACCTGTGCACCATTTTAAAATAATTTAAATAATTTCGGATATGTTCGGCGACGTACGGTGCGGTGACATGTTAGGGAAATAAATGCTTACTTGAAATAGAGTTGAAGTGACATTTTTGTGGTATATACGGTACTGCGACGACACAATGACTTAGTCAGACAAATTAGTATAGACTACAGGGAAATTGCTACTCCTATAATTACTTTGCGGCTAATGAGACGTGGTAATGAATTATATCTACGTGTAGCGCTAAAACGCTATGTAGGAAGACAAAAACGGGTAGTGAAAAAACGACGACAAAAATTCTTTGTCTTTTGTCTAGACTTGGCGCGTCGCTTCAGTTTGTAGAAAACACAGTGGGAAGATTAATTAAAGTTTTATCCTGTTTTCTTAAAAGTGTTCGCTAATGTCTTTAACTCGATTGCAGATGAAAGCAACATTATTATCGGCGTGGAATGAAACATATATATGCATATTGATACAGTATTAGGAAAAGCAGAAGCAGAATGCTGTATTTATTCCAATTAAGAAAAATATCTCCTCGTTTTTTTTCTCCTGTCTCGCCTTTCACCTTTATGTCGAGATGTGATACGTTAATTAGTTAATTAATTTACGTAGGTGGCAATTATAGAGATATCCCCATGATTATGATCACGCGCATTAATTAAAATTTGTTCTACATCGTGTTTTCATTAACAGAACCATTCAGTAATACCTTGAATACGCAGGTGCCAAGGGCTCATATGTAGTAAGTATAAACATAGACAACAATAAAACTATATTAAAGGATGACATTATATAAATATTAGACTTCAACGCCATGCATAGCCTTTATTTGCCAGTCAGCTTTCTATTGAATATGGCAGGCATATGAGTGCCTCCATCCGTATTTGAACCCGGATCGCTAGATTAGACGACAAGCGCGCTAACCATTGAGCTACAGAGGCACACTATCAAAACATGAATCTGTTTTAAAATAACAACAACTGTTTCTAAGAACCATAATAATTAAAATATTCAGAGTTTAACATAAGCAGATCTTGGGAAATGCCAGAGAAAAGTCATATAACACGAAAAACTAGTCTACCAGCGGAGGTATTCAATATGGATCTTACTTGACTTAAGGATAAGGACAACCAATCAAATCACACTATATTAAACTCTTGGTCAGTAACAGGCGATATGATTGGCTATCCTTATTCTCCAATTAAATAATATCAATATTGAATACCACCCAGGTCAATAAAAAGAGCCACCTTAGTAATGTTGCACACATTCGTCGCGAAAAACAAGAATTCAAAAGTGTTTAAATCAGAAATTATTATTTTAAATTAATAGTCTTCAATATATTTGCGTGCAGTGGTTATAAAACACAGTTTCATATTTCGATGGCCACTTTGGGTTGAGCACCTTTAAGACTGAACAATTAGATAAAACAGAGATAATACGCAACAGACATCGTCAACTTCTAAATACATGTATTCGTTATTTACGTCTGTGTTCGAGCATAAGAGAGGTAATTTATTGCATATTATTGCATACTATGGGAACATTAAAACACGCTTACAATAAATATATACCCCCATGCAGCAGTATGGCCAGTGTGTATGTTCCTGTCTCACAAATTAACCAAATTATAACTTTTAATTAATCCAATAGAAATAGGCGCACATTTCATTCGTGTATAATTATATTACATACAGACGTAGCAGTATACAAGTAAAACTACATCATTTAAAGCGTCACTTGTACAAACAATATATGTTCGTATATGTGTATTATAATTCCACGAACAAAATTGAGATAAATGACACGTCCTTGACAAAAAATAGCGCGAACCGGATAGAAAACGCAAAAGTATACATTTATTTTTGCCCCCTTTTGAACAGTAGCATCTAAGTTCAAATTTCTCTTAGGAACGTTTGTTGAAACGCACCTAATACGAATCATAGAGCCACCCTAAGAGCAATCCTAGGATATGATCCTAGGAATGATGATGAAACGGTCCCAGGCATTCAGCGAACGTACGTGTTGAACCATTGTTCCAGCAACAAAAATACTTCACATCCTGAACAGCATTCCAGCAAGCATTCATAGTCATAGCTAAAACATCTGGCACACCTTGTTGACCATCACCCGCCCAGCTTCTTACCCGCGACATTATCACCAACCTAATCACTATTATAAGATTTTATCAGCCGTATAGTTTTAGTTTGTTTTGAAACATCGATAGTCCCAACAGGTGGTAACTGGTTAACTGAACCGACCTGACGTGACAGTAGGTGTGTACATTACACATTGTAGCAATACCACGTGACTTTTGACTACAGTTACAAGAAGAAATTTGTAAACATTGGAACATAAAATAGTCATACATATTTTATTTCTTCATCGATTTCTATGAAATATACACCACGCTAAGGAGACAATAATTTGCTTTCCGTGAAATATAAAATCTTTTTCATCGGCTGTGCCGTTTTGTCCATTACCTTGTGAAACCGTGGAACGTGCAGGTTTCACAGGGTAATGAAAAACTCGGTAATACTCCTGAAAATGATCTTATATTTCACGGAAAGCAAATGCTTTTCCCCTTAGCGTGGCGATTATTCTATAGAAATCGATGAAGAAATAAAATACTTATGGCTATTTTTGTGCTCCAATGTTTACAAATTTCTACTTGTAACTGTAGCCAAAAGCCACGTTGTATTGCTACCCTGTTACAGAAATAATAATAAAAATAATAATAAATACTTTATTAATGGAGGGAGCTTACTTGACATGAGTGTCAATGTGCCGTAAGGCCCTCACCGGTAAAACATTAGAACAACAGCAACATGGCATCAATAAATCTAACGTCTTTGTACAACAAATCAGCCGTATGGATATACATGTATAATGAAAATATAATCATGACATATAGTTTGTTTAAGGTGGTAGACATGACAGTTGTTTAAGTGAAATAATAGGGTCCATATTCCATAAAGCTTGATGTATATCGTTAGTCTAATAAAAATAAACGTTCTAACGTTGTTTGAGTTTCTTCGAAGTTTACGAAAAATCTTAGGTATAATCTAAGATAGATTTTTCTCTTTGTTTTACTTTGAAAGCATAGTTTTCCGCGACGAAAATTTGTGATTAGAGTAATTTTTATTTCTAAGGGAAAATTTTAATCTAAGATAATTTCTTTAGAAAAAATCAAGGTAGCTTTGTGAATACGGGCACTGGTCTAAATTATATCACTTCTAGTAGAGATTGTACGTATTAACAGGGCTCAATAGTGTACAGTGCTGTCACACACTTATAGGGCCAAATTGATCCATGATAGTAGGACTTAGTAGCTTTCAAGTTTCTTGTTTATACTTTTGTGCTTGTCAGTTGGGGGGGGGGGGGGGGGGGTGGCGTGCTTGCGGTCTGTGAATTTCTATTTTGTGACTTCCTTTCTGTGACTTCCCTTTTGTGACTTATTTCTGTTCCTTTATGTGCGTTTCGTGCTTTGCAGTTACTGTTAATTGGGTCCGTGTCCCTGTCCGATTTGTAGTCATCGTTTCGTCCATGTTGAGTAACAAAACTATGAGCGTATGGACGTGCATTGAAGTGCGCATACGTCATCACTTTAATTTAGAATGAATGTATATATGTAGCAAGCACTTGGACCATGAACGAACAGTTGGATATAAGTGGCGTTCACTTTAGATGATATACCCTCCGGGCGATTGCTATACTGCAAGGAACTTTCTTACTGATTATGTTCCGTAAATACAACGCAGCTAGTTAGTGAGTTAGTGGCAAGAAATTTTGATAATGAGAAGAAAATGGTAACATCATTAAGTAATTCGTTTATTTCTCGACTAATGGCGGTATTAAGCGGCGTTTCATTGACGAAGTGCACGAAATCATTAAGGCGCTCGTTATAAAGCTCTTTGTTGGAACAGTAATGAGGGTTTCCGAATCTGATCATTCTCAAATAGGCGCTTGCTTTTAGACTCCGGAATTCTATAAGCTTGAATTTGTGTGCAATGTTATTTTCTGGTATTTGGTTAACGAGCAATTTGTAAGATTGTTCCTGTCTATAGAAAGTGGACATAAATTGACAAACTCACGCAGTATAGTCTGTTATGACGACATAGAGATGGGTTCAGGGACTGAGGTCTCATGATGGACCTGTCTCACATTGGGTTGAGAATGACAGAAACTCTTTGAGTTGTTTGTTTTGTCCTAATGAACGTTACATTATTACGGCACATTATCAGAGCAGCATGGCTAGGAGACAAACACTTCTATGCATTTTTTTGAAATAAAAAATAATCAATATAGTTTAAGTTGGAATATGCAATAATGAAAATTTCCCCGATTATGTAAATGAAAATATCCCACAAACATATCCCACTAACACATCCCACTAACAACCCACATATCGTACATATCACAATCCCACAAACATATTCCAATATCAGATAACTAAAAATCTGAAACCAGTTAAGTACAGTAGTAAACTATTATAGATAAGTGATCCATAAGAACAATGGTATATTGTCAAGATAACTTCATGAAACAATATATTTCATATAAACAGATTCCAATCACACGTAATGGAGACAATTTTCTACAAAAAAATCGTATAATAAATGTTATCCACATTCTCTATGACATGTTACAATGGTGGAGAGGTATGATCTAAATGGCGAACACCGAGATCTATTCTAGATTAAAACGTTCCTAAACGATAACTAAATTATGTCTTTGCAAGCGATCAGGTAATGAGGCTCAATCAAGCCTTGTCCTACGTAATGAAATAATGGCCACACTCTTTAAACTACAGAGGTATAGGTCGACAACGATTATGGCCTATCGATATTCGTTACCGAGTTAATTTAGCCCATCATTTTGCTACTTCCGTTACACGACTGGCGTCGCTTGGACGAGAGAATTCGCTAGAAGTAACGCGACGAAAAGACTAGTATTTTATGAAAAGCTTTTATTAAACAATAATTCTGTCACATATGATGTTTGTCCAGAGTTGTAAATATTTAAGGTTATGGTATAACACCGAAACGAACAGAAAGAAACTACGGAACACAGCCGAGTAGTGAACTCACAACACGTGCTCGCATAGTTCATTAATTTAACCGTCCATAGTCGGAAATGATTGTACGAGATATGAATCACATTAATAGAAGGTTAAAGGCTAAGTGACAGTATTAATACCACGTATAATGATTTGCCTGAATGAAGACACTTAACTGAGATTGAAAAGGACTGATGCATTATAATGCCTACAAATCAAAATTAAGCACCAACGCAAATCTCTAAATAATTTAGTAATAGCTACTGTAAATGACTTTTAGCACCACACTTTACTGTCAATGACTTTTGGGAATATTGCATTAAGGTAACGACATATGACAGTTTGACAATGCAGTATTGCGGTATATGTACGTATATTTGATTGAACGAAACCATGCCGCCGGATATGAAGTCTCAGGTGTCTTCAATACACAATCATCTCTGTTAATTTGATTTCATTCTCATCAAATATGATGTACGAGTCGTCAGTAAGTAATGGGGGCAAATACTCCATCAAGTCTATGGGCAAACGACTTTGTACTTAGGATATATAACAATATTCGTGAGCAGAGCTATGTAACACGCCGGCCGTTGAGCTTCTTACAAGCTTATACACTACAATACATCACACTTTAGTACTTTATCTTACACTTTACTACACTACACTACACCACACTTTACTACACTACACCACACTTTACTACACTACACCACACTTATACTAAATACACCACACACCAATTTACTATACCACACCACCATTTACTACACCTCACCACTATTTACTATACCACATCACAATTTACTACACCACATCACTATTTACTACACCACACCACTATTTACTACACCACTATTTACTATACCACACCACTATTTACTACACCACACCACCATTTACTACACCACACCACCATTTACTACACCATACCACCATTTACTTCACCACACTACAATTTACTATACCACATCACAATTTTATACACCACACCAATATTTACTACACCACACCACCATTTACTACACCACACTACAATTTACTACACCACACCACTATTTACTACACCACATCACAATTTACTACACCACACTACAATTTACTACACCACATCACTATTAACTTCACCACATCACTATTTACTTCACCACACTTATATTAATTACACCACACCTACAATAAAGTAATCTATACAAGAAAGTTTGTGATAGTAGAGTACTGTACGACGCAAGCATAATACTGTCATTCAATTAAGCAACCCGTGTAATGCATGCTCTCACAAACCACAATAACTATATATAAAGGGATCCATCTCCTTAACAAAAATCCCATGTTAGGACATAGTCTTCTCTTCCCTTTTATCTTATTAAACTAGAACCTCCCTCTTTAACTCTGAGACCTCCTGTCTTTATTGAAATTATGGCTTTTAATAACATCGCATCAATTTTCATCAAGCAACGAAAATAATAACAAAACTCCATTAAATAGAATTGAAAAAGCAGCTCTGAGATGTCTTATCAATGTAATATCATGGAAACATCATAGGAGCATCACAAACATCATACAACCATCACAAACAATCCACTTGCTTTACTACCAGAAATTCTTTCCAGTGAGTGTAATTTTGTTTTACATTGATATTGGAGAGGTTTATACTAATCTACCCTAATGGCTTTTAGACAAAATGAACGATAGCTTCAAAAACAAACGATCTAGGAACTATAGTAGAATAGACCGCCGTTTATAACAGCAATTAACTGTAACTTATATCTAAAATAATTCAGTAAGATGAAAACTGCTAGAAATTGTATTTGTTGTTATATACGCTTTATGCTATAAACATTATATGACCGCAGAATGTTTTGTGACCGACCAACTCGTTGTAAAATGCAGTGTGTCTTGTCTGATTTTAACCGTACTGAAATTGTGTGTATTTTATTAGACGATAAAATTCGTACAGATCTGCATACAGTACTCCAGCTACGCATTCATTTGAATATTTGAGCACTTGCTATTTCTGTGATATATTTGGTTCTCAGTAAATTGTTCATCAGTGTTGTTGTTGAGAGGTCCTTGCTCAACAGAGGGTCGTTCTGGGGAGATAGTATTGTACATAAATATTGATTGAACGTATTAAGATCACTTTCAATCAGCAGATCACTTAAACTCCTCACAGCGGTTACTTCCCTTTGCAAAGCGGTTACTTCCCTTTGCTCAGATCTAACATATGGACGTGCGCTGTGAGGAGGTTGCAGATCAATATCAATGCCCCGGTAACAAGGGTAGTTATATTAATGAGCTTTTAATGAACACAGTTGAGTCTGAATGCATTGATGTAGATTTGACACCACGGATGAAATTAAGTATGCTACTTGGACTATTTTGCTAATTACTACTACACCACAGAGTACTATTCTACACCCAAACGTGGTACAGACGATGTTTTCTACAGAATGGATCCGATGACACAGTCTCCAGTTGTATCGAGTGTAATGGAAAAAACTCGAACGGATGTGATGTGATTTCTATGAAAATTTATAATTTTGAAGAATGAATTGAGTCCTGTAGTATACTTTAAATGTTTGTTTATTTATGTCTTAAAACATGTTTGAAAGTGATTTGTCAACATAATTTAATGAACCCCTTATAAAGATTGCAAACACATACATGAATATAAATGCTAAAATGAGGCTCAAGTTACCGCGTACGTCTATTGAACTCACCAAACAGAACCGTGTAGCCGGGCGTTTAACTGAAGGACCATTATTACCATGACAAGTTATGGTCAAGTTTAGTACCGATTATCGGATATTTGCATAGATATCAACATGCCTCTTCGTGCATTTCCGGAACTAGTCATCATTCCGAGTGATTCTGGCATGACGGTATTACAATACCGGATGAATATCAAAACATATCAGAGACATGATGACGCTTGTAAAACAAATTCTCCAACCACGAAATTACATTGAAGAGTAAATTATATCCTATAACCACACCTAAAGACATTGATGAGTAAAATATATCCCCTAACCACTCATATAAGCATTAAAGAGTACAAAATATAATCTCTAACCACACATATAAGCATTGAAGTGTAAAATATAATCTCTAACCCCGGCGTATATACATTGAAGTGTAAAATATAATCTCTAACCCCCGGCGTATATACATTAAGAGCAAAATATAATCTCTAACCCCGCACATATACATTGAAGAGTAAAATACAATCTCAAACCACACATATAAGCATTGAAGAGTAAAACACATTCTCCAACCACACATAAATACATTGAAGTGTAAAATACAATCTCTAACCCCGCATATATACATTAAGAGTGACATATAATCTCAAACCACACATATAAGCATTGAAGAGTAAAATATAATTTCTTACCACACATATAAGCATTGAAGAGTAAAATATAATCTCTGACCACTCATATATACATTGAAGTGTAAAATATAATCTCTAACCACTCATATATACATTGAAGAGTAAAATATATTCTCTAACCACTCATAAATACATTAAGAGTAAAATATAATCTCTAACCCCACATATATACATTGAAGAATAAAAGAAGTCTCTGACCCCACATATATACATTGAAGAATAAAAGAAGTCTCTGACCCCACATATATACATTGAAGAATAAAAGAAGTCTCTGACCCCACATATATACATTGAAGAATAAAAGAAGTCTCTGACCCCACATATATACATTGAAGAATAAAAGAAGTTTCTGACCCCACATATATACATTGAAGAATAAAAGAAGTCTCTGACCCCACATATATACATTGAAGAATAAAAGAAGTCTCTGACCCCACATATATACATTGAAGAATAAAAGAGGTCTCTGACCCCACATATATACATTGAAGAATAAAAGAAGTCTCTGACCCCACATATATACATTGAAGAATAAAAGAAGTCTCTGACCCCACATATATACATTGAAGAATAAAAGAAGTCTCTGACCCCACATATATACATTGAAGAATAAAAGAAGTCTCTGACAGCACATATATACATTGAAGAATAAAAGAAGTCTCTGACCCCACATATATACATTGAAGAATAAAAGAAGTCTCTGACCGCATGCACGCACATACCTTGACGAGTGAAAACAATCTCTAATGACGTATATCCTTAACTATTACAATGTAATCTCTAACCACGATATAGAGGTATTGAAGAGTAAAACATCATCTCCTCTCCTATTAAACTCGTTTAAACATAATGCTTGTGTTTTGTTGTTAAGTTAAACCTTCATTCCTTCAATAGAAATAAAAAATATTTATCAACCTCGGACATAGAATAAGGTTAAAATATATAATACCTTCTCTAATGAAAGGTTCCGACCCAAGTTTGGAAGTAAAAAGCGAGAAAAAAGTGAGAGAAAAGTTTGAAGATTTCGTGGGAGAAAGTTTTAGAAGAACACACTGTCGTGACTACTGCATTACGATAAGACATTATCTCAGGAAGTGAATAGCAGAGACATTAAAGGACACGTGACTTGCTGCAATCAGTAACGTAAGGGTATGTGGTACTGATACGTTATACAATTCTAGTAATTAGAGGAACAGCAAGTCTCTAAAACCACTAACATAATATGGTTAAGGAATTCTATAAACACACATTAACACTTTAATTTATTAAATGCATGTTTCCATTAGAAGATATTGACTACAGTGCTCGTGTTGAAATGCTGATTAAGATAAAATGTAAGACAAAGGGGAACACACTGTTGTTATTGTATATTTATATTGAGTAAATTGTATTTATATTGCCCATATTTGTGAAATAAATGGGTTTAAACTAAAGTGGAGACATAAATACAAGGCTTCTTCTGGTAGTATTGTATCCAACACATCCAACACTATATACACAGTTCCAATACTAGTAATAACAATAATTATCTCCCTTGTTTTAATTGTCAGCCATTTTGGAGTGCAAATCTGATAATCAATTACTGTAATTGATACAAGATCTTAATAAATATGTTAAGATTAAGAATTTAGCAAGGGCTGATTAAACCCAACTACGAAATACGATCATTTACAGCTTCATGGATTCGGTCAAGACGTTATAGTTATGGAGCAGACATGAAATGTAAGGTTCAAACCTCTGACCTTGAACTGTGACATTGACCTTGAGCCAAAAGCTAATGATAAAGTTAAGGAGCAGACATGAAATGTAAGGTTCAAACCTTTGACATTGAACTGTGATATTGACCTTGAGCTAAAAGCAAATGATAAAGTTATGGAGCAAACATGAAATGTTAGGTTCAAACCTTTGACCTTTAACTGTGACATTGACCTTGAGCTAAAAGCAAATGATAAAGTTATGGAGCAGACATGAAATGTTAGGTTCAAACCTTTGACCTTGAACTGTGACATTGACCTTGAACTGTGACATTGACCTTGAGCTAAAAGCTAATGAGCCCGTTTGTACTGTTTATGTAATGAAGGTGGGACCGTGGTGAGGTTGGTATGTAGAATGGTTGTTGTAGCATGCAGTATCCGGGTTATATACACAGTAGCTGAAATATTTGTGTTTTACGGAATGTAACAATCGCATCATGGAAAACAGAAAATTACGATAATGCAACAAAAACCTCATCTCTTATTTGCCATCAGAGCGAAAGCATAAAGTAAATGGAACTGTTTATTCATCCTGTAAGGGACAATTAGTGATTATGATGTATCGTTTTCGCCTATTTGCGAAAATTAGATTTTCTAGATACAATAATGCTTCGCTTAGTAAAGTAGAGAATTAGCCTCGTTCGTGAAGTAATTAGTCGCCAGCAATGTGTGCCATACAACAAATCATCAGTACACTGAGTGACGTTTATTTCTTACACTAAGCTATCTAGCAACAAGAGAATACCCCAGCCTACGTATAATGTGATACACGGAGTACTTTTAGCCTGGTGACAATATACTGCCAGCGTTGGAACAATTAGTTCCATTATATCGTTTTCACTCAAATCAACGTCGGCACAATTTGAAAAGAACGTAGTTTCAGTGAGAGAAGCGCCAATCTAAGTAGATCAAGAAACGAAATAAAAAAGCCATTCACACCGATACAATACATTGGAAACGAATGTTTCGTGATTCTTAAATTTGCATACATGAATCTATAACAAAACCAAACGTAACCAATTGGTATTTTACAAAGTTAAAGTGGCGTTCAACTGCTTAATGTGATAGAACATGCATACTATTTAATGGGATAGCACATGACATTGTAAACATGTACATGAATGTTAATGTGATAGAAAATAGAACATGCGTATTTGTAATGTGATAGAACATGAATAGTTTTAATATGATAGAACGTGTATATCATACACCGATGATTTTAAGTTGGGAGTATCATACATCGATGATTGTAAGTTGGGAGTATCATACATCGATGATTGTAAGTTGGGGGTATCATACATCGATGATTGTAAGTTTGGGGTATCATATACCGATAGTTGTAAGTAGGGGTAGCATACACCGATGACTGTATGTAGGGGTAGCATACACCGATGATTGTAAGTTGGGAGTATCATACATCGATAATTGTAAGTAGGGGTATCATATACCGATGATTGTAAGTTGGGGTATCATATACCGATGATTGTAAGTACGGGGTATCATACACCGATGATTGTAAGTTGGGGGTATCATACACCGATGATTGTAAGTTTGTGGCATCATACACCGATAATTGTAAGTACGGGGTATCATATACCGATGATTGTAAGTTGGGGGTATCATACACCGATGATTGTAAGTTGGGGGTATCATATACCGATGATTGTAAGTTGGGGGTATCATATACCGATGATTGTAAGTACGGGGTATCATATACCGATGATTGTAAGTTGGGGGTATCATATACCGATGATTGTAAGTACGGGGTATCATATACCGATGAATGTAAGTCGGGGGTATCATATACCGATGATTGTAAGTTGGGGGTATCATATACCGATGATTGTAAGTACGGGGTATCATATACCGATGATTGTAAGTTGGGGGTATCATACACCGATGATTGTAAGTACGGGGTATCATACACCGATGATTGTAAGTACGGGGTATCATACACCGGTGATTGTAAGTTGGGGGTATCATACACCGATGATTGTAAGTAGGGGTATCATATACCGATGATTGTAAGTTGGGGGTATCATATACCGATGATTGTAAGTACGGGGTATCATACACCGATGATTGTAAGTTGGGGGTATCATACACCGATGATTGTAAGTAGGGGTATCATCACCGATGCTTGTAAGTTGGGGGTATCATACACCGATGATTGTAAGTACGGGGTATCATACATTGATGATTGTAAGTTGGGAGTATCATACATCGATGATTGTAAGTTGGGCGTATCATACACCGATGATTGTAAGTACGGGGTATCATATACCGATGATTGGATGAAGTACAAAAAAATCGTTTTGTATTTTTCGAACTAACTTAATAAAATTCAACTCATCAGTGTTAATACTAGACTGGCATTTCGGGACAACACAAGAATAACACACGTTGCATGGTTACTATATATAACACCATCTGATAAGGTCAAAATAAATTCATATTACGGTTACATGCTGAAAAACAGTAGGGTAGGGTAGGGTAGGCAGGAAAACATTTCATTTTTAAAAATCATTGTATTCATTTTATGTGCTGACGATACAAATCGCCGATCCGCGGTAACTTCAAGCATAATCCCATCGCATAATGTAGGATACGGGCAAAATGAACGGGTATGTAGTGATACCAGAACACCTCATAATTAATCTTTATTGGCCTAAAACAACTGTTGAATATTTTCCTGCATGTAATAATAACATTGCTAATATATTTGCACACGACTCTCTGATATAGCTAGAATTACCTCTGCTATAATATAAATGATTTATTATACACGGGGTCCTTAATTAATTAACAAATAGCAGATATCTGGAGAGATATTCATGTTGAGACGATCCACGACACGGGTAGATATCAATGTGAGACTGTAAACTTACAACAAATTAACCATTTCCGAGGAAGCAAAATATATTACAAATTAACAATTTCCGAGAACGCAAAATATGGTTGCGTTAGACTAAGACGGTGTCGTAAGTGTATGCGTGTTTGTTTAGGGTTTCCCTGCCGGGTTGGCCAATGAACTCAGACTTCGAGAGGGAATAATATGAACAAATGCACTGCCTAAAACGGGGATTTCCCCTTAGGGTCATTTAGAAATCTGGCAGGTAAACATTTGAATGACCAAGCACTTTGGTCGCTCCCAGAAAGCAAGCACATATCAGACGAAGCGAACAATTCAGTTATTGGCTACCAGCAAGCGCTCGCGTATAGCCGACAACGGCAACGCTACCGCAACCGTCGGTCTCTAGAAATGACCAAAATGTATTTGATTGGTTGAAGTTTCGTTCACTGCGCTCGTTATATGTCGTTTGGAACTAGAGTGTGATATCACAAGTGAAGAATACTCTGGTGAACGAGAATGGTATTACAGGCATACATTATTCTTCTAACTCGGATGGGGCTAGTTTTGAGTAGGATATACATTCTAAGAATTAGAAGATAAACATTCATGACGTCATATATTTCAATATTGCGGGAAATGACGTCATGACATCATGGAGATGCATCATAATGTCATAAGAAGCTATGCATCCATGCTACTATACAGCTAAACAATGTAAATAATATTAAAGTGTTGCATTCTCCTGAAGAAGAACATGTATGGTCGAAATATTGAGCAAATAGAGTGACTATCTACAAATATATTCCTAATTAAAAACATTTGTATAATGATCTCTAGATCAAGTTGGAGCACAATAACAATGTTCTACAGTATGTGCTGTAATCTCTGAGAAAGTTGTCATTTGAAAACATGGACTATAGACAAACCACCACAAGTAGGCTAGTACATTTTTTGTAATTACATACTGCTTCAGTTAATGCCAGAAAGTTAAGAACAAAAATATACCAACACCTCGCTAGTGTAGTGGTAGAGCGTCCGCTTCGAGTGCGGGAAGTCCCGGGTTCGTCATACCAAAGACTAAGTGAAAATGGTACCAGTATTTCCCTTGCTAGACGCTCAGCATAAAATGGAATCTGGCTTCTTTTCTCTCATACCCTCGTGACGATGGACAACACCCGGAATGAGGTACCAAGCGTGATAAATATAAGTTGGTAAAACTTGTTTGACAATCGACCTAAAGTAAATTAGAGGTCTAGTACAAACTAACAATGATAGACGTGAACTTCAACATGGTGAACAATCTGTTTTAACAACAACAACAACAACAACAACAACAACAACAACAGTTTGAACATCCTCTATATACACCAACTATTTCCCTTATCGTATGAATTGATGTTATAACTAGATAAGGAGTTAGAACAACACAATGCTTACAGCATCTAGGAACTGATAACACGTTTTGGTGGAGGAGGTAGTTTACAAGAGGAACGCTCAATATATAGCGGCAAAAATTTAGCGGGATAAAACTCGGTTTCAAGTAAAGGTGCCACGGGGATCGAACTGTAAAACATATATTTCACCAATAAATCGCTGGTCGTAAGTACAAAATCAATGTTTTGAGAAAACAAGAAAAAACTACTATAATTATACTTTTGGATTTATTTTAACTTCAGTTTAGTCAACATGACCACTCTGGTTTTCATGAAATAAGCTTATAAAAAGCGCATTGAGATGCAGATTTCAAATGTGCACGAGTCTTATAAGGTCGTAAGTAGTACCAATGCCCCTCTAAGTCTAAGCCAGTGATATGTACGTGTTCAACAGCTACAGCCGTGCACGGTCTATGTCACCAACAATGTTAGCCTACTTGAAATTTCTAGTTAAAGCTTTAAGGGTACTGTTTTATCAAAGCACTTACGAAAATCGTAAACTTACGATCAAATTTAAAGTATTTATAATTTGTGTACAATTATTAAGATTGGTAACTTGAGCTGTAATACTAATAATATTTCAGTTAATGAACTCCTACAAACTATACCCGTCACCAATTTTCAATTGTAAATGAATTGTGAAGAATTTAAATTTGAGCGTAACTTTAATATTTTCGTAAGTGCTTTGATAAAACAGTACCAAGGTGTCTGGGGGATCGTACTAGAATAACCATTCCCTTAAGTACGAGGACCACAGCAGACCACAGCAGACCACAGCAAATGTTCAAGAAAAGAATAACCTGATGCAATATGGCCACCACTACAACATGAATTATATGTTAGTAGCAATATACAAACACCCATAAAGTTGTCCCGCCGACTATAGCTTATATGAAACCAATTCGCAACATTTACTCCAATTATCACACATGTTTAGAAATGTTATTCTTAATAATGGGAACTTTATAGTACAATCTATCACCGAAATCGCTCAGTTACAAGAACAATAGAGTGAAATAAGAGACGCGTTTCTGGTACCGCAGTCTACAACTGGTATTTATTGATATTTGCGTAAGAACCCAACATTTGATAGAACATGAAGACAGCACGTAAACAAAACAACCGAGTTATAACCATAATGTGCATCATAACACTTATATATACGTCTCATGTTTTTGTTAGACTATATTTTAATACTTTTTATCCGTCTGTTGATACCAAATATCAGAGAAAACGATTAATCGTGGAAATGTATTCGAGTTTCCAGCTGGGTTCCAGCTGCGATAATGACTGAATGTATCCGATTAGAAGAGCATAACCATAGACACCACACACAATGTCTCGGGCTAACAGACAGGGCTCGTGCGCGTTACTGCGATTGCACGGAAATTAAAGTAAAATCATTTAAATAAGTACCTTTGATACACCTATTTTGCTCGCACTGATGTTCGAATGGAATGAAATACGTTCAGGCGATATTAGTACATAACTATGATAGGTTTTTATTTCAGCTATACATCAAAAAGGACACTTGAATAACAAAAGAATCAGAGCTATCTATAATATTATGGAACATTCTCCTGTCTAAATCTCTTATTCTAAAATTTCCAAAGAAATAATCGTATACCGGGTATGTATGGCATATTTATTCAACAGATACAGTATCCCAACGTGGAGTTACCGGTGCGTAGAATGAACGATTCGAAGGGAGCCCAGTGCGCAGAATGGCTGGCGTGAAGAGAGCCCAGTGCGCAGAGAGACGGGTGTGAAGAGAGCCCAGTGCGCAGAATGACCGATGTAAAGAGAGCCGAGTGCGCAGAGTGACGGGTGTGAAGAGAGCCGAGTGCGCAGAGAGACGGGTGTAAAGAGAGCCGAGTGCGCAGAATGACCGATGCGAAGAGAGCCCAATACACAGAGTGACCGGTATATATCAAGGGACCGGTGCGAAGAGTGGTTTTACGGTTACGTAATTTGTGTTTTATAATGAATGTTTGAACTACATATTTATGACAAATATATTATCACATTCAGGTTGGTGAGTACTAAATGCATTGAACTCGTTGACGATTAACAGCATTTGAAATTTCTACATAGGTTCGTTTTTTTAACTGTACCCACCCATCTTTAGTTAAAGATTGCGTATTTCTTGTTTCTACTTCAAGCATTCTTCAATGCGTATATATATATATTATGCGTAGTATGTCCGTAAAATAAACTAAAATAGTGCGATACGGGAAAGTAGAGCGAACATAATTTATCACCAAATCGGTACATTTTACAATTATTGCAAGCCATCATAAAATCATAAATCTCCAATATTAACAGTTGTACAGCAAATTAGAAGGGAGTGTGTCATCTGTACAAATTTACATTCTATAATTAAATGCAGAAAGTCATTTTATTATCACAAATCGATATGTGGTGCTAAATTCGTTCAATACAATTTTCTGTATTTTAAATACGGCGGTTATACATAAACGCAAATAAGCGCTAGCTTAACTGAAAATGCAGCACTCAATTAATTGTAATAGATTCAATGTCAATATGATTATTTATGTAAATATGTAAACAAACAGTATTTAAGCTTTCAATGAGAGATCGGTGCTTTAGTGCACGTTTTATTTAATCCTGTATATGTTATTTGAGTCATTGATTGTACTGTCGTAAACACAGCCGGTAACATCTTGATTAGACATTTCAACAATGAAGTTACATGTACACAACTTACAGCGATTGTGTAACAGACTCTCATCGTATACAGGCCACTCACTCCTATACCGGTCACTCATTGATTGTTAAACAAGTAACCCCGTATACCGGTCACTCACTCATATACCGGTCACTCATCGAATGTTAAACAAGTAACCCCGTATACCGGTCACTCATTGATTGTTAAACAAGTAACCCCCGTATACCGGTCACTCATTGATTGTAAAACAAGTAACCCCGTATACCGTGTAAAACAAATCACCCCGTATACCGGTCATTCACTGCTTCTTTGATTACTCACCAGTACTCAAATCATGCAGATATGAAATGGATCGCCAAAGCAACGCACACAGGAGATATGCCTCAGCTAAATTCAACCACATACAGACCAGAGGTCATGCCTCGGTTACATTCAACCACTTACAGACCAGGGATCATGCCTCGGCTACATCAACCACTTAGACACAAGAGGCTATGCATCGGCTGCATTAAACCACTTACAGACCAGGGATAATGCCTCGGCTGCATTCAACCACTTACAGACCAGGGATCATGCCTCGGCTACATTCAACTACTTACACACAAGAGGTTATGCCTCGGCTACATTCAACAACTTACACACAAGAGGTTATGCCTCGGCTGCATTAAACCACTTACAGAACAGGGATCATGCCTCGGCTACACCAACCACTTATAGACCAGGGGCTCATATAATGTATCCCCTTGAGCAGCTATGCATACAGTCTGTCTGGTGTATAGTGAGCACAATATGTCGTTAATACTAAACTAACTGTAACATATTGTCGAATAATCAAAATCCAATTAAACGAATTGTAAGACTTAATCATCAGATGATAATGAAGTGATCTGGAGTACGATCAACTTCCCTTACCCACAAAACATCCAAACATGGAACCGTATAAACATGCATGTCGCAACACTAATCAACAAAAATGTAAATAATAGAAGAGGAGGCCGGCCATGTTAGTACTTGCTTTTCTATCCAAATTTAAGACTAAAACTAACGTCATGCTCGGATAAAGCTGTTTCAGTATGAGATATATGGCTGAAAAAACTAATTAATTTAGCCAGTTTCATGAGAGAGTACGGGTAATTTTAATTAGCGAGGCTACTCATCATGGATTTTACTGTGCTCTGCAATTAATACCGAGTTGAGATCGCGTGTATTTCGTTATTGCTATATTAATTATTAAACATATCCAACTATTTGTCCCATTTGTATTCGCACATGTGACAATTTTTTTACCATTGGAAGGCATGGGGACTCCACGTAAATTTGTCCATATGATAATAACTATTTGAGATATTTCTTATGTGCAAACATATTTTGTAGTTTGATATGTCTACAATATAATGCACTAAATTTCATAGTTGTATCTTTATGGGATCAACCCCCTTTTTAAAGGTTTTTAACATGACTATCACTCACATTGAACAAAGAAGGAAATGAACGGATTTGATATCAAACTTGGTTACTTTCTTGTCCGTAGTTCTTTTGTTTCTCGGGGAATATATTTTGTGCAAACTTGATTAATAGTTTAATTTCTTCCCGTCAGATTGGTATTTTGATATAAGAAATGTGATAATTAGATCTGCCCCCTTTTTACGGTTTTTTAAAACAGGTATCATTTTTTTTTAGTAAAAAAGTAATACACATATTTAATTTGCACATTGTTAATTGTTTTATGACGCGCCCCGCTGCGATTGTCACAGCATGTGGGGTAATAAAAGTGGTACATTCGCGTGAAGGGTTATAACCGCTATATTTCTATAACCGCTATATTTCCTGTATACATACTTTATTATGATTTTAGAGATTTTAAACTTTGACTTTATTGCCGATTTGGAAAGTAATACATGCATTAAAATAATTAAAAGTGAAATGTCATAAGCTCACGCATAATTGAAAATTATAATAATCGAAAAGGTGAGACATAAAAATGAAGAATCATGTCATTCCTATGACACTTGTTAAATAAACTGGTTAATTGACACGTTGTACCACCTAATTGAATATATACGAATTGTAAAATGAAAATTAAACGCCAAAAAAGGTGAGAAAAATCCGTATACTTTTAGAGGCCTGAATTCAGATGTTGAAATGTATGTTTTACACTAAGGCAGATTAAATACATGTGCATTATAGCTTTATGGTTCATGTACAGTATACATGTACTTGCTTATATATTGCTAATAATATGCGTATATTTTAATGATAATCACTTAACTATAGCCCGGCTAGAGGAATAAAGCGCGTCTGCTCTGACCAGACAGATTACGAAGCCAGTTGGGATTCGAACATTCTATATATTAATTAATCATATATATTAGGGTTTTTTCTCCTGAAAATTTATGTTTTCCATCATTGTTATTTGTTATATGCATTGTTTTATGCTTCATGCAAAGTAAATTTTCATATTCGTATAATAAGTATCTTAAATATTTTTTTATCATACATGTATGGTCGCATCGCTGATACCTATAACCACAATGTAAAAATAAAACAGTAAGTATCATTCAAGATGCGTTTATATAAAGTTTCAATCTGCCTTCTTTTTTCATTTGTAGATACAGCCTTTTTGCTATAATAAGACAATACATGTATAAACAAACCCCTGTAACTTTTATTGCGGGTGTCACCGGAAATACCACGGGCATATAACGCATCATAAATCAAGCCACAGTCTACAGTCTATATATTATAACAAGTCTGATAAAAGCACAAATTCATATTCAGATATAAATTGCCGATGTGATTAATTCCATTTTAAGTATTTAACTCATTATTTTAAAAAATCAGGATGATGAATTGACTAGCATAATTTAACAGTCAATATATTATCACAATATATTTCATAATCGGGGAGTATCACGAAGTAGCTCGAGATGTAATAGAAACACAAATTTGAAATACCGATATCGCACGACTTGCTTGCGGAAATTGATATTCATGTATTCAAAGCAAGAACCTTGTAATATAGTCTTGCATAAAGGTCAGTTTCAGGTCAAAATAGCCAAACTACATTTTGTGATAACTTGAAAATGAACATATGACTTTGTTGGTTATATGATTGATGTTATGATTTGATTAAAACAATGAAAACTGATTTAGTATTTGTTTAACATTTCAACTCTTCATAACTTTGAAAGCACTTGTCCAACATAAATAAGTTGAACAAATGTTTCATCCCGATATCTTGAAAAAATAAAATATTTGTGACAATGAGAGGGAAAATTTGAGTTTTGTCGGGCCCGCAAGCACGTGAATATTCTCCTATTTAATTCAAGAAAAAAACGCTCTATTTCACGAACTTAAAATTGTCATAACTTTTTTATTTTTCAAGATATTAAAAAACCAGTTCCATAATTGTATGGTCTATGGCTCGAAGATGCAACTGAACAATCAACCGTACAACATACTTGAAAAATCAGCAGTGGTTGCTAAATTTCATTTAAACTGTACTTTGTGATATTGCACACATACTCGAGCATTGTACAGTTACTAGTAACCGTTTATTTTTTTATCATCCATCGAATATGCATGCTAATAAGTATACATATCGTGACATGTATTGCGGTTACTAGTATAACAAATGCATAATTGTTAGATTCCTCACACATGATCAACGAATTCTGAATGATACCATGGAAGCATTTAAATGTTCCTGATGATACCTACCTTATGAACAAAATTTCATAATGACAGAGATATGCCCATAAAAAAGATCCTGGTATGCATCATATACAAAATGTCAAAAATACCGAAGTGTAACTGAACGCACAAAACCCCTCCAGCAAATGATATACATTAATTTATACACTCCGACAACCCGCTGAGTTAGCATAGCGCGATTACGCAATCGAGATAAGATCGATCAGATTAAAACCGGTATAACACCAGTCAAGGGAAGGTAACTGTGGTCGACTTGAAAACACATTCAATACAAATGAGACAAATAGTTGGATATGGAACTAATTCGCCATTAGGTCTAATATCGAACGACCATCGTTAGTAATTTGTATACCGACTCAACGTAACGTGTCGTACACTTTTCTATCCAATTTCTACCGAGTCTGTTGTCCATAGAACGGAGTTGATTTGCGGCTTTCTTATTAAGGGGACATTAGGGAGCTCTGGTGGGGTAATTATCCTTATTGCTAAAATGATTTTATTTGTGAAGAAGCAGATGTACACGGTAATTATAGACGGTTTGTGTTAGACAAACGTAGAACAAATGTGCCAATCACTTTCCAATACGTGATTATAAATAACCGCCAACAAGAAACTAGTCTTTGGAAGTATCATAAACACTTGGTACGAGAATTGTCTAGTACACGAAACAGCCTCTATAGCCAAGTGGTAGAGCGTCCGCTTCGAGTGCGATAGGTATCAGGTTCATTGCTAAATGCTTCGATAACCTAGTGGTAGAGCATCCGCTTCGAGAGCAAGAGGTCTCGGGTCCGATCCCAGACAAAAACGTATCGAAGTCGTTATAAAAGGTACTGGTATACTAGATTTTCCCTTGCTTTCAGAGCATGAAATCGTACGATGGTCGTACGGATATTACAGAGAAGTCATACGGAGCTCGCAAGCCTTCGTACGGTGACCTTCACACTCTTAATAATCAATATCGACACGGGGATCTGGTTATGCACCACAATGTAGGTGAAATATTAACACAGAGTTCCATGGCTCTCTACAAGTTCAGAAAATCCGTGCGATGCTCGCCAAAATCAACTCTTATGGAACTCGAAATGAGCTCGTAAGGAAAATACGGTGACCACTGCATTACCAGGTTTCGAAGGTTCGAACTTCCACATATCAAACCTCGAGATTCGCCAATATGTTCGTCGACTACTTAACCACTGATACTGCATTTGTTTTTTCGATTTGTATGCTTTTATTTATCCTCGCCAACGGAAATTCATATCAGCGAGCCCCCCAGAAGAGGTTAGTCACTTTAATTTTTGGGCATGTTGAACTTTCGGCCTGGTGGATGATACAGAAGTAGTAAAGCGCTTCTAAAAATGGCTCAGTAGCGCCTTGGTTAGGCAACGGGTTACTGATGTAAAGCATCATACACGGGACCTCGGGTTTTAAAGTCTCGCCCGAAAGACTGTTAGTAATCTTAATTATGATAGAACAGCTGGAAGCGGGATCAAACCCTGAGCCCACAACGGCTTAGCAGACATTAGTTTTCACCACTGGACCTCTTGTCTTCCCACAGCATTTGTGCGTTATTAAAATCCTTATAAACCTGCCAACATTTCACAAAATATTGATATAGTGGCACTAACAATAATAAGAGTAATTAAGATCAATTAAGACTGGGGACAACAACATTTGTTTAAATGTCTTTAACTTAAGTCATTGTCATTCATTATCCTTAATTAGCTGTGTTTGAAAACAAAGTGAATTTAATTTGAACACGGAGCAAAAACTTCCACCGACAATCAATATAAAAAGAAAATAACACAAAAACAGTTAACTCTTCTTCGCTAAGCAAAATAGTTTAACCCCCCAATTACGCAGCTAATTATTGTTTTGGAAAACAGACATTACGGAGAAGGGTAGGTAATTGCCGTTCAGCAGATGTTCATATGAACCAAATTTCCCAATATACTGAGCGGTAAGGTATTTAGATAGCGTAAATTAAACTATTCCGACGCCATTAACAAACTAATTATACCATATTTTTATTAGCAACTTGGTTTAATACCGTTCCTAGCTCTTTGTTAATTACGTTTTTATGTAGAATGAATTTAGTAATTACATTTGGAATATCTTGTGTACACACCTCAGAGATCTTGAGAACTTCAGTTTCAATGGACGGGTCGACAACTAATTATGTTTGTATTCAATTAATACTTCAATTATAAGCAATAATAAGCCGACATATAGGGTTATAATGACGGGGCAGGATACGTATGTTGAGAATAGTTGGACGGTGTTTATATTAAAAAGTAGATGAAAATTGGATATTTATTGTTGATATATGCCCGTGATAAAGGTATTTAATATCAGTACGAACATAATAAAGTAAATTTATTACAATCCTAGACTCCTAATCATTTATAATATTAAACTTGCAAACTACACCTGTTGTTGTACATAGCATGCAGCTTTTGATATAAGCCTATCGATACGCAGGTCAAGTAAGAAATACATGACAATTTGTCTAATTTCAATATGAGGTGTTCACTTTGATGAATTGGTGTGCCTCCGTAGCTGTATGGTTAGCGCGCTTGCCGTCTATCCAGCGACCCGGGTTCAAATACGGATGGAGGCACTCATATGCCTGCCATATTTCAGCAGAAAGCTTTCTGACAAATAAAGGCTATGCTCGGCATGTAGACATGTAGACGCGGTAAACTTTAACATATCGACTATTTGCGTCTTCAATGCATCTCATTGAATGTAAACATAATTGACATGCTATTACGCAAAAGGGCAATATGCAGAAAACGTTCGTAAAAGGCCACCTGTGAACAAAGACTAATATAACACAACATATCTGCGAATATAAATGTACCATATTTTGCCTGCTATCAGACAAACCCATTGAGAGAGATTATCTGTCAACAAAGACCACAGTTATAAAAACTGAAAAAAGCCGAGAGTAGCCTTTATTTGCTAGTCAGGTTTCTGCAGAAATATTGCAGGTATATGAGTGCCTCAACTCGTATTTGAACCCGGGTCACCAGATTAGACAACAAGCGCTAGCCATTTAGCTACGGGTGCACACATGTACTGTAGATATGGGTGGCCTTTACAGGCAGGCTGGACTGAATTTTGTCCTCATGTGAGATTTACTAGATATGTTAATGTACGTTGATGACATGGTGTAGGTTTGACTGGTGTTTAAAAGGACCGGAAACAGCTTCACCAATATACACGATACAGAAGTCGGTTAGTATTTCTTACGATGCCATTCAAGGTGACAGATACATCATATTCAGACTTTTTGTTTTTCAACACATGTTCCTCAAATTCAAACATCTTACATACAAGTTGTCGCAGATTAACCGCAGTTGACATTTTAACACAAAACCACAGCAGCGTTTATATTGGCCAGACATGTCAACTGAAGATAAATGATATACTGAAATTGTCAGACGTTTCAGATAAAAAAATAGTTTTGATTCTGCAATTGGTTCTGTCAACATAGCGGTGGTTGACCTCTAAATGTACATGCATACTTATACATTTTGACCAGCTATAGTGCATGTCTACATGGCCAACTTTTACAGCCATCGCCAAATAAGGGAAGTCAAAGGAATTAAATCAAATTCCCAACTAACCTGAGATAGTCATTACGACAAAGTATCATTCCAGCCTTTGAAAAACATGAGTTGAAGTCTGCTAGCGGTGCCTGACAGCACGAACATTTCAAGCAGGCTGTATGCCAGTATCGTTCCACCGCGTGTAACAGGAACCGGTCGTTGATTCTGCCTCCACATCCGGCACACGATTTAGCACTGTGTTGTACCATGTGACCGTTCTGATTGACAGACTGACCGTTAGAATGCATTCCAGGATTCGTTGGGTGACTGGAAATCTCTCGAGAACCTGAAAGTATAAACAAACTCGTTACTAATGATGTCTTAGTCCAGTTCCGTCACAACTCGAGTATTTCCGTACAGTTCCGTCACTACTCGTGTATGTCCGTACAGTTCCATCACAACACGCGTATTTCCATACAGCTCCGTTACATATTTAGTTCCGTAACATCTGGGACGAATATATTAACGTTTATATATTCGTCCAAGGTAACATTTGCAAAAGTTTTGTACACTGCGTTCGTTCCGTAATTTAACATTTTGTACACTGCGTTCCGTAACATTTCGTACAGTATAATAATAATAATAATAGAGACTTTATTTTACGAGGAAACTTAATATTTGACACTATACATGGCAATCTTTCATAAGATCCTCAACAATGAACAGTTGAACAAGAACATTATTATATAGCAGAAAAGAGTATAATGGCAATTTGGCCCATATGACGTTCCACATTATCATACTATTATATATCATTGGAGTACAGTTCCGTAACATTTCGTACAGTTCCGTAACATTTCGTACAGTTCCGTAACATGTCGTACAGTTCCGTAACACTCCGTGCAGTGCTGAACAAGAGTCTGAACTTAAATTTTATTATTACAGAAATTAAGAAAATGCTCACTTTTGAAATAACAATTTTCTACCCCAAATCATTTTATTCTATTTTAAATTACCAATGTGTAATAGATATTTCACAGGTAATATTAGTTATGTAAGATATGATATCACAGATAGACGTATCAAATGTTGCCCAGGAAGGAAATATCAAGTGATGTAATTTTAGAATAATAACCATTACATGCACACATGCACATGTCTTTTAAAATACTCTGCGTTTTTATGTAGAATATGAATATATCCATATAGAGTCATGTAGTCATAAGAACGAAATATGATATAAAGCATACCTTTGTTAATATTAACACGCACGTTGATTAAACTTCGTGATATTAATTAGAAATAAATAATTCCTTTGAATGAGTTCACGTTATTTGTATGGACAATTCAGTCCGTGTATTTTATCTATATTGAATGCACAGAATTACAGAATAAAATCATTAATGACGCGCATACATCGGACCACAACATATGACACACGCCTCATCTATAGCTTCATATGCTCCACTAATAACCTGTATTAGTAATTTAAAAGCACAGTAAATAGTCCAATATAGCGCGGCTCCAATCAGCTGCTCGACTTTCTATCCTCCAATGTTGATGGTTGTAGAGTGATTAACTTCCTCTAAATGTAAACATATAACTTAAGACTTTCCTACAGCTTTAATGGATCTATTTAACCCATTAAACATCTTCAGGATTTCCGCCATGTCCATTATATACGGATTGTTAACTAATCCAAGTCACCTATACCTTGCTAATAACCCTACAATGCGTCCAATAATCATATAATATGGGACGCCGTTTCTGTCATTATTGGGAGGCAAACTTCGCGCCGGATAGTGTCGTAATGTCGCAATGTCACAACGTGGGTGTTATACTAGTACATAACTGCGTTATACAGTTAATCATAGGACAATCTCAATAATAAAACCACATCAATAATAAGACCATCACAATAATCAGACCATCTCAATAATAAGAGCATCTCAATAATAAAACCATCTCAATAATAAGAGCATCTCAATAATCAGACCATCTCAATAATAAAACCACATCAATAATAAGACCATCTCAATAATCAGACCATCTCGCTAATAAGACCATCTCAATAATCAGACCATCTCAAACATCAGACCATCTCGCTAATAGGACCATCTCAATAATAAAACCATCTCAATAATCAGACCATCTCAAAAATAAGAGCATCTCAATAATGAGACCATCTAAATAATCAGACCATCTCAATAATCAGACCATCTCAATAATCAGACCATCTCAATAATAAAACCACATCAATAATAAGACCATCTCAATAATCAGACCATCTCAAAAATAAGAGCATCTCAATAATGAGACCATCTAAATAATCAGACCATCTCAATAATCAGACCATCTCAATAATAAAACCACACCAATAATCAGACCATCTCAAACATCAGACCATCTCGCTAATAGGACCATCTCAATAATAAAACCATCTCAATAATCAGACCATCTCAAAAATCAGGCCATCTCAATAATCAGACCATCTCAATAATAAAACCGTCTGAAAACTAAGACCACACATTTCACTATTTGCTCATAATTAAACCTCAATATTTAGAATATCCGAATAATGAGACCAGTTGTCAAGGTTACTAGAGGTGGTCTTTATATTGAGGTTTAATAGTACACGGTTTGTATATCATTAATGTTTATAGTAACCATTTAGTCCGGTACGAATCCCTCAAAAATTGACATAACCTTGCATTGGAGTATGAAGTTTTTTTATTATGTTATATTTGATATGTACAGAGATGTGATTGAAATAAAGATATGTATACATACAAAAAGATGATGTTTACAATTTGTTAATTATGTAATAAGTATGTTTTGACGTTTTGAGAAATCCAATTAAAACAAATACAATGCGTACCATGTTACTAAAATTGAGCAATTATAGTAGAATGAACATCAATGATTGATTAACATGATATATTTCAGTTTTGCAAAGTTACATGCATGTGTATCGCTGCCTTAGAATGAGAAGGTCGTAAGTGCTAGGTACGACCTAATAAGACACATACATATTTGAAATCTGCATCTCGAAGCGCTTCTTATGAGCTTATTTTCAGAAAATCAGAACAGGTCATGTTGACCAAACTGAAGTTGAAAAAGCGTATCTTTCCATGAGTTAAGAAACATTTTTTTCTTGCGTTTTTTGTACTTACGACCTTGTCATTCTTAGCCAGCGATATATTTCTAGATATACCAGTATTGGAATGTTTGCATTCTTCATTTAAGTTGCTACATGTAGTAGTAATTAAGTAATTAGACATCCGTCTCGATATCCTAGTGGTCCCTAATGGGGCTTCCGTTCAGAGTGTGAGAGGTCTTAGGTTCAATCCCAGAAAGTCATTAAAAAGTGTACCGGTATGTATATATCTCAACCTGACGTTTGACGTTCCAGGTAACTGCTCGTTCATCTGGTGTCAGGATAACGTGACTGTATAGTCTTGTTATGACTGAAATCATGCTGACCAGTGGGACTTAAACTATCATTAAAAATAACAAGACACGATTGTGACATTAATTTATCAATCGCTTGTGATATGATATTTTGAGTATGTCTGAAAATAGTACTTCTTGTAACATAATATTATAGTACTTAATACCGTAGGCAGTTTTTCAAGGCTTAATTATGCTGCACAAGGAACACGCTTTATGTCAATACCAGCATTTCGCGCATTATTTTTAATACATTCATTAGTTTAGTCAAAAATTGTGTCATTCAACAGCAAGAAATACTTTATTTGTTCATTAATAAAGAATAATATTATAATTATGCTGATGGTTTACAACAAACGTTACTAATTGTTAATACGACTGATCCCAATCGTACGTAAAGCCCCGTCGTAAATACATGTAGTTGTAATAACATTCTTATAATGATCGTATTTAAAACCAACAACAAAATCTAACATACAGAATATCCAAACAAATAGGGATTAACCGTAAGCCTGGCAGTAACAGCCAGGAAATGTTATGTGTTAAAACTTAATTAAAATGTCATTTACTTTAACTAGCATGCAACTGTTTGCACAATGCAATATTGGTCTCTCGCCCAAGCGTCGCCTATACGCGCATACAGTCAACCTAAAGGCACTTTAAAGGTGCTGCCACACAGATCGGGCTAAAATTTTTGTATGACGTAATTTTCCTACCTAACCAAGTATTTAAGTTATGGAAAGCCACTGATGGTTGCTTTATGAAAGATTTATGGCATATAAGCAATTTAAATTACTCTTGATATTCGGCACTCGGTATTTTTCCTTTTGAAAATATCCTTCCAAAATGCTTTGTGAATTAATATGTAATTCATACATGATCAAACTGTAACTTCAACAAACTACAGCCGAAACATATGTGAGGTATTCGGTTCGTTTCGCAATTCTTTTTCATCGAATGGAAACAAATTTCAGGCAATTTAAGTGACAGTAGTGCTAATTCTATATATATATATATATGTTGGTATTAATACCCTATAGAATTTTGGTTGTAAAATTGATAAATTACTACAAAATGCCGATGTTTCCCAAGTTATTTTTATGTCAATGTGGTTGTTTATGGTATATACAGGCAACTATACCAAAATTACATGAATATTTGACAATTTAATTTTATTTTTGCAATACACCAATACGTGAGGCAGTCCCTTTAAGATAACCATATTACGATATTTCCCCCATGCTGTATGCATATATATGTATACCTGGGTGAAACATACATGTAACAGATCTGTTCTGTTCTGTTCAGATACTTTTGCACACGCAACCTGATTTTTCCAAACAATGTGCGTGTATATGTATGGAAGTAGACTTGTAAAAATGCTCTCCGGTACTGGAGGAAATATAGAATAGGTAATATTAAAGGTCAACTTTAAGGCACTCCAAGGTGCTTTTGCATACGCAACCTGATTTTTCCGAACATGCACGTGTAAATTATGGTAGAATAGAAGACTTGTCAAAATGCTCTCCGGTACTGGAGGAAATATAGAATAGGTAATATTAAAGGTCAACTTTAAGGCACTCCAAGGTGCTTTTGCATACGCAACCTGATTTTTCCGAACATGCACGTGTAAATTGTGGTAGAATAGAAGACTTGTCAAAATGCTCTCCGGTACTGGAGGAAATATAGAATAGGTAATATTAAAGGTCAACTTTAAGGCACTCCAAGGTGCTTTTGCATACGCAACCTGATTTTTCCGAACATGCACGTGTAAATTATGGTAGAATAGAAGACTTGTCAAAATGCTCTCCGGTACTGGACGAAATATAGATAAGGTAATATTAAAAGTCAACTTTAAGGCACGGTAAGATGCTTTTGCATACGCAACCTGATAATTCCGTACGTGTATATGTATAGTAGTAGACTTGTCAAAATGCTCTCCGGTACTGGAGGAAATAAAGATGATATTAAAAGTCAACTTTTAAGGCACTTTAGATGCCTTTTCATAAATAATCTGATTGTCCGTTTGAATGTTATGTAAGTATGGAGGAAATAAAGATAATATTAAAAGTCAACTTTTAAGGCGTTTTAGATGATTTTGTAGCGACACAAATGGTAACATATCGTTATATCTATAATATAATATGGTGCGATGGTTTGGACATTAAATGTATGCATCACCGAGAATGCAAAAAACCGAATGTTTTGTAAGCTAATGAAACATCAGTTATATTCAACAACATGTTTCATCATTAATCATACTTTCATTCTTAGAACACTAATATAAACAATTATACATTTTGTAATTAAAATATTTGAAAATCATGAGAGATAGGCAATACGAATGCTATGATCTCGATCTCATGGAAGATTGCCATTTCATATAATTGTCAAATGAGTTTCCTCGTAAAATAAAGTCTTTATTATTATTATTATTATTATTACGACTTTTCAGAGTTATATACGACTGTTCACATAATAATATTATTATACGACTGTTCAGAGTTATACACGACTGTTCCAGTGTTATATAAATTATACGACTGTTCCAGTGTTATATATACAACTGT